>JAWNOB010000029.1:0-1200000 GCA_035046265.1 Drosophila bunnanda
TAGGGAAGCCAGTTCTGTGCCAGTTTTTAACATCTTAACAAATTTGCATAGTCAAATTGTCATTTTTTTAATTTTTAAATTTTGACAATTTTTCAAATTGTAACAATGTCAATTTCAAAAACATAAAATGTTGAAAAAAATTTTTTAAATTTGTTTTCTTTTCTACATGCCTAAAAAGATTCGCCTGTTGATGCTGATCAAGAATATATATGGTTTATAGGGTCGGAAATGACTGCTTCACGGTTAAGCAAGCTTCAGACTGAAATAATAATACACTGCAAGGGTATAAATATTCGTATATTTATATGGCAGTTTGTTCTACAAACCAAATCTTAAAAAAGTCATAACGAAGCCAAAAATGCACTAATTTCGATAGGGAAGCCAGTTCTGTGCCAGTTTTTAACATCTTAACAAATTTGCATACTCAAATTGTCATTTTTTTAATTTTTAAATTTTGACAATTTTTCAAATTGTAACAATGTCAATTTCAACAACATAAAATGTTGAAAAAATTTTTTAAAATTTGTTTTCTTTTCTACATGCCTAAAAAGATTCGCCTGTTGATGCTGATCAAGAATATATATGGTTTATAGGGTCGGAAATGACTGCTTCACGGTTTAGCAAGCTTCAGACTGAAATAATAATACACTGCAAGGGTATAAATATTCGTATATTTATATGGCAGTTTGTTCTACAAACCACATCTTAAAAAAGTCATAACTAAGCCAAAAATGCACTAATTTCGATAGGGAAGCCAGTTCTGTGCCAGTTTTTAACATCTTAACAAATTTGCATACTCAAATTGACATTTTTTTAATTTTGAAATTTTGACAATTTTTCAAATTGTAACAATGTCAATTTCAACAACATAAAATGTTAAAAAAAATTTTTTAAATTTGTTTTCTTTTCTACATGCCTAAAAAGATTCGCCTGTTGATGCTGATCAAGAATATATATGGTTTATAGGGTCGGAAATGACTGCTTCACTGTTAAGCAAGCTTCAGACTGAAATAATAATACACTGCAAGGGTATAAATATTCGTATATTTATATGGCAGTTTGTTCTACAAACCAAATCTTAAAAAAGTCATAACGAAGCCAAAAATGCACTAATTTCGATAGGGAAGCCAGTTCTGTGCCAGTTTTTAACATCTTAACAAATTTGCATAGTCAAATTGTCATTTTTTTAATTTTTAAATTTTGACAATTTTTCAAATTGTAACAATGTCAATTTCAAAAACATAAAATGTTGAAAAAAATTTTTTAAATTTGTTTTCTTTTCTACATGCCTAAAAAGATTCGCCTGTTGATGCTGATCAAGAATATATATGGTTTATAGGGTCGGAAATGACTGCTTCACTGCAAGGGTATAAATATTCGTATATTTATATGGCAGTTTGTTCTACAAACCAAATCTTAAAAAAGTCATAACGAAGCCAAAAATGCACTAATTTCGATAGGGAAGCCAGTTCTGTGCCAGTTTTTAACATCTTAACAAATTTGCATACTCAAATTGTCATTTTTTTAATTTTTAAATTTTGACAATTTTTCAAATTGTAACAATGTCAATTTCAACAACATAAAATGTTGAAAAAATTTTTTAAAATTTGTTTTCTTTTCTACATGCCTAAAAAGATTCGCCTGTTGATGCCGATCAAGAATATATATGGTTTATAGGGTCGGAAATGACTGCTTCACGGTTTAGCAAGCTTCAGACTGAAATAATAATACACTGCAAGGGTATAAATATTCGTATATTTATATGGCAGTTTGTTCTACAAACCACATCTTAAAAAAGTCATAACTAAGCCAAAAATGCACTAATTTCGATAGGGAAGCCAGTTCTGTGCCAGTTTTTAACATCTTAACAAATTTGCATACTCAAATTGTCATTTTTTTAATTTTTAAATTTTGACAATTTTTCAAATTGTAACAATGTCAATTTCAACAACATAAAATGTTGAAAAAAATTTTTTAAATTTGTTTTCTTTTCTACATGCCTAAAAAGATTCGCCTGTTGATGCTGATCAAGAATATATATGGTTTATAGGGTCGGAAATGACTGCTTCACGGTTTAGCAAGCTTCAGACTGAAATAATAATACACTGCAAGGGTATAAATATTCGTATATTTATATGGCAGTTTGTTCTACAAACCACATCTTAAAAAAGTCATAACTAAGCCAAAAATGCACTAATTTCGATAGGGAAGCCAGTTCTGTGCCAGTTTTTAACATCTTAACAAATTTGCATACTCAAATTGACATTTTTTTAATTTTGAAATTTTGACAATTTTTCAAATTGTAACAATGTCAATTTCAACAACATAAAATGTTGAAAAAATTTTTTAAATTTGTTTTCTTTCCTACATGCCTAAAAAGATTCGCCTGTTGATGCTGATCAAGAATATATATGGTTTATAGGGTCGGAAATGACTGCTTCACGGTTTAGCAAGCTTCAGACTGAAATAATAATGCACTGCAAGGGTATAAATATTCGTATATTTATATGGCAGTTTGTTCTACAAACCAAATCTTAAAAAAGTCATAACGAAGCCAAAAATGCACTAATTTCGATAGGGAAGCCAGTTCTGTGCCAGTTTTTAACATCTTAACAAATTTGCATACTCAAATTGACATGTTTTTAATTTTTAAATTTTGACAATTTTTCAAATTGTAACAATGTCAATTTCAACAACATAAAATGTTGAAAAAATTTTTTTAAATTTGTTTTCTTTTCTACATGCCTAAAAAGATTCGCCTGTTGATGCTGATCAAGAATATATATGGTTTATAGGGTCGGAAATGACTGCTTCACGGTTAAGCAAGCTTCAGACTGAAATAATAATACACTGCAAGGGTATAAATATTCGTATATTTATATGGCAGTTTGTTCTACAAACCAAATCTTAAAAAAGTCATAACGAAGCCAAAAATGCACTAATTTCGATAGGGAAGCCAGTTCTGTGCCAGTTTTTAACATCTTAACAAATTTGCATACTCAAATTGACATTTTTTTTAATTTTTAAATTTTGACAATTTTTCAAATTGTAACAATGTCAATTTCAACAACATAAAATGTTGAAAAAAATTTTTTAAATTTGTTTTCTTTTCTACATGCCTAAAAAGATTCGCCTGTTGATGCTGATTAAGAATATATATGGTTTATAGGGTCGGAAATGACTGCTTCACGGTTAAGCAAGCTTCAGACTGAAATAATAATACACTGCAAGGGTATAAATATTCGTATATTTATATGGCAGTTTGTTCTACAAACCACATCTTAAAAAAGTCATAACTAAGCCAAAAATGCACTAATTTCGATAGGGAAGCCAGTTCTGTGCCAGTTTTTAACATCTTAACAAATTTGCATACTCAAATTGACATTTTTTTAATTTTGAAATTTTGACAATTTTTCAAATTGTAACAATGTCAATTTCAACAACATAAAATGTTGAAAAAATTTTTTAAATTTGTTTTCTTTCCTACATGCCTAAAAAGATTCGCCTGTTGATGCTGATCAAGAATATATATGGTTTATAGGGTCGGAAATGACTGCTTCACGGTTTAGCAAGCTTCAGACTGAAATAATAATGCACTGCAAGGGTATAAATATTCGTATATTTATATGGCAGTTTGTTCTACAAACCAAATCTTAAAAAAGTCATAACGAAGCCAAAAATGCACTAATTTCGATAGGGAAGCCAGTTCTGTGCCAGTTTTTAACATCTTAACAAATTTGCATACTCAAATTGTCATTTTTTTAATTTTTAAATTTTGACAATTTTTCAAATTGTAACAATGTCAATTTCAACAACATAAAATGTTGAAAAAATTTTTTAAAATTTGTTTTCTTTTCTACATGCCTAAAAAGATTCGCCTGTTGATGCTGATCAAGAATATATATGGTTTATAGGATCGGAAATGACTGCTTCACGGTTTAGCAAGCTTCAGACTGAAATAATAATACACTGCAAGGGTATAAATATTCGTATATTTATATGGCAGTTTGTTCTACAAACCACATCTTAAAAAAGTCATAACTAAGCCAAAAATGCACTAATTTCGATAGGGAAGCCAGTTCTGTGCCAGTTTTTAACATCTTAACAAATTTGCATACTCAAATTGACATTTTTTTAATTTTGAAATTTTGACAATTTTTCAAATTGTAACAATGTCAATTTCAACAACATAAAATGTTGAAAAAAATTTTTTAAATTTGTTTTCTTTTCTACATGCCTAAAAAGATTCGCCTGTTGATGCTGATCAAGAATATATATGGTTTATAGGGTCGGAAATGACTGCTTCACTGTTAAGCAAGCTTCAGACTGAAATAATAATACACTGCAAGGGTATAAATATTCGTATATTTATATGGCAGTTTGTTCTACAAACCAAATCTTAAAAAAGTCATAACGAAGCCAAAAATGCACTAATTTCGATAGGGAAGCCAGTTCTGTGCCAGTTTTTAACATCTTAACAAATTTGCATACTCAAATTGACATTTTTTTAATTTTGAAATTTTGACAATTTTTCAAATTGTAACAATGTCAATTTCAACAACATAAAATGTTGAAAAAAATTTTTTAAATTTGTTTTCTTTTCTACATGCCTAAAAAGATTCGCCTGTTGATGCTGATCAAGAATATATATGGTTTATAGGGTCGGAAATGACTGCTTCACGGTTAAGCAAGCTTCAGACTGAAATAATAATACACTGCAAGGGTATAAATATTCGTATATTTATATGGCAGTTTGTTCTACAAACCAAATCTTAAAAAAGTCATAACGAAGCCAAAAATGCACTAATTTCGATAGGGAAGCCAGTTCTGTGCCAGTTTTTAACATCTTAACAAATTTGCATACTCAAATTGACATTTTTTTAATTTTGAAATTTTGACAATTTTTCAAATTGTAACAATGTCAATTTCAACAACATAAAATGTTGAAAAAATTTTTTAAATTTGTTTTCTTTCCTACATGCCTAAAAAGATTCGCCTGTTGATGCTGATCAAGAATATATATGGTTTATAGGGTCGGAAATGACTGCTTCACGGTTTAGCAAGCTTCAGACTGAAATAATAATGCACTGCAAGGGTATAAATATTCGTATATTTATATGGCAGTTTGTTCTACAAACCAAATCTTAAAAAAGTCATAACGAAGCCAAAAATGCACTAATTTCGATAGGGAAGCCAGTTCTGTGCCAGTTTTTAACATCTTAACAAATTTGCATACTCAAATTGACATTTTTTTAATTTTGAAATTTTGACAATTTTTCAAATTGTAACAATGTCAATTTCAACAACATAAAATGTTGAAAAAAATTTTTTAAATTTGTTTTCTTTTCTACATGCCTAAAAAGATTCGCCTGTTGATGCTGATCAAGAATATATATGGTTTATAGGGTCGGAAATGACTGCTTCACGGTTTAGCAAGCTTCAGACTGAAATAATAATACACTGCAAGGGTATAAATATTCGTATATTTATATGGCAGTTTGTTCTACAAACCAAATCTTAAAAAAGTCATAACGAAGCCAAAAATGCACTAATTTCGATAGGGAAGCTAGTTCTGTGCCAGTTTTTAACATCCTAACAAATTCGCATACTTAAATTGTCATTTTTTTAATTTTTAAATTTTGACAATTTTTCAAATTGTAACAATGTCAATTTCAACAACATAAAATGTTGAAACAAATTTTTTAAATTTGTTTTCTTTTCTACATGCCTAAAAAGATTCGCCTGTTGATGCTGATCAAGAATATATATGGTTTATAGGGTCGGAAATGACTGCTTCACGGTTTAGCAAGCTTCAGACTGAAATAATAATACACTGCAAGGGTATAAATATTCGTATATTTATATGGCAGTTTGTTCTACAAACCAAATCTTAAAAAAGTCATAACGAATTTTTCAAATTGTAACAATGTCAATTTCAACAACATAAAATGTTGAAAAAATTTTTTAAATTTGTTTTCTTTCCTACATGCCTAAAAAGATTCGCCTGTTGATGCTGATCAAGAATATATATGGTTTATAGGGTCGGAAATGACTGCTTCACGGTTTAGCAAGCTTCAGACTGAAATAATAATGCACTGCAAGGGTATAAATATTCGTATATTTATATGGCAGTTTGTTCTACAAACCAAATCTTAAAAAAGTCATAACGAAGCCAAAAATGCACTAATTTCGATAGGGAAGCCAGTTCTGTGCCAGTTTTTAACATCTTAACAAATTTGCATACTCAAATTGACATTTTTTTAATTTTGAAATTTTGACAATTTTTCAAATTGTAACAATGTCAATTTCAACAACATAAAATGTTGAAAAAAATTTTTTAAATTTGTTTTCTTTTCTACATGCCTAAAAAGATTCGCCTGTTGATGCTGATCAAGAATATATATGGTTTATAGGGTCGGAAATGACTGCTTCACGGTTAAGCAAGCTTCAGACTGAAATAATAATACACTGCAAGGGTATAAATATTCGTATATTTATATGGCAGTTTGTTCTACAAACCAAATCTTAAAAAAGTCATAACGAAGCCAAAAATGCACTAATTTCGATAGGGAAGCCAGTTCTGTGCCAGTTTTTAACATCTTAACAAATTTGCATACTCAAATTGACATTTTTTTAATTTTGAAATTTTGACAATTTTTCAAATTGTAACAATGTCAATTTCAACAACATAAAATGTTGAAAAAAATTTTTTAAATTTGTTTTCTTTTCTACATGCCTAAAAAGATTCGCCTGTTGATGCTGATCAAGAATATATATGGTTTATAGGGTCGGAAATGACTGCTTCACGGTTAAGCAAGCTTCAGACTGAAATAATAATACACTGCAAGGGTATAAATATTCGTATATTTATATGGCAGTTTGTTCTACAAACCAAATCTTAAAAAAGTCATAACGAAGCCAAAAATGCACTAATTTCGATAGGGAAGCCAGTTCTGTGCCAGTTTTTAACATCTTAACAAATTTGCATACTCAAATTGACATTTTTTTAATTTTTAAATTTTGACAATTTTTCAAATTGTAACAATGTCAATTTCAAAAACATAAAATGTTGAAAAAAATTTTTTAAATTTGTTTTCTTTTCTACATGCCTAAAAAGATTCGCCTGTTGATGCTGATCAAGAATATATATGGTTTATAGGGTCGGAAATGACTGCTTCACGGTTAAGCAAGCTTCAGACTGAAATAATAATACACTGCAAGGGTATAAATATTCGTATATTTATATGGCAGTTTGTTCTACAAACCACATCTTAAAAAAGTCATAACTAAGCCAAAAATGCACTAATTTCGATAGGGAAGCCAGTTCTGTGCCAGTTTTTAACATCTTAACAAATTTGCATACTCAAATTGACATTTTTTTAATTTTGAAATTTTGACAATTTTTCAAATTGTAACAATGTCAATTTCAACAACATAAAATGTTGAAAAAATTTTTTAAATTTGTTTTCTTTCCTACATGCCTAAAAAGATTCGCCTGTTGATGCTGATCAAGAATATATATGGTTTATAGGGTCGGAAATGACTGCTTCACGGTTTAGCAAGCTTCAGACTGAAATAATAATGCACTGCAAGGGTATAAATATTCGTATATTTATATGGCAGTTTGTTCTACAAACCAAATCTTAAAAAAGTCATAACGAAGCCAAAAATGCACTAATTTCGATAGGGAAGCCAGTTCTGTGCCAGTTTTTAACATCTTAACAAATTTGCATACTCAAATTGACATTTTTTTAATTTTGAAATTTTGACAATTTTTCAAATTGTAACAATGTCAATTTCAACAACATAAAATGTTGAAAAAAATTTTTTAAATTTGTTTTCTTTTCTACATGCCTAAAAAGATTCGCCTGTTGATGCTGATCAAGAATATATATGGTTTATAGGGTCGGAAATGACTGCTTCACGGTTTAGCAAGCTTCAGACTGAAATAATAATACACTGCAAGGGTATAAATATTCGTATATTTATATGGCAGTTTGTTCTACAAACCAAATCTTAAAAAAGTCATAACGAAGCCAAAAATGCACTAATTTCGATAGGGAAGCTAGTTCTGTGCCAGTTTTTAACATCTTAACAAATTTGCATACTTAAATTGTCATTTTTTTAATTTTTAAATTTTGACAATTTTTCAAATTGTAACAATGTCAATTTCAACAACATAAAATGTTGAAACAAATTTTTTAAATTTGTTTTCTTTTCTACATGCCTAAAAAGATTCGCCTGTTGATGCTGATCAAGAATATATATGGTTTATAGGGTCGGAAATGACTGCTTCACGGTTTAGCAAGCTTCAGACTGAAATAATAATACACTGCAAGGGTATAAATATTCGTATATTTATATGGCAGTTTGTTCTACAAACCACATCTTAAAAAAGTCATAACTAAGCCAAAAATGCACTAATTTCGATAGGGAAGCCAGTTCTGTGCCAGTTTTTAACATCTTAACAAATTTGCATACTCAAATTGACATTTTTTTAATTTTGAAATTTTGACAATTTTTCAAATTGTAACAATGTCAATTTCAACAACATAAAATGTTGAAAAAAATTTTTTAAATTTGTTTTCTTTTCTACATGCCTAAAAAGATTCGCCTGTTGATGCTGATCAAGAATATATATGGTTTATAGGGTCGGAAATGACTGCTTCACGGTTTAGCAAGCTTCAGACTGAAATAATAATACACTGCAAGGGTATAAATATTCGTATATTTATATGGCAGTTTGTTCTACAAACCAAATCTTAAAAAAGTCATAACGAAGCCAAAAATGCACTAATTTCGATAGGGAAGCCAGTTCTGTGCCAGTTTTTAACATCTTAACAAATTTGCATACTCAAATTGTCATTTTTTTAATTTTTAAATTTTGACAATTTTTCAAATTGTAACAATGTCAATTTCAACAACATAAAATGTTGAAACAAATTTTTTAAATTTGTTTTCTTTTCTACATGCCTAAAAAGATTCGCCTGTTGATGCTGATCAAGAATATATATGGTTTATAGGGTCGGAAATGACTGCTTCACGGTTTAGCAAGCTTCAGACTGAAATAATAATACACTGCAAGGGTATAAATATTCGTATATTTATATGGCAGTTTGTTCTACAAACCAAATCTTAAAAAAGTCATAACTAAGCCAAAAATGCACTAATTTCGATAGGGAAGCTAGTTCTGTGCCAGTTTTTAACATCTTAACAAATTTGCATACTTAAATTGACATTTTTTTAATTTTAAAATTTTGACAATTTTTCAAATTGTAACAATGTCGATTTTAACAACATAAAATGTTGAAAATTTTTTAAATTTGTTTTCTTTCCTACATGCCTAGAAAGATTCGCCTGTTGATGCTGATCAAGAATATATATGGTTTATAGGGTCGGAAATGACTGCTTCACGGTTTAGCAAGCTTCAGACTGAAATAATAATACACTGCAAGGGTATAATAATTAGCTATGTCAAGTCGGTTGTTAATTGCAAATGCAACCATCATAACTGTCTGTCCAATTAGCTGTCAACGGTTGCATATATGTATACCAAAACTGTAATAATAATTTAGTAGATAACTTTAATTACAAAATTACTAAATTCAAAATTTTGTTCCAGAATTGTTTGACAAAAAAAAACAGACAAAACGCAAATGAATTTTACTGAAATTTTTTTCCAGACAAACGGGGATACCGTAAAATCGATATATTTTCAAAATCTGATGTTCTTTTTTGGAAAAATTATTAACGTGCAGCTAAGATTGCATGAAAGGGTTGAACAATCAATTAAATTGAGCGCATTTGTCTGCTGGAATTCAAGGCTTAAAAATAAAATGGGAAATATTTTATTTTTTCATTATATGTAAGCTAATAGTTTTGTAACTACTTCTAGAGTACAAACGCACCCAATAATATATGTACATAAATAAGGTATCATCGTTCCTACAGACAAACGATCAAATAAATTCTCAGACTTGATCTGCGTACATATATTTGACAGACCGACAGTGAAATTGTTAGACTTATATCTGCCATTATTCTGTCGATTCCATTTTCAGTACGAATTTTTCCATTATGACATTGAGGCGCTTGCGTTCCTTTAGCTGCTGTTGCATTATATCTGAGATCTGCGTACCCAAAGCTAATATTGCCTCAGTATTAGCTTCACTTCGCTGAGCGTTCAAGCGAGTTTGTCTATTTAGTTCGCGCAGTTCCTTTGCAATGTCAATTAGCACAGGAACGGAGCTCTCATGCTCAATGTGCGAAGAATCTTCGTCGTCCAGCTTTCGTTTCTTAGGACTCGTTTGTGCAGTGGTGGAGTTAACACTCTGCTCTAATTTGACGCCCCTCACATTGATAGGGTTACCGCAATCCTCTTCGTCTTCCTCTTCCTCATCCTCCTCCTCATAGTCTTCTGAAGATGGAAAAAATATAGTGGCTGTTTGTGGATTTTGTGGGCTTACCACTGTCCGTCGGCCGGGCGTCTTCGTGGTCAGTTTTTATGCTGCGCAGAGAAAGACTGCGGGATATTTCTGATCGGGCTTTTGGTCGCACCTCGACAATAGTATCCGCCATGTCGTACAAGTCGCTGATCACGGCTACTGCATCCTCCAGGGGGGTGAGAGTGTCCTGGTACAGTGAACCCTTGCCGCTGGCATTTGAGTCCTCAAGCCGGTTATTGGTAATCTTCTTTTTGATGCAACTCTTCCAATCCTTCCACACCCGTTTCCACTCGCAGGCCTCCTTCACAGGAGGACCTACGCTATTCAGCTCCTTCGCCAATCGCTTCCAGGCTGCCTCCGCCGCTTGCTTGTCGCCCTTGAGGTAGTTTTTGGCAATAATTGGATGCCGTTCCATAAATGCAACAAATATGGCATCCTGCTGGGCGGTTCTGTGCTTACCCCTTGCCGGAACAAAGCGAGAGTCAGCTTTATTGGTTTATGGATGCTTTTACAGTTTGCTTACATGTTCCGTTCTGAGATTTCTAATAACTTCCTTAATATTGGGTTATTCTTGCAATTTTTTACAAATCGTCAATAAATTAAGATATATTTTGCTTATAGAGGTGGGACAACTGCATAGAGCTGTTCGAACTTGATATCAGTATATCGATATTTTTCAATACGATAGTTAGGACAATCGGTTAATCGTAAAGGTGGTAAAACTGGCTAGAACTGTACTAGCATCTGGATTTCGATATCGATGATTTTATAAAGATGGTAAGATAGGGTAGATGTACTTTAAAATGCGATAGTTTTAATAATCGAATATAACTAAGCGCGGTTTCAATCCATCCAAGTTTCCGATCCGGTTCCAAGCAAAAGCCAGCTAAAGATTAAGAGCTATATTGGTCATACTCGAGAAAAAGGCGCGTTTTTTAAATACAAAAATCTGTTTGGTTACTGTTAATATGTTTTTATATAAAACTTTTAAAGCATAATACAAAATGTTTACTAAATGGAAAAATAAATAAAAGTTAAGAAAAGTTCGCACAAAAGGCTGAAACCTGTTTGCCTAGTCCCAACAGCCTATATCTTATCCCTCAATATAGATAAGATTGTCTCAAAGATTACAACACTGGCCTCAGTCGGCACTTGGGCGAGGCACGGCACTAACTGGTCAGAAAAGTAACCAATCAGTACGAAAAGAGTAGCAGGTGAAACAAGGTAGTGCTGAAAAAGTGTCTAAATGCCAGTGGCGGTCGCGATGATTGCAACATTCATTATTCTATCAGTGAATCGTAAAATAATAAATTCCTGTGAATAGAGTTTACTCGCAAAACAACATTTTCTCAATTTGAAAACCAACATAGACATAAGGAGAGAAAAGAATACAAATTTCAAGAATGCATGGCTGCTAGTATTTGAAGTTGTCCCAAGCTCGTTATCTAATCACAATGCCTTAAATTAATGTGTTAGCTTTACCGAGTTTATAAATTAGGGCGCGGGCCTACAACGTTCATTTGTGTATTTTACACCTGACTCATTTTCCGATGTATGCACATCGTACATGTATCGCACAGAATTGTTATTATCAAGTAGACGGTAATAGCAATCTATATGGAACAAACTTCAAGTGTTCTCCGGGTTTCATATAAACCGATAAACGATATCTATGTACATGGGCATATAAAAGTGGACTTGACTCATGATCGTGTACTGTGCTTTATTTTCGGACTGATAACAAAATATTTGCCAGTGACGTCACCTTGCGTTGAAAATGGACG
This sequence comes from Drosophila bunnanda, assembly GCA_035046265.1. NCBI lineage: Eukaryota > Metazoa > Arthropoda > Insecta > Diptera > Drosophilidae > Drosophila > Drosophila bunnanda. Next base: position 12,230 of record JAWNOB010000029.1, read on the forward strand.
ACAGCCGGAAGTGAATTTTTATCGATTTCTAGTTAATTCTCCCTCGATCCTACCAAACCAAACCGATTTGAACGGATTGAGAGCCGGATATAGTCCTAACAGTGATTAAAGCAATAAATGACTAAGGAATAAGATCAATACTCAAGAATGTACACTGTGTAAACATTGACACACCGAAAAGCTTAGGCCCTGGTTTTGTGATAAGGCCCCAAAGATAGAGAGTTCGCCAGTGTGCGTGCAAGTATTACTTAGTAGTATACTTATATGTGTATATGCGAGACAGGTGGTAACTATTGTCCAGAAACTATTCGTGTCAGGGTCAAAGTAGGATTCAGAAAAAATGTGGCACACCCATTTACTGACACGATTACTTCGTTTTTAGATTCACAACGAAAACGAAACCCTAAGCCATGTTACCAATGCAGTTTAAGGCAGCATCCATCTGCCTGGGCGTGGTCTTCATCCTAGCGGCCGTACAAGCGCAGGAGAATGCGATGCTGCAGATACCGCCATCCTTGGTCGAGTGCTACAACACATCCTTCTTCATGAATCGGGACAATCGGCTGCCAGCCAACATGGACACCCTCATTTCGCTAATCGAGAAGGTGGAAAACAATTACGCGACGACCGGCGTGCAGGCAGATATCCGAACAGTGGCCGTATCCTTGCTGCACCGCTTCCGGCAAGATGGTATTAAAAAGGCTCCTGGCATCAATGCCGCCAATGGCGTCCTGCCATACAGTCCCACAGGCTTCCAGTTCCCGAAATTCAGACTCTTGTTGTCCCGCCTGATTCCGGGCAATGCCAACAGCTTTCCCAACAGTTCGCTGACCAGTGTAGAGCGATGCTCCCTGCACTTCATGCTCTCGAGCACATTTGACACGAGAGTGCGAGGCGATGAGAACACTGTCTGCAATCAGCTCTCCCAGTACCGAGCTCAGCGGCTTCCGCGGTCCTTAAAGAAGGACGACAGTAACAACTTCATTGGCGATGTGGAGTGGCTGGACACCCGGCCGAAACGAGGAGGGTCTTCCGGCTCCAGCTCTAACTATGGACAACTGGCAGAACTCGATTACGAAACAGACTGGGCTTACGCCGGCACGGAAGGGACCAGCCAATGTCCCGTGGAGGATGGTCTTGTTCGCACGCGCTGGGGAACGGTGTCAGCAGGAACCGTGATAGCCGGCATTGCTGCAGGCGTCCAGCAGCAAACAATTCAAACAAATACCTTGCTAGCCCTGTCACAGCGCCGTGGTCGGGGACGCAGTCAATCCCAGACAAGCAACAGCATTGACAATCGATGGGCAGCTACATTAGCCGGAGACTTGGCTGAGGTGGCATTGGTCCAGGTGCCAGTGTCCAGTGGAAATGCAGCTTCCGTTGGAGCTACTGGTGGATGGAACGATACAGTGCTTCCCCATTGGTACTTCTTATCGGAACGCACCAATCTTGAGGCGACCGATGCCGAGATCCGTGGTGGTCTCGATGGCCTGATTCTGGCCAAGAATGTCGCCAACTGGAGAACCCAGGCATCTAGTCTGAAACTTTCCCAGTTGCTGCGCATGTACTACTCCACGAATGGGGTCCTCAGTTCCGGAGTCAATGCCTGCAGCAGGCAGAGTCTCTTCCCAACCGTGGCGCCATCGCAGGAAATGGAGGCACAGACGGCCGCCTTTGCTCAGGTGTTGGAACGAGAGATGCAACTGCGGGTCACCATCGATCCGACCCGTATTCCCGAGTTTGCCGGTAACGCCAGCCTCTCGCTGGTGACGTATGTGCGTAAGTAATCAAAAATATTCATATTATCGCGGAACCACCCTGCACCATCTTAGTATTTATATATTTTTGATATTTCTAAACCTATAAGCCAAATGTAAGAAACTTGGGCTTCTAGTGAAAGTCCTGTGAAATACCAATACTGGGGTTCGTGTGCATTACGATTTCTTTGTTCTTTCGATTTTCCTCTATCAGCGCAATCCCTTAACGACGTGTCGTGTACGGCAACCACTAACCTGGACCTGACAGATGTCATTACTCCCATGACCAACTTGTACGTTTTCTTGGACACTTCTTGGCAGTACAGCAACATTGTTGACTATGTAGTGTGAGTCCTCACCAAGGTATTGCAGAACTCAGTCCTTAATCTAATACACTTTACAGATATGTTCTGCAGCAGTTAAACATCCACCCCTATGCCAGCACAGTCACAATTCTCTCGGCTCAGGATGGCTCGATAATCGTGAACACCACCCACTATATCACCGATGTCTATCAGCAATGGAATGTGACTACCCAGGCCCAATGTAAGCCACTTTAACGAGACATCGACTGTAGCTAATATGACGTTTCTATAGACAATCAGGGCTTCAACCTACCCACTGTTCTGCGCACTATTCAAAACCTTACGCAGAACTTATTGAATGAGGAAAGGACCAACGCAAGTCTGAGTGGCCATTCCCTGGTGGCTTTGATGATTCCAAATCAGGCAACCGTAAACGACGGCGACTCAAGCTACGCAACCACAGAAATCCAGTACATCCAGGAACAAATTCCGGACCTCCGCTTCATTTACTATGGCGGTGGAAGCATTCAGCGGTTCTCCAGCTTCGTTCGGGATCCCTCACAAGATCTTTTCTCTCTGACTTATGGCAGTACGGTTGCTACATCCGCGGGACCCGTCGCAAAGCGCATCATTCAAAGTAAAAGCAATGCAATGTTTTTGTGTAGTAATTGACTGACACCTTTCATTTGCAGTTCCTCGGCGCGTCATCAATCCTCGTTGTGGCTCGAATTGGTACACCAACAGCTGGGGTACAGATCAGAAGGCCCAGTACGTGGGGCCGGGAAAGGTGAACTTTTACCGAATTTCTGCTAACTATTTCTTTGGAACTGGAGCCAACCGGTATCTGACCATTCAGTCCCAGAACGGAGGAACCTATAACATTTGCACCTCGCGAAGCTACTCGTGGCCCCAGCAGAACTCTACGACGAGTTCCGCAACCAGTACAATAGACCAGACTTGCTCGCAAATAAGCGGAAGCAGTTTCAGCTACGATCTTTCGAGCGCTTGCACGGGATATTACACTATCACCCAGTGTCCGGACCTGTATTTCTCCGTCCAGGCCACCTCCAACACGACGTCCTGCAATGACGATGCCTGCCAGACACCGGACCAATGGCGCTACATCTTGTCCATGGTCAATATGGGATGCTACAGCGGTGTCTCCGGCCTGGCAGCCAGCTTGTTAACAATTCTATTTGCCCTGATGGTGCAGCGGTTGTTGCAGTAATTGGTGACTAGTGTATCATAGTCTAAGTGATACAGCGGCAGAGTTCAAAGCATATCTTCCCCGTCCCGTTCCCTATCCACACATTTATTTTGTCGTCCTACATTAATCTTAAACTTTTCCTACTTAAGTTGTATGTTCCAGTGAAACCGTGAAACGTAGCGAATAAATACCCCACTAGAACAGCATTTAATTCTTTTTTAAATTTGCGGAGTGGTTCCCGATGACTCAGGCAGAAAGACACTAACTAACGCTGCATTTGTATTATATTTTAGCTGTTATGGACTATTTTCCGACTCAACAGTGGTCAGACATTTCAAATTTGACAACCGTTATTGCGAATATATATGTGTTTGTCGACACCTATTGGCCATACAGCTGGGTTGTTGATTACGTCGCGTAAGTACGTTTTATGGGGAAAAATGAATCTGATATTCACCAATCTAATTTCTTACAGTTACGTTCTTCAGGGGCTCAACATTCACCCATACGCTAGTAACGTAACCATTTTCGCAGCTTCTGATGCGTCAGTCATAGTGAATACCACCGAATACATTACAAACGTCTATGAAGAATGGAACTCAACATCACACTTTTGGCGTGAGAAGGTCGAATACTTATTTAAAGCTGACCTAACCATGATTTAAATATTCTTCTTAGATCCGACTGGCTTCAACCTGCCGCTCATTTTAGATACGGTCACCCGCAGGGTAGAGGATTTACTCGATGTCGAACGGGCCACCGACAACCTTGGCGGGCGCTCATTAGTCGCTCTTCTGGTACCAAGTCCCATATCCTATGTGGATGAGCAGGACTATGACTATTGCCAAAGATATCTGGACAGACTTCGCTGGCGCCTGCCAAATTTGCAGTTTATTTACTACGGCGGTGGGGCTCTCGTACGGTTCCATGACTTTGTTCGGAACCCCAGCAAGGATTTGTTTCTTCTAAACACTGAAAGGCCACCCGAAAGCTGTGGCAACCCCGTCATTGCTCGAATCCGTCAAGGTGAGTCTGGTATTTTCAAGGTGGTATCTATTGAAGTACCTTAACTCTTGCAGTTCCCCGTCGTCTCTCCAATCCCCGCTGCTATTCAAACGGCGCTATAACTGAGTTCGGGACCAACTTTCTGCCACAATTTGCTCGCTTGGGAACTATCAATTTCTACCGACTGGACTCTTTGTATTTGCCGGGCAGACAAAGCATGCGGTACCTTAAAATCTCGCCGATCAGTCAAATCACATTCACAGTTTGCACTTCTCGAAGCATTGAATTGCCTTTTAGAAACCAGAGTGCGCCGCTAAGGGCGGAGGAGTCCTGCGAGTCCACAGCTTTGGGATCATATAGCTATGATCTGACCGATGCTTGTGTTGGCTACGATTTTGAGCCGTGTCCCCCCTTGTTTTTCTCCGTTCAGGCCCAAGGCTTTGGTGATATTTCGTGTACCCTAGACGCTTGTCAAACACCAGATGAAACACAGTACCTCGTTGGTTTAAACAATCTCGGCTGTAACAGTGCTACCGCCATAAAGCTGGCAGTTGCCACAGCTGTCTACACTATTTTACTGTTGTCTTTAGCTTAAATGACAATTCATGTTCGAAATAAATTAACTAAATCAAACTAAAACGCCGGGATCGTTACGGAGGTCACAGAGGACATAACGCGGCTAAAAGGTCAAGAAGGACCAGATAGACCAGACAACCCAACAAGAAACCAATGAAAATCAGAGTTCCCCTGGGTAGTGTGATGGAACTATTACTTTGTCAGTCACCTTCACCGACAACAAACATAGAAAAAAAAACATGGAACAAAAAACATAGAACAACATAGAACACCGAGATTTTAAACACGGTTCTAATATTTGAATTTTAATGATTATTTCGGGTTTTTTCTTCACTTCTTATTAGCCTGGTTAAACTGCTTTATCGGTTGTACACTGCTTGTTTCGTTGCTTCTCAGACATTAACCATCCTGTACTGCTTATTTATACTATTAAGTGAATACCAAAACCATATTTGTACCTATTTCTAATTTCGAATTTTAAATATACATTTTTAGTAGTATGCGTAAAGTATCCTTATAGATATTCTAATTTCCACAACTACAAAAAAATCAAAAGCTATAGAATGTAAAAAAAAGTTTGATATTCTTTGAAATTTAAAATAAGTTCCTTTTTTAAAGACATAATTTGCACATTCACTAGTACACTGTTTAAATCTCTACAGTATGACTAAAAAATATCCAAACGTCCTGAAAAAAAACAAGAAACAAAACAAAAACGATTTCTGCCGCTTGAATTAATTTTACTTCGCGCCCCTTTCGAGTTCGTGCATGAATTAATATGTAATGAAAAAGGTGCCAGGGATAAAAAGGAGTAGCAGCTTTGCGGATGGATGGAGAGACAAGTCACTTTAATTTAGGAAATGTCAAAATATTCAAACATCCCGCAGACATCGGACAGAACTTGTTGGTGTAGTCATCGCCATGCCATTGTTACATTTTAATAATCCAAAAATCGTTGGAGCTCCACACTACCTCCAAGCATTCTTCTAATTCCCAAACAGCACTTGTTGCAAAACAAGAATATCATAAATTTTATTTTGGCCCGCTGATTTAATACGTTTTTTTGTGATACTCGCCGACAAGCGCACAAACCAAGTAGGCATCGGTTTCCCTATGAATGCTTAGCAGCAATCCCAATGTTCGAGGTACAAAGGCTCTTCTTTTGTTTAAGTCAACGAGGGTTCGGGGCGTTTTTTGTGAAGCTTTCTATTCTTAATCAGGCGAAAGGATGCCCAGCCAGGAAGGGGAACAACAAAAGTCGTAGGGGAGGTGGAAATCAAAACTCCCGATTTACAATTTGTTTAAATTCTCTACATTTAATGCGACACTTAATTGCAAAACAAAAAACATTGGCAATGCATTGTGAGCTGCATATGCTGTATGCAATTTCGTATAGCCCCCGGGAAGTTCACCAAGATGTCAAGCGTTGCATTTGCCCCATCCTAAAGTGTATCGCATAAACACAAGCTGGGAATAAAAAATGACATGCAACCAATTGGTGGATGCCCGTTCCCTCCAGGAACAATTCTTGCTGTGGTGGTTGCACTGCAAATGGCCAATGGACTGGGGTGGAAGCATGGAAAACTGGTTTGCAGCCGTAGTAAGCTTCGAGCCGTTGTTCCTAAATGACCTTAGGTCAGTTTAAATCTTGCGTAAAATTTTAAAGGGGTAAACATAAGTGCTAATTGTCAACACTTACGTGTGGAGGGAGCGGCAGATTGAGATAATTTCATATTTATTTTGGCATGTTTGCGACTTGAAAACAATTAATACGAAACCCCTCCATACAATGAGTATAGGATTCGAGTATTGTGTCGAATTAAAATACGTTTGTAGCAAGAAATTAATATATTTTATATATATTATCAGGAGCCGATTAAGGTATTTGTAAGAGGATAACATAACTACACCTGGTAGATAGTTAGCACTTCTAAATAAAACTGAATAACTTTAAGAAAATGGATCACAATACTTGGTGCTGCTCCCGTAGGTATCCGATTCAGGGCAACAAACTTCATTAAATCTGTCAGAAAAACCACAGCCCAACTCAACTCATTTCGCCTTGTCGTCTGACAAATGCTGCCCCAAGACATAAGAGCTTCAGTTTCTATATGCACTTGGCTTACGTCTTTAGGGATCCGCACATGCCCAACAAAGCCACCGGCTGTGACCGCAAAACAGTGCCTGACATATTTGCAGCCCAGAAATGTGTCTAAGAAAATATTATTGCTGACTTTGCATCGGAAGTTGATGAAATAGTTCACTAACATGGAAATTAGATATACAAGTGGAGGCTGAGTGGCATATCAGTGTCCTGACAGGCTCGCACAGGACACGTAAGGGACAAAACCAGGGCAACCGTAAATCAAACTGGCTGCTAAAGTTTTGGCTCAAGGCAATGGGTAACATGTGATAAGTTTATTGTCCTGCCGCATGGCGCCGAGGCTCACTCCCAAATCGAAAAAAAGGACCCGGCACCAATATCACATTTCACAGGAGAAAATATGGTTTCTTTGTAAATAAATTAAGTTGTCTCGCCCACAAATATTAATTGCTTAATTAGCATATGTGTCTGCCCTGACCAGAGAAACCCAAAATCCCTTTTGGGCGCCAACTTGGTTGGGGTTGACAGAAAGGACAAACGGTGACAGTTTGAAGAGAAAACTCGCCCGAAGAAATTTGTGTTTGCTTAACAAGACGCGTGTCCATGCGTTGTGAGGAACCCTTATTTGCATGCTTCGAACAGTGGCGCAATAAACACAATTATTTTGTTTCTTTTATTTATTTCTCTATTAAATACGCGAAAATATCGAGTTTGTATTTTTAGATGGGGAAAATATATAGAAATCAAGAACTAGCTGAGAATTTCCACGCACTACTCTCGATTTGATCAAAAAATTAAACCTAGTCGAGGACTTATAATAATTTTTATGTAAGAAAACGAAAAGCTGTCGACTTGTTGTTACATCTCTTGCGTGGACCGAGTACACGGTTTAAAAACATACATGCAGCGCATAAAAATTTCACTCTTAAAATTGGGGGTTGTTATTCATTTTGGGTCTTTAATTATTGTTGTTTCTGCTTTGTTCTTCGGGTATTGCGCCTCTTTTTTGTTAGATGCTTCAGATGTGGGTTATCGATTTTTACGGGAAAAACTGGACGGCTGGCTGATTACAAAAAAAGAACTCCCCATCAGAGCATTAATTAACGAAAGACCTCGGCAAACATCCATAGGGTTTATTTTTTATTCCATCCGGATCCAGGTGAGATTAAAAACTCACATGTTCAAAGGCATGATAAATTTAAATAATAAACATCCACAACAAATGTCCCAAGCTAAGAATCAATGCATATTAAAAATAAAGGCTGCACACATCTTACATACTTTAGCAGGGAAAAATATGTTCTTTAAATTTTTCCGGGAGACCTCATTTGGATAAAAGTTCGGCCGCCTTTCTGAGTACCGAAAAAACTTTTTGTACAACAAGCATAATTAGTGTTCTATTTTATTTTTTTCCTCGGTATTACATGGATTCTGAGAAACGCTCAGAACAATTTCATTAACTGTAAACGAAGCACAAGAGGACGTAAGAATCCTTCACCAAGGCTTGCTCCACATCCTCGCGTTTTAATTGCAGATACCAAGGAAACCGCAAGCTAACAATCCATTAACTTTTTGCCACTCAACTGGGAGAAACTAAAGGAAAAGGGCACCCAAGGCACTGGCTTTGCCTCCGGCTTTGCATGCAGAAGGAAAATATAACTTTTCATACTTTTTTCCACTCTGGGTTCACATTGCAGCTGTAAAGGACTCTTCATCATCAGCAGCAGCAACAAACAGACATGCAAATTATAAAGGATAAAGGACTGCACGGCTGCAGGCAGACATACGCGTATATTATTATGTGCTTATAATAAGTTTTTTTCTCGCTTTTCCACTCGAGGCAAAGCAAGTTTTTTCACTGTTTTAGTTTATAAGAGTTTTTTTTATACCCTTGCAGGGTATTATTATTTCAGTCTGAAGCTTGCTAAGCCGTGAAGCAGTCATTTTCGACCCTATAATCCATTTATATATTACTGATCTGCATCAATAGGCGAATCTTTCCAGGCATGTAGGAAAGAAAAAAATTTCAAACATTTTTTTTCAACATTTTATGTTGTTAAAATTTACATTGTGGCAATTTGAAAAATGGTCAAAAATTTAACATTAAAAAAATGTGCATTTGAGTAAGCAGATTTATTAATCTATTAAAAACTAGCACAGGACTGACTTCCTTATCGAAATAAATGAATTTTCTGCTTAGTTATGACTTTTTTAAATTTTGGTATATAGAACAAATTGTCATATAAGTCATACATAGCAGATATTGATAAACATCGATTACAAAATTCGAATATCTTATATTTAAATTTGATTTTGGATACAATTGCAAAGCGCAAGGGTATATAAGCTTCGGCTTTCCAAAGCTAGTTCGCTTTATTTGTTTATTTTAAGAAGGAAAAATCTTTAACATTAAAGAGTTGCCGGTTTTATTTCGCACTGGGCAATAATTACTCGCAAAGGTAGGTGTCTGTATCCATGACATACTTCTAACACAGCTAATTGACTATTTCCGATTAACCCGAATTAGAATTACCTCTTCCTGCATTATCTGTGGCGGGGGCTCCCCTTGAATTGATGTGCAGATAGGCAATGCTGTCACGGTCAACAACCCCATGGTAAGTTAACCCCTTATGTTCTGCAGTCTCACACACCTCAGAAAGTGTGTAACTGGAATAAACAGCTGTTCCGGATAGATGCCAAGGGTCTGCCGTACAAGCACGGATCGATGCAGATGTGAATTTGAATATAAAATTAGGGATACCGAAGCGATCCCATGCTCGATTATGAGGGTTAGAAATACTAAACAGGATGCTGAGTGCGTGCCTTGAGCAAAAAGGGCATCGGTGCCAAATTTTCAATATTGCGATAAGCATCTTGGAAAACATACGCACATGTCCTTGACCACAAGACATTTGAATACGTGGGCCCGCCCGGCCGTGATTAATGAAGTGTTGACCAAGTCAAAATTAATGCCAAACTTTGGCTTTGATAAGAAAACTGACCGACGGATAACCCTTTTTCGGAAGCACATGTGCGTGTGTGAGGGGTAAGGGCCGGTTAGGGTTTGCTTGGCAAACCATGTGCTAAGTGGCATGTGGTCAAGGGGCCACAAGTTTTGGGTCCACGGTCAAGAATAGTTTCAATTTACGCCTTGCGAACAAACATTCATCAAATGAGCCTCTGAAATTTTAAATGTCAAAAACTCTGGCGCACACCCCCGCCACGGCTCTTTCGCAGCTGTTTGTGCAACCCTTCTCGAGGACGAAATGGGTTAACTGTCCGGTAGCCGAGTTTGAGTGTCCGGTTTTGGAATAATTAATCACAGACTCGCATGCGATTTGTAAAGTTAATTACCGTGGCGAAAGCTCATATCGAAGAGAAGGGGTTCGCCTCGGACTGAACCCAGATAATAAGACGCAGGGTGTGGGACAGCCGTGTGTGCCTAAGTGCTCTGCTTGTCTCCAATTACTGACAGTTTAGCACATATTCCAACTCGACGTGGCTTGGCCATTTATTATTCATGTCCTGCCCGTTTTCTGCCTCCACTCCAACTTCTCATGCGGCTGAGTAAACATTTCCCAGTGACAGTATCCTCGAGTCCAGGTTCTATCTTTTCTGGGCCCGACTGCAGTGTTTGCTGACAGGGTTTTCTGTGCAATAACAGTTAGTAGTTATCTCTGAGCACCGCCTTGGCCAAAAGGTGTTTTGCTTAAAAAGTGCCATAAAAAATTCATGGCCGGATGCCGCATTGCAACATGCAAGACGGAAAATATTTCGGGAGTATGCTGTGACTTAAATTCAACTGGGAGTTTGGAAAATTCGATAGCTTAGTATGGAATAAGTGAAAAACCTCACACACCGTTTGGAAATCATACAAAATTTCTCTACAGAAAACTTAAAGGTAACCCAATGCAAAACAAAGGCGAGAGAAGTCACAAGTCATTTATTGATTTTATTATGCGACCATACAACTTTTTTCATCTCAAAAGGGCTCTGTGACCCAAAATAGTAAATAAGTCTGCGTAGAAGCGTAGGTCATCTGAATGTGTGTTTAAGTAGCCCTTCGCTTTAATCTGATTTCGAAAATTGTTTGCACGTCTTGTGAAAGTCAGACGTTCTATATGGAATTTGATTCCAAGGCATTTGAATCTTCGTGAATTTTCTAGTTAAATTTAATACGGTTTCGTTGTCACTAATGTTTATGATTTCCTTAGCTTTTGTCGCTAATGTAAATGCTTTACAATTCACTGTTATGTCTTTATAGTGCAATTACAAACGCTTAACAATAATGAAAGAAATTACCAATGAGTTCCCTCACTATACCTGAACTTTTTATGTGCGACACGCAATGTTGATCCATGCGGGCATAAATAAATAAAGAAAACAGGGAATTTCACACGAAAATGCATAAATTAATCAAAAATATTGTTTGCTTACAAGGGGGGAAGGGGAACTTGGGGAAAAAAAACCCACCCACACGCGACAATTGACCCTTTTGTTAATTAAATTTCCAAGACAAGAAAGGACATTTCGTGTGTGTGCCATGATGATATGCAAACAAGCAAACAAATTGGTTTGGAGCAGGAGTGAAATGTTTACCACGAGAATATGAATGGTATCGCCTGCCCTGATAAGCAAGGTCGGTAAATTTACAAGAAGCGATAGAGCCGGGCTGCTACTCCCCGTGTGGCTACTCAATGGTCGAAAGGACAATAAAATATGTCCCATAAATTTTCAACTGAAGCGAAGAAAAAGGGTTGACGTCGACAGAGCCCCAGCGGGTAGTGACACCCTTGCAGCCCTAGCCCTCGCAGAAGCTACGATACATAAATATACGTATAGCCGTAGTTAGGCAGACAGGATATGGATTCCCTGCATATGATGTTTATCCAGTCGTCTATTAGTACACATAAATTATGAACGCGCATTCAGAATGCGCATGTAGTTTATTATCACTTGAAGCGGACTCCAGCTCGAACTATTGCGTGTGCCCTTTTGATGTCCTTTGCATGTTGGCCTCTCTTGCCAAAATTATCCTATTTCCCTATTTGTATTAATTTACATACGACACGCATTCTCGCACTTTGGCCATCGTCCTGCCAGAAAAATGCCTAATGGGTTGACATTTATGATATAGATGCGTGTGGCCAATGTTGGGTCGCTTTCAATTAGTTGGGATATTCTTCATGAAGAAGTGATGTCTGACCGCCATAAACGAAATTGTCACTAGTTAAAATTTGTATTTCAGGAACAAGCGTTATTTCGAAAGCGACAACCTACATTTTGAAAACAGGACACAGAACGTCTTGGTTGACAATATTTAACTGCAACATACATTTGTATGTCAATCAGCATAAATTAAAGCCAATAAAAGTCGCCACCGGGTCTGAAAAAATATTATCAGATAAATGATATCAAGGCTTCCTTTGATGCGGGGACCCCAAAGACCAAAATCGAATCAACGGCCAGGCCAGAGACAGGGAGATGGGGCTAAGTTCCGACTGCAGGGAAGGACACCGCCACGCCGAGGGCTGGACAGCGACCGAGGCAGTCGTTGCCCCTGGCACAGACTCTTGTCAATAATTCAACTTATCACCGGCGGATATTAGAATGAAAAACCCAAAGGACAACACATCCGGACACCCTCGAGGGCGCGTCAATAAAAACACATTTGAATGATGCAGTTCGGAGTTTTTGAAAGGTGTTCGCGCTTATTAAAAGTGGGGTAGAACCTTGAAAAATTTTTGGGGAAGTGCTTCAACTCTAAACTTTGTGTGTCACTTCTTTGAAATTATATTTTGCATCTTGAAGGTCTATCCACCCTGATATTCGTATTGAGAATAGAAATCCTTAGTAAAGCAAACCAAAAACTCACCACCCAGCCAGATACGAAACGTTTTATTTCCTTTCGTTCACTTCGATCTGGTTTTCGGTTTTTCTTTTATTTTTTTGTTGATGTGAAGCATCCTTTAAAGTGCTAAGGTGCTTGTAAATATTTTCTTTGGACAAACTTGACAGTTTGGTAGAGCCGGGTTGGCTTATTGGCGTGGGAAACATACCTTAAAGTTACCATCTTCGTAGTTCAAATACACCTTAGAACATTTTCCAATCTAAAAATGCGAATGTTTTCTGTTTTATTTTGGCCTATACTTATGCAAAGCCAGACTAGCATATCTCAAAAATATAGCATAGTAAAGATATAAAAAAGTTTTATAATATATCAAAATATCTGTTTAGGAATATGCATTTGCTTCGACTTAGTTCAGCTATTTCCTACGGTAATATAAATCTTTACCTGACCCGCTTTCTGAACTCAAAAGTCTCATCTATATTATAATCACCACGTGCCTTCAGTATAAAAATGAAGTTTGCAAAAGCAAATGCATCAGTTGTAAAGAGTTTTTGCCATGGTGCGACAATTGGTGGGAAGAATCAACATTTTCTGACCTAGAACAGCAACTAATTGCTTTTTGACAGATTCTCGTCCTTTCGCTGATTCTCTTCGTCGGCAGTTCACATGCCGTCCTTAGTGAGTTGGCCCGTCAAGGCGAAGCGGTCATCCATAGCTTGGCAGACATCAAGCTCGCACCACTGAGATACTTGGATGCTCTCATAGGGACTAATCCAGGCGGATTAGGTTTTTACGGTGGAGCTGGAGGAGCTGTATCAGCGGCTGCAGCTTTGCAAGCTGCCCACCAACTGGGTCTTGGAGCTAAACTTGGACTCGGGCCAACAATCACTACTGTCGGCCAAGGAGATGACGTATTAACCATTATACAAAACGCAGGGCCATTTAATCCACTAGAAGTTCCTAAATACCCTTCTTCAGAGTATCCTAAACGGCCTAGGCCTCCATTTGGCCTCCCCAATTTCCCAGGATTACCAGGATTACCAGGATTACCAGGATTACCAGGATTACCAGGATTACCAGGATTACCAGGATTCCCACAATTCCCAAAACTCCCAGGATTCCCAGAATTCCCAAAACTCCCAGGACTCCCAGAATTCCCAAAACTCCCAGGACTCCCAGAATTCCCAAAACTCCCAGGATTCCCAGAATTCCCAAAACTCCCAGGATTCCCAGAATTCCCAAAACTTCCAGGATTCCCAGGGGGGCCTGGCCGTCCCGGTGGTCATAGTGGTCCTGGTGGGCCCGGTGGACCTCATGGTCCTGGTGGACCTCATGGTCCGGGTGGTCCTGGTGGACCCGACGGTCCACGGTTTATTCCATTACCAGGATTGCCAGGAATAAAAATTCCAGTGCCAACAATATCAATTAATCCCGGATTTCCGTTCGGCCCAGGTCAAGTCTCCAAGGGTCCAGGTATTTCAGCAAACTTAGGACCCTTCAATTATGGCGGACTATTCGGAACTGGGCTATTTGGTTCAAGGGGGCTCTTTGGTACTGGCATCCTCCCTAGATGGATTCTGGACCCCCTCGGAATCTTCACCCCACTCGGAAACCTGTTCGAAGGCATAGGAAGCTTGTTCGGACTGAGATCGAACTTGGAGGTACAACGTACTGGCCTTTTCGACCGAAACGTACAAGGCACCATCTCAGTGGATCTCGGCGGTTCTATACCAACGCCAAAAACATTTTTGAGGCACCTTATATCACCTGTTATAAACTGGTTGGGTTAGAACAACAAAAAGGATTATGCAATGGATAAACGGACCCGACGGCTAACCGCTTAGGTTTAATTATTGTAGTGCTATGAAACGACAATTGTCGGGGTAAAATTAACATTTGCTTTGGCCAAGCTTTGTAGCTATAATACCAATCAATAAAATTAAGCAGCATTCCAATTGTATGTGATTTTAGAAGGTGACTAGGGGAATTCACAAGGGAGTTTTAGTTAGTATTCAAAGAAGAGAATAGTAATGAAGTCATTTCTGACCCTATAATTCATATATATACATGATTGACACCAGCAACGAAGTCGATCTAGCTTTTGCGGCTAAAAACTAAAAGAGGGACCTTCTCTAGAAGAGAAGAGCATTCCGGCATAATATAATTATTTTTTTTGATTAGTTATGATATTTGTTGTTAAACAGTTAATATAAAAACCAACGCACGAATAACTGATGATAAGTTAATTTTATTTTTCTTCTTACTTCTTGATATTGATATTCGACCTTTTATCCAGGCATTTGGGTACATTTTATTTATAAATGCATATTTTGCGTAAACTGGAACAAACTAATTACCTCAATTATTTAAATACTTTTAAACGCTTGAATTTTATTTTTTATTTAGAATTTTAAAAATTACTGTTTTAACCCTAATTTGAAATATATATTTGAATTTCCTCACAAATCGAAGGGGAAAGTTCCGAAAAAAATGGATGCCTTAATCGCTTGCTCAGATCTTTAGATACAATAGTTTGAGGGAAAATATCTAAATAGTTCACATATAATTTGGAAAATTTGGTATGGTTTCTTTTATCATCATGAAAAAAGTAAATTAACCTTGTGTCAGGTTTTTAAAACTCTTAAAATGTTAACGATTTATACTAAAATATTTTCAATTTGCATTTAAGTGCTCAAAAGAGTTATATATAGCATCGCCTTAATTTTTTGCCGTCAGATGTGGGATAACCTTTAACAGAGACACAATTCTGAAATCTTCAAAATGATGCGCCTACTGGTGAGAATATGTTATTTTATTTGAGTCATAACCAAAAATTTTGTTATTTCTTTACAGCTGCTTACGCTCGTGCTGACGTTGTTAACTAGTAGTGTCCTTGGCAATATCGAAAACCTGAAGGATCTTATTTTCGGTAGACCCGATACGTACGTGGTTGCCGAACCAGGCCTATCGTATGGATTTCACATTGGTCGCTGATTGCAACGACGTATGCACTTGGGCTCGGCTGATTTATATATAATGTGTAAATATTTAAATATTCTTTCCCCAAGGACATAAAAAAGACATCAATTGAATCGTGAAGACTTATATAATGAAGGGGTATCAGGATTTGAAAATATTTATATTTCGATAAACATAAAAATAAATCAGAAAGCGAAATAACTTCGGAAATCCGAAACTCATATACCCTTGCAGCTTGCAATCGGATTCTAGGATCGTATCGAAAATCAATAATAACTTAGTTGGCGGTATACGCATTCTTGGAATCGATATTTATCTATATTTGTATATGACCATATGTCATATATGTCAAAATTTGCTCTATAACCCAAAGCTTAAAAAAGTCATAACTCAACCAAAAATGCATTAATTTCGATAGGAAATCAGTCCTGTGCTAGTTTTTAATAGTTCATAAAATCTGCATACTAAAATGAACATTTTTTAAATGTTAAAATTTTGACCATTTTTCAAATTGTAACAATTTAAATTTTAACAACATAAAATGTTGAAAAAAACTTTTTGAAATTTTTTTCTTTAATAAAGGCCTATAAAGATTCGCCTGTTGATGCTGATCAAGTATATATATGGTTTATGGGGTCGGAAATTACTGCTTCACAGCGTAGCAAGCTTTAGACTGAACTTATAATACCCAGCAAGGGTATAAATATTCGTATTCTTTCATATTTATTTGCAATAAACCGAAGTTTAAAAAAGTCATAACTAAACCAAAAATTAATTAGTTGCGATACGGAGTCAGTACTGTGTTAGTTTTTGATAGATTAGTAAATCTGCATACGCAAATTAAGAAAATTAGGTATGGTTTCTTTTATTACCATGAAATAAATAAATTAACCTTGTGTCAGGGTTCTAAAACTCTTAAAATGTTAACGATTTATTTTAACATATTTTCAATTTGCATTTAAGTGCTCAAAAGAGTTATATATAGCATCGCCTTAATTTTTTGCCGTCAGATGTGGGATAACCTTTAACGGAGACACAATTCTGAAATCTTCAAAATGATGCGCCTACTGGTGAGAATATGTTATTTTATTTGAGTCATAACCAAAAATTTTGTTATTTTTTTACAGCTGCTTACGCTCGTGCTGACATTGTTAACTAGTAGTGTCCTTGGCAATATCGAAAACCTGAAGGATCTTATTTTCGGTAGACCCGATACGTACGTGGTTGCCGAACCAGGCCTATCGTATGGATTTCACATTGGTCGCTGATTGCAACGACGTATGCACTTGGGCTCGGCTGATTTATATATAATGCAGTTATGTGTAAATATTTAAATATTCTTTCCCCAAGGACATAAAAAAGACATCAATTGAATCGTGAAGACTTATATAATGAAGGGGTATCAGGATTTGAAAATATTTATATTTCGATAAACATAAAAATAAATCAGAAAGCGAAATAACTTCGGAAATCCGAAACTCATATACCCTTGCAGCTTGCAATCGGATTCTAGGATCGTATCGGAAATCAATAATAACTTAGTTGGCGGTATACGCACTCTTGGAATCGAAATTAATCTATATTTGTATATGAGCATATATATGTCATATATGTCAATTTGCTCTACAACCCTAAGCTTAAAAAAGTCAGAACTAAGCCAAAAATGCATTAATTTCGATAAGGAAGGTAGTTCTGTGCTAGGGTTTAATAGCTCAATAAATCTGCATACTCAAATGAATAATTTTTAAATGTTAAAATTTTGGCAATTTTTCAAATTGTAACAATTTAAATTTTAACAACATAAAATGTTAAAAAAAAAATTTTTGAAATTTTTTTTCTTTCCTACAGGCCTAGAAAGATTCGCCTGTTGATGCTGATCAAGTATATATATGGATTATAGGGTCGGAAATGACTGCTTCACGGCGTAGCAAGCTTCGGAATGAAATTATAATACCCTGCAAGGGTATAAATATTCGAATTCTTTCAGTTATACAAACCAAAGCTTAAAAGTCATAACTAACCCAAAAATTAATTCATTTCGAAGACAGTCCTGTGCTAGTTTTTAATAGCTCAATACATCTGCATACTCAAATTGACATTTTGTAAATGTTAAAATTTTGAAAATTTTTCAAATTGTAAATATATAAATTTTAACAACAAAAATGGGGAAAATTTTTTTTGGAAAATATTTTACTTCCTACATGCCTAGAAAGATTCGCCTGTTGATGCTGATCAAGAATATATATGGATCATAGGGTTGGAAATGACTGCATCACGGCGTTGCAAGCTTTAGACTGAAATTATACTACCCAGGCAAGGGTATGAATATTCGTATTCTTTCATATTTATTTGGCAATTTTTTACAATAAACCGAAGTTTAAAAAAGTTATAACTAAACCAAAAATTAATTAGTTGCGATACGGAGTCAGTACTGTGTTAGTTTTTGATAGATTAGTAAATCTGCATACGCAAATTAAGAAAATTAGGTATGGTTTCTTTTATTACCATGAAATAAATAAATTAACCTTGTGTCAGGGTTCTAAAACTCTTAAAATGTTAACGATTTATTTTAACACTTTCAATTTGCATTTAAGTGCTCAAAAGAGTTATATATAGCATCGCCTTAATTTTTTGCCGTCAGATGTGGGACACAATTCTGAAATCTTCAAAATGATGCGCCTACTGGTGAGAATATGTTATTTTATTTGAGTCATAACCAAAAGTAAAAAGTTTAGTCATAACCAAAGAAATAATCTTTACAGATGCTTATACTCGTGCTGACGTTGTTAACTAGTAGTGTCCTTGGCAATATCGAAAACCTGAAGGATCTTATTTTCGGTAGACCCGATACGTACGTGATTGCCGCACCAGGCCTTTCGTATGGATTTGACATTGGTCGCTGATCGCACCGACTTATGCACTTGGGCTCGGCTGATTTATATATAATGCAGTTATGTGTAAATATTTAAATATTCTCTCCCCAAGGACATAAAAAAGACATAAATTTTATCGCGTAGACTTATATAATGGAGGGGTAATCAGAATATGAAAATAATTAAATTTCGATAAACCTAAAGAGCAAGAGAGGGAACTAACTTCGGAAATCCGAAGGGTATAAACACTCGCAGCTTGCAATTGGATTCTAGGATCGTATCGGAAATCTATAAAAACTGAGTTAAAGATATTCGCATTTTTTTAATCGATATTTATGAATATTCGTGTATGACAGAATGACTTTTATGTCAATTTGCTTTACTAACCAAAGCTTAAAAAAAGCCTTAACTAAGCCAAAAATGAATTAATTTAATTTAAGGAAGTCAGTCCTGTGCTAGTTTTTAATAGCTTAAGAAATCTGCATACTCAAGTTGACATTTTCTAAATTTTTAATTTTTGACAATTTTTCAAACTGTAACAATGTATATTTTAACATACAATTTTGAAAAAATTTGTGAATTTTTTTTTTCTTTCCTACATGCCTAGAAAGATTCGCCTGTTGATGCTGATCAAAAATATATTTTATTGAAATTAAAAGACCCTGCAAGGGTATAACAAGAAAGCTTGCAATCGAATTAAAAATATATATATATATATATATATATATATATGTTACATTTGTAGAAATGTTAGATACATTTTGCAGATAAATTAATATTTTTTGGGAAAAACTAACTACCATATAGTTTGTTTTGCTACAATTAATTTAGAATTTTAAACCTAAATTGCTTAAGT
Organism: Drosophila bunnanda; assembly: GCA_035046265.1. Classification (NCBI taxonomy): domain Eukaryota; kingdom Metazoa; phylum Arthropoda; class Insecta; order Diptera; family Drosophilidae; genus Drosophila; species Drosophila bunnanda. Next base: position 31,743 of record JAWNOB010000029.1, read on the forward strand.
GAAGTTTTCATCAGTGCATATGGGCTAAGCAATTTAAGATCTAGAAAGTTATAAACACGCAAATATTTGTATGGTTAAAGAATGAAAATGGCTAAATACACTGTTTTAGAGTCCCGACTTTTCTCTATTTATATAAAGAAATATTATAATTGAGTTTATGGAAATTTTTTCCGACTGTGAAATTATCAAATTAACCCTAGCAACCACAGCTACAATGAATCTGTGCAGCTTTATGACATAATTATCATATATAAAGAGCATTCAAACGCTATATAAGCTCGGATAAATCCATATTTTGTATTATTTTAGAACGCCCTTTAACAAAGGCAGTTGACAAAATCTTGAACAATGATTCGCGCTTTGGTAAGTAGCTTTCCAATAAGGTTAAATACAGTAATATACAAGTTTATCCCGCAGGTCCTGGCTCTTGTATTAGCTCTGGTGGCCGACTGTGCTCTCGGTGATATCGAGCACCTACAGAGCCTAATTGGCTTGAGACCTCGAGCTGGGATTCCACTTCGTTTCCCAGAGAGCGGCGTTAGCTGGAGATCACCATTTGGTGATGGCTATATAAGATATGGTCGCTAAAATCTCGTGAATACGAATACGAATCTTGCCTTTAGCAGAATGTTTTAGACTGTAATCAGACCGGTCCTATAAAGGAGTATTGTCCAGTCAGCGGGCGCAGTCAAAAATCAATAAAGTTATCCTTTTAAGTGCATGCTTCGTGCAACTTCTGATCAAGGATCGATTATCTAAAAATAAATTGGCTTCATTATATATATTTTTTAAGCCCCTTAGAGTGGAGAGAAGCCCAAAGGAAGCAGCCAGAATACACGATAAGAGCTTTCTGGGTTAAAGTAGAATTTTATACATAAGATTTCGGATGCGCGTTGGTGGCCATTTTAATTTTTGGCCACGCAAACTGCCAACACGCGCCACCACGTCCATGTCCTTTCTTTTTCCTTTAGCCAGCTTCCCCATCCACAGGACATGGGCTTTCCACCCCAGCCTCTCCTCTTGGTTCTTTGTTCACCCACTTCGTTAGTTATGTAAATGACTTTGTTTAGTCTCCGCATTGTTGCCCTCTTCCTTGGGCTTCCTAAGTAATTCCGCCGACAGGCTGGCAACGCCGTTATCGCGGGCACACATACATAAACAGCTCACGCATGTGAGCTACTCGCTTCTCGAGTAGGCTCAGATTTTAACCCTTTGGAATCATTACCACCCCGAAAATTGGAAGGCTTTTCGTGTTTACTTATATAGTTGCTTATGTACAAGCCGAAGAGGGGAAATTTCCCGCTCATCACGCATGAAAATCGCGTTTATGTAGACTGTTATGTATGTATCTGTGCTTGTGTTTTGCCCTTGTATTGGCTTTGGTCCTGTGTGTATTTATTCTATATTATCGTGAGTATAACCTACGCTTCGCGAGACCAGATTTGTTGGTGACATTTCATGAAAAATTTTTAAATTTCTCATAAACAAATGAATGAAATGAATTAAGTGAATATTTGCCCTGATAGTGATCGTTTTATAAATAGCTAAGCTTAAACAGAATATGAGAATGATTGGAACCCCGCCTTTTTGCAGTCAAAGCTTTTTATTTCCTTGCTACATTTGCTCTAAGCTAAATGTAAAAATGTAAAAGAAATTAAGCCCCAAGGACACGGTCTCTGTCCGTGGTGTCTTCTCGTATTTTCCTATATTCCTTTTTGATTAACATTCGTTGCTAGGTGGAGGCAGCCACCGTCTTCGTCTGGAGCAAAGGACACAGAGTGTTTTAATTACTTTTGGGGGTAGTTTTTAAATTCTGCTTTTAATTTTTTCTAGCAGTCTGGTTTAAAAATTGTACTTAAGGAAATAGAATTGAGCTGCACATTGGGAAATACCTGACGGTCTGTATGCATCCAACAAATTTCTTTCATAAGATATCGTATTACAGTGTCCTATTCAATTACCACATGTATCTGTTTTTATTGCTCAATCCGATTCAAGAGCGACCGGAGAGGTAACATTCAATCCGGTTTACTGCCTGGGGTGCATTTTGCCACGGATTTAACCACTTGACCGTGATATAAATATTTTCCTGCCCGCTGACCACATGAAACCGGAAATAATATAATTGGCCCCCGGGAATGGACAACAAACACCGAGAAGAGGCGGTATCATGGAAAATCGCATCAACTGACCAGTGCCCTAAGTGATTTCAGTCTCTATCTGTTGCGCCGGGCAACGGACAACGGACAATCAACGGCAAACAAAGAGGGTCGTCCTGGACAGTGGACTCCGCCTCCCCTCCCCCCGCTGGTCAACTTCCCCTGTGGTTCAAATCAACTCGTGCCGGACTGTTTGCCGGGTATATGGTCGGTGGGATGGTCAGCTTTCCCGTCGACTGTCGCGTGTGTGCCGTGTAAACAAATCAATTACCGACGCTAAATGCATTTAACGAGCCTTCACATTTGAATTTTAAATGAGACCCAATCCCCTCAAAAGGGCTTTATGGTCAGCTTACGGTTCACACCTCTTTATGTTTTTTGTTATTTAAATGGGTTTTAAATTGACTGGTTATTTGAAGACATGCTGGGAAAGTGACTCGTTGAAGCTAATTATTATATAGCTAATTAGTGTGCAGCTTATGCATTTAATCAACAGTCCCAATATTGTGCCACAAGTACGTTGTTTATCTCCCTGTCCCTTTAGAGACCCCATTTGCTTTTATTATAACATCACCTGAATGCAGCAGCCCCTACGTTCTTAAAAGCCGTGAGAGAACACACGCTTTTATTGCACACCACTTGACTGCCGACTGCAGCTCGACTGGCATTCAGGAGTCAAGTGCGAAATAATACTCCACTCCTACCCTCTGCCGGGTCTGTCGGTTGCTGTCCTGCTGCTGCAGCCGCCTGTGCGGACTGCATCCTTGCACAGCCTAAAAGTCCTTTATTACAGTCAACTGCGAGTCAAACGAAGTGCAACAGTCAACGTGCTTGTGCATATGCATTTCAATGCATAATAAAGGTCCTGCCCCGTCCTCGCCCTCCTCCACAGCCTCAGCCTCGCTCCTCGAGGTGTTGCACATGCGGTGCAGGCGCTGCCCCAGGTTGCATTATCCTTTACAACTCGTCGGTTGTTTCGATTCTCCCCTTAATTCGCATTTGAATGAGCTGGCTGCAAGTGCCATGGACGGGCAAGCCACAGGACGAGAGGGATGCAGAATACGTCATTTTTGCAGTTTTCGCACTTGAACTTTGGAACAAGGAAACATTGAAAGAGGGCGGCTTTCACCTGAACAAGCCAATAAAACCACTAGTAGTGCTTAAGACGATTTTTGTATTTATATAAGAGGGAAATAAATAGGTTGATCTCAAGGGCTTAGCCCATCATCTTTTCCGCTAAGCTGCGGACTACGTTCTCATCGTAGTCTTCAATCTCGTCGTCTCCATCGTCAATGTCTACGTCATTCGGCCTGGTGGGATATCCTTGCTCTGGGGGAACGATCTTGACGCCGTGATCACCAAACAAAAGGCAATCAAAGTTTCTGCAAGCGGGGAGAGGTGATAATTAATCGCTGGTCTCCCATCATCTCAGTACTTGCCTCTCAAACAACTCAAACCCCTGAAACTCTCCCGACATGTACATGCAGACATGCATGTTGCGACCCACAAACCAAATGTCATGGAACTGTATGCAGGCCCTAGCAAAGTTAAAACGTGGCGGCCTGAAGCAGAACGGAGGTGGATTTTGGCCGGACACCTTCCGGCGGAACCAGATATTGTTATTGACGCGCATACGCAACTCGAAGGAAAACTCCTCAGGACGATAGGCGACTTCTGTGCAGCTGTTCATTCCTATTACCGAGAGGAAGCCTAAAAGCAGAAATTGTGATCGCGATCACATAAGTCACAGAACTATATGTTCACGTTTGGCGAACTCACCAGCACAGCACTTGCACAGTCCAGTGTCACAAGTACAGGGAATGCGGTTAACCAGGTTACTTAGTGTTATGTTGGGCAAACTAAGTTGCCTAGATTCCTCCTCATGGGCGAGTAGATTAAGTCGGTGATTAAGTAATCCAAGCTGCAAAGCAGCATCATAGGCCAAGTCTTCGCTTGGCGGTTCTATTGGCACTATGTGGGAATCACAACTTGAGACATAAGCTTACAACTCTCTCGCTTTTTAGTAGTAGACACAAATGACCCCTTACTAACATAATAACAAAATATTTACACTCTTCCACCAAAATCTTTTTTCAATAATATTACGATATATACACAATTCTTCCACCAAACACTTCCTTCCGTTTCAAATCGAGATTAGTAGCACAAGTATTTCGATGCATTAAAAAAGGCGATCGAAAAGTAGCAAAAATATAAACAAACAAACTTGCCAAATCATACACGCTGAACTTCCGTGTATTATGTTAATCAGTTCCGCATCAGCCAACTGACGTAGCCGGCGAGCCAAGTCACAGCGAGCGCCTAACAGTTTCAACTATTAACCTTGGGGCACAAACAAGTTGTCTGAGTCGAAGATGGGAGCAAATTTTGATGTCAATGAAACCGTCTGAGCGGCCAAAACGAGTTGGCCATATTAAGAGATAGGTGGTCAAGATCATGGACAGCGGACGTGGAGAGCAGAGAGAAAACGAATAACAACGTCGGTATCGGTTTGGAAGTGTCTTAAGATGAGTTGCATATATTACTAAGGGGTTAGAAGTACGGCACATTAAATATGTGGATAATTACCACATAAAATGGGTATAGCGGGAACGTGGAATGCCTCTATAAGACAGAGGGCTTTGGATTCATGGACTTCAGGAGGTCGTGCTATTGGGTCTATTATCGCAGGATGGCATTGAATTGGCGGCACGTATCCGCCTTCAATTTGTGACAATTTTACAATATTTAATCGTACGAGCTTTCATCAAACTTACAAGTAAAATTGAATTTATTGTTTTTGTCGGAGATTTCTTGGAAGGCTATTAAATAACTTAAATAATATAGAAAGGAACACCACAGTTATCGTCACAGCCAAAATTAGTTTAAATATAATTCTCAAACCAAAGTGTTTTTAGGTAGTAATTTGTACATAAAATATGAAAAATAAGATAAATAAAACACCATCACTCATTAATAAACCAAGTAATTGTTTTTATTGTACAGCTTAACACAGCGCCTCTTATCACAAGTTCGTTTCAGAACAAGATCTTGATCTGTATTCTTGGAATATATATCTCTTTCACAATCCATTATCTAAGGCTGTAATATATACATATATATACAAGTTTAAAATGCATAAATTTACGGGCTCTTAGAGAACAACTTTTGAAAATTCGGCATCAAATATGAACTATTTTATACTCTGTACATCTTTTTACGTTAGGCAAACCTTGGCAAAGCGATAAAATATCGGCATGGCGAACGGATTAATAAAGTTAATAACTAAGTAGTAGAAGTAAGACATAAAGTAAGAGTTCTTTGTACTACCGGTGTCCGACTTGGAGACTGCCAAGAGAGAGGCAGCACAGAGCAGATAGAAAAAGAGTCGTGGATGCGAGCTGGCTGCTGGCATCTTGGCACGCAGATCGGTTCAGGAAACGTAATTGAAATGAAGGTTGCTATTGACGAGCTTTGTGGTCTGTGACTTTGCACGCCTTTGTCGTTGGATTGTCTTTAAATTAATAAAGTATTCCGTTGTTGGAGTCGGCGACTTCTCAGCTTTTGCTTCTTTATTTGCGTTTGGATTTGGGGGATTGTAAACACCAAGCAATAAACTCCACTCGGACACGCAACTTTCGCTTTCGGGCCACAAGCAACGAAAGTGTGTTAAAACCAACTTCAATTTTAGTTTCTATAAAGTTAAGTTGCGTTAACTGGACGCATTTATATGTTTTTCACACTTGGCGCGGACTCAAGGCGCGGGCGCAGCTCCGTACGTGCTAATGGCCAAAATACAACTGACCAAGAAAACGGTAGCGCATGCGCATGCTAAGCGAGCGGGCCGGCAGACAGCGAGCGTTCGAATATTGGCCATCGACAGCTTTACCGCTCCGCAGCTCCAGCAGCTCCAACCGCGCGACGAACCCCAGGCCCCAGCCCCCAGACCCCAGACGACGATGACAAGTACGACTACGTCAATGTCGGCTGCCTTACAGTCTCTTTAAAAATACATTTTTGCACACACTAAGAAGGGGGCTATTGCCTTGCTTGAAAGGCGTGGGATCGTATGATGTGATAATTATATATATATATATTTTAGATTTGACTCTTATAAGAACATCTGAGACTACACTCAAAGCGTACATATTTAGAGCCAACATGCAGGGCATATAAGCTTCGGTTTGTCAACTCCTCAGTATCGTATTACAACTTCAGCCGAGGCAAAAAACCAGTATTTTATGCATAGTTATCTCAACAGCTTTGCCGATTTATGGGAACTCTGTTATAATTTCTCTCAGATCATCTTTACCTTTTGCTTTGAGGCAGACGCTAGACTCTCACTTTTTACTGTACTACCCGTTTAGGCGGCGCGCTCGGCCTGGAAATTTATAAACTTTTAATTGAGTTATCGCCTTAAAAGGTGTTTTAATCCGACGTGTCTAATGGGGCTATTGCACTTTTCGAAATCTCTTTGTGCGCCCGAGGCGTTCAGTGCTGGGGGAAGATCTCTAACGAGTTGTTTGTTAGGAGTCAGAGAAGAGTCTCATCAGACTGAAACATTCTGAAATGGATCCAGCGAAATGGCACACTTTCATTGCCCAGAGATATTTTCAGAGCAATTGGCAAGTGGCTTACACACCCAATATATCTTGTTTGCATGCAAACGGGTTTTCTGAATGACTGTGCTGATTTTTGTCATCACTTCTATAACCTTTTTGATGTCAACAAGCCATTGAAATTATATTTTCTTATAACTCGTTCTATATGCCAATGCGAAACTGACGGGCGGGCAATGAGATTGGCTAACAAGCACAAGGCACTACCATGTGATTATCTCTTGATGTACAATCGAAAATTGATTTGTGATTCTCAAAACGGCCACCCCGAACGGCAGCTGTAGCAGAATAATCAACATTACTTGCAGTTGGAAAAATCTGCACGTAAATCATGTGAAGTCAATTTCTCTTGCTCAATTTTCCACTTTTGGAAAATATGTCAAAAAAAAGCCCTGAGAGCCTCCTGCAAAAGTCGTGAGTAAACATTTGGTTGGAGCTGGCTCCTTTTATCCATTGTTGCTATTGTTTGGTAGCATCTTGTGGCCTAATAATAGCATGTTAACTCATAACATGCTATCAATCACTCAAATTTCGTATCTGCTTACTGCGGCCACGGATAATGTTTCGTCCAGAGGTTCGCATAGAGAGCAGGGCGTAACAGACGCAGGGGGAGTCAACCAGATAATTCGCATGTGAAAATTGGAAAATCGTTGCTCGCTCCGTCTGAGCCAGATCCCGAATAAGCTATCCATGCATGATTCAAAAATGAAAGGAACCAGATATAATTTCTCTAGCTGTACATGGCGCCAGACTGACCGAAAAAAAACGTAGGGGAAAATAATGGGCTACGTGAATTAGATTGTAAAGTGCAAAACCTATGTGCGATTGCTTATTCCTATTCCTTTTACACTAGAAAGAGTATCCACCATAACATTTAAAAATAATTTAACATAAAATGCACTCTAAGGAAAGCCTGATATATTTCTGAATAAAAAATTAATTATCTTACGGGTCCCAAAAAGTATCCGATCTTTTGAGCGGCAGGTATCTGTATAATATGTACATGTACGAAGCAGTATATGTCCATACCTTCACCTTCGTACAAGCCCTGATGCTATTCAAATCCTTTTATTAAATTTATTTTACTCATTTGCCAAATTCTCTTTTCGCTTGTTAATGCGAGAACCTCCATAGGAGGAATGTTTTTTCAATTCTTTACCTTTTTATATTTTTGGCATTGCTTTGTTTCGTTAATTATGGACCAGGAGCACTAGTGAGCTTGGAACGGCCAATTAGGGAAAAGTCTATTCTGTTCCTGGTACTTTTCATACTTGTGATTTTTTACCTGCCGTAAGCACAGTAAAAGGAAACATTATATTTTTTATATTTTTTCCCTAAACTCCAAAGCAACCCTTCTTTTCATGCACACGCTTTGGGAAAATTATTTTCAACTGAGATATACTCATGAAATACAAAATTTAAATGCCTTTCCGACAAAGTTTTCTTTAACTATGTCAGGTCTGACCACTAGAAAAGAAAATATTTTAAAAGAACGTCATTTTACAAAAATATTACTTCAGACTTTAAGGTCACTGAGAAACAAACCATGTCTTGTGTTTGTGCAAGATTTGAAGCTGCCTTAGCCTGACTGCATATTGTTCCTATTTCTTCTTTTTTATACGTTTTTATGTATCCCCTTGAACTTCTTTTGAAGCATCCTTCGTTTGCAATAATTTGGGGGTTATAATTAACCCTTTTGCATGAGCGACATGTAAAAGGCCCTTTTCTCCCATCTTCCCTCACCATGCAAACCACTTCATGCCGTGTATCTAAAAATAAAATATGAAAACAACAAGCCGGAAGAACAAAAATTAGTTTTTTCCTTTTTTTTGGCTGAAACTGCCGAAAAATGAAAGAATTGCAATATGCAGCCACATATTCTCTGAGGACACTTGACTTTCGGCTTCTTGTTGCCTTTTGGAGCTGCAGCCAAAAACGAGGGAGCGCCACATTGCCTGCTGACAGCTGAACTCAAAAAGGATCCCTTGCCTTGCCGACAACAGTCGTGGACGTTTTTTGGAAACTCTAGACATTTGGCGGTGCCAATTAATTAAGCGAAATAAAAGCCAAACAAGCTGCCACGGGAGGGGGCAGCGTTCATTAGTAGCCGCCGAGGGTTACACCTGGAGTGGGGGTGCGGGTGCAGAATTGAGTGAGGATTGCATAGATTTCACAATTCAATTTTGAGACCCATGCAATTTGCTCCCTTCAAACTGCTGAGCTTTAATTCGCAATTAGTGCAATTTAATCAGCGTAGCGCCGCTCCGGGGGGATGCGCTCGGTTGTCTGCCCCGGCCCTGCCGCAGACGTGGTGGACGGGTTGAGGTTATCCACGACGCCTTTTACCACCTGCGGCTCGCGGTGATTACGAGCAACATGAGCATAAAAATTGCTTACGCTTTGTAGACAACATTTTTGCCACTAGGAGGCGGGCGCCAGTCGATGACTTGGCCCAGTGGTGCAACTGGGACTTCATCTACAATTGAATCTGCGTCTGCGCTTGAGATTCCGTTGTCGGCCATCGATGGGCGCGTGATCCGAAGTGAAATGCAAATCTTCCGGGAAGAACACGACCTGAGAGATCTCGGGGGTCTACGTACTCGAACGCTGTGTCACGCGCTCATCCCTGAATGAACCTAAACTCTTGTCGGCGCCTTGCAACTTGCTTATGACACATGATGCAGCTGATAGAGATTGCCGCTCGCGCGGTTATCCACTGAGGAACCGAAACTGGCGCTTAATTTAGATTAAACGACTTACTGCATAAAATTTATTGGTGTGCACTTTAATTGAACAACAACAAGCCGGCGGAGAGAGCCCGAAAGCCAACATTTCTAGGTGGTCAGTCTCCTGCCCAGAATTATGAGATGGGCTTCACCGGCTATAGCTCATGTGCCAAGAGCTTCGTGGCCATTGATCACGACTCTATTACCCGGGAAAATCAGTTTTCTTTCCTTTGGTCCTTGTACCAATTTGGACATCGGATGTAGTCGAATAAAGAGGCAGTTCCCTTGCCCATAAGAGCTTCCGAGTCTCGGAGAAATTTATTTCAGTATTTTCAGTTTGCATGTTCCACAATTTGCCGAATGTGCTAACATGTGGGCTGAAAAATGGCTTGTGTTACCCGGCTGAGTAGAAGCATAGACGACGGGTTTCGATACCGCCTGTTGAGCCTCTGGTCAGGGTCATGTTCACACTGGGGGCATCCAATACAACTCTTCCTACAGCTTGTTAACTTGATGGCCATCGACTATTTAATGAGAACACATTCATTTTCCAAACTTGAACATGAATAAAAGGCGACTGTACATTGGAGCTGTAGGAGTTGCATTAAAGGCTGCACATATTAAGTATGAGAGCCAGAAAGTCAATTACACTTATACTTAGAAAACTGGGACCAACCAACTCATTTCCATGCGTACTTCCCCGATGCATTCACGTTCGGGTGTTCACGGCAATCTCAACGCAGTCACGTCCCATATGATGACGATGAAGAGCATGGCAATCACTGGCAATGCCAGAAAACCAATCAACACAGCTCCACAGCTGGTGGGGGCTTAGATGGCTGCAGTTCAGAATAAAACAATCTATCACGTATGTAATTCCCATGAAAAATTTGCACAGGGCCCTGCACTGATGGTGAAAGAACGGCAGCTCCAAAAACGGGAGCCGAATTGTTGAAGGTGGAATAATAACTTCGTGCAACTGGAAAGCAACATGCTTGGCTTTGGAGCGTGGCCAATCGATTCGCAAAACGCAATGCACATGACCGGAGTGGACCAGTTTTGATGCATTTGTTTCTATCCGAATGCATTAGAGTTCAGCCCTAAGTTCAGCACAATTTGCGGCGGAGCAAATAAAATGCTATCTGCACGATCTGGCCAATCGATCGATCGGTGCGTTGCTGTGGCAACACGTAGAGACCCAATTTGTTAGCATTTCGCCAGCTACTTGTTACGGGTCAGGCAGGGAGCGAGCCTCATCATCAATTTCGCCCAGACTGCTCGGTCTCATAATCCCATGTTTGTTTGCATTAGCCACCGCAGACAGGCTGCAATTATGTCGTTTCGGCTTGATGGCAACCGAGACTGTGACTGGGCCTTTGGCTTGTACTTGTGAGAGAAGCTCGGGTTTCGGATTTCGCATTTTGTATTTCGGATTTTAGTTTTCGGAAAATCAATCCCAAATCCCCCCTTCCCACCACTTTATGGAGAGAATACATTCAGAGTCTGTGCACTACCCTTTCAGAGGGTTTCACGACTTTGCTGTCCTGGGGACGACAAGTGACGAGAAAATCAAAGCTAGATCTAATCGATGAACGGTAAGTGTATTCAACGTTTCATTTCGATTCCTACTCATTGACTTCTTGATTGCTGCAGACTTTGTGGCGCATATGAATTATGGGTTCAGTTCGGCTTTAAAATCGGTAGTCGAGTCACATTCCAATGGTCTGCACTTTGGCTTTCTGACTCGGCTGGGGTTTGCGCTGATTTTGACGTTCCCATTGTCGGTTAGTGGACCATGGGAAATAGTATCCTCAGCACAGTGCCGGCGTTATTGGGACGCGTTTAAATCGCATACGAATCGCAGTCAACGAACTGCACGCTTCGCCGCCCCACTCGCCTTTTGTTTTCTTCCACTGCATTTTTTATACCCTTACAGGGTATAATACTTTTAGTCACAAAAAGGCTAAGCAGTGACTAAACCATAATAATCAGCATCAACAGCTGAGTGGACCTAGTCATGTCTTTAAAAAAAAAAAATACATTTTCGAAATTTTTCAAACATTAAAAAAAAAATGTATATTTGCCAGAGTTTGATTTAGTCTTTTAAAATTGAAGCCCAATATTCGAACACATGTTTCTATGGCTAAGCAAGGGCATACAATTTTCGGCTTCCCGAAGATAGCTTTCGTTTCCAGTTTTTTTTCTACATTACTCAAAATTAACACTTTGCCACACTCTAGCTTGCACTCACACTTTCCCGAAATCATAAATGCGCATAAATTATGCCAAAAACACAAGCCAACCCTGTTGCCGTGCGTTTCCCCGTTTTTCTCGCCGCTTCAATTTTAATGAGTGAAAAATCATGTTAAACATTTAATGCACATGTCTTACACACATTTTTCGTTTTAAACCACTGAATAGTAATCTAAATTGGAGAACTCTTTAATGGTTGCAATATTTAAAATTTTTAACGTTATGCACAAATGTAAATTGTGCATGAGCAAAATTATAAATTTGAATGAAACACAATTTTTTCTATAAATTTTCGCAAAAATAAAGCTAAGATAATCCAGACGGAAGAGCAGTTCGTTGGCAGGTTTCCATGGACACATTTAATATGAGTTTAGAGCGATTACAACACCAAGAAAAAGTAGCGGCGACAACAGTTCCAGGACTTAACCACTGGATCCTGTCAAGGCATGTCTAGGTTCCCAAGAGGGGGAAACGGACGCGGAAGTCGTCTACGAAAATCATTAAACGTAACTTTGTGGCATTCGGAGAAGGCTCTCAATGTTTTTGCCTGACTGATTTGGTAATTTTGTGTTTGTATCGAATTTAAATAAAGTTTCCTTGGTCTCCAGAAAAAGTTTGCATTTTCACGAATGAGTCTGCGATTTATTTTCGCGTCTGTGTTTTTTCTAGAATTGCAAATAATTTGTAATGAATTGACAAAAATCTACTGGGAACACGGCAGACACTTACCCAGGTACACCTACACACATACATAATACGCTTTTAATGAGAAATACAGGATTCGGCATGGGTTCAGGGAAAGAAAGTCCTTGGGGCGTGGAGAAAAGCACTGTCCGCGAACTGTCAATTAAATTAAACGCTGCGTTTCGGGCGAGTTCGAGACTTTGCTTAATTTCGATTACGCATCTTGCTTTTCGTGCGTCGCCTGGGGTCCCCGGATTTGGCAGAGTCATGCCATGACATTACTTGATTGCCAGTGACACGCACTCTATAGCTCGAGTAGAGACTGGCTTGGTATTAAATCGGTGGTTGGGACCAACTTTAATTACTTATTTACATGCAGCGAGCATCTGTGCGGAGTTTAATATGTGGCGTTGGAGCCGAAGTGTTGGCTGCTTTTAGGCGGCCTAAGCTGATTGATAGATAGGCAGGTACAAATATTATATTTAAAGTTGCTTTAAAATCCCTCCCAGCATGCCTATTCATGACTCACAACTTTGGCACAATAAAAAATTATGTAAAGAGCACCAAGAACAGGAAAAAAAGGAACTTATGCTCGCTAGAAGGAGCCTCATGCACGTGCCCGCTGGAATTCGAAGTTAGCTCCGAACACAAAAGTGAAAATTATCGCCAGACGGCGGAGGCGATGGCAGATGAAAGTACACTCAAGCAGTCTCGCTGCCTCTAGTGTTTGCATGGCTTATTCAACTTTGCCCATTGCAAAATGGAACGAAAAGAATCGCTGAAACAAGTGTCTATGTGAGACTCTGACGGGCGTAGGCTGGGCTGCCCTCCTAGGCGTCTACGAATCCCAAAAATGTGCACAGACTCCGCTTTATCCGCTTCCGCCCGCTTACCCACGTCAGGATCTAGCCGACCTGGGCTCCAGCGACGATGTCTGGAAAGGCGATTTAGCAAATTAAAAGGTTTTTAATGCATGGAGTGCTCTCTTACTTATTTCATAATTTGATGCCAACTGTGCCATGCAAATGCATTACGGCTGAGTCCACAGGACGAGCCTGGATTCTGTAAATCCAGAAGCCAGAATCCAGGATCCAGTATCCGCCTTTACTCTGTCTTTTACTTTTATTACAAACTTGTACTTATTATTCTTACGAAAGGGTTCCACCATGGACTGTCGGTAGGCCCTGTGCAATTTCCTCTGGACTTTTGCAAACACTTTAGAAATATCTACACAGGATGCGAGAAAGTCGATTTTAATTGCAAAATAAATCGAAATGAGGAACTTATACTCTTCCGATACAAAAAAAAAAAAAAAAATTCCCATGGAATCGTTCAAAGGAGAAGAAAATTAAATTCAAACTGCTGTCATAATTTAAAAAATAATTTACCTAATAAATAAACACTTACGCAGGAAGTTAACATCGGATTAAGCGCCCCAACCGCGTTACCCACACCTGCCGGCGACAATCTAAATGAAGTAATCTATTCAAACCCTCTTAAAAAGCTACCGCAAATTACACACTTGACTGCGACAGCTACACACGTTTGGCACATCGACACATCGCGAAATACGGAAACTAGGTGGTGGGAGGTGGGAAATGGGAAATGGAAAGCGAAACCTTATTTCGCCGGCCCGCACACAAGAACAACTGTCACGTGTCCCGTTGAGTGCTTTGTTCTGGAAAATTTCGCCAGTCGGAAAATTCGCAAACGAGTGGTGGGAGCATTTACATCCTCCCCAGCTGCATTCACCCAACAGCCAATTTCCCAAGTATTGGGTTATACATTTTTTTATACTCTTGCTGGTGGCTGAGGTAATGGAGATCTGGGCTTATGAATGTTCAATTGCTTTGTGCAAAAAACCAAAGGCATTTAAATACGCACCGCAAACGCAATAAATGACAGTTGAATTTTTGATAAATGTCAGCGCGTGTGCCTTGTGAGAAAAACAGCACGGAAAGAAGGCATTTTGAGGGGGAATTTGTTGGACTGGAGTACGGATTTTATTTATGGCTCTGCAGAGAAGTTGGCTCGACATTGCCCGGGGCTATTTTCCGTGACTTAAGGGCGCCACTTTCAACAAATTTAGCCAATCATACGACTATGGTGGCATGGGCAGCTTATTTCGGAGCATTTAATATGTGCGATGGGGAAAAATAATCAATACAGATGCATGAATAAATAAATAGAAAGCATAAACTATTTAATACTTCAGAAATACATTCTCCACATAATTTCCTGTTATTACTTTTCAATCCTTTTCGAGCAGACCTAACGAACTAAATGGAAACGACAAACTTGGGCGGTCACAAGAAACGCACACTGGACAGGGCCAGTGTCCAGTGGCCGGGATAAGAAACTTCAAGAACAACTAAAAATTCTTGAGCAAGCAAATAATAATAATTTTGTGTACAATCCTTGGTCTTGGTCCCCTTCGCCCCCTTCCGCACAGCTTGCGGGGGAGAGGGGTCAGACTACGCTTTTGTTTATGACGCAGTAATATTGAAATCAGGATAATTGTGCAAAAGGATGTGAAGAAAAAACCGCAAATACTTTGGGTCCGGCGCAAGAGCCAAGCACCGGCCCCAAGTAGTCATTCATTCCGTAACGAAGATATCTCGAGAGCAATTTCAGTGCGACAAAAACTGAAAACTGTGCGAGGAAAGTGGGCAGCGGAGGCTGAAGTGGAGTGAAAACTCTGCCATGCAGAAAGTGGTCAACATTTTTGCCACTGCCATGGGCAAGAATAAAAGACGTCGCCCAACAAATGCAATGCAGTGCAGCAAAAAGGTAGCAATCATGGTGCCGAGTAGTCGTCGAATAATAATAACCTCCATCCTAGTTTCTGCTGTATGCCGCTTAGCAGCGGCAGGGGTGGCGGCGGTGCTCCGGCGCTCTTGGTAATAAACCATAAGACATTCCCCGTGGCATATTCTCGTAAATGTGGCAGTGAAAGGCCAAATTAAAACGAGCAGTCAGTGCAGAATTATATCCAGTTAAACCGAGCTATGTCGCCTCTCCGGCCTTGCGGATATATGGATTAGGGCTAAAGAAATTCTGAACATTAAAAGCAGATAGCTTTATGCATTTTCCAATCATTTTTATTTGTAGTTAAAAAACTCAATAATTTTTATTTCGTTTTTGTGTGCATGCAGCAAGCACGCAATAAGGAGCACCTTGGGTCAAAAGAGCCTTAGCCCGCCTGAGCAACCCAAAACCCAAAAAACAAATTTAAAACATAAAAAATAACCTTAAATTGGCATTCATGAAACTCCTGCTCATCAGAGTCTCTGTCGCCAACTCATTGTAGCCGTCAAGCGCATCTCAAATGAGGTTCTTTCATAATTAATTCCCACACAGAAAATGTTCAAAGTGGGCACAGCCACCCTTACCACCCTTGCCACCAGCCACAAGCCACGCCGGCTGGCACCTGCTGCCTCATACACCTAGTCGCCGCTCTTTCTTTCAAAACACTGGGCCTGTGTGGCTACGTCAAAACCAGCGACAGCCCAAAACAAAGCGAAATGCTAAATGCGGTATAAAAATAATAATAATAACATGTAAAAATCAAGAGGCAAAGCGCGCAAAATAAAAGATGTTTACCTCTACAATTTGACTGCTACTTTTGCCATGCGGGCGGGTGGTGGATATGCAAATTTCTTTTTTCTGCCATTAGGAGAGTATTTCGGGTCCCATGCCCCATCGCACTGTGCCTTAGTTACTTCGCAGCACTGTCCCGGCGTCGGCTGCTATGATTTATATACTCACGGCGTGCGCGTATTTATCAAACTCTAATTAATCGGTGATAAACCGATCAAGACGCTAAATGCTGCTCTACACGAAGCCGCCGAGGCACCGAGCAGACGAGACTCAGGCGAACTCTCCCAACGGATCTGCACTTTGCGCCTGCAAACGGGTTTGTGTGGTGTGGAACACCTCTTGCCAAAACTCGACTTCGATTGCCTTTTATGTAGCTGGTTTCTGTTTCGCAGAGCACCGATTACCATGTGATTTCCACCGCCCCTGCCACTCCGCCGACATCAATAGCCACATCTCCATCTCCCGCCCCTTGCCTGCGCGCAGGAGCAGCTCAGGAGTATGGGTAGGAGTACGAGTATTTGCTGAAGCAATTTGCTTTCCTGAATCTCGGGGCTGACCAAGGCGACTGCGATGCAATCAATATATGCTCGTGTCCAGCAAATAATAGACTTCAAACTGGCATTTTAAGCGTTTTTTTTTATTCGCAGCCAACGATTCTGTGCGGAGTGCGGAGTGTGTGTGTGCGAGTGAGCCTGCAAGGAGTCCAGCCAGCCAGCGTTTTGGGGATTCGATAATTTTCTTCCTCTCTCGCTGGGCCGAAGACTTTTCTCCCAAATGCTCACAAAGTTGGAGTTAAAAATAGTTGGCTTTTCGCCGAGGGTACAGGGGCCTCCATCGCGGCCAGGTTGCTCCTTCTGCACCGGCCAAGAATAGCTTTCAGCACCAGGCTCGGAGCATCCTGTATATGTCATAGCAACGAACTCTAATCCACTTTAGCAAATCAATTTATTAGCCACGTATGACTTATGCCTTTTTAAATGTGCGCTTGCATGTGTTGCCTGACTAGAAGTGGGCTTAGAGGTGGTGGCTTTCCTGCAAACTGAGGAGGCGCAAGAAATTTATGTTAACATGGTCTGCGTAGCGCCCTCCGGTATGTAATTTGACGTTGTTTAGGTATCACGATTATGATTTCACTTCAGCCGGCCTTTTTCGCCGTTTGTGGCCACAAAATACGAGCCCTCGTATATGTGTATCTAGCCTGGGTGTAAGCCATGATTATCTCCGCTATAAAAATGATATGAGCAAAGAAATTGAGTTCCGGAGGAGCCCGTTTAGCGTTGATAGCGAGCGTGTGAATTAACTGGTTAGACTGGTGTGTGCTAGGAATCGCATTTATTTATAGTAAGGCACTATAATTGCCAGCAGTTAGGGGCTCCTGGGTCACCACCCAAAGCCAGAGTCAACAAACAGGACAAAGTTACAAATATCAATTACCCTGCGTAAGGAGTCACTCGTTGCAAACAAACAAAATAAAAAATCGGAGGAGGGGAAATGTGGAAGCTGTGTTTAGTTTTTGTGGTACACATTTTTGGGCAACTCCACCATCTACGGATCCGTACATAAACGTTCAGTATAAATTGAAAAAGCCATTTTGCTGCCAATTTAGCAAACACTTAAACCAATTTTGCACTTCAATCCACCGACGCACACAAAAAGTGTACCCAGTCCCACACTCCGCGCATCGCTTGCTCTATGGCTGAAGCCACACATTTGCACATCCCGAATCCTTGCCAGCATCGACGTCGACTTTGACGCGGCACCAAGGACGACCCGAAAGTCAGTGGCCCTGTCTAAAGGATGGAGTAGAGTTTAAGAAGCATCCAAAACGTTGCCAACAAAGTGTGAAAATGTCAAGTCGTAAAGTGTGCACTGTTCGTCCAGGAGCTCGAAGGGGTCCGCACGGGGTGCAGTCTGCACAGTGAAGTGTACTTGCATGGACGTGGGTCGTCTCCACTCCCTTATCTGCGAAGGCAGTTTTAATTTAATAGTCTACTTTGCCACTGGCAGGAGTGAGTATCATCGCATCGACTGGGAGGAGCTTCAGTCCAGCCAGCAAATGCCAGGAGCAGTGCAAATGAGAGTAAGTTGGAATTTTGGGATTTCTATAGACAAGTCACCTCTGAATATGCTATCAAAGCATTAAAGCTAATAAAAAATGTCCTGTATTTGCGAATTCCATACGCCAGATGTGGACAGCCACAAAAACCTTACGCCGCTTCCATTGCCAACCAACGACGACGACTCTTCAACAGCAGTCTGCCCAAAAGAGTGAGCGGTTTAATGATTACCATGGGGACGTTACTACCAGACCTTTTCCCAGTGCCGAGCCAGAAGAAAGCACACAGCCAAGTGTCCCCAATCCTGCAGTGTCGGCGTCCGAGTTAGCCAAATGTCGTGCGGAAAATTGGCTCCTGAAGAAGAAGCTGCGCGAGTACGAGGTCACCATTGAAAACTTGGAGCAGCTGGTGTCCACCTTGGTTGAGAAGCAGCACCATATCTTGAGCGATATATTTAATCTGCGAGCGGAAAACCACGAACTTCAGTCGGAGTGCCATCTCCAACGCGAATACCACTCGATGGAGAGGAACGCCCTGCTGAAGCAGCTGAACGACGCCCAGGTATTGTACCAGAACCGAGCCACGACCTTGGTAAGTTTGGCAACGCCACCAGGGCATTGTAAGTGTAGCAGAAGTCCCTCACACAGGAAAGTCGATCGAAGAAGAGGGAGTCTCCTATTAACTCGGGCTCCTCGTTCGCAGCCAGCTCCGACAACGAGGATCAGTGCGAATACGGCAGCGACAGCAACAGCAACAGCAACGACGAGCGGGAGTCAAATAGCGACGAGGAGAATGGGGATCTCTCGGCAGGCAGTTTAGCGCCGAGCTCCGAGGGCAGCTCACCCATCCCGACGTGCTCGGAATCGGAGGACACGGATCTGGAAGATGATCAGTCTGGGGAAAATACCAGCAATAGTAACAGCGAGACAGACTGACAGCCCATAGGAATACTCATTATAATTAAAGATTCTATTTACTTTAATAAAATTTAAGCGTGTGCTCCTTTAAGGTTTTGTACATCCGCCCGCCCTAGGGAATCTATGGACTCACATTTAATGCATTAAGTAATCAAAACAAAAACGTGACAATCGCACAAAACAAACCGAACAATAAATTTGACATAACGTGACGGTAGCAGCCTGCCAAACAGACAGACAGACCGACAGGCAAATGAGAAAAATGGAGAAAACCTGTGCAAAGTATTTGCATATCAAAACGCTAAAGGGATGTGCAGGAACCCCTTGCAGAAGGTTCTCCAAAAATGATTGAATGGCTGGTAAATATAGGGCCCGCTGGAGGAGGGCAAGTATTTAAATCACTCGCAAAAACGTGTTAAGTGTTTATCTATCGAAAAAGTTGAAGGCAAAAAGCAGTAAGTGGAAGCCGCAGCTCCTGGCCGAACTCTGCATGGTTTGGGACCCTGCCCCGGGCCAAGTGGTAAGATGAGCGAAATGTGTGCTGCTCGCTTGTGTGCTGCTTGGGTGTCGGGCAATTTATCAAGTCGCAAAGTTTTTAGCACAAATGAGTCGTGGCAAGGCAGCCAAAGGTCCCGGTCCTGGTCCCGGTCCCACTCCCGGCGGCCCGTTTGCCACCAGGATTAATGAGTCTCGTGTTCTCGTGCTGCTGGCTGTCCTATTTTACATCCTCGACACCCGCCTCGCAACACGTAGCAATAATCCATCATCGGTCCTCCGCAAGTGGCAACTTGTGGAAGCTTTTGGGATGCTCCACAGATCGCTTATCGGGATCGGGATCGGGATGTTGGGGATGTGTGCAATGGTCCATCATATATGGGTACTGATAGCAGACGAAACTTGTGTGTCATAAATGGCAGGCTCATGAGCTGGACATTTCAGGCCAAGATTCTTAACTTTCTGGCCCGGCACCGACAGACAAAGGGGAAAATAACAATGGACGCTGCAACAACAGTGGAGCTGCCGTTCCATGGAAATTATTAATGGCCAGCAGCGGCGACTCTATGCATATCGAGTCAGGAACAGTTTGCAATATCATTTATCAGCTAAGAACTTTGTTCAAGAACTTGTTGCGCACAAAAAAGATTTTCGTGTACACGTGAGAATCGCCGCGGTTGCTACTTCTGCGCCGTGCCAGCCACCTAAAGAGCTACCGAGGACTACCGCGGCATAAATGGCTCAGATAAGAGATGTGTAACCGAACATGGCTTTAAAGGAAAGCGCGCGCTTATGACTTAAATATATTAATACGCGATGCTGACGTGGCAGCCTAAACGCTATGCAAATCGCATCGTGAAAGGTGAGGCGGCGTGATACGGCAACAGCCTGGCCTGGATGGTCCTTCATACCGCCTCCTCATCAGCAACACTAAGGCTGTAAGGCACCACCGAAACCCGCAACAAGTAGCACCACATTGCAAGGGACCGTTCAATGAGAATGTGCAGGCGAGATGCCGGCAGCCAAGAGATTAATGGATTTGTATTTCAGGCTGCATTTGGATACAGCGGAGGCCTTGTTCAGAACGGACATATGACACCCTACGGCTGCTAAGTGGTCGTCAGCTTGACTTTGTGAATGACTAATATGTAAGGATGTGGTACGAGACCAATGGCAGAATATAAGTTATGCGGGCCACCCACCCATCGGCAACCCCCTTTTGACAATAAACGATAAAAGTAGCGTATTTTCTGGATCAACGCCTACCTATTTACTCAACCGTGCAAATACACAAAATATTCGCAGAGCAGAAAAAACTGCAAAAACGTATTCGCGTGTTCTAAGCAATTTCAAACCAATAATCGTTGGGTGTCTTTTAAATTAAGTAACCAGAGCCATGCAAGCCAAATATTAAGCCATATTGACATGACTGTCGATACGATGATGTGTGCGATGGGAAAAAGGCAAGGACTTTATTGTTATTCTTTTCATTTGACTAATCTAAAATTAAAATCATTCGCCGCAACTGTGGCAGAACGATAAAAGAACGAATAAATGATACATGGCGATTGATAAACGTTGTGTTAGCTTGTGAAATATACAACATAGCTTTTAAGGTGGTACCCACTCGCATTTCTCCTCTAATAAGAATGACAAACCAGCGGAGCACGACAAAAATAATTAAACAAACAGAGGAACCCTGTGATCGCTTCGCTCTACGAGTGTTTATGTATATCCATGTCCTCAGACAGGGAGGTTTTCTACCCCTAATAAATAGTTTGATTTTAATCAATGAACCGCAAAGTCAAATACATGAAAATTCCATCCAATGAAGGCGGACGCACAGACAACAGTTTTCCTCTCTCTTAATTGTAAACCTTTTTCCCTTTATACTGCGCGACTCATTAAATAGCTTTCGTATTTATTTAGACACGGCAACTATGCAAACAGCTTTCAGCTGCAACTTTCTCCAGGGGTTAAATTCGGCTGGGGATAACATTTCTTTTTACAAGTATATGTACAAACGTATATTTGTTTCTCATGCATATTTATGCCACTTATTTTTTTGTTACGCGAAAGAATGAAATCGAAGAGTATTTATTTCAACGACTGTGTATGTATGTATTCGTCATGTTTGATTTTGTTCTATGAGGTCGAACCCCATTTTTTGGGCGTAATTAGAGGACCCCATGCCCATTACCCATGCATATTTATGAGTATGGATTTAATAAACATTTGTATTTATTTGTCTGATTATAGTCACTGGCAGGTCTAGCTACGTAACA
This sequence comes from Drosophila bunnanda, assembly GCA_035046265.1. Taxonomy (NCBI): domain Eukaryota; kingdom Metazoa; phylum Arthropoda; class Insecta; order Diptera; family Drosophilidae; genus Drosophila; species Drosophila bunnanda. Next base: position 53,538 of record JAWNOB010000029.1, read on the forward strand.
TAAGTCACTTTCTGTCTTTGATGGTTTTGTTTTGTTGCTACACCCACGGAATTAATCACAACCAATAGCCAAGCAGCAATCAATCCTTGTTATAAAGATATTCGATATAGCTTGTATATTATGTTGTGTAGTATGTCGAGAAAGTCTTCTGGCGGTTAAAATTCCATCACACAACACTGAATATACACTAAAATTCCGCACATTTTACAAAAGAAAGAGTGATCGACAGATCAATGCCATATAGGAGCCAAAACCCATGTTCCCCCTCAGGGTGTAATTTGGCCTCTAACAAGGTACGAGAACTGAAGCATATTTAACAAGACGAACGACCGATAAAAGCGACTATTGATTCATTCTAATTATAGCCATTTTCTCAATTAAGGAAAGGGTAGAAATATTCGTATTCTTTCAGTTATACAAACCAAAGCTTAAAAAAGTCAGAACTAAGCCAAAAATGCATTAATTTCGATAAGGAAGGTAGTTCTGTGCTAGGTTTTAATAGCTCAATAAATCTGCATACTCAAATGAATAATTTTTAAATGTTAAAATTTTGGCAATTTTTCAAATTGTAACAATTTAAATTTTAACAACATAAAATGTTGAAAAAAACTTTTTGAAATTTTGTTCTTTGCTACAGGCCTAGAAAGATTCGCCTGTTGATGCTGATCAAGAATATATATAGATTATAGGGTCGGAAATGACTGCTTCACGGCGTAGCAAGCTTCGGACTGAAATTATAATACCCTGCAAGGGTATAAATATTCGTATTCTTTCAGTTATACAAACCGAAGCTTAAAAAAGTCATAAGTAAGCCAAAAATGCATTAATTTCGATAAGGAAGGTAGTTCTGTGCTAGGTTTTAATAGCTCAATAAATCTGCATACTCAAATGAATAATTTTTAAATGTTAAAATTTTGGCAATTTTTCAAATTGTAACAATTTAAATTTTAACAACATAAAATGTTGAAAAAAACTTTTTGAAATTTTTTTCTTTCCTACAGGCCTAGAAAGATTCGTCTGCTGATGCTGATCAAGAATATATATGGATTATAGGGTCGGAAATGACTGCTTCACGGCGTAGCAAGCTTCGGACTGAAATTATAATACCCTGCAAGGGTAGAAATATTCGTATTCTTTCAGTTATACAAACCAAAGCTTAAAAAAGTCAGAACTAAGCCAAAAATGCATTAATTTCGATAAGGAAGGTAGTTCTGTGCTAGGTTTTAATAGCTCAATAAATCTGCATACTCAAATGAATAATTTTTTTAATTAAATTTTGAAAAAAACTTTTTGAAATTTTGTTCTTTGCTACAGGCCTAGAAAGATTCGCCTGTTGATGCTGATCAAGAATATATATAGATTATAGGGTCGGAAATGACTGCTTCACGGCGTAGCAAGCTTCGGACTGAAATTATAATACCCTGCAAGGGTATAAATATTCGTATTCTTTCAGTTATACAAACCGAAGCTTAAAAAAGTCAGAAGTAAGCCAAAAATGCATTAATTTCGATAAGGAAGGTAGTTCTGTGCTAGTTTTTAATAGCTTAATAACTCTGCATACTCAAATGAATATTTTTTAAATGTTAAAATTTTGGCAATTTTTCAAATTGTAACAATTTGAATTTTAACAACATAAAATGTTGAAAAAAACTTTTTGAAATTTTTTTCTTTCCTAAAGGCCTAGAAAGATGTGCCTGTTGATGCTGATCAAGAATATATATGGGTTATAGGGTCGGAAATTACTGCTTCACGGCGTAGCAAGCTTTAGACTGAAATTATAATACCCTGCAAGTGTATAAATATTCGTATTCTTTCAGTTATACAAGCCAAAGCTTAAAAAACTCATAACTAAGCCAAAAGTGAATTAATTTCGATAAGGAAGTTAGTTCTGTGCTAGTTTTTAATAGCTTAATAACTCTGCATACTCAAATTGACATTTTTTAAATGTTAAAATTTTGGCAATTTTTCAAATTGTAACAATGTAAGAATTTTAACAACAAAATGTTGAAAAAAATTTTTTGAAATTTTCTTCTTTCCTACAGGCCTAGAAAGATTCGCCTGTTGATGCTGATCAAGAATATATATGGATTATAGGGTCGGAAATTACTGCTTCACGGCGTAGCAAGCTTCGGACTGAAATTATAATACCCTGCAAGGGTATAAATATTCGTATTCTTTCAGGTATACCAGCCAAAGCTTAAAAAACTCATAACTAAGCCAAAAGTGCATTAATTTCGATAAGGAAACTAGTTCTGTGCTAGGTTTCAATAGCTCAATAACTCTGCATACTCAAATTGACATTTTTTTAATTTTAAAATTTTGACAATTTTTCAAATTGTAACAATGAGAATTTTAACAACATAAAATGTTAAAAAAATTTTTTTGAAATTTTTTTCTTTCCTAAAGGCCTAGAAAGATGCGCCTGTTGATGCTGATCAAGAATATATATGGATTATAGGGTCGGAAATTACTGCTTCACGGCGTAGCAAGTTTTAGACTGAAATTATAATACCCTGCAAGGGTATAAATATTCGTATTCTTTCAGGTATACCATCCAAAGCTTAAAAAACTCATAACTAAGCCAAAAATGCATTAATTTCGATAAGGAAGCTAGTTCTGTGCTAGGTTTTAATAGCTCAATAACACTGCATACTCAAATGGATAATTTTTAAATTTTAAAATTTTGGCAATTTTTCAAATTGTAACAATGTGAATTTTAACAACATAAAATGTTGAAAAAAACTTTTTGAAATTTTTTTCTTTCCTAAAGGCCTAGAAAGATGCGCCTGTTGATGCTGATCAAGAATATATATGGATTATAGGGTCGGAAATTACTGCTTCACGGCGTAGCAAGCTTTAGACTGAAATTATAATACCCTGCAAGGGTATAAATATTCGTATTCTTTCAGGTATACCATCCAAAGCTTAAAAAACTCATAACTAAGCCAAAAGTGCATTAATTTCGATACGGAAGCTAGTTCTGTGCTAGTTTTTAATAGTTTAATAACTCTGCATACTCAAATTGACATTTTTTTAATTTTAAAATTTTGACAATTTTTAAAATTGTAACAATGTGAATTTTAACAACATAAAATGTTGAAAAAAACTTTTTGAAATTTTTTTCTTTCCTAAAGGCCTTGAAAGATGCGCCTGTTGATGCTGATCAAGAATATATATGGATTATAGGGTCGGAAATGACTGCTTCACGGCGTAGCAAGCTTCGGACTGAAATTATAATACCCTGCAAGGGTATAAATATTCGTATTCTTTCAGTTATACAAACCAAAGCTTAAAAAAGTCAGAACTAAGCCAAAAATGCATTAATTTCGATAAGGAAGGTAGTTCTGTGCTAGGTTTCAATAGCTCAATAAATCTGCATATTCAAATGGATAATTTTTAAATGTTAAAATTTTGGCAATTTTTCAAATTGTAACAATTTAAATTTTAACAACATAAAATGTTGAAAAAAACTTTTTGAAATTTTGTTCTTTGCTACAGGCCTAGAAAGATTCGCCTGTTGATGCTGATCAAGAATATATATAGATTATAGGGTCGGAAATAACTGCTTCACGGCGTAGCAAGGACTGAAATTATAATACCCTGCAAGGGTATAAATATTCGTATTCTTTCAGTTATACAAACCGAAGCTTAAAAAAGTCAGAAGTAAGCCAAAAATGCATTAATTTCGATAAGGAAGGTAGTTCTGTGCTAGGTTTTAATAGCTCAATAAATCTGCATACTCAAATGGATAATTTTTAAATGTTAAAATTTTGGCAATTTTTCAAATTGTAACAATTTAAATTTTAACAACATAAAATGTTGAAAAAAAACTTTTTGAAATTTTGTTCTTTGCTACAGGCCTAGAAAGATTCGCCTGTTGATGCTGATCAAGAATATATATGGATTATAGGGTCGAAAATGACTGCTTCACGGCGTAGCAAGCTTCGGACTGAAATTATAATACCCTGCAAGGGTATAAATATTCGTATTCTTTCAGTTATACAAACCGAAGCTTAAAAAAGTCAGAACTAAGCCAAAAATGCATTAATTTCGATAAGGAAGGTAGTTCTGTGCTAGGTTTTAATAGCTCAATAAATCTGCATACTCAAATGGATAATTTTTAAATGTTAAAATTTTGGCAATTTTTCAAATTGTAACAATTTAAATTTTAACAACATAAAATGTTGAAAAAAACTTTTTGAAATTTTGTTCTTTGCTACAGGCCTAGAAAGATTCGCCTGTTGATGCTGATCAAGAATATATATAGATTATAGGGTCGGAAATGACTGCTTCACGGCGTAGCAAGCTTCGGACTGAAATTATAATACCCTGCAAGGGTAAAAATATTCGTATTCTTTCAAAGCTTAAAAAAGTCAGAACTAAGCCAAAAATGCATTAATTTCGATAAGGAAGGTAGTTCTGTGCTAGGTTTTAATAGCTCAATAAATCTGCATACTCAAATGAATAATTTTTAAATGTTAAAATTTTGGCAATTTTTCAAATTGTAACAATTCAACATAAAATGTTGAAAAAAAACTTTTTGAAATTTTTTTCTTTCCTACAGGCCTAGAAAGATTCGTCTGCTGATGCTGATCAAGAATATATATGGATTATAGGGTCGGAAATGACTGCTTCACGGCGTAGCAAGCTTCGGACTGAAATTATAATACCCTGCAAGGGTATAAATATTTGTATTCTTTCAGTTATACAAACCGAAGCTTAAAAAAGTCAGAACTAAGCCAAAAATGCATTAATTTCGATAAGGAAGGTAGTTCTGTGCTAGGTTTTAATAGCTCAATAAATCTGCATACTCAAATGAATAATTTTTAAATGTTAAAATTTTGGCAATTTTTCAAATTGTAACAATTTAAATTTTAACAACATAAAATGTTGAAAAAAACTTTTTGAAATTTTTTTCTTTCCTACAGGCCTAGAAAGATTCGTCTGCTGATGCTGATCAAGAATATATATGGATTATAGGGTCGGAAATGACTGCTTCACGGCGTAGCAAGCTTCGGACTGAAATTATAATACCCTGCAAGGGTATAAATATTCGTATTCTTTCAGTTATACAAACCGAAGCTTAAAAAAGTCAGAAGTAAGCCAAAAATGCATTAATTTCGATAAGGAAGGTAGTTCTGTGCTAGGTTTTAATAGCTCAATAAAACTGCATACTCAAATGGATAATTTTTAAATGTTAAAATTTTGGCAATTTTTTAAATTGTAACAATTTAAATTTTAACAACATAAAATGTTGAAAAAAACTTTTTGAAATTTTTTTCTTTCCTACAGGCCTAGAAAGATTCGCCTGTTGATGCTGATCAAGTATATATATGGATTATAGGGTCGGAAATGACTGCTTCACGGCGTAGCAAGCTTCGGACTGAAATTATAATACCCTGCAAGGGTATAAATATTCGTATTCTTTCAGCCTTTTGCTAGTTTTTAATGGCTTAATAAAATTTAACAATTTTTCAAATTGTACCAATATAAATTTTTCAACATAACGTTTTTCCTATTGTCTTTTATGGTTTTGGTTTTGTTGATACACCCAGGGAATTAATCACAACCAATAGCCAAGCAGCAATCAATCCTGGTTATACATATATCCGATATGGCTTGTATGTTGTGTTGTATGTCTTCTGGCGGTTAAACTACCATCACACAACACTGAATATTATACTTAAATTCCGCACATTTTACAAAAAAAAAAAAAAGAGTGATCGACAAATCAAAGCCATATAGGAGCCAAAACACATGTTCCCCCTCAGGGTGTAATTTGGACTCTGACAAGGTCCGAGGACTGAAGCACTTTTAACAAGACGAACCGTCCGATAAAAGCGACTATTGAATCATTCTAATTTGAGCGAGGAATACCATTTTCTAAATTAAGGAAAATAATACAGCACACAGCCAGGCGGATGGGAGTCGTGGAAAGTGCAACATGTGTTGCACTTAGAGTACCGCTACGATTACGATCGTTATCACCAAATCAGCGGCAGGGGTTAATAGAGGTGTATCCAATCGGTCGCGAAGGCGACTCGAGCTAACGATCACCCGGCTGAAAGCCAGTGAGGCAGCAGCACACATGGCCCCCATTTTCTCCTCGCTGCCTCCAGCTGCTAAAGATCGGGCGCGGATCGGGCGCAGCTCTGGCGGAGTTGGCCACATTATTTGCAGATCTCGCACCTCAGCTACCAGCGCAGCTAGCATGCGGAGAACGATCATGCGATCATCGGGCAACCCGCCTGCCACGATGCCCCCATCAGCAGCTTGCACTTGACCACACTTATCTATCTTCTCGGCAAAATGTTGTGATAAAGCCAGCCATCCTCCAGCGAAATCGCCGTTTGATCGCCGAACCGATTCCCCTGCCGCACTTCGATTATGCTTAAGTAGACAGCCAGCTACTTAACCCCCAGCTAAAGCGGTTGACTGTGACGATCAGCTCTGGCTCTGGCTCTGGCTGTCAGGGAGAGGACGAGGAAGAGGCGACGGCGACTCTGCGCACAGCGGATTATCTTGTTTTGGCAGGGCGTCATTTTTTAGTAAATTACTTTAATAGTATAAACATAATCATTTGTATTGCGGCTGCTGCTTGGCACGGCCAGCAAGTACATGGCGCATCCAGTTGCAGGCTATGGACGTTCGCTCGTGCCTCGGTTCTAGTAGTAATTTCATTCTAGTTACCAAGCTGTGATCGGTCGAATCACAGTTATCTGGGTAACAGTGAAAAATTGAAAATTGTATATGTGCGAAGAATGGGCCTTGGCTGCATCAAACTACATAGATCATCAAATTTGATGGCAGGCGAGATTCCCTGTAACGCGTAATGCAGAATGAAGGCCTAACGAAAATGTGCTCTCAACTAATATCAATCTGTCCGTGCTATTCAATGTCGAGTTCAAAAGGTGAATTAAATAACGATCCACGAATTCGAGAACTCAAAGCGCAGCTGTCAATGTTTTCGTCCTTTCAGAAAAAGGTGTCCCCTGGCAGGGACCTCATTTAAATTTTTAATCAAACTTATTTGCATATGTGTGTATCGCTCAGGTAAGCACACAATATCGGCAGACAAAGATGCTGAGGATCGTCCAAAAAGGGATTAATTCAAACAGCTGGATGCTGCGTCAGAACAGCCCCGAAAAGGGTTGATGATACTCCATCTCCTGCCACTTTTCTCGGTCCCCGAGTAAAATGTTGTTTTCCTAGCAAATAAAAAATTCACACAAATTTGAATAAAACGGCAAGTAAAGTGTAGCATAAAAGGGAAGAGAAACGACCAAGAGTAAAGCGCGAAAACCACGAACATTTTTGCATAATTTATTGAAATTTCGTGGCACAGACAAAGGAGTCGAAGCGGGGCCAGATCCAGGAGTCGAGCACCCGAGTCCAAGTCCGAAATTGCATGAAATGTGTTTCTATTTTCCCTCGGCACCAAGCAGCTCCTCGCTGCATTATCCTTTTTGGCTTGTGTGCATTTATTTTTCATTTGCATGAATTTTTCATTGTTTTCCCAGACACGAAAGGAGCTGCCGCTAGGATGCACTTAACGCTCCATGGGATCAAGGACAAACACGCGATATTTGTCAGTGGGAAATCAGCTTGAAAATCGACCCAAGTCAAGTTAAGTTTTCGGTAGACACTGTCTAGCATATAGACATTTATCCTCTTGATAAACTTTCCAGCAGCGCAAGTAAATATTTTGCGTTTTAATGCAGTAAATCTATAACATTTCTTAGGTGGTCCGATGTCCTCGCCGGCGATATACAAACAGATTTTTACTCAATTTGTTGTCGGAAGAGAGGTTTGAGCTCGGATACTCAGTAAAGATGGAGCTTATACTAACGAGGCAAGTTCAATAAATGAAAACAAAATTTTCTAATATGTTTTAAGAATTTAAATAACATTGGAGGGTATTAATTTTCTTTATATCCTTAAGGTGGGTAAAGTTCTAGTCAGTTACCCGAGACCCTAGCATGCACGATCTGCTGAACTATAAGAATCTCACAATCATTTCAAGATTTTAGTGGCGAATCCCAATATATATATTTGTATTTTCAACCATATACTACAAAAAGGGAAGTCTTTTCGATGCCATCAGCCATTTTTCGAGAATCGATCCGGGGGTGAAGCGCCTTAGATTTAATCGAAAGTTAAATCCTTTACACGAGTGTGTCCATATCCAACAACAACAATGGAAACGCATGCCCACCCCACTCCCATCCCCCATTGCATTTGTCTAGGAGAGGGTGGCAGCGTGGGTTGGTTGGTGGTGCCACCACCAGCGCGATATCTTCGGCGTCGGTGGTTGTTAAATGCAATTTATCATAAAAACCAAGAAAAAAGATAGAAGCTTGAAATTGAAGCAGGAGACCCCTTTAAGGGTGGGGCTGAAAGTAAGAGTCAAAGTTCGGTGGGAATAGAATATAGTAGAGCTAGAATGGCGAGGGTAAACATGGCACACACACCCAAGCACACACACAGCTCATCTAATAAGACGCATTTAGCGTCTGTCAGTCTCGAGTGTGGCAGGGAGGGCAAGCCGCCGAGGAAAAAGCAAATAGGAAAAAGTTATGGAGCTGTAATAAATTGGATTAGTTCGAGAAGCTACGCCATTTTGTCTTCCACGCTGAAATTTATAAGCACACATACATCCAGTGGCGCGAGGGGGAAAGCGAACTTAACTACACACTTTGCAGGCCGCACGCTGCTTTTCATTTAGAAAGGATTAGCAAGGGCTTCGGAGCGCCAAGAGGGAATGCCCCAGCAACGCCGGGGCAGGGTAGGTCCTTAAGAGCGCCACTAAAGGACGAGCCCGGGCATCACCTTCTCTATCTGGCTGTAGGCTACGTGCCAAATCAAAATCAGATTCCCATTATGGGTTTCACTCAACTCACTTGAATTGCACTTGAATTTGCATATGAAAGCGATTCATTTTTTCCTCTGTCGTCCTGCCTAATATTTGGCACCTTTCTGCCTTTGTTCGCTAAATGATTCAATCAAATCTTCGCTTTCAGATTGTCTGTTATGTGAAGCGAGCTTCCCCTGCCATCGTTCCGCAAACGGCATTCATCAGCATCAGCTTCCCGAATTTCCCGCTTCATCAATTGGTTTCATATATGCAAATTCTACAAACTCTCCTGTACTCTCGCTCCTACGTACCCCGTTGAATTTTCTTTTTTATTTCGGGATGCAGCTGCCTGTTTCTGAGATGCCGTTTTGGGCTCGGTATTCATTCGCTATTCATTTCGCCGTCGGCATTCATCTGAGTTATTGGATTCTAGGATTTTTCCTGGATAATTGTATAACTTTATAACGAAAACTGACACGTTGCGTCACTTAGGCTAAAAAAAAGAACTGAAAAAATGCGTTAATCGAAATACAATGTGTTTTCGTTACTTGGATTTTTCAAAAGTGTTCAGATAAAAGTAGAACTTTACACAAAAGCATGATTTGCTTGAAAAATGTTTATTTGCAAAGCATTGTTATCCAAAGAGCTCTACCAGTATCTAGTCCTAAAATTTTAGGCAATTACCTCTAGCTCTAAGCGTTTCTTAGCGCTCTCAAGTTGAATTTTTAATTCATATAAGTCAATGCAAACAGAAACCCCTTGTGACTTCTATATTTACTCATTCCTGCCCGCTGGCTGTTAATTTATTTAACTACCGAGCTTCCAGGGCCGCGTTCACCGCACATATCAAAGCTTCGTTTGCCATCAAATGGATTTCATTTTGAAATCCAATAACTGCCAAAAGGAAACATTTCTAGCCAGCCGGGACAACCCTTTGAGTCGCTATCTACTTCTTTGGAGGGGGAGTGGGGTTCGAGTATATATTGTAAAATGAAACATTCTCGCAGTACATAATGTAGCGCGCTGTGCGTGTGTGTATAAGCACCCGTATACAGAGACGGCACACCAGAGCACGTAGCAGTGAATTTTGCACTTTACGCAACTTTTCCCCGCCAGCGCAAAAAGGGTTGAAAGTGCGTATGGACATGGCAGGACAAACACCCCGGCAACACACACACATACACGCACACACACCGCGGCGTTGCCAGATTGTCATCGCTGGCATCTCGCCCTCATCGCTCCGAACATCATCATCATCGTCGTCGTCCGAAAACCCTTTTCTTGACAGACGCTGTCCCGCGTCGGCGGCCATTATTTTCCTTTCCAGCTCTCTCACTTACTTTGGACCCGCCGCCCACCACCACCTGGCCGCTCCACCCCCCCAGGGCCCTGTGCTCCCCGCCGCTTTCTTCGACGTTATTGTAATTTTCTTAAAAATATTTTGGAAGTAAACTTTCTAGATTTAAGCCCTTCCCGTCGAGCTTTCGTCTCCGGCTCAGCCCCCGACCTCGTCGCCATCCTTTCAAGCCATTCCCGGGGTTTTGCGGTTTGCACTGGTTTACGGCGGCTCCCAGTGAACTCTTCCACGGCTCCAATCCCCTCCTGGGCCACAGCGTTACCACAGCCACATCTTCGCCCATCAACGGCAACCAGAGAACTCGCGTTTTAATCTCATTTTATGAAATGAAAATTTTTCAATTTTTCGACAAGAGATAAACTTTTTCTACTTGAATGCGTAATTACTCGGCTTTCGAATGAAATGCTGTGAATTTCCGCCGAGTTCTCTTCTGACTTTTGTTGGCCGCCATCGCCGCTGGTGATGCGATGATGCCGCTCCCGCAGCTGTGCTGCGGTGACCAACGACGCTGCCGCGGAACTGTATCCGTTGGCTTTAATTTCCATAATGGCGGACGATAGAGGCATAACTGTTATTAAGATTATTAAAACGTGCTGGGAGACGGTCCGACTTATGATGTGGTCAGTTAAGTCCTGCCGTGACGTGATGAAAAGAGATGTGCGGCTAACCCTAGCCGAAGGATAGATGAAATGGGAAAGCCTACTTAACATGAATTTGAAACGTAAATATTCTTTGGTCCATTTGAATAGTTATTAAACTTAACTCTTAATATTTTTTGTAACACAGTTCTCAGGCGACAATATTGAAAGTTGAGAACAAATAAGCAGATAAATAAATAAGAAACTGTTTATGAGGGAAGCTTTAGTATACTGGCCAGTATATAAACTAAAAATAAAATAAATACAAATTGGTGTTAATTTATAAATTGCAGTCTTACTGCAAGCCTATTGTTGGATTGTGTAAAGTTAGGAATGGAATATCAAGTTTCAAGGAATTGATGCACCCTGTTCTTCGTCTTTTTAAAAAGAAATGGCCACACGCATAGCCAAAAAAAAAGAAGAGAAACCCCAGAAGCAAAAGAAAAATGTAAACAAAACGGAAAACAAAAAAACGTCTGAAGATGTTAAAAAACTTTTCCCTAACTTTGTTTTTGCTTAATGAGCAAATACATATACATACACACACGCTATGCCCACCAAGAAGGCATTAAAAAATGCGTTAAGGGCGCGTTGCCAAGGGCCCAGAGAACAAATATTAATTCTTGGCATAAGCGATCCACACACACGCACAAAATTCACAGACACATGTCCTTAAAAAAAGCCTAGGATATTTAAAAATGTTTCGGATTTTGGGGAGTCCCAAGGACTCCACATACACTAGTGTATGCAGGGGTTGATTCTTTGGTACCCTGTAAATAAGAGATAGGGTCGAGTCGATTAACCATACGTTATAGATCTAGATCAAGAAAGCAACGTTGTTGTTAAGAAATTGATTAGTACCATACAAGAAAATATATATTATTATATATTAGATCAAGAAAGCAACGTTGTTGTTAAGAAATTGATTAGTACCATACAAGAACATATATATTATAATATATATATTATTATAATAATAAAATATAATACAAAAATTAAGTGAATAATAATACTATTTCTTCATTATTAAAGGACATTGAGAAATTGCTCTTTAGTAAAATCAGGTACATTCTGTTAAATTAAAAGGATATAAAATAATTCGTTTCTCTGAACAATTTATTCCCCCAAAAAATGTACCGGACAAACGTTAAAAAATTAGCATTGGGACTGTCTTAATGCCGTACATGTCGCTTTGGGTGTAGCCTTGCCCACCAACGCACACTCTGGGTTCGACGTAAATTATTTAGACTCATTTAATGTGCCTCTGAGAAGCATCGCTTTTTTACGATTTTCAATTTTTATTTTGGCTTTTCCTTGCCACCCTTCGAATGCGTTTTTGTTCTCTTCGGGTACATTTAGTTTGGGGTATTTTTCTGCGTGAAAAGCAAGGAAATTTCGGTGGAAAATTAAAATAATGTGTCCCCTGTCGCCGCCAGACGCGACTCACGGACTTGAATATGATGGGGATGTTGCGGATAGCATGGACGGGCGCTGGACCAGCTGGTTTTATTACTCGCTGCAGCAACGTGATAATCATCCCGTAAGGGACAAAAAACTTAGACAATGAGTGCCTTCAAAACATGAAAACATCTTCTGGTTTATAGCAGTTAATACTGAGAGCTGTGACCAATCTCTGAAATCAATCCAAACAACGGTCAAGCCGAAAAGGCTCGCAAGAACCTCGGGACCCTACCACCAATTCAAAGCTAATTACTGCCACTTGAATTGATAATGCGATTCAAGTCATGTTTGCTTTGTCACCCGACCCCTAATAACACGCTCGTTAATTCGTGTTCACACTGACCACTGGCGATTGGACGAGGAGGGCCGGAGGGTGCAAAACCGGAAGTGACCAGGCCAGGCCAGGCCACGCCAGCCCAGTGCAAGCGGTCAGTCGGGTTAACTGGTTTCTAGCTGACCCGCTGACCCCTGAAGTGTTTATCCTGCCGTTTGGTGATTGTTTGACTTTGGCTTTGGGCAGTGCATAAATTAGCATTAGCATTATCCAAAAGGGGCACCACATAGGGGGATTTTATAGCGGTCATTTGGTCAATTAGTATTGTAATTGATGTGCTTATAGAGGCACTATACAACTTAATAAAAGAGGGAAGGCCAGGGAAGGCTCATATCCTGTACAACATAACAAAAGGCACTGATAGTCTTGCACCTTTATTAGCACTTGATCTTGTCTTCAAGTATAATAGCTTTTTCTTAAGTGTCCAAGCATTTTGTCACTTGTCTAAATGTCCATTTTGTGAAAAATCTTAACAGGAAGGTCCGCAGCTACTACAGCAGCCGCCGCCACAGCAAGGTCCACAGGGTCCACTATAGAACCCGCACCGGGGTCCAAAGCATCGACCGCTGAAGCAAGGGCTGCAGCAAGGGTAGTAGCAGGTTCCACAGCAAGGTCCGCAACACATGACTAGATGTTTTATATTAATGTAGACAAATTTTTGAAATTATGTATTTGTATTATAATTATATTTGTGAATACTCACTGGACAGTGATAATTCGAAATAACTTGACCACTTAACAAGATATGTTTGATGCTGTCGGGTTTGATGCCAGTGTAAGACTGAATATATAAAGGCAGGACCAGTTGTACAACCATTTGACAGCTAGCATAAAACCAATCAAGGCTGACTAGATGCCTAAGATGTCTAAGTTCAAAGGGTATTTCCGTTTTCTGAAATTCCCAAGTTCAATATTGCTATTCTAGAACTGATTGTTTTTGTTGTAAAGTAAAAATGCTAGGCAATGGTCGATATTCAAGAGATAGAAAGCCATATTAGCTGACCAAAGTTTTGTTATGGTTTGACCATTTGTAAGCCAGTTTCCGTTTGCCATCAGGAACTCATTTATGGTGAAACTATGAACCAAAATTAAAGTAAGCCTTGTCCCCTTACCCAGTTGTTATTCTTCATTAATATTCTTGGCCTCCTAATCACCCACCTCAATCACCTGGCACACAGCTACACTTATGTAAATTAGCGGCACTGCTAATACACCATATTCTTGGATAATTAACAACGTCAAACGAGTCTCAGTCCTAGTCCTAAACTCATGTGGTAAACGTGAATGACCACCACTTGACCATTTAGCAGACTCGTACTCGGCACACGTCTTAGGGGCTGCGATATAATGCCGAGCCTAATGACCACTGCGCACTTCCGCCGAGGCCTGAAAGCTCAAGGACTCTCATGCGTAGTTCGACGAGCCTGGGCTTTAATATATATTCAAATACAGTCGCCAAAGTGTGTCGCATATTAAAAAGTCATTTTCCCAGCAAATGAGTTAACATTTTCGCTTTAGTTGGGCCTGGTATAATGAGTAGGAGCCAAGGGTATAGCTAAAGTAGACGGAAGCACATGCTGTTCGACATGAGCTTGGCCGGAAGTGCCATACGTGCCGGAAATGCGTGATTTTTGATCTAGAATCGGATTATTTTCAGGTCGATATGTGAAAGCCTAAAATACTTTCGCTACCTCATGCTCAGAAATTATGAGTTATTAAATTAATGTACAGAATTTAGGAAACTGCTTGACCAGGACCAACAGTGAATTGCCAGAAACTAGAAAGATGTTCGTACTTTTAGCTGTTCCTTATATCCTTGTGGGTACTATATATATTAATTATCATGCATTTCTAGCTTTAGGTATGATAGATTGCAAAATCGATCCCTTGATCCTATAGCTAACTAGATGATAGAAGATAGCTTCCTTTCTTTCTTTTATTTTCTTTTCGTTACATCAAACAATATATGAATATGAATGATTGTTAATCATTCACAAAATCTCTTGAAATCCTCTCGTCTGCCATTCTAACTTTTGTATGTTTACTGCATTTAAATTTTGATTTTCCTCAACGTTTCGCAGACGTCAACTACAAATCCTTGAAAATCATAAATATTCCAAACTCGCTTTGTGTCCCGTTTTCAGAATCCACGACTTGACGGTTGAGTTTTTGGTGGATCGGATCCCCCAGGATTTAATCGTTTATTTTTAACGATTTTTCATAGTTGGTATATCTACGCATACACGTTTTTCTGCTTCTCGTTGACACTCCGTGCTTAAAAAAAAATTGTCTATCTAAACTGGCAGTGGAGCGTTGAAAGCCCCAGCCATAGCCATAGCTATATAGCTATTGTGGCTTTGAGCATCAGCTCGGGATCGATTCGATACTTCTTTCGGGCGGGTGCTCTGGTTGAGTCTGTTGTTCGGCTTGTCATCTGGCTAAGCTCTAAAAATTAATGATGCGGGGCACATTCGCGAGTCCCTGCTGTCATTGGCTGGGATGGATATCCAGGAAATATGTAAGTATGCAAAAAGAAAAACAAAAAAAAAATATATATAAACAAAATTCACATTCGCCGCTCTAAGCTGCGGCTTAGGTTCGCTTGCTCATTGATGAAAATTAATGAGTGTGCGTGTTGTGCTCCGTAAATATTCAAAAGGAATATTTTCGGAGATTCTGTAGTTGGTTTCCTGCCCCGGGACCTAGCTCGCTCTTAGCTATCGCGCATTCGCCCCACAACGGGCTACAGACTCAGGACACAGAACTCGGGGCACAGGACTCAGGACTCAGGACTAATTTGCATAATTACAGCCCGTAATTTTTTTCGTCTTTTACGCAGACAAAAGTATACACACGAATTGCTTGTGTGCGCCCTTTTACCAAAGGGACGCAGTTTCCTTTTTTGTATATGGCACTTTTTACTCGATATTTGTTTATTACGCAACCGTACACACGCACTCACACACACATTGGAGTACAATTTTTGATTTCAAACGAACAATGAGTGCACAGTGTACACACACACACACACACACAAAAAGAAAAGAGAGACAGAGAGGCAGTGAGTGACAAAATGCTTAATATAAATAATAATAATTATTCGCATTTTTATATATTCACAACCAAAGTAAATACTGGTTAGAAACTCAGTATATTAAGGATATAATCAAATAAACAAGTATTAATTGTCTTAAACTACGTTAATATACTTCATCTAGGTTGCGTTTAGAGTAGTTAAAATACGCCAGAGTGAGTACCTTCAGAACCTCAACAACTTTACATTTCAGCGAGAAAAGTTTTCCCACTCCCAACTTTTGTGTGTGTGCAACCCTCAAAGTAATTTTTCTTTTTTCAGCGTACACATACAGATTTTTAAACTAATTTCAAAAAGCGCTCTTCTCCTCTCTTTTTGTCTGAATTTTCTCTCAATTTTAAGATGGAGTCGTCGGACTCGGGACAATCCGGATTTTGAGTTCATTCCACTCATTAGCATGTGCTCGGCGTAAGAAAGAAGGAAAACGGATAGCGGACAAGCGCCGGGGTGGAGGCAGTTTTCCTCTCTGCTTTCTTCCTTTAATTTTATCGATTTTCCCGGATGGGTCGAAATGCTCTTTACCGTTACAAGCTAATGAGCTGCACTTGTGCTCCGACTCGCTCCGACTCGGACGTAATCATTCAACTTTGCTGGCATCGCTGATTATAATCAGCATAATGTGTACTCTCTTACACTTCAATAGTTCACGCCACGGATCAGTGGAGCTTGGGCTGGAGCCTGTCCTCGTCCTGACTGGACTGGACCGGCCCGGCCCGTAATGGACCCTCCCTGCCCTGCGGCACCGATGCGTAGCAAGAATGGAGAAACCTGGCCAACTATGGCTTCCATGCCATCTTTCTTATAGGCTCTAATAACCGTAATCAGGTTAACGTTAACGTTCAGTTTACCTTCTGATTTGCTGCCACTTGGCAGTTACTCCTATCGCGGCCTCGGTTTCTGCCACGGTTCCTGCTCAGTGAATGTGTGAACATTCGAAGCCCAGTTTCCGCAGAGCGCTTTTCAGTTGCTGAATAATCCGCAGATAGTAATACAGAAGATTTCAGACACTCGATTTAATCAAAACCCCGAGGTGTTTCTGGCCAGAGCTAGAGATCGTAGCCCCCGCTGCTGGGGCTGCTTCGTTGAGCGGCCGAAAGACCTTTCTCCCGCACGTTAGCTGTTTATATAATTATGATATTTGATTTAATGACGACTTGCTTCCGAAACAATCCAATCAAAAAATTTGATTGAAGTGGGCGTAGCCGCAGCAAAACAGCCAAAGTAACTTCTGCTGCCTGCCAGGCGTGAAACTATTCCAAAGGTCAGCCAGTTAAAAGAGTTCCTTACACTTGCTAATGGCTAACCAGCCTTGGGAATTGTTTTCGCTGATTTACTCTAATAGGCCCCACCGCAAGCCCAGCCCAGTCCAGCCCATCCGGGCTGACCATGCAGTTTTCCAGCGAATTTATAACCACGTGATCAACGCGTACACTCACATGGCAGCAACGCGATCTGGCGATATTAAATTCTTAATTTGGAATCATTAGCAGGAGCAGGCAAAAGGCAGCAGCAGCTATCTGCTGAGGAGTAGCCAGAAATTCGCAATCCAGTGCTCCTACTACTTTATGGGGTCTCCATTACATTCGACTAAAGCTGAGGCACAATTCACTGCGCCTTGCCACAAGCAAAGTCAAGGCGGCAAAATTTAATACCCATATATCGTTGCGGACTGGTATACAACACACTCACACGGTTCCCGGACCCATAGTGCTCCGGGGAAGCCGGCCGCGCACACCTCCCGCTCGCTTTTGATTTTTAAATTGAAAATAATAATTTTGCGCACTCAATTTTCAGCGATTTGTCAAAACATTGTTTATTGTCGACGCCAAATCCCGATCCTCCGACAGTCCGATGGTCCGAGACCGACTCAACATCGCCGGTTTCCCCTCAGCTCCGCTCTCACTCTCTTCTTGGCAAGCGGCCGCGGCGGCGCACTTTAAGTTAATTGAAATATTTCAGCGATTTTCGCCCTGTGGTTTCTTCTACCTGGCGTCGTGTGTCCGTCTTCGGGATCAAAGGGGATGCCTCTCTGCATGCGGCTGCGATCAAAGAGCTTTTTGCATATTCCTCTCGGATTACTTCTTGCTGACTGCCCCCTTTTAATAGAATCCAACGCTCATTTCTATCGCATGCGATTTATTTCCTACGAATTTCGGTTCACGAGTCCCAGCCCCAGACCCCGGTTGTGTGCGGAGTTCAATATTGATTTTTATTGCCTTTTGACCGCTAGGCGCCATATTGCTTTTAAATTGAGTGATTATTGGTCTTAGCAAAGCCAGCCGATTGATATGAGAAAATTGTAGAGGCAAATATTAGCAGGCGAAGTATTATATCTCAGAGGAAGGATCGTGACCTGCGCCTGATTAGCTCAGATGAAAGACTGAACCCCCTCTTCGTTAACAGCCTATACATACAATAAGTACGTATGGTTATTATGAATAGTTTATAACTTAAACCGATTAATAACTAAGAGAGTTTGTCCATAACTTTGATTCGGTTTACTGGGTTTTAAAGTGGATCATGGTCCCCGTGAAATGATAAACTGCCTCATAAGCTCCGACCCAGTGTCATCCACAGAGCAACCTGTCCTGTCCCTTGGCCATAGGCCTGCTGAGCACTTTCCGAGGTAATCCCAAGGCTTTGTACCCTACAAATTTGCGGCTTGTTTGTTGTGAGAGAGTGCACCTCACATTCTGGAACTCCGGCCATCTGGCAGCGTATAGGCGAGTACGAACGACTGTCATTCGCTATTTCCACTGCGGGGTCTGGGTAAAAAATTTTATACAGTGTCAGCCAGCTTTGGGCAGGAGCCTGCCAACGCCCCAAAAGTTTTTGAGCCGTCGGAAGGCAGCGCGTAAATCTTTTGCATAATTCAGTGCCTGCTTTTTCTTGTGCCTCTCCAGACCCACTTGAGGGTCCACTTCCTCCTCCTCCTCCTCCTCCGTAAACCTCTATCCTCCAGTCTCCATCCTCCATCGCGGCAGCCGCCTGTCAGACCAACGTCTCCGGCCATGCAACCCTCACGCACTGCCCAGGAGTCCTTGTTTGTGTCCAAGTCCATCCATTCGAACAAGCCCTCTGTCTGTACCCATTTCCCGACAGCATCTTGCCGGGTGCCCGATGCAAAACCTCGGCTGTCCTTCATTCGCACCCAGTCCCCAGCCCACAATCCACCCTTGGCCTCATCCTCGTCGCGTGCGTTTTATAGTTAAACATGCCACCCATTTAATAATCATCCCTTCGAGCTTCTGTAATGTCGCAGCCACATGTAAATGATTTCTTCCTCGGCCTCCACACTTCGCTGAGCGGCCGCGTTCTATGCAAACACACTCTAGATGTAGCTGTAAATGTATATACACTTTTTAAAACTTATCCCGGAGCTGCTGTTGGGAGCGTGTTCAGGACCACGACTTTCCCCCTGGTCTCTCGGGGCGTCATTTGTATAAAGCGAAGGTGAAGGATTTTTCAATTTCGCTGCTGGCCCCCATACTAAACGCGTTCGTTCCCTTTGTTTTCAATTGGGCCACCGTGGAGTGAATTGCTCGGATACAGCGGCAATGCTGTCTAGTTTATGGCATTGCTGTCTGCCCCACTGTTCCAAATGGCAATTTATTTTCATCTACATATTTCGATCCTTCTTCATTTACCTAAAATTTTATTGCATGTAAACAAAGCTATTATGTAGGAGGGGGGGGGTCAGATCTAAGTTAGGAATTGGGGTAGATTTTGTGTACTTTTTCCGAAGAGCGAACTAGGATTCCTTAGCCCATGTACTAACCAGAGTTTGATTGAAATTCAACGAACACTTCTAAGTTAGTTCGGGCCACTAAAGGAAATCGTCAGAGAACAGACCGAAAATTCGACACTAAACGACATTTTATCAACGAATCTCACGTGCAATTTAACGAATTTGCCAAGACACTTGGTTAACTGTTCAAGTACTACGCGCCAGACGGACATGGCCAGAGCTACGCAGTTATATCCTATGCCCCGACAGCTCCCAAGACTGCCCACCTTCTGGCATCTCCCAACTTCACGAGGGCTGCAAGTGGAAGTTGCGCATGCGCAGTTGGCGTTCTCGGATGGCGATGATATCGCAGGCAACGATGCCTGCTTGGCACGAAACATGAACTCGCCAGCCTCAAGTATAATATTTGTATGCGTTATGGGCACATGCGGTCCATGGACCAAAGAGGTGCCAGAGCAGGAAGAGCTGGAAGGCGAGTCGTAGGAAGCAGTTGCAGAAAGGCTTGTTAGGTCGGAGCTGCCCTGACCGGGGCCGATTCTGTGGCCACCGTCGTTATTACCATCATCTTGGCCTAAGCAGGCATTGAGTTGTGAACGCTAGTAACTCTGGGTCCAGGTTCATCCTATGCTCGTTGGGACTTTGGCTGGGGAGCCCTGGGGTTATTAAGCTTCTTAAATGTAATTCGACGTGTTCGTGCGGTATTTTTCGGCAACACTTCGCAAGTGATTCTTGCGCTCTAAGAAAGGTGGCTAGAATTGGCTTTTGAAAGCACTCGCTGCCAGGGTTGCCTAAGCGTCTTGAATTGGAAATCGTTAAAGTCGATATTTTATAGTCACTCTGTGAGTTTTAGATATATGTATAGGAACCATGTACAACACATATAGCACCGAAAATAAATTTCATAAATCCCGATCGTCATTACTAGGTAATTTAATCTTTAAGAGACATTATGATTTCTGAGAGACAGCTTTAAACAAAAGGTACGTTTTTAATTATTAAACTTCAGTATTCTTTTATGCCGGTACTCTGGCAACCGCTTTTTGGCTTAATACCGCATACCGTAGCTAATATTATTTATACTTTATTCATTGATAACTGGACAGCGCCAGAAAAAGTACATCTGAAAAAAAAAAAAATTCAGCAAATGGTTGGGCAGATGATGCCCCAAAGCCTAGCCCAGTCAATTTCAATGTTTTCCGGTGTCTGAACTGTTATCCTTTGCACCTCTATCTGCCACGAACAGCTAAACCCTGTCTATCGGAACCTGGACTTTGGCTTTCACTTTGACCAGCTCGCTCCAACCAACCACATACGATTCATTCCCAGGTACAGGGATTCCTCTCGATTCCGCCGGTCCACGAGCTCTGCCGCTCCGGCAGTCCTTCGCTAGTGGCACTCAGCTGGCTAACTGCAGTTTGTGCAACACCCACAATTGGCCTACCCATTCCAGTTTCTAGTTTGCGGCACTTTGCACTTGAAATGAGATCGCCAATGGATCAGACACTCGAGTCATGGAAATGATTTATTTGAGCACGCGCACTTGAGCCCACAAAGTGAGGCCCTGGAGCCTATTGGTAGTTTCCAAGCCTCGGCTATCAGTGGGCAATTAATCCGAGCGATTGGTAATTTCACGCCCACGTAGAGCATAGGTCTATTGAAATATAGAGGAAATTCGAAACTGTGAGGAAATGGAACAGTCTTCGGGAAGTGGGCAGAGACCGCAGAAATTTGGAGTATGCTTCTTGCATCTTACGAAAAAGATAAATAAACCAAGAAAACTGAAGAAAATATTTAAAAATTACAAGAAGTTTAGTATTGGTCTCCTTATTTTCAAAATATTAACTTCCCATCTATAGATGAACTCAGTCTGTTGCTGCGTTTGCAAATCTCAGCTAATTCGGGCCATGTTCCTCTACATCCAAGTCGCAGCCAAATCTTGCTGTGCATGGTAGCGCCACCAACCCCATGGAGCTCCTCCAACTCCTTCGCCCCAGAACGAAGATAAATGACAGCAATTGACTTCATTAGCAGTAAACGTCAAGCAATGTACCGCATGCAGAGTGCGTGTGTAAATTTTATAACAACAAACAAAACGCCAGCGGTCTCCTCCCACCACTTGCGCCCTCCCATCCGGCCGGTTCCACCCCTTCGGGACTGGAGCACACACACCCATGTCCTGAGGCATTTGCTGAAACCCTCGGAAGTCACAGTAAAATTTGCATACGCATTTCGCATGCATCGCTGTGCGAAGGCAGTCGGAGTAAACTGGCCGTAGTGACTCCATTACGGAGTACCCCGGGACAGACAATGAAACCATCAAAATCCAATGAAATAAAATAAAATTCCAATAAAAACATTTTGGCAAAAGGGCAACAAGGGGGGCAACAAGCCGTGCGCCCTTGGCCCTGACTTCTGGCTGCTGGCCATGGGTTCCATCCCGCTTACATCCAGTGGAAGGGACGATGGTGTGTGCAGCCAACCAAAATCTGATCATATACAAGCCACCACCCAACTAACCACCCAACCATCGTCATCCTCCCCCGCTCCATTGACGTGTGCTTGGGATTTTGCAAATTTTCGCAATGTCGTGGAAAAACCACTGGAAAAACTGTTTTCTTTGTGCTGATGCTAACGCTGTGCTGGTGTTTGCCTTCACCCTTGTTAGCGGTTTCTGCCATGCGACTCTGCTAAACTGTCAAATGTCAACATGACACTTGGTGGGTTTTGCCAACCCAGAAGGAGGACTGTGGCCAGGGGCAGGAGGGCCCGAGCTCGAGCCCTGAGAGACGGAGGAGGGGTGCCCCAATAAATTTCAACTGCATGCAAATAATGTATCGTCTGGCGCTTTGAGTCTCCTGACTCAAATATTTCAACTTCTTCACGTACTCTTCCTCTCCACGAGCTATTAAAGATTTACGAAATTCGCTGCGAACCAAGATGCAATTGCCGAAGAGGACGTGGCGAGTGCCACAGTCACAAGATCGGAGCCAGATACAGATACCGCCAGATTTTGCAACACACAATTACCGACATATGCCACACATATCCTCGCACGGGCAGCCAGGCCAGCAAAGGCAAAGTAATTCACTTTGACTAGCCAGTTGGCCGGCTCTGTTGGCCTTTGGAGCCGCACAATTTACGATGCATATTTAGATCAGGCCGCATTATACGGTGTAATCGCTTCGCAGACGTTTGCTGCCACGCTGCACGTTTCGTGCAAATTGGAACGGAGCCATGCTGTTGATGGGTACGAAATATTCCCTGTCGACCCTTGCAGTCCCATCAGCCTCATAGCTGCCTTCAGCATTTCGCTGAATTTCTCGCATGTCCACCATTTGTCGTTTCGAATTGGGGTATTTGCGCTATGTAAACTTCAAGAACTATGTTCCCGAGAGCTGGGAAATCCTCTTCGGACCGTTCATCCTCGCTTATAACCACTATTTCATGAGCCGCTATTTAACACCACTTAGCGTTCACATCCGAGAGCCGTGCTCCTTACGGAACCGGTTTCGGACCCTTCCTTAACACTTTTATTTCCTCTACAAATTACGACTTAATCAGAAATTGACCCACAACACGAGTGTGATTCAAAAACGAGCGGAGGGCAACAGGGGCGGGCGCACAGAGGGGGGACCAGGCTGACAGCCAAAGGTCACCCAATGTCTATGACGCCGACGAACGACAACAGACTGACCGCACGAACAAATAAACGGACACGGGTCGGCGGTAAAGGTCAGTTTCGGTGTCGTTTTCGTCTCAGTAGCAGTGACAACAAAAGGTGGGCAATCATAATAAAAAAGCATTCGTAAAGGGGTGTCGATTTTACGTAGGGGTGAGTGCCCCTGCCGGCGGAGGGATGGCTGACTGACTACTGAAAACTCTTGTGGGTCTGTTGGATTGTTGGGCTCGTTCTGCTCCTGGCAGCGGTCGCAAATCAATTAAGGGGGCAATCATAGCGAAAAGCCTCATTCATACCGGTTTCTGGTAACGGTTCAGTTCGTTGGCTTTTTAGCAGGTTGACCTAGGTCGCGTTCCAGGCCAGCATGGGAAGCCTGCAAAATCAGCACAGCCATTAAATTAAGCATCCGGAAATAAGCGGAAATGCTTGCTGCCAGATTCCTAGAGCCCCACCACTTTGGCCAACAATAAAAAGTTGCGATACCTTCGGCTAAAATCAAATTGATAATAATTTGCAAGCAAATAAAAAATTTTATTTGGCCCTTTTTGGATTTTCTTGCCCCTAAATCTAGAAACTCTACTCCCAGTCGTGTGAAATCCCATCCCACTTCATATTTGTACTTATTTGTAAAATAAGAAAGATAAGTGCAGGTTAAAATATTGCACGCTCCAGAACGTGACCAATGCAAATTCATATGAGCCGAATGAGAAGGGGCGAAGAAGTCAACTTAATTGAACTTTGCAGCCCAAAGTATTGCTTCTGCGGCCCAGGAGTGTGGAGGGGACTTGGCCAGAGCCTGAACCCGGCCTCAGCCTCAGCCTTCATGTAGATCATCTGCACAGGGAAACGAGAATAAAAGCTGGCCCTTACACTCTTCAGCTCGCGTGTGTATCGCAGCTGGAGGATCAGCAGCGGCAGCAGCCGAGGCATGGAATTATCGGTCACGTAGTAAAACAAACATTTTATAAGAATGCAATACGTAAGCTTTGTTCGCCATGGAAACCACTCATAATAGATGATAATCGTTTGCGCTTTGCAGGCGGAGTGGGGACCCCGAATGGAGCATTTTGGCAATGCCGGTGTAGCGCCACTTGGCCAGGTTAACAGACTGTCTGTCTGTCTTGCTGTCAGATAGGTTCGATCGCGCTGGCCTCGCCGCATCGGTGTGGGAAGCGGTGTGAACATGAACCTCCGGCACTTTCGTTGGCCCCAAGCCAGGCAGCGTCCGTCCAGGTAATTTTATTTGACTTTCCTAACGAGAATGCTTTAATATGTGAGCTATGAAATAATCAGGCGCTGATAAAATGTTGAATATGCATAATGGATTCCGATCCTTGAGCCCGCGTCTCGTGCGGCTTTCAACAATATAAAGCCTAAGATGAACCCGACCCGGTCTCGGTCCCTTCAAAGCGCCGGATTGTATGACAATCAGATAATAATACCTCCGAGATACACGCGCAATTCCCTTTATTACCCCGAGCTGCTGACAAGCGCCGCATGCTGCCCCCAAGGAGGCGGGGCGTAGGAAGAGAGCTCTCTACTCTGCCGGCGTGCAAATTTATTCTGGGAACAGGAATTTATGACACGCAGCTTCGCACACCCGCTGCACGTAAACAAACATACACCCTCGCCTCGTCCTCGAAACAGGCAGCCAATAAACTAAACGTCGAGCCATCCCCCTCTTGGTCCTTCAATATTTGCAAAAAGAAAAAGTCGGGCTTACCCTAATTTAGTTTGGCTTTCACTTTCATATTCTGGTTTTTGGCAAACGGCGGACGGCAGACAACAGGGGGACTTTCTCTAGCATCCCTTCCTCTTGGCCCGACCAAGTGAGCAGCTACCCCTGCGATTCCGGGGTTTTCTATTTTCCGTCATCGCTTTGATTGCAATTCAATTGCAAAATTGGCAAAAACATCAATTTCATGCCGCCGCAGAACAATCATCAAGTGCCAAGCCATTACGTAATCAGCGGCAACAATGGCGGGGGTGGAGACAGGGGATGCGAGGCCTATACCAAGGGGTGTGACACAACAAGTATTAAGCAAACATGTTACCCATATCCTAATCCCGCGCCCTGCTCAACGAACCCCATAAAGGATACTTAACTCGACTTTACACAATCTGATTTTCGGCTTGCAAATTTTTCCTTCTGCGTGGCGCATTTTCCGAGTTCGCCAATTTTCCTATCTCCTTCCGTGTACGATTTGCGGGAGAGGGTGGCTTGTTGTGGTTGTTGATTTAGTGGTGTTGTGATTTCGTGGTTCTGCCATTGTTGTGCCCGGCCCTCGTCGTGTTGTTATTGTCGTCGTCGTCCTTGGTGCTCAAGGTAACCAGGAAGTATTTGATAAGCGGTTCAATCGCATTTGCATTAGAATAAGCAAGGAAATATATATTTCTATCGGCAGCGAAAGGTGCAGGAGGGGGTTGTGAAAGGGATGTTCATTTAGTGCGAATTTCGATCAAATTAGAGGCCTGCAGGCTCCCGTCAATTGTCTGCTATTGCAGCGGACTGAACTAAGGGAAAGGTAGGCGTAATTGCAGCTAATTCAGCTCAATACCTTTCCAACTTAATAACGTGCTATTTACTAAATAGTTTTTCGGTAGGGATTTAAACGCAGAGCAAGAAAGTTGCGGATTAATATTCCAACCAATATTAAACGAACCCAATTTCCTCAGCCCAAGAGTAAATCGCTTTTCCGAGGATAAGTTTTCATCGCCGCATCTTTCGTAACTCGGTAGTTACTTCCATTCACTCAGTATTATGCTAATCTCCACTCATCCGATAACCCGATGGCGAGGAATAAAGGAGCACCAGATCCCATAGGCCCATGTGTAGCAGCTGGAGCCCACCCTACCATCGCTGGTGGGTCGATTGAAAATGCTAATGGCAGTGGCACCTAGCGTCCAGCTTCAGCCTGCTGTCGCTCAAAAAGTTTCTGCCACCAAATCCAATTGATTTCAACCAATTTTTCAAACTCCTCTGCCAAAGGAGAATGAGAAATGGACAAAAAAAAGGAATACGTGTCAGACGGAAATAAAAAATTAGAGAAATAGAAGAGAGAGAAAAAATCAATTGAAAAAAGTTTTTTATTTTCCCAATGGCAGCGAGGAAAACTCTCACGCCCACGACCCACCATTCATCCCAATCGCAATTCCAATCCCATTTCCCTCCCCCTCTTCCCATAGTCCAACCCCTATGCCTCTAAGCCTCCAAGCTCCAAGCTCCAAGCTTCAAGCTGTCCCAGCACTTGGAGCACAAACGTTTCCATACTCGTGCGTCGCATGAGTGACAAAGAAATGCGAAAAATTGAGAACTAAATCCGGCGGTCCGCCGAGTCCATCGACAGCTCGGCGGATTCTCATTGGCCGTTGGGCAACACATGGAACCCGGATTGTCAATGGAGTTGCGTATCCAAATGAACAGCCCCCAGCTACAGCCTCACCCACACATAATCGTGTATATATATATATACATATACCTATATATATCGGTGTCTATTCCGGTCGGTGTATGTATATTGTAGTGGAAGCAGCAGCCGCCTGCTTGCAAGTGTAGCAAATAAAATGCAAAAGATGCCAAATAAAAAATGACATTTGGATACAAATCGAAACCGGAAGGCGAATAGCGGCGGTGAATGGGCGGATCGGGTCGAGAATTTCAATTGAATATCTAATGGCAGCCAACTGCTGTTCAGCTGACTGAGATTGGGGGTGGGATTGGAGCTCTGCAATTTTATCGGTGGTTATGAGACCACTTCGGCAATCACAATAGGTTCGTTTTTATGACCAGACTTTTGGGGCAGAGTAATTAATTTGCTCATTTCAACAATATATATTATTAATGCAATGAATATGGAAAATGACTCACCTAATCTGATGTTCGCTTTCTTCGACTTCATTTTACTTTCTTCGCCTTCATTTTATTTTCTTCGCCTTTATTTCATTTCATTTGCTTCTGTGATAATTATTTTTTACGCCAGACACACTCACACAAACATTTTCAGGAACAACACACGCGTACGGAAACTAGCTCACTTATGTATACCCTTGCAGTTTTCAATTCAAATATAGGATCGTATTAGAAATCAATAACAATTAAATTTAAAATATTATATGACAATTTATGCGACAATTCAAAGTTTAAAAATTCATAGCTAGGCCAAAAAGACATTGATTTTAATTCTGAAACTGCAGAACTGAATTTAGAATTTAAAAATATTAAAAATTGTATGCATTTTTTGACAGTTTTAAATCAAATTTTTGTCATTTATAAAATTTGGAAGAAATTGCAATTTTGTTTCTGCCTGGGATGGCTTAATCAACTCGGCTGTTGATTCTGAAAGAGAATATATAGAATTTACAAACATTACAATCTTCTGAGAAAATGCAAGGGTATTAAAAACGATTTTTATGTGCGTCGCGACGATTATAATTTGTTCGCGAGACTGCGGCGACACCAAAATTGATTGGCATTGTTTTCGTGAATTTTCGCGGATCGTGAAAAGCGAGTGAAGATCGTCTGGGGCGGATGCTGTCGCCTCCCAAATAGCATAAGGGAAACAGCCTTGGGAGCCTGAGCCTGAGCGATTGCGTGCCCACTTTGGCTTTAGACTGTGCCGCTAGAGTTATGAACTCTTCAGAGAAAATCCGACACACGTGCCTCGGCTCAGGCACGTGACTATTGGAAATGTTAAAATTCCCTCTGAAATAAAATAAAAAATAATGAAAATTAAATAAAACTCTTAAGCAAACAAGAAAAGTGTAAAAAATCAGAATAATCTATAAATTAAAATAAAAGAAACTGTCCAAAAATAGCAGTCAATGGATTTTGCCTCTGAGCTTTCGCCAAGTTGTCAACATTCGCCCGGAAATTGGTCATTATGTGCAGCGTCTCGGCCAAACTTCACGTGGCTTTTGGTCATTATGGCCGAGCGCACAGGGTAAAGAACGAAAATGAAAATTTATAAAAAAAAAACCTTGGGAAAACTTGCGCTTTTCTTTTTTCCGGGAGCCCATTGTGCCGGGTAAGACTGCGAGGCGCAGAGGCAGCGCAGAGAAGAAAAAAAAGCCATCCAAGCGAACTGTTGTTCAAAGTCAAGGCGAAATCTTAAAGTAATAAAGTAGCCGCCATCGCGAGGTCAGTGCCGGACCTGGCCAGAAGTGTGAATGACCTTAAAGTGACCCGCTTCCAGTCCCACATTGTGGCCGAGTTGGTTTCTTCCTCGTTGCCAGGACTTGGCCTTGACTTAAATTAAGTTAAACTTTCCTTCGGTCCACTTTAAACATTATTTCCTTCCATTATTTGATTTGCCAACTGCATTGCCTTTGTGGTCCAACCCTAGCCTTTACCTTTGACTGTCATATTCTTTGTGGGTAAAGTGGGCCCCTACTACAAAGTATTTTCAAATTATTTGAAAGCTTTGGGAGACCTCTGAGGCAAGCTACATAACTGAAGGGGATCTCTCCGCTTTCAAAAAGTCTTTTGAGTCGAGTGCTTAGCGGCTGCATTGTTAATCAAAGGCCTACACTCCGGTTGCCCTTTCCATTGCTTTACATTTTTGTCCTGAGACAACGTGTCGTATGCGCAATTTGTGTAGCATATATATAACTCATACGTAGTGTGGACATCCTGCTCACATGGCCAAGCCGTTCCATTCGTTCCCATTCGTGCCAGAGAACCCCAATACATATGTATGCAATGCTCCAGCATCTACATACCTACACACACACGCCTTTACATAGGCTATGTGGGAGGGCAAAGGTACGAGCGAGTACATAAGGATGCAGTCGTATGTATGATTCTGTGTGCTAAATAAACCTAAACATGCTGGCAGAGAACTCATTCGTTTCCCATTCGTCGCTTCGTTGGAAGACCCGGCAACACATTCAGTTCAAAGCGAATGGATGAGAGTTAAAATGAGCCCCACACATACACACATACACACATACACACATACACACATACATACACAACTCACACACACACTCACACAGGGCAAGTGAGCATAAGTACGCAACGAGTACAGAGAATAAATCACACGAAATGCGAATGGAACGAAACGAAACCGAAGCACAGTACCAAACAGTCGCTTACATACACACGCACACACACATTCACTCTTTCACCAGGCAGTCGACAGCCCCCTTCCCCTCTCTAATATCAGCAGCAGCAACGACGACGACTACGTCGCTTAAAAATCCCACAACAGTGGAAAGCAGAAAGGGGAATGGAATTCCGCTGAGAAAGAAGAAAGAGGGGGGAATGGAGCAGGGGCGAAGACACACAACCAGAGACATGCAGACGACAAAAAAGGCGGAGTCTAAAAACTGGGGAGCAAAACAAGTACAGCAGCAACAACAACAACAGCACGGCAACTGCGTCAGCAGAAAAAGGAAATAAAAAAACATGTAAGACTCAGACACACACATACACATACATATATACCTTTATATGTATTAAAGCGCCAACTCGTGTGCAGCTAAATAACAACAACACGCGCATGTATATGTGTGTGTATCTATATGTGAGAATTTCTCTCTCTCTCTCTGTCGTTGGCGCTCGCTCTCTTTCTCTTTCTCTCTGGAACGAAAAAAGTGGGGAGCAAAAAAATGAAGCGAATACCGAGCCAAAGCCGAGCTGCGCAGCCGGCAGAGCTGCCGGCGCCTCAGCCTCTGCCTCCGCCGCCGTCGACGCAGCGTGTATGACGAATACAACTCGCATTGCACACTCCCATACACACTCATACGTGGCCGGAGCTCGAACTTCGGATCCAGAGAGGGAGCCAGCGGAAAGGGGGGCAATGGAAGCGGAGATGATGACGATGCCTGATTCGTACATGGGTAAATATGCTTACATACGAATGTACCCCTATGCGCCTTACAAATATATTTACATCCATGCATACCTACATCATGGGGAGGTGCATGCGTTTTCAATTTATTGCTCCCGAAGGGGTGGCAGGTGGAACCCGTAATGAAATGATGGAAAAGGAAGAGCAGAAGAACTCCCTTACCCATTTGGAACTGTACAGAGTGTACCCTAGGAAGTCCCTAGGAAGGGGCTTCAAATTCCAGAGGCAATTCTTAAACCCAGAAGTGTGAGTTGTTTCTCCTTCTACATATTGAAAGGCTAGAGGGAGTGGTAATTAAATACAAACTGAGATACCTTAAAACTCGAAAGGAATTTCTGTAGAAAATATACGTATAATAAAGGTTCAAAAACTAGAAATGAATTTCATTTAAAAATATACGGATAATAAAGGTTCAGATAGGATTTTCAAAGGCTTACAATTTTGGACCTATGTAGAACTTCCTAATCGGTTTCGTATTCGAAAGAAGCGATCCTAAGACATAGAATATAGATGATTGAGAAGTAACTGTTTTTACATCAGTAAACCATTTCATATCTAAATTATGTAAAAACTATTTAATATAATGGGGTTTTCTCAAAATCAGACTAATAAATAAATTATAATTTGTCAAAATATGCATATAAAACGCTGCCTCCATTCCGACTTTTTTCCATGCTGATTTTTTTGACGACAAAACCCGGCTGAAAGCAAATTGTGCAAATACAAAACGGAAATGTTTCTATCAGCCAAACGAGACGGAGGAAAAGCTAGGCGAAGCGAGCCCTTTTCGCCGAGGTAGGACGCAGGACACAGGCCACAGGACGCGAGGACAGGCGGAGGCACAGAGAAAATAAATTAAAAATCTGACTTAATGCGCAACAAAAAGAATGGCGAAAATCTGTGCATTTGTAAGAGGAAACAAAATATCCACAAAACAAAATATGCCCGCGGAGGAGAGAGAGCTTCCGTGGAATAGGAGCTGCGGGAAAGGCTCTCTGTACGGAGCACATTCCAGTGCGGAGACTCAGTGGAAGTCCGACGACGACGCTCTGTCTGTGGGGAAAAGGCACTCAAGTTTGGCTCAGAGAGACGGCGCGCACTCGTGCGAGAGAGGAGCTGCAGCAGCGACTTGAGTGACTTTCGAGTTGCCTCTCGCAACACAACAGTATCAGTGCCCGATTTGAGTCGTCTCCGCGTTTATTTATCTGCCGATTCCTTATGTGCCGGAGCACATAGGAGGACATGCCATGTAGTGAAAGGGTTAAAAACCTGTGATCTTTCCAAACACCCCCGCAACTTTCCCCCCTTTTCACTTGCAGATAGTTAAGCGTTGAACTTTTCTTGTCTGAATTATTGATTCATTTTCTTGGTTATTAAAGCTGATATGTTGGGTAGACTGAGTCCAAGCCATCGTTGACTAATTTAAAGCGTTCTTGGATACCCGAATATTTGACAACGGCATTAACCCTTAATTCCGGGAATTAATTCGCAGCCATTACACCTGACTCGCTCCCTCGCTTAACCTTTAAATGATGACTGTCTTCGTTGTCTATTTTAGGCCTTGAATGATTCCCAGTGATTTTTCACACAAATCAATGTGCCCGCTCCCAAAAACACCCAACCACCCTTCTTTTCACCTCCAGGTCGTAACAGCCTAATTGATAATTTTACTTGAAAACATCATTATCGTCATTCGCCATGGAGGAGGACTGTCGTCCCGTCCCTTCGTCCTGGACTATGCAAATCAATCAGCCTGGCATTTGGGGCAAATTAATTTCAGACATTTTTCTTTGCTGGAAATTAAATGTGAAAATGTTCGGATGCCGCACAGGTCGCCACTGTTTCGAAAAATTAATTAAATGATTAACCACCAGCCCGAAATCTTTGCCATTTTATTTGGTCTTATAAATGAGTAGTTTTCCACCCGCAAACTCGATAATTTAGCACTAGCAGTTTCATAAATACTAAGTAAACACTTAGTATTCCCGGGTAGCCCAGCTAATGGTCCTACTTACGTAATAATCCCTATCCATATCACCGAACAGTGAGTATTATTTGCCGCCCACACTAATAAGAGCCGTAAACGTGCCTCTGATTGCGACGATTGATCGTTTTGCAAGGGTTACCACCTACTTCGGTGCCGGTGCTGCACTTTTCCACATTTTCTGTGGCTTCCAGGCATGGCGAGGTGTTTCCTTGGGCCGAACAGCAATTTGTTACCTTCACCCTTTTCTATACCCTGCCAAGGTGTACAGCCCCTGTCTGTGCCACATAGCGAAGGTAGTGACATTCTGAATGACCATATGCCCCAGGATCACTTCTCCTAGTTGGCCAAGTTGCTAGTGTATAGCCTTTGTCGCCACGAAATCGAAAGTCCATGGCTCAGTATTTCGTTTACCATGGTACGTTCAAGTAAATTGTTTAATTTATGACTTTGGCGATATTATGCTCTCCGGTAGATCGATCAATGGGAGCTGTTTCGCCGGGACTTTTCGGAACTTGCCATTTCGCAGCCGCATTATTTTCTGTGAACTCATTTGCTAATGATGCACTGATTCGTTTACCATTTGAACTTAGAAAATCGGGCCTCGGCATTCACGGCTCAACAGCGAAGCGCCATCGATGGACCCGCGGCCTGTCTGAGTGTCCGGGCGTTAGAAATGAGTGAAGAGAGGGTATCACTTCCAGTAGACTATGATTTATTTGGAGCACCAGCAAGCGAGACCTAGTTAGAGCCATCGAAGAGAGAACAAATGTGCAAAGACAGAAGCTGCTGATGGAGACGAACATGGAGCTCCACATGAACCGGGATAGGGATAGGGATAGGGGTTGAGAGCGGAGTGCTCCGAGATCGCAGCTTGCAAAATCGATTCTGGCACCAGCGAGCAGCGGTTGGACATCTTCGACGCTCCGCTGGTTCGTTAGCCGAACAACTCGAGGGCCGTTGTCTTGGGAAATCTTGTCCAGACGGCAAATTTAGCTGTAAAATGTCATTTCGTGCAGACAAGTTAACAAGGCAAATAATAATGTTGACGGGTTGCATGGACCCGATCCCAATAACCGAATAACCGAAATCCCAGCCAGCCAGCCCAGTCGGTCAACTGGTTTACTGGGTCAATCTGATTAGTTTGAGGAACCAGCAAGCGGCTTTTAGTGTCGAAACTTATTCGCGTAACAATAAATTATCGCCGGCGATTATGAGCTCCCTTTCCTCTGCGCGGTACGTTGAACTTTCTGTTGACATTTGAATCTGTCTAATTACCGGCTAAAGTTCAGGCCAGATCCGATGATGGATCAATAGTAGACACGCCACAGATACGTAGATAGCATCGCTCCAAGCGATTCATTTCCACGCTTCGTTCACACACACAGTTCTCGAAAATTTCTCACACTAACTGCCCTCCCCCCGTCCGTCGCCTTCCCAGCAACAACAATGAGAGAAAATATAATAGACACATTAAGACACATAAGACCAGACAAAACAGACAAATGCCCAAACTACGATTCGTCAATTGTATTCAAATTCATGCAAATGGGCAGCGCCCTCAGAGGTGGCGCAGCAGCAGCAGCACCAGCGGCAAAGGAAGATCAGAAGAAGCCATACCCCGTTCCCGCTCCAGTTCCAGCTCCAGGTCCATCTAGTGACCAGTACGCGGTAACGTGCCATGAAATTGATCTTCACACTTGAAACAATTTGAAAGCGCTCACATGCTGAGCCGCAGGCCGGCTGTTGTCTTCGCGGTCCGAGGAGCGTCTGAATAAACCACTTCGAGTTCAGTTTGGATCGTTTTCGTTTCGTTTCGGCGTTTCGGCGCTTGTTTGCCATCGCTCTCCCAGCTCTGCTGCAAAGCTCGATTAGTTTCTGCTGGGCTTTGATCAGCGCATATGTCTGATGGGAGACGTCTGCTCTTTGTCTTTGGGGCCGTTGTTGTTGCTGTGCTCCTGAGTCGCTAATCACGCGTGCAACATGCCGCAGAGCCACAAAGGGTTCACCGGTGGTTAAGTCTGGTTGCTCTGGACCTTTGTTTGCCGGAGATTGGAATTGCGCGAAATGTGTGTCAGTTACTTTCCTCCCACAGCGCAGAGAGTTGCCAAAACTGGCTCGAATAAAAGGGATCAATTGTTGCGATCTGGTCCCTTCTCTATTTATATCGGTTATGCTCTAGCGGGGTTCTTCTGGGCGAGCGAGCTGCTCCTAAAAGTTATGCTCGTTTCAAACGCATTTTGATGTTCACGCGCCGATTAAGCGAGTCCGATGGGCGAGTAAAGCGCCAAATGGTCGGCAAGAGACCACGACCTGCTCTGGGACCACAAATCTGCTCTGGCATGATGAGGGCACCAGCTGACGAACCTCGGGGGAGACCAGGGCCGACAATTAGAATCAAATTTGGTGCTGGGTGCCCGCTCCGGCCGGAGATGCATCTGCATCTGCATCTCATCTAACTAGGAAGGCTGGCCATGACCACATTGTGCGTCACGATGCGGCCCCCGATCGAGATCTTGGCCGCGACTCGACTCCTCACTCACACTCACACACGTGAGGAGGAGACGTCGCCTCCATTCCCTCCATTCGGTTTGATACGTCGGCGTGGCCGATGATGCTGCTGATTCGGATCTCCTAGTTTCTATGTTCTGATCTTGATTTCGATTTCAGCGACATGCATTGTTGGTGGGTTCTTGTCTGGTCGCCGGCCGACGGAGCTAGTGCTGCTGCTGGTGCTGTTCGTTCGCCTTCGCCGGCGACGACTCCCTGGTGCGGCAGCTGCAGCTTCAACTCTGAACTTGCAACAAATTCAAGCGCCAAATTTGAATGCCCCACCACGATGAAGATGATGGCGATGATTGGGCGTACCCGGTGCAGGGCGGGATCGGGATCGGGGGCAGCAGGGCCACTGCTGCAGGAGGAGCGACTGAGCGTGTTGTGTATGCGATCGGTTGGCTCCGCGTACTGCTCCCAGAGCCCCAAAAGCTCCCAGAGCACGGCTCCCTTCTCTCATTGTACTATTTTCCTTTTCGTATGACACGACAAACATGATCTTGTTGCGGCAGTTGTTGGTGTTCTCCTGGTGGCTGGTGGCTGTTTCTGTTAGTAGATCACTTCGCTCTTTGTGTGGCTTTATCAGTCGAGACAAGCGCTACGTTTATTGCTGCAGGAGTTGGAGTCGGAGTCGGAGTTGGGCAGGAGTGGAAGTGGAGTTCAGTGGAGTTCCTCGCGGACTCCCAACTCCACCTACACCGGGGCACTACCACCTCCTGCCACCCGATCCTCTCGCGCTCAGGGGCTGGCCCTCTTGACCACGTGATCACGATTTATTTGCTCGCCTTGCATTGTTGCGGCTCTGGTGGCTGTTCTTGTTGCTGCTTTCGTTTCTGTTTGTTTGGGCCTAAATACCCCGCGTGTGGCTGCTGCTGTTGCAGCAGCCGCAGCAACTGTTGCCGTTTCTGGTGCCGCAGCTTCAACTCAATATGTTTGTATCCCGAAACATTTCCCGTTGTGCAGCTTGATCACAGTTTTATTATACATTGCCAGCATTGGGAATCAATAATTTACTTTTAGGGAAGCCGAACATTCAGCTTCGACTGAGTTCAATTATTTTGTATCCCTAGGAATCAGTCATCAGCCTATCGAAAATAATACAAACTATAAATACGAATCGAAATGGATGTTTCGATTCCTCAATTTTATGTCATTATATTCAAAGCAACTGAAAGAAGCTAGCAACAATTTCTGACAAGAAAATGCAAACAATTTTCAAAATTGTAAATTAATTTAGTGAACTAGCAGGGTATGTATAATATAAATCGAAGTTTCTAGTCAGAAGCTTGCAATATAGGGAAAGAGTCATTTACGAGTCTTCTATTATAAATCTCTGATATACTTATGGGGATAACGCACCGTGTGACAATGCATTAAAACAATGGAGTCAATCTCAGCACCCTTTAGTGCATGCGAAACTACATTTTATCTACTAAATTACAGCCTTGTTAATGAAAATCAAATATTCCACAACCTTTCCGCATCATTGCTCGTCCAAAACCAGATGGCAACCTAATTAGCATTCAGCCTCCGTATAGAATACTGATCGCCTCCAATTGAAATCAGATGATGCTCGAACAAAAAGTCGCACAAAAACAGGCCAATTCGGCCAAGACCCACTCGGGGCATTGACAGCGGCCACGAAAACCAGTTCAGATGGCTCCTTGCTGCTTTTGCTGTAGTTGGCTGTCCGACGCCCGATCTGTTGGGGCAAATGTCGGTCATAATATATTTCTGACCAATTAGAACGAAAACTAATTGCTCAAGAGCCAACGGAGAAGACCGCTGACCAATTAGTCAGGCCAACAAAACATAAACCACGACGAAGTCGATAGAAGGCCCAATGCAGGGAGAGTGAGAGCGGCGATCGCGAAGAGAGCCGTTCGAGCCGTTTGTCATGTGGCCGAAACCAGTTCCGAGACCCCTGAAAATTGGCCAGCCAACCAGAGATCTCGAAAACCGCTCAAAACACACAAGAACCACACAGAAAGCTCGGGTCGCAGCTCAAAACGAACTTGTCGAGTACCTCAAGTCGACTTTAGCCGAGCCAAGAAAGTCAGTAGCTGGCCAAACGCGAAGTTAACCTGACGCGCAGGCGCATAGTCCAATTGGAACCTATCAGAGCCGTAATGTGATCAATATCGTAACTGCATCGAAGTTTCACGCGCCGTCGGAAAGTCGTAACCATCCACAAACTAACCAGAAAACGATCATGTGCAATTGGGAAATTAGAATTATAACGCCGAAATAAAAGTTAATACAAGAGGCTCTCAGAAGCTGGCAACAGCGACTGAACACCCCTGAAACCCAGAAATAAATTAACTTCGAACTCACGCGAATGCAAATAGTACTTTTTTGAACGTTGGCTGGGATAACACTGAATTGAATTCGGAATTTAGCATTTCTCATTTAATAAATTGAAATGTAATTAAAAGTGAGCAGCAAAAAGTTGGGAAAAATTGCCAGAAACGCCCCGTGTGTCTTTGTGAGGGCCACCGACTGAAATATTTGCGATATTTGCATAAGTTCACATCGCAAATAGATAATAAGAATCGCGAGTATTTTCATACTCAAATTAAATTAATTTATAAATACTTCTTAATTGAATCTTAATGGGCCCTGGCGGTAAAAGACCCCCGTGTCGATGTCTGAATGAGCACCTTCAACTTGGCCAGTTCTTGAATATTCCATGCAGCTTTTTAACTCGAAGGTAAGTTCAATTAGTTGTGCCTAAGAGGTTAAGAGTTCGGGCCTCTCTGCACTGTGTCCCTGACAATAAACTTCGGTCGTAAAATATGCGCAACACGCAAGCCAGAGCTGCGAATATTTTAAATTAGTGGGCGGACGACTGATTAAATGCAGTAGTGGTAGGTTCTCAACCAATAACACGAGCTACCATCCTTGGGTTTCACTTTTCTAAATTCTTGAAATGGTTATGAGATCCCAAGCCATAATGCCATGGACAGCGACTTATGAATTCCCATATTCCCCCACACGTCAACAAGTATTTGCAACGCAGAGACCCAGATAATTGCCAAAAAGCTAAACCTCTTGTCTGGTGGCGGTGGGCACAAAATAGACTTTTGGCTGCCATGACAGCAAATGTCGAAGTCCAGAAATAAGGTTGGATCCGAAGACGACAACGGGGCGGCAGCGGCGGCGGGCTGGAGTAGGAACATCGACAAAGCGAACAATGCGAGTCGGGTGAACCAGACATGGATAGCATAAGACATCATATCCGCAGGGAATTGGCAACAATTACTAATAACAAAAACAATAAAAACCAACAGCAACACACAAAAAGGTTATCAAACTGCTGAAATCAAAACAAATCGCACAGCGAAATGAAGCAATAAAAGCCAAGCGCCGGCATTTGCTTTGGATTTCTGCTTCGGCCGCCGCTTCTGTGGCCCAGGGACATGCGAAGGATACGACATGTTGATAGTGGGTTTGGTTAGCTTTCCCAGTTTTTTGTCCACTTGCCAGATGCCGACTGGAGTCGGCCAGAAACAGTAGCCAACCTCCAATGCGAGAGGCAGATTCACTCCAGATACGTGTTGAAGGGGGCTGTCCTGGGGGCGTGCATAAATTCATTGCACAGTGAAAGTGCTCGACTATACTCGAATGGGGCTGGCCTCAGATGGGCCAGCTTAAAGTGATGACAATTGTGGGAAAGATTCGGTTTCCCGAGGTGTGCCTCAGTTTAAAGGTACAAAAAAGTGGTAGGACTTGGGATCATCATTAGCCACCGTTGCTCGATGCCTGTCGAATGCCAGACAGGATCTCTTAATGAGACCACCAGCTTCCCTATCACTGAGATCTTGCCTAATTTTGATGATAATCCGGCGCTTCCGAAACAGAAGCACCTTCCTCTCGTCGGCGCATCTCCGCACCAGACTGACCTAATTTTCGGTGTGTAGGGGGATTAGCCCGCCCTGTCTTGTGGTCACTAATAGTGGTCCGTCGCTGCTCGCCTGGAAGCACAGGCTGGACCCGAGGAGAATGTCCTGCGAAGCGACTTTGCTTGCCCCGGGGCTAGACGATGGTAATCTTAACTTTTGCTGCTAAAGGATTTTTGCATTCTCTGAGGCTGCAAATGTTTATTTGATTTCGCCTTTGTCTGGGCTGCAACAGGAACTGGGACAATGCACACTCGGCCGGGTCACGGCGCAGGCTGGGTAATCCTGGCGCTAGGATAATCCTCTATTTAGACATGGCTCAGTAACAAGTCTAGACAATGGTCAGCGCCAGGCATCTCGATAAGCGTAATTTGTTTCCAATTGCGATCTGCCAAATGAGCGTGATGAAGCAATGACATGTGACCGGCCGGCACAGATTACCCTTGGCCATTTTCTAAGTTCTAGGTCAGCAAAAGTCTTCCACTGCCCCCGGCTGGGGATGGAGAAACAATGGACCACACCGCGACAGGCAGAGATTCGGCTGGCCGGCACACTAGCCAAGTAGCAAAGTTAAGGTCTCTGCTTTTGGTGTGGCCTAGGGATGGACTCGTGATTGGATCGTGGCGCCGAATGTTGGCCTATGGCACTACGAGTAGTATCCAACCAATATGGGAAAGAAACTGGCTTGTTCCCACATCCAACGCGATGATCATCACCCCTCCCATCCTACAGAATTTGACGCCTTGGGCATCTGAATATTGAAGTCGAAGCCGATGTCGATATCGATGTAGATGTCGAAGTCGATGGCATGCAGCTGGCTGAGCAGCGATTTCAATAATGTTATACAAACAATAAAGCCATTTAAGAAGGGGCCGTGGCTATAAATAAATATTATTTTACTTATTTTAATTCATTCTTCATACTCGTACGATTAGGCAGAGCCTGGCATTTGCATAGCTCTTCTTTGTTGGCTAACACAGCCATCAACTGTCCAACATCTGCCCGATCCCAGGCGGGGATCCATTGTTTGCAGCTCGCTGCACGTGTGGCAGGCATGAAAGCGGTACCTCACATATGAGCTGGAGCTGAACCTGAGGCTGGAGCTGGAGCTGGGGCTGGGGAGTGGCCATTCTTGCTATTGATAGCAAGACCCCACAGCCTTGGCACAAAACGGAGAAGTAAGGCGGCGCCTTGGTGAATGTTGTGGGGAAAACGTTGAGCTAACCAAGAGTGCCTGCAGCAAATCTGACCGACAGAGCTGAGCAGTCAAAATGTTACACTTAAATACAGTGATTAACTTAAATCATAAGTTGGAATATTTATTTATTCGTTTCGGCTTACTCAAATGCTTCTAGATCTGAAGACCAAACTTTAATTGCATTTTGCTAATTACAAATATGAGTCAATTAAAAGTTTTCCAGTCGTATTGCCAATTAGTTTGAAAGTTTCTTCCAAGAAGCTAACTTCGCGTAGAAAAACACAAATCGGAATGGCAATTTTATGAAGATGAGGCAATTCATTCGGACTCAAATTATTACACTAGTCAATCCTATTTACCAATAGTTTTTATTTCTCCTTTATAAATTAATTAATTGCTTCGAATTGAGTATTGCTTTTATTTTCCATATATGGAGAAGGGAAATCTAATTTAATTTTCGGAAAAAGGCCAAAATCAATCATATCTGCTTGCATCTCGGCTCAGTGAAATCCCAGCTACGAGTACGATAACATAAGAGATGGAGGCCCCCTGAGTTGTAATTAAAAACAATGAGTGACCATTGTCCAAAAGGGAAATAACTGAATATAACTGAAATGCAAGATAGCAAGTCCAATAGGAGACAGCCACCGGCAGCATTTGGTATAATAGAATAAAAGAAAGACATTATAATCAGACAACAGTAGCGCAAATAAAGAGGAACTCCGGCTGAAAGATGACGCCCAAGAACTCCTCCCCCGACCGATGTGAAAAGAAATTCGAGCGGACAGGGAACTCTCCCGGGAAGTGGAACTGGGCACCGATAATATCACTTTAAGGTGATTCCCAGCGCATATTATGACAGAGATAAACATCGCTTAAAGCGGACGATGGCGACGCCGGAGACTCTGTCGACGAGTGACCAACTTTAAAGGCTGCTCGTGGTAGTCGCACAATGTAAATTCACCTCAAAACGCTTTTTTTTCTCCTAGTCTGCCGAAGGAAAGCCAAAAAAACTGCAAGAAAATGGAAGAAAGAAAAAGAAAATACCGGAGTAATAAGAAGAACAACTTTCGGACAATAAAGGTTAACTTAGGAAAGTTGTCCGCCGCCGCCGCCGCCGTGCTGGTCAGTTTTGTTGGCGGTGCCGACGACCGCGCGAATCGATTTTTATCTCGGCGATAAGAAAGTGGCGGGGGTGGGCGAAGTGCCCTGGCCAGGGAACACGGAACTATGTGCCCAAGTTAATGAGCCAGCCCACAAGTCACGGCCCGGTCAACTTTCTTAAAGGGAAGACGAAAATTTAAATTAGCCCAGACAGCAGTTTTGTTGCGTACCCGCCACCAAATGTATGCTCATGTGAAGGCAGGCATATGGGACGGAGACGGAGACACCCGAAATAAGAAACTAACTGGAATTATAATTTAAGCGTGTGAAAAACCCATTGAATTGTGTGAAAACTAAAAGATTTCCTTTTGTAGTTCTTGAATGTGTTAACATTTGAGTTCGGAACGAGTGCGAGGGGTGGCTGCGGGGAAACTGGAACTGGACTAGTAATCAGAGAGTAGTGTGGGAGCCTGGGAATGTGTAGTTAACTGTCTAAGTAATGCTCAAGCTTGAATGCGCCAGCGCGTTCGGGGTTAAAGTGTGTGAATGATGATCATGCCGGGCCTAAACTAAAACTCAGAGATGCCACCTTTCTCCTTGACTACTGAAAAGGAGTTGTAATTACTTCCATTATCAGCTCAAGTCCACAATGGGTGCTCTGCATATGTTAGCCAGGCCAACAATGCTGTATCGTTGTCAACCTGGGTACATAAGAGTACATAACCTACTCGAATCAGAGACGGGGAACTGGAGCCTCATTGGGGGATGGGCTTGGCTTAGAGACTCGGAGCCCATTGGG
This sequence comes from Drosophila bunnanda, assembly GCA_035046265.1. NCBI lineage: Eukaryota > Metazoa > Arthropoda > Insecta > Diptera > Drosophilidae > Drosophila > Drosophila bunnanda. The sequence continues at coordinate 95,091 of JAWNOB010000029.1, forward strand.
GGAGCAGGCATCGAGTGAGCTAACGTACGGATGGGCGCTCAACTCTTATATGGGTACCGCGAGTACATTATATGGGCTATGTGCGTACATACACTGGCAGACAACGTTGTCGAAAATAAAGGTTTATGGTAACCAAAGTCGGATAGGTTTATTCAGTCTTTAAAAGAATATGATAATTAATATGTTTCTACAGTTGAATAATTTTTATACCCTTGCAGGGTATTATAATTTCAGTCTCAAGGTTGGTGAAGCAGTCATTTCCGACCCCATAAACCATATATATTATTGATCAGCATCAACAGGCAAACCTTTCTAAGCATAAAGAAAAAAAAAATTTTGAAATTTTTTTTTACCAAATGTTTAAATTTACAGTTACAATTTGAAAAATTGACAAAATTTTAACATTTAAAAAATGTCTATTTGAGTATGCAAATTTATTAAGCTATTAAAAACTATCACAGAACTGCCTTCCTTATCGAAATTAATCCATTTTTGGCTTACTTCTGACTTTTTTAAGCTTCGGTTTGTATAACTGAAAGAATACGAATATTTATACCCTTGCAGGGTATTATAATTTCAGTCCGAAGGCTGATACGCCATGAAGCAGTCATTTCCGACCCCATTACCCATATATATTCTTGATCAGCATCAACAGGCGAACCTTTCTAAGCATAAAGAAAAAAAAAATTTTGAAAATTTTTTTTACCAAATGTTGTTTAAATTTACAGTTACAATTTGAAAAATTGTCAAAATTTTAACATTTAAAAAATGTTTGGTCATATACAAATATTGATAAATAACAAATATTCAAAAAATTGGGAATATTTTAGACTTAGTTATTATTAATTCCCGATAAGATCCTAGAATCCGATTGGAAGCTGCAAAGGGTATGTAAGCTTCGAATTTCCGAAGTCAGTTCGATTTCTTGTTAAATCCTACTTCATGCCATTGGGAAATGTGAAAAAATCTTAAAGATTTTATTTCTTTTTTTGCCAGTGTAGGTATATACGCAAACATTCGATAATACGAGCGAGCTTCCACGTACTATATACGTATATATAGCAATGTAAAAGTGTGTCTCTGCCTGTACCGATTGTGGAAAATCAGCAGCGACAACGACGAACTTTTTCGTGTGGGCGGCGAACGAGGAAAAAAGGAAAACACCGCCCGTGGAAAAACTTTGGCTCATACGCGGGAGCGAGATAGATGACGATAACGATGACGACGACGCCGAGCAGATACGACGCTTGGGGATTGGGGTTGGAGGGGGATTAAAGGGGAGTAGCCGAGCACGGTTACGAGTGTGTATGTACGTGTGTGCAGCGCCAGTCCCTGATTAATGTTGGGGAAACTGTCCTGGAAAAGCCTCGATGGACAGGCAGAAGGTTGGAGAGTGCTGCCCACGAGCCCAGCGTCCGACAACACTTGTGGTGCCCAGCAAGTACATCGATGGGAAAGTCTTAAGTTTTCCCTTAGAACAACCGCGTATTTTCTTAGCCTTCTGGGGGAACGACTTTCACTTTTCCTCCTTTGTCGCCTCGTAATGAACTAACTGGGAGGAGTGTGCGATAGAAGCTCCAACAGGGCCCGACCAGGGAATTGGCCAGCGCAAGGAGCCTGAATCGAAATAACTTAGTCAAGAATTTTAAGGGGCAGTTTATTATACAGATGATATTGCTCAAGGGGAACTACATAAAAGGGAACTGAGCCCCATGAAGGAGTAGTGCCAAATATTGGTTGCTTCTTATCTCAGAGAAGGCACAGTTCGGCATATTCGGACTGTGATTCTTCGCGAATTCGGAGGAAAAACAAAAAATATACACAGAAGTGGAAGCGAAATGAAAGACGAACTCATTAATGAAGACGGACGGTATGGAAATTGCACGAAGGATGGTAGGATGGGAGCCAACAAAGCGACAGTTCAAAGTGCTACGCAATCGCTCCAAATAATTCCATCCCCTTTCCTTCCGAGACGAGGTACAAAGAATGTCTGGAGTTGGCTAATAAGAAGTAGCAGAACTTGAAATATCCTAGGCAGAAATTAATGAAAATATCAGAGAAAGGAGGAGAGGAGAAAGCAACCCCCGAGCCCCCGAATGTCCACATATCCCTAACCCACCCCCAACTAAATCGTTATTTGTTTCCATGCCCAGGAAGTTATTTAAAAAACTCGCTATTGTCTTTTGAGCTCAAATTTCAACTTAAGACAAACAAGGAAGACGGACATGACAAGCGCGTAGTGGGGGAATTGGGGACGGCGCTGCGAACCCGGACATGGGCATGGCCATGGCAACGGGCTCCGGTTCTCAAGTAGATGCCGTCCAGGGATAATGCTAGGAGCAAGACAGCTGCTCTCAGGACGAAAAATGCTTTGGTAAACAATATTAATGAATAAACTGAGATAGTGGAACAGAGAAGCTGCGCCACAGAGGCGAACGGGAACAACTTCTGCTATGCCAACTGTCTGGCAAAATTGCTCAGTTGACACGGCAGAGAAAAGGAGCCCTGCAGACCGAGAGTGAGAATATATTTAATAACGAAAACGAACAAGGCAAAAATGTGATAACACGAAAATACCTGGTCGAAGGATATAACTGGTTCTTTCCCGAAGTCCATATGTCTCCCGTTGCATCATTATTTAGTATGTATAGTCCTTCTTATAAAATCGTCAAGAAATTTGCTATTTCTGTTTTTGTCAGATTTCATTTGTAGTCATAAAAATATCTTGACCAGGCTCGTAGCGGAGCTCGGTATTGTTAACAGTTGCAAAATGAAAATGGCGTTATAACCCAGTTTATACCCAGTACAGAACCGAATATTGTATACACGAAAAACCTAGCCCTGACCTGTAATAAAATATTCACTTTGTCCTCACGTTGTTCTCATTAAAAAATTGATTAAATAATACTTGATAAAATTAGTACTGGATATTTTGTAAGCGAAATGCTCGACAACAGCGTACTTATTGTTTTTCCTTCTTGCCTATGGCTGTTGCTGTTGATGTTTGTCATGCATATCCTTATTACCAGCTGTTGGCGCGAACGTCAGAGGTGGCAGCGGTGCGTCCACTTGGTCCACACGGAGGAGGACACGCTCCCAGAAAGTTTTCTCCGACTGGAGAAAAGGAGGGTCTACGTGCCTGCGCTGCATCAGCCACGGTGCAGCCCCAAATCCCGCCATCTCCTGTCTCCCCATCCCTGTCCCCGTCGCCTTGTGGAGGCCATCACTTACTACCCGGCGAATCGCTCGCTTGTTGCTTTTGACTCCCCGGCGTATTTCTTGGGCAAAGTTTTCTGGCGCTCGCCGTCTCGCTCCCTTGCTGGCCCTGTCTTTGTCTCTCCCGCTTGGCCGCCACTGCCGGCTTCCTTTTTATTTTCTTTTAATCATATTTAATTTTTTAGCTTTTCCATTCTCGGGCCCGAGTTTTTCCTTTTTTCCATTTTTATCTTCCTTGCCTGCTTTCCTGGCGCGTTTTCTCGGTGCTGCTGAGCAACCTGCCTGCTGCTGCTTTCTGGGCGCCTGTTCCACCGCTGGACTTGGCCGGCCATCTATCTGCCTCAGCCACAGTCCTCCTTGGGTCTGGGCCGCGTCGGGTCGCCTCCACTGGTGGTCAAGTTGTATTTACACTTGTAGCGCATTGATTTTTTCAGTCTCCTCTTCGCCTGTTTTCTGGCACTGTCCGTGAGTAATGGTTTTGTTTTTTAAGGGCTTTGTTTTTATGCGTTTTCTTCTGCAGACATTTTTTCTTGCTTCTGCCGCTTTCTTCGCCTTGTCAACTTTTGGCCAGACTTTTGAGCTGGCTGGCAGGTGGCGGTGTTGCAAGAAAAAGGGCGGATGACCACCGTCTGCGCCCCCTTTCTTTTCTTTTCAATGCCTCCATTTTGAGCTTTAGACTTTTTTCCGAAATGGCTTACAATTTCTAAGCCATATTTAAATGTATATGGGTTTCTACTGTTCATGTAGGGAACTATAAAATGGATTCATGAATGGCTTGGCAAAGGGTTGAAGGGAAGAGCTTGCCTTTGAAATTAACTTGAACCAAAAGGGTTCCGTGGCATAAGAAGTAAAGAGCTCCGTTGAGATACCGCAGCCACCTGATATCTCGTTAACATGCATCAATAATGACCCAATCCCCAGAGCATCATTCCCTGCCTCCGTTCCCGTCTCCTAACCCCTTGGCGCAAAAGAAGTTACTCGCAGATAGAAGCTCTCGAAACACGCTCCGCCGAGCCACTGGCAACGGACAGAGGACAGCGGACGTCGGCCAAATTGTGAGCTCTTAATTAGTAAATGCTGGCCATTATGGCGGCTCCAGTGCTGCCTCCTCCGCCCTCCATCGCCCGCAATGTACGCCGCCCATGGAACCGCCCACGCCCTCCACAGAGCATCTCGAGTGGCAAACAGACCAGAAAGCTTCTTCGCTTGGCGGGACTCGTATATAACCCATACAAAGGGAATTTCATACATTTCATAATTATCAGGCGAGTCAAGAACCCCTTTATCACAAGCAGGCGCACCTACAAGCGCTACGCGCTCGTTCTCCTGCCATCCACCACACCCCCAAGGACCTCCCACCAGAAAAACCGTCTATGTGCACGGGCGGCCAAAGGATAACGAAGGAGAGAGAGAAGTGGACGGAGAGAGAGGGAAAAAAGGGCCCATCTCCCCCCTGCCACTGCAGCGCTCTTCTAAAGAGCGCTCATTTTCGCGAGCGTGAAAAATTGAGCAACCAAGGAAAATACGGGGGAAAAAAAAAGGAAAATATAGCTGCGTCCTGGGCCGGAGACATGCGCACGTGTGACGCGAAAAACGAGCGCGGAAGGGGTGGGAGCGAAAAGTGGAAAACGCGAGCTCGGGCAAGAAAATGTAAATTTCCACTCGGTTCCTGCAGCCAGCCCCACGCAGGCAGAGATCCTGGCAGAGACACAGACACGGACAGAGACGGAGGCAGAGGCAGAGCCGCACCAGCCGCTGCTGCGAGCAGACCACGGCAGGCACGCGCTGCGGCAAGGATTTTGGAACACCAGGAACGGCAGGCAGGCACGGTGCTCAGCTCACTCGGATTGAAAATCGAAATAGTTGGGAACGCAATTTGCATAATTTCCAAATAAATCCCCTAGAACGAACGCAGCAAAGAGGTGCATCCGCTTCCCGGCCCCGGCCTGTGCCACCCCTTGAATCAGTTCCCTTTCTCTTTTTTTGTTGTAAGGTGTAAAAAATGTGTAAACGTATCCTTTATTTGTCCTTTGTCTGAACTTCATTTGCATATGAAATGCAGCACTTTCGTGCATTGAATCCTGTCATTTGCATAATCGATGCGCGCATGCGTGCAGTTTTGGTTCCTTTTTTCGCAATACGATATGATTTCTACCCCCTAGATCTAATTCCGTCATGGGTGTGTTAGCGACATGTTTCAGTACTCCGCATTGTAGATTTATATTGATATACGCGTAGATCTCCGATGAATCAGACATTTTTTTCATAATTTATATTATCAGTTTGTACATAAAGTATTTAAATAACAAACATGCAGAAACTGACAGCTAGTTCCTCTTTGGCGTAAAAAACTCCTAATACTTTTTGGTATTATATACCAATTAATGCCTGCAATATGATCTTTCACTTGTAAATAAGAAAACTTCATTAGACTTCAAGAGAGAAACGTGGATACACCGGATGCTATTGAGCACTCGATAGCGCATCGCTATAGATAACCCCGAGAGAAGGATCAACGAGGCAGCCCCTATAATTTTCTTTAAAACGACACATTGTACCATATAAACGACCTACATAACAATAACCAATCTTTTAGTCAACCCTTTACACTCGGGAGGCAGGAAACAAGCGGAGCTCCGAGACAAAGGTGTGACTCGCTCCGAGCCTAGACCAAAGGTGGGCGCCACAGCAACCGAGGGTGCATTCGCTCCCTAGGCTCCACCAACAAAAAGAAACAGGCAAAGAGGGCGCAAAGTAAAAATCGAAGAAAGACAATTAAAATTTATGCCGAAAGCGGGGCGGTGGATACAAAGGGCAGTCAAACAAATCATAAAATGCAAATGAACTACCAAAGAGAATCCAGAGTTGAGTGCAAAGAAGACAAACAGAAAAGCGAAGAGTAGGCTAAACAAAAAGAGATATACAAAAATTTGGTAATACTCTAGAAGGATTCAAAATAGGACAAAGAGATCCCTTTGGGCCCTATCGCTTAATCGATCTGTTTTGCCGGGCTTGAATACACAGCATACAAGGCGCAAAGGTCCTGAAAATTTTTATCGGTATAGCGGTATATCGGCGTGGCATGTAGAGTTGCCACAATCCCTCCATCTTTCCCATACGCCAGCAGTCATACGCTGTTAGGAGCCCGACATCGACCAATGTCTGGCTTCGGCTGACCCCGACTAATCCATCCGAGCACATATGTGGGCGTGTGTATATACACGCGTGTCCTGTGTGCCGTATCCTGTCCCGTCCTATGTACTGCGTGTATTGGTGAGCGGGGAGAGATTTGCGCCAACAAATCGAAATGTTGCAAAAACGTGCTCATATGGCCCACACACAATAACAGCGCAGGGCACACACATGCACAGTCACCCTCCCTGCCGCCTGCCGCTTGGAATTTCCCGCAACCGCTTTTCCGATTTCCACAAAAATAGCGCTCAGCCAGGGGTTGGTTTTTCCGAACTTCGCGATGTGCCCGTACATACAGACTTTTTTGTTTTCCATTTCTCTTTCGCACACATGCCGGCGAGAGCGAGAGACACATGTATGTATGTACTGCGTGCGCTATGTGTGTGTAATATGTTGTGTATATGATTTTCTTTTTTTCCTGTGGCACTGCGCCAACGCCGAGGTCCTGGCGCTCCACCCTCCATTCTCCGAGCTCCTATGTAAAAGGCAGCTCGCATGCATGGCGTGGAAATAGATAACATATTAAAAACTGAGCACATGCGACAAGGACGGCAGCGGCGCTGCGACCGTGCTGCCGACAGCGCTGCTGGAAAAGCCTGAAAAGCTGCGCTGCGGCTTTCCTGGGCAGATGAGCAGCAGAAGAGTTGTCCATGTGTGGGTACAGATACACCCCCACGTACGTTGTTTAGGTCTCGTACTCTCGCCTTCTCTGTCTTGCTGACTTAGCGTCCGTCTCGCTCTCGGCTGGCTTCTCTCTCGCTCTCGCTCACCCGGTGGCTCAGTGTGCCACTTTCCCCATTCGACAGCGGGAAAAACTCAACTCGCAGCTTTGAAATTTCCATAAGCTGACAAAAAAGGGATATGTTGAAGCGGACGTTGACGTTGACGTCGTCGGCGACGTCGACTGAGACGTCGGCGTTTTTGGGGGGCTCGTTAAAAAATGTTACACTCACGCGCAGTTTGGCGCCCAACGTGTGACAACTGTGAGCTGTGAGTGAAGAAGCGCGGGGTCCTTCCAAGTCCTTTATATTGTTGTTGTTTTTGTTGTTGTCTGGTGGTAGCTATTACTCTTTACGGGCATTCCGTGCCTCCACATGAGTGTGTGTGTGTGTGTGTGTGTGTGTGCGAGGGGGACGACTTTGGTTGGTGTGCGTGTGTTTTCCGCTCTTCGTGCTCTTTTTTGCTCCTTTCGTGTCGCTTCGGCTCGCCTCGTGTCGCTCGGCTCGCCCTCGTCTTCTGCTACGCATGTGTATGCAAATGTATTTCGTATACACATATACATAATAAATTTTTTTCGGTGTACGTGACGTGCGAGGACATCCTCGCCCGCTCCTTCTCCCGCTGCTGCGATAAGGGAAAATATATATTTTATATGATGAAGGAGTAAGGATGCTGGCGTCTCTGCCGGCTCCGCTGCTTCGGCGGGCTCCGCAGCCAGCTCCTGGCAAACCCGATCCGACGGAGCTTCGTCCTGCCGAACGGCACACAGCATCAGCATCCTCCTCATGTGTTGCTCCGGCTGTTTGTGGCCCTCTGCTCATAAGTGTGCGCGTATGGGGGTGGCTACTACCGGCGAGGTGAGGTGTGGGTGGGTGGCCGTGGGGGCAGCAGCGCGTATGTGCCTTCGCTGCCGCCGGTGCTGCTGCTGCCGTTGCCGCTACCGTTGGCTGCGGCGCAGTTGCTGTGTTTTTTCGGCCGGGCCGACATCATTTGAATTAGTCGCTTCGTGACGTTTGAACGGTTCAAGACATACACGCGACCCACACACAAGCTCGTCATTACCCGTTACCCGTTAGGCTTTACGATGTTCAGCGGTCGCTTATAACACCGCCGCCTGTATAACTAACTTTTAACCCGATCGAAAAGTATGTTAACCCATTGAATCCTCATATGTGAATAACGGTATCAAGTAACAAAGTTTAGGGTTACCTATTGCTTTTAAAGGACATTCAACCTGCAGACCATTGAATTAGTTCTCAACTTAAAGAAGTTTTTACTAATTTTGCAAAGTTAAGAACAATTTTTTACCAAAAATTAGGGCAGAGATTGAGCGAATAATAATAATTTAAAACAATTTACACATTTTGTCAAACGACAAACAGAGAGATCACGCACCCACGCTAAACTTTCGTTTCATTTCCCAAAATATTTCATTGAAACAGTTCCCGTTCAAAATTTTAACGTTTTGTACTCGAAATTACGAAATATTGTGACCATTAACCAGTTAATGATGGTGAAATAAACTCTCCACCGAACATTTTGAGTTTAACGTGCTACAGACATCGCGCCTATCATAAATAAACATGTGCAAAACATTTTTAAATGAAACCCAAACAGAGTTCTTCGAAAATTGGCAAATTAAAGGATCGGCGTAGACGTATAAACACAAAATGGACAGCAAATTGACCTGTCAGCAGCCATTTGGAGGATAAATACGCGGCCCTTCGCGATCTACCTGTTTCTCAGTTGGCCTGCAGGACCTCACCTTGTTCTGTTTATATGTTGTATGTGTGTGTCTGTCAACATACACGATCACGCACCTGATTATCACCTGCAAGGCCGGCCAAGTCGGGAAATTTGGGTTCGGCCGAGGGCTGGGACCAGACACTGCGAGAGCGATACGATACCGAGCAGATCCTGTCGCTCCCACCCCGAAACACACATGCACATGAGGGGTGAATGTGTGAGTTGTGTGGGGTGTGTGGTGTGTGGTGTGTGGCGAGGGCAGCTCGCTCATAGGTGCATTTATTTGCATAGATCTGGTTCAGTTTGTTGCAAACCCTCGACAGGAACGTGTTGCGATCGACGGAGCTACGCGGCCGTAACAACCCAGACTCAGTTGCAATAAAATTAATGTTTTTGTGCCCCTAGATTTTTTAAAAAGGATTAAGGTGAAGACTGTAAACAGAAAGAAAAACTGAAGTGCGAGTGCAAACCAAATAATAGAAAATTGAAAGAAAATTCGTACGGATATCTGAGATAACTTGACATTTGGTGCATCAAATGGTATGTAAAAGTTGTTCAAAGTTACCCATTTTTTTGAGAAACCTGTGGTTGGAATAGTTACTTGGTTAAGCCCCTGGCTATAAAGAGCATACTGTTTAAATACATCCGGACGTAAATGCTCAATGTGCGATCCATAGCCACCTTCCACTGACTTGACTTACTTTGGCATTAATTAAAAAACTTGGCAGTCTCTCTGCTCGGCGCTCCACTAACTTGCTTTTACCTGTCGCCACTCTAAAGCAAAATAAATAAATAAAAATGTTGTCTCAGCTGCCGCAAACCGCAAATGAGTTACGGGCAAAAAAGATATACAAAAAATAGAGAGAAAAGGAGTAAACCAAACCCGAACGCCTAGCAGTTCCTTGCTAATTGCACATTGTTGCATTCAAGCGTAGTTATCCTTAGCTCTGGTTTTGGTCTCGGTCCTTTTAACAGCAGCAGGTTCTGGCGTGGAGACGCATGTGTTAATATGCGGTTTCCTGCCCCAGCTCCAGCGGAGCAGATACTTAACAGGACGAGCCAAAGATGCAGCAAGTGCGGCAAATAAAAATGTTTATTTTGCCTGCGCCCCCACCAAAGTTTTTTAATTTTGCCCCGTGATGTCAGGGCGAGGGATTCGGAAGTTGCCTGGGTGGCCGTAGACGTAGTCAGGCAGCTGGTGACTCTTTTTAAAATTCACACACGCAGGACTAGAGTGTATCAGGACGGGGGTGCCAGACAGTGGCTGAATTAATTAGACAAGGACTGGAAATGGCACGCCTAAGAAATAACGTCTCAGTTTGAGAGATATGTCAATGTCAATTTGATCCCTTTTCAAAATTTAATAAACAAAACTACATGAAGGAGTGTCGAACCAATTAATTAATAGCGATCTTGGAGAAGCAAAGCTCTATCCTTTGCATAATTACACTTTCATCCCACTGTGCCACAGTTAAGCAAAGCAAAACAAGGGAAAAGCCGAGGCAGACGCATTCTGCGTCTAAAGAGAGATGGGAATGAGCCATTATCACACATCACACATCTGACGACACGTAGCAACTGTGATTGCTACACCTTGGCTTTGTTGTCCTTCCCCGTCGTCAGCTCCTTCCCTGCAGGCTTTTGTCTTCTTTGCAGCTATGCTCTGGCACACAACTGGAAAAATGATATATGCCGCGACTCATTAACATATTATCACACGGCACACACTTCACAGATATCCTCGCAGCATATGTCATGAATACGAATACATTATGCCAGGCATTACTTCTAAGCTCTGCTTATTCGTCTCCCACCTAACGTCCCCTCCTTCTCCCTCTCTCTCGCTCTTTCAGAGAAGCGGGCCGCTCTGCACGTGACTTTAACGGGGCATGTTAAAGGACGCCGACCAGGAGCTGATTAAACGCCGCCCGCTGACGTCGCTCCCCATGACAGACTTCGCCCGTCAGGTGGCGCCCGCTCAGCTGCCCCTGTCTCTGCCGCTGCCGCTGCCGCTGCCTATGCCCATGCCCATGCCGCTGCCACTTCTGGCCAAGACTCCGGGCAGCGACCACGCTCCCATGCACTCTACGCCACCCACGACACCGCCCACGCCACCGCCTCTGCCCCTGAACATGAGTCAGACTGCGGCGGAAGCAGCGCCAGAAGCGGCGACTCCACCATCTCACAGCCCACCAGCCACACCGCTCACCGCAGGAGCAAATGGAAGCAACGCAGCGCCGCAGGATCACTACAGTCTTCGCTGGAACAACCACCAGAACCACATCCTGCGAGCCTTCGACGCCCTGTTGCAGACCAAGACGTTGGTGGACGTGACCCTGGTCTGCGCCGAAACATCGATCCGTGCCCACAAAATGGTTCTCTCCGCCTGCTCGCCCTTCTTCCAGCGCGTCTTCGCGGAGACACCCTGCAAACACCCCGTGATCGTCCTCAAGGACTTCCGCGGCTGGGTGGTGCAGGCTATCGTGGACTTCATGTACCGCGGCGAGATCAGCGTCCCACAGCAGCGTCTCCAGACCCTCATCCAGGCCGGCGAGTCGCTGCAGGTGCGTGGTCTTGTCGAGAGCTCTGTGCCGGAGCACACGCCCACTCCGGCAGCCTCACCTGATGACTTCGCAATGCTGGACACCTCCATGCTGTCCTCCAGCTTCGAGGACGAGTCCCCTTCGATGGTCCGCCCATCGGCAGCCGGCAAGCTGATGATGTCCTCCGCCCGTCTCTTCGGCGGCGCGACAAACACCATGACGGCGCTAAGTCTGCGACGAAAGCGGGAACAGGAGTGCGACCGAGAGCTGGAGAGCGACCAGGAACTCGGAGGCAGTTCGCCAATGCCACGTCGAAAGCAAGCCCGCCCGCGCCGTCGCTCTGGCGACGTTCCCCACGACTTTGCCCTGAACAAGACCGAGACGGAGCCACTGCAAACTGTGATCAAGCACGAGCTCCTCGACCGAGCGGAAAGGGATCACGACGAGGAAAATGGCCAAGAACAGGATCTGAATCAGAATCAGAGCCACAGTGAGGGGGAGAAGAACGGAGCCACGTCGACGGAAACAACGACAGAGCAAGCCAAGGAGAAGCACCTGTTGAAGCCAGAGGGACCCGATCAGCCCCACGAGCTAGACGACGACGATGACGACGAACAGGATCACGAGGAAGAGGAGGAGGAGGAGGAGCAGGACATTGAAGAGCTTATTCACACGACCAACGAGCTGAGGCGACAGGCTGCCGTGGCTGCTGCTAATGCAGCTGCTATGTCGCCCAGCCCCTCGCCCTGTCCCAGTGACGGACCCGAGGACCTTTGCACCACCAAGAAGGACAAAGACGGAAGCAGTGCGAACACCAGCGGTGCCCATTCCTCCGACTGCGAAACCATCAACAATAACAACAACAGCAGCAAACTACAGGACAACAACCAGCGCATCATGCTATCCCTGAAGGACATCCGCCAACTGAACGCCAATCCCAACCCAACGGCCATACACACGCCCACCAGCTGCTCCGGTGGCAACAACGGCCTGCTTAGCTTTCCACCGCCCGGTATGCGGCCACCAGGACTCCCGGACAGCCCGCCCTGCCACATGGAAGCCCTGGAAGCGCAGATGCATGCCGCTGCCGCTGCAGCCGTAGCCGCTGCAGGAGCCGGCGAGCATCCCTTCCACCACATGGAGCACCAGATGGAGATGTCTCTAGCAGCAGCGGCGGCAGCAGCTGCCATGCACCAGAGAGACCCTCGGGATGCCCGTGATCCCCGAGACCACAACGCATTTGCCAGCAACCTGCTGGGCCCAATGGGGATGCCCCCGTTCGGGGGACCCAACGGAGGACCTCCGGGCAGCAGTGGTCCAGGAAGCGGATGTCCTGGCCAGGCGGCGCATGAACGGCTCGAGGAGAGCATGAATCGACTGAGCAAAGAGCTCGGCAAGGAATTTGGAAAAGACTTCGGCAAGGAGTTTGGCAAGGAATTCGCCCCGGCCTCCCCGATGAGTCTGCCCGGACACTTCAATCCGCCGGATGGACCTCAGCATCCGCCCTCGCCGCTGCCCTTCCCCGGCATGTCCTCGGCAATGACGCTTACGCCGCCGCACAGTAAGTAGCCTAAGTCAGTTTTAAATCTAATTTTGTTTGACTTCACCCAAGAGGTCACTGTGTTATTGGCCTTTCGGGCCGTGCAGATTCCACCAACCGCCCAACGGAAGTCTTTAATAACGCCAGCTAACTTCCATTTGCTCACGAACCAGAGTCCTCATCTTCATTCCCATCCTGCCATCTTTGACATGTTTGTTTGTCCCTCTTGCTAAAGCTGGTGACGAAATGCAACATGTGGCCTCTATGCGACATCAAAGTGTCGTCAAGTATCCTTGGAGGAGGACTCTTGCATTTGTACGCTTCCAAAGCTGTCGTAAAGCCCCTAAGCATATTAAGGCTCCTTATGCCCCCCATCGCCGATGTCATATGACAGACTGACTGGTGGAGAATTCCAACAATTTAATGGGAGCTGGGGCAGCGATTGAATGCTACCGCACCTGTCAATCCCCAGTGTTCATTCCATCTACTAATTAAGTCATAAAAAGTTTGCGCTGCTGACAGCTCAAAAGAAATATGGAAATGCAATCGCATAAGCAATGGGTCTCCTAATAATTTGACAGTTTGGCAGGCCCCCAGTTTGTCCTCCGTTCCTGCTGAAATCTGTCCAACAGACAATTCGTCTGAGGAGGGCCCAGCAAGAGAAAGTTGCGGTTAGTCCCGAGCTGGAACTGCAGTCGTAGTCGAAGTAAATTCAATTGCGTTTTATATGATTTTTTATAGTCATGTCACCCAGAGTCAGGCGAAACAAACGCAAACACAAATTGAGGTGCAAAGGTCGGAAGGAGGGCGGTTGGTTGGTTGGATTTGCTTCCGACGTTGCGTGCAGAAAGCGCAAGAAATTTATGTTGTGTCTCCTCGAACATGTGAGGAGAAGTTCCGGAGCGGGTTGAGTTCAAACTGTCAGCAGACGTTTAGCGAAATGACTTTTAAGTTGCCTGGCTGCGCCCCAGCACCCTCTGGGCCCGTCTCCCTCGGCCATGTGTTGTGTTTAAAGTATGCCAAAGCGCGCACAACTTAAACCTTTTGGCAAACAACTTTGGCAGCGTCGGCGGCATAAATAAAAATACGAAGGCGACGTCTCGCGGCCGGGCTGCCCCGGCTCCTGGCCCAGCCCTCACCACAGTCTGTGTCCTCACCCAAGTTTTGCATATAAGTCGCGCGATATTCATATTAATAATATCCGTTTGGGGAGGCCCTCGCCGAACAGAGCCGCAGCCAAGGACCAGGACCTTCACCTGGAGAAGTCGGGGCGCCCGAATGCAGGCGAGACGCGCGCACACAGGATATAAAATAAATTAAGGCACAAAAATATGAAAAATTGTACGAAAATGCCGAGTGGAAGTCAGGCAGGAAGCGCAATACCTTTTAATGCGACAAAAATTTCAGCCAACATATCAGAGCAATGACTGCGACTGAGACTGCCGCGGAATGGGTGAAGCGAGCAAAGCTCACCAGAGTCGCGTCGTTTTCGAGCAAATCGCTAACTACTGCATAAACAGGCTGGAGGCAATGAAGGAGCCGGCTAAGGATACGGTGGGCAAGGAGCAGTAGGTTTCGACTGTGTATTACCCCAAATATTTTATTATTATTCGATAGTAAAATTAGAAATAAATCGATTATTAAAAAAAGGAAGGAAAACTTTTTTAAGGTTGTGGATCAGAATCCATAAAACAAAAGTTTAGTAGATATGGAATGATGAAATTCGAGTATCATAGGTGAATTATTACGGTTTGAATTCATTTAAATAGAACACCTAAGAGATAGGTATAAAAAGGTCTTCTCAGACTTTTCCGAAACCTATACTACCCAGTGTGGTTTACAAGGAGCACCCATCCCTGACCGGGCGTTCGGCAGACAGTCCTGGAAGAGATTTACCACCGTTTGTCGTCCGCTGTTCACCGGTCGTCGTCTGCATGAAGAATATGATTTATTTTTTCTGCTGAAATATTTTCGGCGTGAAAATCATTGAACTAATAGCTTGTGACATGTGGTGGGGCGGTGGAGTCTATCTGCTCGAGACCCTTCAGGATTTTGAAAGAGAAATCCACTAATTTTGGACGCCGTCAGAGGAAGTGGGGAGAAAAGAAAGCATATTACGTATACGCCGTGTGTTGTAATGTCTACTTCAGAACACAGAATCAAACAATGCGCGCTCGTTATTTGTGTCATTATCCTGCAGATACAACACATCCTCTAGACACAGATACGGATAGAGCCAAGGGATGTATCCTTGTCTTATTCATATGCTCGAGCATTGTCTTCTCCCCCCGACTGCTGTCTGTGTGTGAGCTCGTCTGTTGATGGGTTTGTTTGCATCTTGGAATCCGCGGCGCGACTTATGAAATCATTCAGCACAATGTCAATATTATGCGTTGGCTCAGGCTCCTTGAAGGACGGCCTTCTTGGGTTATCCCCCAGCCTTCGGCCCGCCTCATCAGCGATCCAATTGTTTCACTCATGTGGAGAAGTGCACTCCAAGCGTAAAATATTAATAGAATAACGAGTTCCCATTGTTTACTATCCGGTCGGAGCCTTTCCTCGAAGTGTGCTCGCTTCTATTGTCTTGGAGGCTAATCAGCTTCAGTGGGTTGGAAAATGAGTCGTTTATGCTGATTTTCACGACTGCAGTGACTCTTATATAAGGCAGAGTGCAGTGTGTTTTAAAAATAAGTTATGCGCCCCGACTAATGGTTATGTCTTCTGTCTTTTGCAGTGTTTGGCCTGGACTCGCCGCTGGGACTGTTTCCGCCCGGAATCGATCCCGGAAAGTTGTACAACCCTCTGATGGAAATGAGCGATCCACGGGACATGCCCGGTGGGCCGCCGCCGTTTCTCAAAAAGAAAAGTAAGTACAAGTAGCCCCAGAAAAGCAATCGTAATTGCGCAAGAACAAACTTTCCAAGCTGAGCCGAGCCGAGCAAACAACTAATTAACCCCAAAAACAATTCCGAACCCCGGGAACCAAGGAACCAGCACACAGCGCACAGCCAGCAGCCAACACCTTCCCGCCTCCCAAGAAAAGGTTCGAAATCATTTCGACATGATTGGCGTCGATCACGTTGAAGCAGTCGAGCTTGTAGGCCGATCGATCGGTTCCGTGCCTGGCTGCAATACTTCACACCTGACTGATTGATCTCGGAGCAGAGTTCAGGCCGCGTCTTCTACCTTTGTGCCTTTCGCATTTGATCTGCTGCACTCTGGCTCACGTATTTGAGCGGGGGAAGGAGGCCGAAAGAAAACACTTTGGGCTCCGGAATCCGGATCGATATTGGGTAATTGAAGAGCAAATAGAAAGGGTCACAGCCAGTCTCACCGGCAAGTCGCTGGGCTAAACAGTAACTTTGTATTACCCCAAAAGATGTTACAAAAACTCGGGCTATAAGTTCGTTTAGCCGCATTCTGTGCCTCCAGCCCATTCCACATCCTCCAATCCGTTCCAGATGCGATCACCGATCACCGATCACCGATCACTCGTGCGATCATGTGAGGCGGCAAATTTGTTTCTGCGGTTTTCCTGTGCGTCGATGTAATCGCTGAATCGTTCGTTCGAGAAATGGTTTGTTTGTTTCTTTGTTGGTTTCTTGAATGGGGCAACATGTGCACCTATGCATATCGCAACGTAAACGTCGCCTTTTCTGATTGACAATTGCGCGAGGCGGGGCTAGGCCAGTGGAGGATGGGAAGTAGAGGCACTTGGAGAGTTATGTTTCTAGCGTTTTTTGCCGGTTCACCTGCAGCAGCCCGTGAAACCTCATAGTTAATGAAGTTTTTTGTTCCTACATACGTCTCTTGGGAAAATCATCATTATTCCACATTTTGTATACATGTGGTTCAGAAATCCATTGTCCGAATTGATCGATAAATGGGAAATGAAGGAATCGAAGAGCGGTAGAAGATAATCTACATATGAGCCATTTGCTTTGACAGTTCATTCGACAGCCAAGCGGCGTTGATGGCCTAAGTGCTTGGCTATTACTGTCTGTTATTTATTAACATGTTCGATATTTTCAATTTATGAACATTTTCAATATTTATGTAGGCTGGGGCCTACACCAGATATCATGGAGATTTTGATAGATTTAGAAAACTTGGGACTTTCAAGCGGTTAACCCTTTTTTAGTCTGGCAGACGTCGTTCCGAGATAATTGCTTAATTTTCTGCTGCTCAATAAACCATCAATCGAGGGAATAACAATGCTCGCATCGTGATCATATGTTGGGAATATCATTCAGGGCTCCAGGGGGAAGAATACCATCCAGGGAACATCGACCAAGTGTTATCTAATCTGTATCTTCGAGCGTGCTGAGCGACGTTGATCGTCGGAATTACAAACACAATTACAACAATGTAAGCCGGCAAATAAAACGCAAATCTGGCGTATAGCACGATATTCTTTATTGCAAATCTGCAAAACCCGTTTCCCAACTGATACCAATCGGGAGCAGGAGTACGAGTACGAGCTCTACACTCACAGCTTCGATGCGAATGCGATCCCTCTCGTGCTCCGTGGCCGCAATCGTGTGGGTGTGATTAACTGATTTGTTCACATTCATTTGTTCATTCGCGATTGTTTTTTGCTTTTAGTTATTTTTTGGTTTTTGTTTTGTTTTGAGCTCTGTCTGCGAAACGTGATTTGCGATTTGTACCAAATTCAAATTTCTTTTATGTGAAAGCCCGATGCGGCTAACTCGGCTAACAGTTTTGTCTGTTGGAACTTCATTAGCCTGCCTACATACCCCAAACGACCAGGTATTTTCTGCATGTACCTTTTCGACGAAATCAAAGGGTCAGGCCTTGCTTGTGACCCAGCAACTGGAGGCGCAGGCCCCGGTTTCTAACCTCCCAAATAAACGAAAATTCATATGATCAGGCCGAGGCACCCGCGGAATTAGTAGTTAGCCGAAGCCACACAGTCGGCACCATCTCTGCCTTCATTGTCGAGCAGCTAGGCAAAGGTTGAAAGGATCCTGTAGCTTCGCTGGCGCTGGTGCCAGTGCCAGGCCAGTGCCGGTGCCGGGCGATATCTGAGGATCTAAATTGAGTTTTAGCGGTGCATGTGACGCCACAGCCGCGGCACACTCGTAATTTGCATACAGAGGAGAGCCAGGGCCGGGTCAGGATGGGAACCTCCACAGCGTTCGCCTTTCTTCGTTGCCGTTGCCGTTGCCGTTGCCTTTGCAATGCAAAACGATCGCTCTCCCCGGGCCCCCAATAGGTCCCACACAAAGCATCGTTGCAGGGTGTGTATGAGCTGAGGCAACGGCCCAGATCACAGACAATGGGTGACTTTTTAGCAAATTTGTCTAGGCAGCAGCATATGAGGCCAAGCAAGATTGAAACATTAGCAGATGTAAGCGGAGCGATAATCTGGTACTCGTGCTCGTGCTCTTGGCGCCGAAGTTCTCCTTTCTGTGCCCTGAGATGCTCAGGTCCTAATCCCCTTTGAACCCGTCTCTTCCTTGCAGTGCCACGACCAAAGGGACAGCACTCGGCGCCGCGCGGCGGGCCACCTCGCTCCTGGACCAACACAGAGCTCACGGAGGCACTGCAGCATGTATGGAACAAGAAGATGACCACGTCGCAGGCCTCACGCATCTTCGGCATCCCGTACAACTCCCTGCTCATGTACGTGCGGGGCAAGTACGGGAAAAGCTTGAAACTGGAGCAGCTGCGCAAGGACTGCATCAGCGGACCCCCCATTGAGATGCTCCAGATGGGCATCAGCGGTGGCAGCGGGGGCAGTGGCAGCAGTTCGAGCAAGAGCGAGAAGAATAAGGAGCGGAAAGAGAAGGACAAGGACAAAGGTTCGGCGGGCAACAACAGTTCCGGAGGAACCTCGAATGCCCCTGGCGGAGGAGGTCAGTCATCTGGAAATGGCTCTTCCATGCCGCACCCCGGTGAAATGGGTTCCCTGGGTCCGCTGGACCTGGAGCTTGGCCTACCACTTGGCCCGCCAGGTGGCCCGCGGAGCAACAGCTCAGAGCCGGATCTGCTAAGCGGACCGAATGCTCTCTTCAATCCCTTCAACCCGCAGGGCTTCTACCCAGACTTCGCGAGCGGCTTTCCCGGCCTCCCACTGAGCATGCTGAACCTGCTACCGCCGTCGGAGCGCCACCATGCGGCGGCTGCGATGCACCACCTGGGCGTCACTATGGACGAGGACTGCAAGTCGGTGGGGTCAAAACAATCCTCATCTTTGGACGACGACTACTCGGGACCCGGGATGCCCCTGTCCCTGGAACACCGAAGAGAGATGAGCGCGACAGGACCTCCGCTAACGCAGTCAAATGGGGGGGCAGGGCAGGATTGAAATTTGTGGCGGGATTGGGCAACCGGGGCTGCCAACGCCAATCCAATGTACTTTTCGGCCTACGAGCTGGACCAGGAGCAAAACCACTCCCAGCGGACCCTTTCGTCGCGACCCGCCCTGCACCAGATTGCCTGCCGTGAACTGAGCTTCAAGCCCGATCTGTTCCTGACCAGGCGGAAGCTCAAGCGATTTCGGGCGAAACGCCAACTGCAGGCGCAGGTAGAGGAGTCGGCAGCCTCTCCTGCCACTTGTCCCGCCGCCAGCCACGCGCTGCCTCCACTGAGGACTTAAATGTGAACTTGAACTTGGATGCAATATGTATACTTTTAGTTGTTTTTTTCCCTGTATGTTTTATGTTTCGTTTAGGGGCTCTGAAGGACAATATTTGAGTTACGAGGACTACCATTCCTTTTGTTTGAGCAAAGAAAAATTGTGTATATTTTGTGCTGGTGCTTTTAGTTCCTACTCCCAATTATTTTTTAATATTTGCGATTTATTTTAGTTAAGTAATTGAATATGACAAAGCTTACAAAGCATTTGAGGCAATACACGAAACAGTATCTATTACACACTGTATTATTGAACGGAATATAATCAAAAGGCAAGGGGGTTTCGATCGAGAACTAGGAGGACATGTAAATACACGAGGCAGAGAGGAACAATGCCGTTCAGTTCGGGGGGATAAGCAAGACATTGTAATTAGCAGTATTGATATCGATATATCGACCGATGCATTGCCGATGACTGTACCAAAATTTTTAACATTATTTTATAAAGAAGATAAAACAAGAAACAAAAGGAAAACTAAGATGAACATTAGCTGTAGTCGTAAGTGTTCTCGTAGGCAATTTATATATTTGTATAGAAAACATCTGCACCGATATTCCTCTCATAGTTGTGCACTTTCCCCAACCCAGCTCCCAACCTCCCGACATGCGATGCAAAATTCCTAGTTAAATGTAGATGACGCTTTGTAAATCTCAGCCAACCTCAAGGAACCCTGCAGATCTATTCGTTTTGTAATCTGATTTGTAAAAAAAAAAAAAAAGAAAAGAAAAGAAAAATGCCACAGCCAACCGATTGGAAGGTGACGAGGCGACACATTTCCCGCGCATAGTGTTAATAATTTATAAGGTCGAATAAAATATTTTAATATTAAATATTGCAACCCAAACTTATGTATGTAAGTAAATAAAAATCAAGTATATGCATTATAATAAATAGTAAAAGTTATTAAAAAAATCGATGGATTGTATTTTATGCAATAATTGCGAGCAAAAAGGGGGAAAATCTGTAGTTCATAATACAAATAATACAATAAATTATATTGTATATAAGTATTTACACAGCAATCATTTCGGATACATTAAATTCTGAGAGTTGAGATTGATATAATTTTTGTGTTTCAAAAAAGCCTCGATACGCAATAATAATAATAATAATATTGATTCCCCAATACTTGTTCATTATAACTTATTCAATATTTTTTTCTTTGAAATATTTGACAAGTAAAGAAAAAAAATTAAAATTAATAAGGATATGGTTTTGATTTATTTTTAATATTTTATAGAAAATCAATAATTTCTTTTTAATTCTTCTTCAAAA
Source organism: Drosophila bunnanda (assembly GCA_035046265.1). Taxonomy (NCBI): domain Eukaryota; kingdom Metazoa; phylum Arthropoda; class Insecta; order Diptera; family Drosophilidae; genus Drosophila; species Drosophila bunnanda. Next base: position 115,984 of record JAWNOB010000029.1, read on the forward strand.
TTTAAAGTTCGTGCGAAGCTAAAACAATATTCGAAAATAGCGAAAATAAAGTGTGTGTAACGTGTTCAAAAGTTAACAACTTTCCAGCACTGAAACAAACAAAACATCCCATTTGATTTCCGCAGTTCAAGTTACAAGCCACAAGGGGAAAAGGTTAATTAAAATAGCCTAACAGGGTGCGAAAAAGTAAATTAATAAAAATTAACTTTAATTAAAAACAAGAAAGAAGGCTAAATTCGGCAGACCGAAGTTGGTATAGCCTTGCAAATTGCTTTTCGATCCTTAATAATTAATAGAATATAAATCTTATATATATACATATATATATATATATATATATATATATATATATATATATATATATATATATATATATATATATATATTATTTATATGGTCGGAAATGATTTCTTGACTGCGTTGCAAACTTCTGACATAAATTATAATACCCAGCAGGGGTTTAAAAATATATATAAAATATACAACAATATACGTATCATAATTATGTGTTTTTATTTGTTGTGGTTTTGTTCAATCCTAAATCAGGCTTCTGGTTAATTATCTTCATTCTATCCATTTTTATCTTGTGCTTCTATATATAGTACATTACTTACATTAATGGCTTAATTTTAGAATATTTACTATACTATTTTCTTAAGCTTTTTTTATTTCCTTCGCTGCGTATTTTACATATGTTTATGTAGAAATGTGTAAAAAACTAAATATAGGAAGGCGAATCGAACAGTAGATGGCGCTAAAAAGTGTCATAGCAGCCAGTTGCTTTTCACTATAGATTCATTTATAGATGGCGCTATAGTGTCGTAGTAAATTCCAATTAGTTTTTCTCAATGACAACAAGAAAAATTGGTATGATTTTCCATAAAACCCACTTTAAATTTAAAAAATTACGTGAAATTCTTATCGCTAGTCCACAAGGTTGAGAGTCCATTCAGTCGGGACTTTATCGCAACTTTTCCCATGCTAATGCACCCTGCAATCTTATTATTATTGCTGCTACTCAATAGGATTGGTCACTGAACCCAACACACTCGCAATGAATCATTAGATCTCGCGCCAAAGCAATGGCCTTTGTTTAGCCTTGCGACATCGCAGTAAGCTATTGATAATTAAGGAAGTACAATCTTAAAGAGGGACGTTAGCTTGTACTATATACTCAATATATGAAATATTGAAAAGATGTCAAGGAGTTGAGTTTTCCAGCCACTCCTGTGCTAGTTTTTAATAGCAAGGGTATAAATATTAGTATTCTTTTAGTCATATTTACATGGCATTTTGTTCTACAAACCAAAGCTTAAAAAAGTCATAACTAAGCCAAAAATTCATTAATTTCGATAAGGAAGGCAGTCCTATGCTAGTTTTTAATAGCTCAATAAATCTGCAAACTCAAATTGACATTATTTAAGTGTTAAAATTTTGACAATTTTTTTAATTGTCACAATGTAAATATTAACAACAAAATTTGGGAAAAACAATTTTCAAAATTTTTTTTCTTTTCTTCATGTCTAGAAAGATTCGCCTGTTGATGCTGATCAAGAATATATATGGTTTATAGGGTCGGAAACGATTGCTTAATGGCATAGCAGGCTTCAGAGTGAAATTATAATACCCTGCAAGGGTATAAATATTCGTATTCTTTCAGTTATACAAGCCAAGGCTTAAAAAGTCATAACTAAGCCAATAATTACATAATTTCGATAAGGAAGGCAGTCCTGTGCTAGTTTTTAATAGCTCAATAAATCTGCAAACTCAAATTGACATTATTTAAATGTTACAATTTTGACCATTTTTTAATTGTCACAATGTAAATTTTAACAACAAAATTTGGGGAAAACAATTTTCAAAATTTTTTTTCTTTTCTTCATGTCTAGAAAGATTCGCCTGTTGATGCTGATCAAGAATATATATAGTTTATAGGGTCGGAAACGATTGCTTAATGGCATAGCAGGCTTCAGAGAGAAATTATAATACCATGCAAGGGTATAAATATTCGTATTCTTTCAGTTATACAAACCAAGGCTTAAAAAGTCATAACTAAGCCAAAAATTAATTCATTTCGATAAGGAAGGCAGTCCTATGCTAGTTTTTAATAGCTCAATAAATCTGCAAACTCAAATTGACATTATTTAAGTGTTAAAATTTTGACAATTTTTTTAATTGTCACAATGTAAATTTTAACAACAAAATTTGTGAAAAAAAATGTTCAAAATTTTTTTTCTTTTCTTCATGTCTAGAAAGATTCGCCTGTTGATGCTGATCAAGAATATATATGGTTTATAGGGTCGGAAACGATTGCTTAATGGCATAGCAGGCTTCAGAGTGAAATTATAATACCCTGCAAGGGTATAAATATTCGTATTCTTTCAGTTATACAAACCAAGGCTTAAAAAAGTCATAACTAAGCCAAAAATTAATTCATTTCGATAAGGAAGGCAGTCCTATGCTAGTTTTTAATAGCTCAATAAATCTGCAAACTCAAATTGACATTATTTAAGTGTTAAAATTTTGACAATTTTTTTAATTGTCACAATGTAAATTTTAACAACAAAATTTGTGAAAAAAAATGTTCAAAATTTTTTTTCTTTTCTTCATGTCTAGAAAGATTCGCCTGTTGATGCTGATCAAGAATATATATGGTTTATAGGGTCGGAAACGATTGCTTAATGGCATAGCAGGCTTCAGAGTGAAATTATAATACCCTGCAAGGGTATAAATATTCGTATTCTTTCAGTTATACAAGCCAAGGCTTAAAAAGTCATAACTAAGCCAAAAATTACTTAATTTCGATAAGGAAGGCAGTCCTGTGCTAGTTTTTAATAGCTCAATAAATCTGCAAACTCAAATTGACATTATTTAAATGTTAAAATTTTGACCATTTTTTAATTGTCACAATGTAAATTTTAACAACAAAATTTGGGAAAAACAATTTTCAAAATTTTTTTTCTTTTCTTCATGTCTAGAAAGATTCGCCTGTTGATGCTGATCAAGAATATATATGGTTTATAGGGTCGGAAACGATTGCTTAATGGCATAGCAGGCTTCAGAGTGAAATTATAATACCATGCAAGGGTATAAATATTCGTATTCTTTCAGTTATACAAACCAAGGCTTAAAAAAGTCATAACTAAGCCAAAAATTAATTCATTTCGATAAGGAAGGCAGTCCTATGCTAGTTTTTAATAGCTCAATAAATCTGCAAACTCAAATTGACATTATTTAAGTGTTAAAATTTTGAAAATTTTTTTAATTGTCACAATGTAAATTTTAACAACAAAATTTGGGAAAAAAAATGTTCAAATTTTTTTTTCTTTTCTTCATGTCTAGAAAGATTCGCCTGTTGATGCTGATCAAGAATATATATGGTTTATAGGGTCGGAAACGATTGCTTAATGGCATAGCAGGCTTCAGAGTGAAATTATAATACCCTGCAAGGGTATAAATATTCGTATTCTTTCAGTTATACAAGCCAAGGCTTAAAAAGTCATAACTAAGCCAAAAATTACTTAATTTCGATAAGGAAGGCAGTCCTGTGCTAGTTTTTAATAGCTCAATAAATCTGCAAACTCAAATTGACATTATTTAAATGTTAAAATTTTGACCATTTTTTAATTGTCACAATGTAAATTTTAACAACAAAATTTGGGAAAAACAATTTTCAAAATTTTTTTTCTTTTCTTCATGTCTAGAAAGATTCGCCTGTTGATGCTGATCAAGAATATATATGGTTTATAGGGTCGGAAACGATTGCTTAATGGCATAGCAGGCTTCAGAGTGAAATTATAATACCATGCAAGGGTATAAATATTCGTATTCTTTCAGTTATACAAACCAAGGCTTAAAAAAGTCATAACTAAGCCAAAAATTAATTCATTTCGATAAGGAAGGCAGTCCTATGCTAGTTTTTAATAGCTCAATAAATCTGCAAACTCAAATTGACATTATTTAAGTGTTAAAATTTTGAAAATTTTTTTAATTGTCACAATGTAAATTTTAACAACAAAATTTGGGAAAAAAAATGTTCAAATTTTTTTTTCTTTTCTTCATGTCTAGAAAGATTCGCCTGTTGATGCTGATCAAGAATATATATGGTTTATAGGGTCGGAAACGATTGCTTAATGGCATAGCAGGCTTCAGAGTGAAATTATAATACCCTGCAAGGGTATAAATATTCGTATTCTTTCAGTTATACAAGCCAAGGCTTAAAAAGTCATAACTAAGCCAAAAATTACTTAATTTCGATAAGGAAGGCAGTCCTGGTTTATAGGGTCGGAAACGATTGCTTAATGGCATAGCAGGCTTCAGAGTGAAATTATAATACCCTGGAAGGGTATAAATATTCGTATTTTTTCAGTTATACAAGCCAAGGCTTAAAAAGTCATAACTAAGCCAAAAATTACATAATTTCGATAAGGAAGGCAGTCCTGTGCTAGTTTTTAATAGCTCAATAAATCTGCAAACTCAAATTGACATTATTTAAATGTTAAAATTTTGACCATTTTTTAATTGTCACAATGTAAATTTTAACAACAAAATTTGGGGGAAAAAAAATGTTCAATTTTTTTTTCTTTTCTTCATGTCTAGAAAGATTCGCCTGTTGATGCTGATCAAGAATATATATGGTTTATAGGGTCGGAAACGATTGCTTAATGGCATAGCAGGCTTCAGAGTGAAATTATAATACCCTGCAAGGGTATAAATATTCGTATTCTTTCAGTTATACAAGCCAAGGCTTAAAAAGTCATAACTAAGCCAAAAATTACTTAATTTCGATAAGGAAGGCAGTCCTGTGCTAGTTTTTAATAGCTAAATAAATCTGCAAACTCAAATTGACATTATTTAAATGTTAAAATTTTGACCATTTTTTAATTGTCACAATGTAAATTTTAACAACAAAATTTGGGAAAAACAATTTTCAAAATTTTTTTTCTTTTCTTCATGTCTAGAAAGATTCGCCTGTTGATGCTGATCAAGAATATATATGGTTTATAGGGTCGGAAACGATTGCTTAATGGCATAGCAGGCTTCAGAGTGAAATTATAATACCATGCAAGGGTATAAATATTCGTATTCTTTCAGTTATACAAGCCAAGGCTTAAAAAGTCATAACTAAGCCAAAAATTACTTAATTTCGATAAGTGCTAGTTTTTAATAGCTCAATAAATCTGCAAACTCAAATTGACATTATTTAAGTGTTAAAATTTTGACAATTTTTTTAATTGTCACAATGTAAATTTTAACAACAAAATTTGGGGAAAAAAATGTTCAAATTTTTTTTTCTTTCTTCATGTCTAGAAAGATTCGCCTGTTGATGCTGATCAAGAATAACATGGTTTATAGGGTCGGAAGCGATTGCTTAATGGCAAGCAGGCTTCAGAATGAAATTATAATACCCTGCAAGGGTATAAATATTCGTATTCTTTCAGTTATACAAACCAAGTCTTAAAAAAGTCATAACTAAGCGAAAAATTAATTAATTTCGATAAGGAAGGCAGTCCTGTGCTAGTTTTTAATAGCTCAATAAATCTGCAAACTCAAATTGACATTATTTAAATGTTAAAATTTTTACAATTTTTTAATTGTCACAATGTAAATTTTAACAACAAAATTTGGGAAAAACAATTTTCAAAATTTTTTTCTTTTCTTCATGTCTAGAAAGATTCGCCTGTTGATGCTGATCAAGAATATATGTGGTTTATAGGGTCGGAAACGATTGCTTAATGGCATAGCAGGCTCAGTCTGAAATATCCTGCAAGGGTATAATCAGTTTTTACCTATAATATATTAAATATTGAGAAGTTGTCAAATATCCGGTTGATACAAGTCTTGAGACTTGGCCCACATGGCGTCACGCTGCGCTGTCTGGCAATATTAGACTAAGACGCATTATCACCAATGACTAAGATTATCTTCACGTGCTGGCAACGCGTCGTTATGATTTCTGCTTGGGATTACCCGAGACGGTTCAGAAGAAACTGCACACATACATGAGAAATGTTAACAGTCGCTGAAATCATTTCCCAAATCCAGGTCGGCATCGGCTAACCTGGAGCAATTAGGTGGCCAAATGACCCAGAGGTAGTCACATTGCCGAATCAGGCGGCCAAGACGAGGAAAGTGCATGGACATAGGCGCGGGCATGTGACATGTGCTTTGCCGCTGCTCTGTGCCAGGCCGCCGAGGTCTAAAAATACCCGGCTAAGCCTTCGGTGGAGGTTTTCCCAGACGAGAAGACATTCTAATACCCGCTACGAGGCGGATTCTATGGTATATTGAGTTTGTGTCTTCCAGAAACCCTCAACTCTAAAATATAAAGTGGTTTTAGCATTGAAAAATCCTCTCGTACTTTCATGTGGGTGTAGTGTAATGTGGGTGTGTTGAAAGGCCTGTCGCTGTGCTAAACTACTGGGTATCAATACTCCCCGACAAGCCGGAATCGGCTTTGTTTTCTTGTTTCGACTGCACTCAGCTGGTGGTGGCTGTGACAGTGTGCGCTCTGCGGCGAAACAATCTCGGTTTGTACGCGTGCGTCGTGATACCCTAGCAGAGGCTATTTATGTTCAGTCAGAAGTTTGCAACATACTGAAGAAGTGGCTCCGATATATAAAGTATATATACATGCATTCTTGTTCCATTTACATTTCCCCCTGACTCCGCTTTTGAAAGACTTAGTAAGCAATTTTAAGGAATGTACATACATTTGTTGTTTGTTGTTGTCTTTTTGCACACCACACTTTCCAGGTGTTAGGAGTTGGCATTGAAGAACGATCGGATATCTAAAACGAAACGAAACGTTATTTTATATAATATATAAAATATGTATGTATTTTATTTGTTTACCCTTTAAAGATGACGCCTTTTATTTTTATATTGCTACCATAAGGCCGATATAGCAATTAGGTAAAATACGCATAGCGTCCATGTGTAGTACACAAATTGTTATTCACACTCAGCAATGTGTATTGCTTGCAAGGGTTTACAGAAGTCGACTACCCAAAATGAGTTGTCTCTCTCGTTTGAAACGCGCGGCGAACGGCTCTCACTCTGAATTCTCGGTTCGGCGGATTCAGTCTTTTCTCGTACCTGCAGCGAGTTGGATATCTCCGTCGTCGGCTGGCAACCGCGCTCCGAGCGGCGCGTATCTGCGGATCTGTAACAATTGTTTTCGTTAATCAGTTTGTTTGGTGAATAAATAATAGTATCGGAACTCAAAACCCGCGACTGTTGCAGTTTGACTGAGGAAATTATATCTAGAGAAAACTGCACAGGCAGCGTTGTATCTCGCGAATGAAATATACATAAATTCCAACACAAAATAGTAGATAAAAGGCAACAGAAATTATTACGAAAATGCGCCCAGAAATTAAGAAATAAAGAAGCACGAATATATATTTCGACCGCAGCGTAGCGAAGAAAGTATTCGTTGTTTATTTATGTTGTGCGTGTGTGAGTGGGGGGCACAAACAACTGTGGGGGAGACAAAAGCAACAACCGCAGCGAATATCCCAAGCATTGATAATTTTCTTCAGCAGACACCAGCGAAAGCAGTTCTGCAATTCTGAAAATCTAAAAATCACAAAGATTGGAAATATTCTCGCGTCGTCGACAGGTAAGTTAATTTCTGTTTCTACGAAATCGTTATTTCGCCAAGAGCTCGTTCTGTTTATCTGAAAAAGATGGCAATGCGAGGGCGACTACTTGTGTTTGCTGGCGCAGACTGATAACTTTGACAACGCACTTTCGAGATTCGCACGAGAGTTCAATGCCTGCGACCAGGCACCAAAGCCAGGGAGCAGGGAAGCAGAAAGGCAGATAGTGTTGGCAAATACTACAGGGAGTATTTATATTGCGTCAATTAGATTTATTTGATAATTTATGCAACAGGTAAACGGACCAGAGTACTGGAGCCTCTTCCCACCCTTCTCAGTTGAATTTCTATCGAGCATAGGGCTAAAGCCCCGAAAAATAGGTTCCTACATAGACTCCAGGTTTCTTTTCCATTGGAGCACCACGCAAAAGCAGCTAAATAAATAGCATTATTGCAGTCGTAGACCAACCGAGCAGCGAGCAGGGAAAAGGCCCTGGGAAAAATCAATAAAAACGCACGAGAGCAGTGGCCTCAGAGTTGGTGCTGCCGCTCCTTCATCACATTCCGCCGAATAAGGGCATAAGGGGTCCGTCCGGCAGCAAATCGGAAAACTCCTTAAGCGACTCAAACTTGGTTCTAATTGGGACGCAAAGAGGACAAGGGGACCTCGCTGACATGCAGTCGATGCTTAGTGCCAGTTACTCCTCCCGGGGTTTAATTCATTCGTTGTCGTCCCTCTTCTGCAGTCCTGTGAGAATCATTGCCATATGGCGAAAAGGGAAATCGGCAACCAAGTCTGGAGGGCAGCAAATATTTCTGCTGGATTTTTGTATGGGCCTCTAACCTCTGGATGTCAACGAAAACAAAAACAACGTAATGTTGTGGGAGCAAGGATGGCTGGCGCAGGCGCAAGGACCTCCTCGGCTCTCTTTCAATATGCAGTGGCTTTCAACCAAAATTCAGGATTCCATTTCGCTCATGTTTGTTGCTCCTTTCACTGTTATTGTTATTGTTGTCACTGTATATTGTTAATGCTGCATTTTTGGCAACGAACTGTGTCGCTTGTATGTATATCTGCGGACTTGGCTGCAGCACACCAACAGCAACCCCGCCAAACCCGATAGCTCCTTAAACCAGACAAATGAGTCAAATGAAAAGCGACGTGGAAAACGAGATTCTCATTTGAAAAGAACAGCACACAGCAATTGCATTGGGCACAGCCAGATTGGAGTTAAAACAAGCTTAGTGATGACGCTATAAATTGAACTTGAGGGTGTCGAAATCTTTCCCTAATTTTTCCAAAGCTGCTTCTCGATATCAGTAAACGTTGTGCACTGTTGTGCCTCTATTCCCCTAAAAGCCTGCCTAAGTTGGTCACTTAAAAATAATGTTCTTGACCAACATCTCAGGTGGATGCTTTTATCATGGAGACAAACTGAAACTTGTATGCTGTTTGCAAGACTGCCGGCGGGGATCGAGATGTGGTGGAAAAGCGAAAGCCGCATGCGAAATGAAGGGAAATGTCGCAAGGCAAATATGCCTCGAGCAGCGAGGAAAAGTGAAATGGCAAGGCTTCCGCATTGCGTTACCTGCAGATTGGTAAACCATCTGCAAACATTTATGAATTCCCTCTGTCTCAGTGTCAGTCGCTTTCGCGCGGACGTCGACATGGACCAAAGCTGTACAAATTAATCTGCAATTTTACGTCGTACTCCCAATAAGCCAACGCCAATATGTTGGGGCCGCCGTTCCTTTGTCGTTAATATCTGGCTCGGTTGGTATACGAAGTTTTTCAATGTTTATCGCTCGTTGTTTTCCCATCATCCCCACAAACCCGTACCACACAACCCACTCCGCTGGGCTTCGCCTTGGTCTGGGCATGGGCCTGCAAGTGCATTGAACTCTGTTGGCAATCATCTGGGGAATTAAGTGAAAATAATTAAATCGTTCTCGAGTTTCAAATGGATTTTTGCAGACCAGTGTAGTTTGCTATTCAAGGCAGGCAGAACTTTCCCTCTCTCTCGTTTTCTCTGGGCTCTGAAAGGATGCACAGCCTCGACTGGTAATTACTCAGCCCGGCAACATAAGGAAAAATCAATATATATATCGTTTTTTACCACTATTCTTACATAAGTCCCGACACTACTTGCACTTGTCGGCCTGGCTTTATCTGTTTGCCCACAACCTCGATTTCCCGACTGTCCTGGGAAATCTGCTTAACATTTTTAATCGCCACAAAGTGCTCGTATTATCGTAGAGCTCCAGCTTCAGCTGCAGCATAGTGGGAATATGTTTCCACCCTGGTGCCTGGGGCGATTCCACATAAAATCACATGTGTATATGTGAATTCTTAATTACATTAATCGCGATGTCCTACGCAAGAGCTTGCATGTCCCGGTAATTGGTTTCATGTGGTCCCTCGCCGGGCACTGCACTCCCTTCCCCACGAAGGTAATTGCGTTTGCACATCGTTAAAAAAAAAGCGCTTTAATATGCACATGCTTGGGAGAAGTTATAAATTAAGTTATAAATTAACAACATAACAGAAAACAATTTAAATCTCGAGAGCAGGGAGAGGGGGAGTGACATGTCCAAAGAACATACAATATAAAGACTTCCGATTTGAGTATCCCTGACCCCAGTGACTTATTTCATACAGGAACTTTTTCTAGAATTCCGTCGTCACAATGCCGGTGAAAGGCATGAGGCACGCGTCGAGCTGCTGGAGATCTGACCGGCTGAGAACTGGTAAGCAAACCGCTTCCTTATTGGAACCTGAAATAGTCTGCGAATTGGCACTACCGAGGAGGCAGCGTCACAGTCACGTTCTGCCTTATTAATGAATAAATAATACAGCTTTGTTGTCATCCGCGTTTTTGAGCGTGAAAATGTCCCATAGCGAGACGAACAACAAATAAAGTTGCGACCGGTTTATTCTAATAAACTGTAAACGAACATAAATTGTTTATTGCATTAGTTCGATAACTGGGCGAAATTGAATGAAATCAGCCTGGGACTTTCTGCTAATTGTTTTCCAGATTCAACTGGGGCAGTCCCAGGCACTTACATCTGGCACTAACAAATATATTTTTTATAATTAGCTCCAAATGGTTTACCCAGCTGGTATCGTACTGGCGCCAATCACAACTTTACCCGGCACTAAGATCTGTATGGCCCTCAAGAGTGTGCTTTTGGTGCCACTTAAAGCGACGTGTTTCTATAAGGCCGAAGCCTGCATTGATTGTGCCTGAAATTTGATTTATGATCTAAGGCTAAGGGCCCGCTGCCGCTGGCCCTGACAGAGGGTGCAAATGTCATTGAGCCGAGATTTTCCACAACCAAAGTGCATTACATAACCGGTTAGTTTATAAACTAAGCTTTAAACAAGTTTCATTTCGAGCGTTGTAGTTTTGGGAACAAGACCTTACAGTCATACAAACATGTGGCTGATAGTGGCTCGTTTTGCCACTTGGAAGAATAGCCGTACTGAATACCAACATTTGGCCCACAGTTCCCTGACCTCGTCTTCTGCGGATAATTATCAAGCGGCAGCCGCGCAGATATCGAGTGAAATCAGCTGGCATTTTGCTCGGCATTAATAGTCGACTTTCCTAACGGCACTCTCCTGAGTGCTACATGTCACGAAAGAGAAATACAAAAATTACAGATTATGCCAATGACTCATTAGGCCTCAACAGGCGTCGCGGCGATGCAAAAATATGTGTCAAGTAAGCAAATGCTTACCCCACAACGATATGAAAGTAATAACAGCAATTAGGGGGCGATTTTTTACAGTCGTTATCCAAACTTTGGCTTTCAAAAGAGTTTACTCGGGAAGTCTCCCAAATTGAACAATTACCAGGCCGGGCCAAGGGTCCTGACTTGGGGTGAGTCATCTGGGGGCGGAAAAGCAGTGAGAAATTTTAGCTTGCGACACCCATATGCCCGATGAAGTGCCCGATGATGTTAATTGGCAAACATTTATGGCATAATTGCCGAACGATTGCTGTCACTTTTTAAATAACCGTTTAGCGAACCACGCGCTTTCGTCAAATGAAAGTGAAAAGCAGCAGGCCTCAAGGAGAATCGTGCAGAATTATTAACCCGATATGGGGAGAAAGTAAAGTACTGAATACGTAAGCCGAAATTTATTATTGCGCGGAGGTACCACCCTCCAGCTTGGAGCAAAAATAAAATCAAAGTTCGGCATCAGCTTTTCCTCTAAAACCACAATTCATGACAAGTCGATTTTAATGTGACTAATGTGACAAGCCGAGCAAAAACCAGAGTAGAATTACTGAGGTAAAGCTGGTCCGAACATTAACAGAGAACAAAGCTGAGAGGGAAAGCGATTTAACAATGAACTTTAAACAGAGAATCGTGAAAATGGGAACGCGTATGTGAATGCGAATAAAGCATGAAAAGCGTTAAAAGTTCAAACGCCTCGAGCGACAAGTTAACAAACCGCAGCAGCCATATGTCTATGGCTTGCCATCGTTTATCAACATATACGAGTATAAATAAAAGCGTTAAAAACAGTAAATTCGAGTGTCTAAAACCTGCTGCATGATATGTGTCCATTCTGAAAAGCGGACAAAGAATGTGCCCAAAAAATATACTTAGCAGTAATCACTGTGTCACACGACCCGACGACGACACTTTTGCCAGACAAATTGGAAACGCGTGCTAGGGAAAGGAGCAGAATAAAATACAAAGCGCCGTTCGCTGGTGAAAAGTTCTTCGCCCAAAGACCTTTGTCTAACACAGTCTTTCCAAGGCCAGTGACTCGGACAGAACTCAGTTATCCCCGCATTTGAACAGCTGTTGCCAGTTTCCATATATCGAGTGGAATTCTAATAGGGAACCGCTTTTAATTGTCCCCTCGAGTTCATAATTACTTTCAACTCTTTCATAAAGCTTTAAGGCTATCAGCCAACAATCACATGTCTCCAAGACCCGAATAGTTGTATAAAAAAAATTCTACAGACACAGGACGAAAGATTAGGAAAAATAAATATTTTAAACATTTGAAACACGAAAATATAACAAACACTCTTCTCTGGAATCATTTTGATTTGCTATGTCTTATAAGGATACAAGTCAATTATGTCAATATATCTGGTACACCTGCTGTTCAGTCTAATGCGACCAAATTAGTTAAAAATATTGCCAGCGGTAATAAGAGCTCCATATAGCTTTGCCCCACTCCTTAATAGTATAAGTTAATATATATCACTTATCAATCATACTTTTAAGGAAGAAATAAAGCATCGCAGAATGTTTACTTGGCCTATTAGAACGTATGTACGTGGCATGCCGCTTTGAAACGGGACTCACTATGGGTCGTAGTCACGAATAGAAGGCAACCACCAGGAGTGAGTCATTTTCGACACCACATCCCATGCCTCTCCCAGCCCAGGCGCTGCAGGAGACGCATTTGCATGTAGAGACTAACTGTGGAACGTTCTTGCCGTCGTCATGGTTCTTGTTTGCGTTGGGATCCCGCGGTATCCAAGTCCCAGCAACCTAGCCTAGGGCTTCCCAGCGCCAAGGTAATTAGGGAGACAAATGGTTGATCGTTTTCTGGAAAAAACTATGCGTAGGCGCCCCGACGCAAGTCCCCCTTTTCGCCTTGGTCCTGCATTGTTCAAACATCCTAGTCTGGTCTAACAAAGTAATTATCATCATTTTTTGTTTCTTCTTCCCGTCCAGACAGCGAGTCAGCTTTATAGACATTTCGGGAACAACTATAGAAGGAACTTCGGTTCCCTTCTCGCAACACAACAAGGAAGCCAAGTAGCCGCACGCACGAATCAATTTACACCAACAAGTGACAGGTGATCTTACTCACCTTGCTTATTAATTGTAGGCAATCCGTCAGTTTGCATCCCAGAATTATAGATTGGCGAACAATAATATCGACAGCTACAAACGAAAAAGGAAACAAAATGCGAATTAATTATAGCGTAAAGTGCACAACCACGAAAGGGACACAACCACGAAAGGGACACAAAATGGCGCAAATTCTTAGATGTGCGGGAGGGAGGGGGGGTGGACAGACATATACGCACACAGAAGCACGGGAGGCACACCTTTCAGGCTTGTGTGTGGTATTTAATAATACAATAACAATTTAGAATAACAAAATAGATAAATTTGCACCACTAATTGTTATATCTACCTTTTTCTAACTGCAATCAAATACGTATGTTGGATAGGTAGAGGGGGAGGGGCAAAGAAGCAGACCAACTCGGGCTGCCTCCTGATCGTGGTTAAATACCTGGGCGTACTATACAAATCAATATAGTGCAGCAGTCCCGCACGCAAACAGCGACATTAATACACACCAAACGATCTAGCGCACCTAAGAAACACATACTTTACATTAAGAAACACAATGCGCGTTTTTTTTACGATCACAGGAAAAACACGCGAACTTAGAGATGTCCTTTTATTGATTGATGGCACTATCGAGTCAGCTTGAACTATCGATTGCTTCAAAGCTTATCCTAAAAAAGTGAAGTGCAAAACCAAGAGAGGGACACAAAATGGTGCAAGTTCTTGGATGTGTGGGAGGGAGGGGGGATGGACAGATTGCAGCACGGCAGACACCTTGCAGACTTGTGTGTGGAATTTAACAATGCAATAACAATTTAGAATAACAAAAAAGATAAATCTGCACCACTAATTGCTATAACTAACACTTTATGAAAGACAATCTGCAATCTAATTGGAATCAAATACGTATTGTAGGAAAAGGGAGAGGGGGAGGGGCAAGGAAACAGACCAACTCGGGGTGCCTCCTAACCGTGATTAAATACCTGGGCGTTCTATGCAATCAATATAGTGCAGCAGTCCCGCACGCAACAGCGACATTAATACACACCAAACGATCTAGCGCACCTAAGAAACACATACTTTACATTAAGAAACACAATGCGCATTTTTTTCACGATCACAGGAAAACGAGCGAACTTAGAGATGTCCTTTTATTGATTGATGACACTATCGAGTCAGCTTGAACTATCGATAGCTTCAAAGCTTATCTTAAAAAAGTGAAGTGCAAAACCAAGAGAGGGACACAAAATAGTGCAAGTTCTTAGATGTGTGGGAGGGAGGGGGGATGGACAGATTGCAGCACGGCAGACACCTTGCAGACTTGTGTGTGAAATTTAACAATACAAAAACAATTTAGAATAACAAAAAAGGATAAATCTGCACCACTAATTGTTATAACTAACACTTTATAAAAGAGAATCTTTAATATAATTGGAATCAAATAAGTATGTATGATAGGGAGAGGGGGAGGGGCAAGGAAGCAGACCAACTCGGGCTGCCTCCTGTTCGTGGTTAAATACCTGGGCGTACTATACAAATCAATATAGTGCAGCAGTACCGCACGCAACAGCGACATTAATACACACCAAACGATCTAGCGCACCTAAGAAACACATACTTTACATTAAGAAACACAATGCGCATTTTTTTCACGATCACAGGAAAACGAGCGAACTTAGAGATGTCATTTTATTGATTGATGACACTATAGAGTCAGCTTGAACTATCGATTGCTTCAAAGCTTATCTTAAAAAAGTGAAGTGCAAAACCAAGAGAGGGACACAAAATAGTGCAAGTTCTTAGATGTGTGGGAGGGAGGGGGGATGGACATATTGCAGCACGGCAGACACCTTGCAGACTTGTGTGTGGAATTTAACAATACAAAAACAATTTAGAATAACAAAAAATTGTTATAACTAACACTTTATAAAAAAGAATCTTTAATATAATTGGAATCAAATAAGTATGTAGGATAGGGAGAGGGGGAGTGGCAAGGAAGCAGACCAACTCGGACTGCCTCCTGATCGTGGTTAAATACCTGGGCGTACTATACAAATCAATATAGTGCAGCAGTCCCGCACGCAAACAGCGACATTAATACACACCAAACGATCTAGCGCACCTAAGAAACACATACTTTACATTAAGAAACACAATGCGCGTTTTTTTCACGAGCACAGGAAAAACACGCGAACTTAGAGATGTCCTTTTATTGAGTGATGGCACTATCGGGTCATCTTGAACTATCGATTGCTTGAAAGCTTATCTTAAAAAAGTGAAGTGCAAAACCAAGAGAGGGACACAAAATGGTGCAAGTTCTTGGATGTGTGGGAGGGAGGGGGGATGGACAGATTGCAGCACGGCAGACACCTTGCAGACTTGTGTGTGGAATTTAACAATACAATAACAATTTAGAATAACAAAAAAGATAAATCTGCACCACTAATTGTTATAACTAACACTTTATGAAAGACAATCTGCAATCTAATTGGAATCAAAGTATGTTGGATAGGGAGAGCGGGAGGGGCAAAGAAGCAGACCAACTCGGGCTGCCTCCTGATCGTGGTTAAATACCTGGGCGTACTATACAAATCAATATAGTGCAGCAGTCCCGCACGCAAATAGCGACATTAATACACACCAAACGATCTAGCGCACCTAAGAAACACATACTTTACATTAAGAAACACAATGCGCGTTTTTTTCACGATCACAGGAAAAACGCGCGAACTTAGAGATGTCCTTTTATTGAGTGATGACACTATTGGGTCATCTCGCACTATCGATTGTATCAAACTAAACTTAAAAACGTGGAATGCGTTCTTATTATTAATTATTGCTAAACCTAACACCGAATCCGACTTCGCAATATGAAATAAGCGACCATCGATATAGCTAAAAAGCGACGTCATGAAAAAAATCAGAAAACATCGCTAAAAAATATCGATCGAGCTATGTATCGATGTTTTTAGCAACAATCGTTTTTTTCTGTGTGCTGTTACGTTTTTTAGCAACTAAAATCATCAAATTGTGCTTATTGTGCGACCCCTGGAATTATCAACATATCTGATAATTGAACTTAGTGATTGTTGTCACCATAATCTGGTTGCAGTTGCAGCCGTAGTTGCAGCGCCTGGCAGCTGCCGCCGCAACTAGCCCCTCTGCTTAGAGACTAACTTCGCGCCTGCTTTCAGGAGGACTCTGTTTTCACAGTCACAACAGTCTTGTCACTGGAAGTTGAAGGTATCTTTGCTGCATTTCATACATATGTACATACTCATGTAGGTTCATAAAAATACGTTTCGACTTACTATTTAATCTTAGCAAAAAAAAACATAGATACTTTTAGAGCAAATTTGAACAGGAGACATTTTTAAGCGCCGGTGGAGATACGACAACCTGACACATATCAGGGATCACATTGGGATCACACCAATCAAACCGAAATCGGTCTAAACAATTATAGTTGCATAGAAGCAGTGCCAGCAGCAAATAGCGGAAATCACGTTTTTAGACTGCTGACGTTCAAGTGGCTAATGAACGGTCGACTGGGGCCAACAGGAAGGAGCCAATGGGGGCTTGAAAAATGCCGACCCAAGTCTGCTTCCGTCCGGCAGCGAACGAAAGGGGTGCATGTGGCCAAGGGGCCACGAGGAGGGTTGGCTGTGGGTGGACAGTACGGCGAAGGTGTGTGAAGATTTATGACGTCGTTGCCGGCGCTGGCTTACACATGTTCTCTGCCCCCCGACAAACGCAACACAAGAAGAATATAAACTCGATAGTGCACCGCAGCGTTATTTGTACCTTTCCACCCATCCCAACGCCCAGAAACGTGACTGTGGGGAGCCTTGGGCTCCCAAGTAGCGGGTGTTAATATTTTTATGGTCATGTCTGTATTGCTACCCCCACTCAAGCAGCCAGCCAGCCAGATGCATTTTATTAGAAGCATGTCTTCCGAAGAAGGCTTCCCCAGTCATGGACTGACAGCCACTGTGCTGCAGTTTTATTGGTTTTGTCGCCGAGTCGTAAAACAAAGTCCACTATAAATATTTCAAAGTATGCACCGCATTATGGCAACAATTCAAAAGAGTCCTTTTTGGCCCAGGAAACGTTTCCAAGTCCAAAGCAAATAAGTTGGCCAAGGGCTTATAAATTAGGCTTAAATATATTAGCTGAATAGCGGAGCTGAGAATGAGCCACACGATGTTTCTAAAGTCCCCAGCGCTTGCACTTGGTACAGAATCCATTTTGGACAATTAACAATGACAACGATGATGACATGGAAATAGCAAATTGTTAGTGGGATTGTGGGGCCCTGATGAATGGCAACAAGATAATTTGAAGTGAGAGTGACATTAAAATGCACTTGCCAAGTGGAAACAAATTCGGCAAACGGCCAAGAGACAAAAGCTGCCCGTTTCCTCGGGGCAGAAACAATTGAAAGTAAAAGCTAAGTTCTCTTAACAGCTGGCAAGTAATTAGAAGCTGCCTGAGAAGGGGCCAAACCACCCGATCCGGAGAATGTGAGGCAATTCTATCGATGAAGTTTGCTTTGAACTTTTCAGAAAATGAATTGTGGCCATCATCCGCACACAGGCTCGATGAGTCAAGAAGTTCGGGCTTCAGAAGTTCGGGGAACTCAAGAGGAAGTCTCAACAGCTCCATTTGAAATTATACCTTATTTACTTTCCTCGGGGCCTGGGCACTTCAACTCGTGCCTACATTAAATAAGCAATTTAAGACGTTGCGTTTTGGTCGAAAGCTCTTTCCTTATAGTATTACGTTGGAATAATCACCTCTTATTTATATGGGGAAATATTTCAAGTTCTGAATTTCGTACTTATATTTTTTCCCACTATCTTCGGAGATAATTTTTAATGCTCATTGCGCCAAATTTCCTTTAAATAAATTCTAAAAACAGTCTGGAAAGATCTTAACCACAAAATGCCAAATATTTGACCAATTAGAGAAATTTAGGTATATAATTTATGTGCGGGGCTCGAGGAACGACAAATTGAAGTTCAAGCATCCCGCCGAGAAGTCGAAACAGCAAGTTGAAAATGTGTGACGGGTAATATTTTTAGAAGCACATAGAGGAGGACTGAGAACTTCGTCGTTGTGTGGGTGGGTCCACACACACTCACACACACACAGGCATAGCACTTATTTTTAAATACCTTTGTATTCAGAAAAGAATATCAGAATGTTTGTGGCAACATGTGCTGGCGTATGTTTTAAATTGCTCTCGCTTGCACAGATGTTGCAATATGCAAACAAGCTGGGCAGCAGGCACCACCAGCAACGTCATTGAGTACAGGGGGCCCCTGATGGTCTGAGACCTAGTGGAAGCAGGTGGAGTGGAGTGGAGTGCAGTGCGCTTCGGACTCCGACAGGTTGAATCATTTCCATTTCGAAACTTATTAGAGAACGCACATATTTTGCTTCCAAGCACCCCACTCATTTTGGCTGTCGCTAGCCCGTAGTAAATCGGGAGAACTTGTCTCATAAATGTAAACTATTCCTGCGATAAATTGTGAATATTACTACCCTTTTTTCAAAACGGTTTCATATTCCAGGTGATAGGACTGCACAATATCCTTAAAAAAAAATTAAATGAAGGTGTCTCTATATGTTTCAAGCTTGGCGACTGTTCTGCTCCAGTTGAAAAGTTAAATGACGCAAATTTAATTAAACTCTGGATAATTCGGTCTGCTTTCAACATGGTAATTGCTGTTACATTCCATTTTTCTTTGGCGTTTGTATGATGCCTCCTCCATCTCTTGTTCGCTTGCTTTAATAATTACAATCATTGCTGTTTTTTTTTTTTTTTTTTTTTTTTTTTTTTTTTTGTAATAGTCATTGTGTATGCACAACAATAAATACAGCTACAAGGCGGGCTGAATAAATTAAGCCCATAATCGGTGCGGTACGAGTTTCATATCGGTGTGCCATTACAGTTGTGCAAACAATTCCACGCACCTGTTGTTTCCATTGTAGTGAGTATTCCTCGCACAGAGTACACTGTACAGTCGGTGTGAAGTTTGACGAAATGCTCCAGACCCATTAGAGTGCATTGAAATGCATGAAACTCACTGACATGTTAAATCAAATGTTGTTTACATTCAGGTAGATGCGCTAATGGGGAAAATCTTCCGTTGTTGTTGCTCTTAAATAATATCAATAGGTAGGTCTGCCTGGGTAGCAGATTTCTTAATACTCTCTTAATCAAATAATTCATAATACCGTAGAAACTATGTTCGACTTATTTGAAAGGAATAAATTATTAATACCCAAATAAACACATTCTTAAAGAACAATAAATAATTCGTTCCAAACTTAAATTGACATTCAAGGAACTTATATACTGATCTAATGGTATTGAAATATTATGGAGATTGCTTTTTTCCGCTTCCGCCGTATTATGCTTTAACCTAATAAATCAACTTTGGGATTAGACAAATTACTAAATTTTAAAATTTTCTCAGTTTTTTAGCAACATCCCTGTAAATTCATACAAAATTATAGTTAACTAATTAGCTTTGCATTTCCTCGATCTGTCTTGAATATATTTCGTAATACAAAATTCCCTCAAGCCAGTCGCTACTAATAAACATAAATAAAATATTACTATGCGATTATCACTCGAGACACGTTTAAGCGAATCACGTTTCACAGAGGAAACAAATAAAAAAATGCAAATCTCGTCGTGTCTGCATATTTTTTCTAGCTCTACCTTTATTTTTATTTATAGTTGTTCGTCTTCTATGTGCGGCGTCTATTTTATTGTGCTCTTCTTTGTGAAATTCGCACACGTAAAAGCTACGAATATAAAAATAAAAATATATAAAATGTACACTCAGAAGAGCTAAAGCCACCACCTGTGGATCTGCTTGAATGAGAGCAGTAAACAAAGAAATTTATTAGAAATGAGAAAAAAGGTATAAACACCTCAAGTGTGTGTGCGGGTGTATATATTCCATTGTGAACGGTTCTGGTTTATTTATTTGTATGCAAAGCCATTTCGTTGGACGCTGGCAATTGGCCAAAATAATAAAAGCGGATTTTTAAAAATAAACAGAAAGAAGTGCAATAGCCGCAACATGCGCCACCGAATTGATTGTCAATTTAAAAGAAAACAAAAACACCTAAGCGCGAACAACGGACAAATAAAATAAGAAACAAATAATTAAATAATGATGTTCATTTCGCTGTATTCTTGCATCAAGGTCAGCACCGGAATTTTAATTGCAAAATGCAATCAAATGATTAAGCTGTTCCGATTACTGGACAATTCCCTCGTCTGTCCCCCACATATCGGCTCCATATCAAAGTCGCTTCGGGAGGATTCCCCAGCGGCACACCCACGTTTGGCGCATCCACTCGGGTGTACAGTGGCTCACCGCTAAGATATGCAGTCAGTTTCTACAAATTTTAATGAAGTTCTTAGTAGCGGACTAAGAACAAATTTTCGATTTTATCTGCATAAGGTTATTTGAAAAATTTTTATAAATTTCAGCTCTAATGGAGTTTTTTCTATATTCGGAAATTAATTGGCAATTACAATAATAGATCAAACGTAACAAGATCGATATATTTAAACGTTAGTTTAATCATTCCTCTAGTTACGGATAATGCGGACAGTACCTTGAAGAGCCAAAAGTGAAATCCGAGTAGGTGTCTTGGGTCATGTCTGGGCTTCAGCGAAAAACTATCCATATGCAAATTGTCCCCTTTGTATTCCGACTTGGACATAAAGGTAGAGTCATTTTTTGTCCGAACCAGATTCGCATTTCACGTCCCACCGAACGAACCACTTTTCAATGTCAGTCGCTCGCCCACGCTCCATCCTGCCCTTACGTTCGGCTTTGGAGATCACGCAGAGCTCAAGAGCTGGCCCTGAATATGTCGTGTCGTGTGTTAATCTAGAAAACATATTTTAAATGCATTATCGTTCCATACTAAGGAAAAAGGAAACTATAATTTTTGCTGTGTATCAGAGCTGGTGCGCAGTAGCGATACGGTTCTTATCTGGTTAGACAGCCCCATAATAATAGTATGAAAATAAACGCTCTGGGTTTTGAATATAGGAACCAAAGTTTATCAGGGCGGCGATAGCCATAACCCTCCAATAATTTGGCTAACACTCACAAGCCTTTTCGTTTCAGTTGCAAAAACATACTCGCTCAGTCACGACAAAGAGGGATTGTGATTAGTAGTATAACCCAATCCACGTAGTCGTCATGTACTTACGGGAAATGCTTTTGCTGGCCTGCCTGGTGCTGCTGTCCGGCGGTCTGCCCCACCTCACGTCCACCACCACAACCACCACTCTTGTGGCTGCTATGTCCATCGCCAACCAGGACTTGGAGCGCTACTTTAGGCCGGGAAATAGCACCCACAGCTTCGCCGGCATCGAGGACCGCATTGCTGTGGACGTCTACAACTATGCCTTCCTCAACTGGTCATACGTGGACCACAGCAACATCTTGTGCAGCATGGACTTTCCGCAGGAGCAGGCTCGCTACGGGGAGGGGAAGGTGCTGAACATCACCGGGCGTCTAGTGCACATCAGCGCCACGGACAATGTCAACGACGACTTTGCCTGCACGCCCTACATCAGGGGCACCATGGGAGCCCCTACACCCGAAAAGGGCGTGACCTGGATTGCTTTGGTTCGGCGTGGACGCTGCACCTTCGAGGAAAAGGTCAAGCATGTCTACCAGCAGAACGCCGCCGGAGTCATTATCTACAATGACAAGCAGGTGATGCAGCTAGAAAAGATGCAGATCAAAGGCAAGACAAGTAAGTTTAGTCGTTGTCAGGCTAGCTCAAGTGGAGGGTATTAATTAAGTGAATTACCCTCATGCAGGAAATATAGCTGCGGTCATAACTTATCAGAATATTGGACAGGATTTGGCCATGACACTCGATCAGGGCTATAACGTGACAATGTCCATCATTGAGGGCAGGCGGGGAGTTCGCACTGTGAGCAGCTTAAATCGGTAAGTTTTAAACAAAAAGTAATTAAAATTATATTATCCTTATCAATGCGATTCATGTAGTTGGTATTTATTTTTGAAGAGCCTGGTTTGCATTAAGTATTCTTGGTTATCAGTTAGATATGGCTATCTTGTTAGGAAAGTGAAGAATATTTCCCTTTTAAAAAACAAAAGGCAAAAAATAAATTGCTTCCCATCGTGGACATGGAGACGCCGGGGTTTGAACCCGGGACTTCTCACATGCGAAGCGAGCGCTCTACCACTGAGCTACGTCCCCACGGACTTCTGTGGGTTTAACGTAATTGTTCAACATGTGTCATAATTTGGCAATCATCAATTGCAAATTTGAATTATCCTTATTCAAAGTATTCTGCAATATTATGGTTTAGGGAATATACATAATATTTCTATACTTAATAAGTGCTGTTAGACAGAGTTTGTTAATATACATTTGCATTTATTACTAAAAATTAAATTTTATATATGAGAAAATATTTGCAAAAAATTTCAAGTATGTAAGAACATAAAAAATATATAAGCTGACCATTTGGAGACGCCGGGGTTTGAACCCGGGACTTCTCACATGCGAAGCGAGCGCTCTACCACTGAGCTACGTCCCCTTGTTCGAAGCCAGTGACAAAGTTCTAGCTTAAGGGAAGTACTCTTTATGATATTTTCTTAACCGAATCTTGTATGCTCTTTACTATCTGTTGTGAATGATTAAAAATAATTAATAATTGTAGTTAAAAACTTAGTGAATTTAATTTAGCTTAAAAAGAATATTTTTAAAGATTTCATTATTTTAGATAGTATTTAAATTCTAGTATAAATATTTGTTTAATTAAAAAAGTAAATTTTGCTCAATGGAGACGCCGGGGTTTGAACCCGGGACTTCTCACATGCGAAGCGAGCGCTCTACCACTGAGCTACGTCCCCTGGCGGCGACACTGCGACCAAACGCTGAACTTGACTACAAGTCGATATAGCAGTACAACAATAGTCGGTACAGCAGTGCACACTGTCGTCGAGAACAATGCGTATTAAAAAATGTTGTAAAGCGTTTACTCCAAGCAGTTCAAGTATAGTAGAGTAAATTAGTAAAGATGTAAAAAATAATAAGTATAATATCAAATATAAATAAAAACAAGAAAGGAATCTAACTGTGAGAAGCAGAAGTGTGTATATATTTAAATGCTAATTTTTCTTTTGTAAATCTAAGTTTTTAAAATATCATAACTAAGCGAAAATTACGTCAATTTTAATTCGGATAGCGTTGCTAGTTTTTATGGGGTTAACAAATCTGCATATTAAGTTTTAGAATTAAGAAAAGTACGTTTTTGTTAAATTTTTCCAATTTTAACGATGTAACACTTATATGTTTAGAACGTCAGTGCTATTCGTGTCCATATCCTTCATTGTGCTGATGATTATCTCGCTGGTCTGGCTCATCTTCTACTATATCCAGCGGTTCCGCTACATGCAGGCGAAGGACCAACAATCGGTAAGGGATCTGATTAACATATCCTTGAAATATATTAATGCCTCCTTCCAATTCTCAGCGTAATTTATGCTCTGTCACCAAAAAGGCCATTATGAAGATACCAACGAAAACGGGCAAGATCAGTGACGAGAAGGACTTGGATAGCGACTGCTGTGCTATATGCATTGAGGCCTACAAGCCGACGGACACCATTCGGATATTGCCCTGCAAGTAAGGGACTAGCTCCATAGGGCTCAGTAAAGCTAGACTAACCAGAAACATCATTTCAGGCACGAGTTTCATAAAAACTGCATCGATCCGTGGCTGATCGAGCACCGAACCTGCCCTATGTGCAAGCTCGACGTGCTCAAGTTCTACGGATATGTGGTGGGTGACCAAATCTATCAAACGCCCAGCCCGCAGCACACATCCCCCATTGCCGCCGTGGCTGTTGCCCAGCAGCAGCAGCCCTTCATCGAGGAGGTGGTGCCAGTCATTGTAGTGGCCTTGCCGCAGGGCCAGGGGCCACAGCCCCTTCAGCAACTGCAGGCCAGCACCATCAGTAGCCTTGCTCCTAGTCATTACCTCCCGCGTAGTCGTAGTCCTAGCAGTAGTAACCAGCAGCAACTTCAGCCGCTTCCGTATCAGCATCAACATCACCAGCATAACCAGCAACAGGTTGCGGTGGAGCGGGGCCGTCGCAACTCCGCCCCCGCCACAATGCCGCACGCTATTATTTGTACTGCCAGTCATCAGGTAACTGATGTTTAATATATCTGAAGCCACCCAAGTACGTCTAAGTCTAAGATACGACATTCTAACAGCTGTATTCGAAACGGAGCAGTATAGTAGGATATAGCTCCCAATAAGGCCCGCGAATCTAGCAACCAGACTAATGTTCACCTTGCTCCGGCAAAGGCCCTGCATCGAGTCAGTTGAGGATACCCATGACCGATGAATTAATATTATTTGAATTGTGTTCTTAACTGGGAGAGATACTCTGTGTGAATTTAAGTAATGCTTCCGTTCGTAGATTCAATTTCCCAGTATATCCTGGAATGACTTGACTGACACAGCAATGACTGGTTTGACCCTGGCGTTTATGTCTGATCATTAAGGAAAAAAGATTCAGACAATGTTCTCTGAAATAGATGAATAACAAGTGTTGACCGATCGAAAGTAACGTAAGGGCTTTTTGGAATATAGTGTATTCACTCATTTGTAAATAAACTCAGAAACTTGAGAACTGTGTACTTAACAGTGCAGATATGAAGACTTTAATTTTAGTTTTACAACACCCCACGCACATTTATATGTATGTAAGCAACCGCTAGAAGTTAAACTTGAAAACGGAATTATGAATTAACTTAAATCGCTTAGGATTTAAGGTTAATGTTTAAGTTCTATAAAAGCGTACGGATTGTCGATAATCGTAGATGAGAGAAATCACTTGCTAGTAATACAATAACTATGCCTACCTAAAATACTATACCAATACCAATAACTATAAATGACTATATCATATAGCTGTAGCAGAGATATAATGTTGAATGCAATAATTTTTAATAAAATCCGCGACGTTTTTGCTAGTCAAAGGTCAGAAACTCTGCCGATTACACATACACATAACATTAATAGATATGTAAACCGATCGCACACTCATCGCACTTTATGCGTTAGTTTTTACTGTAATATCAAAGGTGCCAAAGTATGTGCTTTTAGTTGTTAAAATTGAATAAAGCGAGAGAGAATTCTGTTTAAATTGAGTTGTAAAGCCTAATGTTTTCTGTGTTTATTTGTATTTATATAACTATAGTGTTTGGTTAATTTCTGTAATTCATTTTGTGTTCATGTTTCGTTTGCGTAATTAATCATCAACCTCAAAACTAGACCATGATAGAACAAGCTAAGCCCCTTTAACAAATTGTGGACCCAACAATTTATAAGAACCAACCTAAAATAAACATATTGAATTCTGTAAAGTGAAACCGCTCAAGAGTCGTCGCTTCTGTGTCTCCTAGAGTCGCTTGTGATTGTATCACTGTTGCCGAACCAGTACTAGAAGGACATTTCTTATTGCAGTTTCTAGGCAGTGAGGAGAGTATCCTGGAATACCAGCCAGACCCGCCAGAGCGGGTGGCAATAATGGATGCAGAAGGGGCCTCCGCCCTCGAGCCAGAGTCCGGGCAAGCTTCAGTTCGGCCCAGCGCTCTAGCGGAGCTCCTTCGGAGCCGTGATTTTGTGATCGACTTTCCTCGAGTATTTGTCATGGATACCGGCAGTGTGGTAGGAGCTCGTGAAGTGCTCTTCCCCAGCCGATTGCCAGAGCGATCTCAGAGCTCTTTGTCGCTGAGGCAAGCCCGCGACTGGATGTGCCTGATGAGCAATAAGCTGGAGGAACAGCAGGGTCTGCGACGCCTGCGCAAGGATGAGATGCAGCAGGTACTCTATTTTTTATTGGTATAAGGTTAAAATTGATTAATCCTTGACTTGACCGATCATTCAGCAACTTCTTAGCGCTCGGGAGTCCGCTCGCCACCGGCGCTCTCGATCTGCAGATGGGCGGTACTCAACAGGATGCTTTGGTGGCCGCCAACGCCAGGCCTCTGTACAAGAGTCAACTGTCCAAGGACAGTCCCTGCACCAGACGGTGGTGGATGTCCCCCAGATGCGGCGCACCAGCTCCTCGCAGGCCCTGCAGCAGCTGACGGACGCTTCCTACGCCCAGTCCCGGCAGAGACAGCGCGAGCCCTTCGACTTTGCCAGGACGCGGCGTCGCTTCATAAGTCGAGAGAGCGACGAGATATCCTTGCGCTCCCTAGCCAGGCATCCTCCTGCTCCCCAGCCCCCTTACCGGGCGAGAGAGGCCGATGGAAGCGGCCACAGTGAGCAGATCACTATTCAAGTGAATGGCGAAGGTGTCCACCTCAATGAGTGATTGTAATGGCTTACGCTTATTTGATGAACTAATTGTTTAAAATACAATCTATTTATCTATACCTTAAAAAGTGTTTTATGTTAAAGTTAATTATCGTCTGTGGCGAATGGTCTGGACTTTCTCGGCGGAGGAGAGTAAAATCTGGGCCCGCTCCTCATATGCCCGTTTTGGGGCGAATTCCATTAAGGATTTGCGCGTGCCCTCGGCCAGGTGAAGGAACACGAAACCCAGCGTGATCCCAGCCGACTGATACATCGCTGGGCATCGACAAGGCAGACAGCGAGGCAGCAGAAACTGACAACGGACCGCAGACAAGCCGCCCCGATTCAACAGCTCAAGGGAGATCCAGATTTTTATCCCATCGAAGGCATGCAGAGCATGAGCGGAGAAATAGAGCACCAGTTATGAGGAAGCCGAGCGGTTGAAGTTGCCGCGGCCAACGACAGCTAATAAGAATTCATCATGTGCCGCAGCAGCGGGTCGAGAGTTGCGAGCGGCGATCAGCAGAGGTGAGTTGTAGAGGAGTAACTCCCCCAGGTGGACGCTGGACGAAAACGGACCATGATGAAGGGCATAAGAGTGGACAAGCGTCGCCTGCACGCGCCGTAATTGCAACGCAACAGGAGGGCCGGGAATGCCTGCTCCAGGAGCAAACCGAAGCAGCCCCAGCTCCACTCGATGTTTATAAACTTAAAGTCTGTAATCACATTAGGGCATGTAGTCGGCAGACCGGGGCTTGGGCTTCGGTTCTGACTCTGACTCTTGTGCTCAAACTTTTGCGGCTCTATCACCTGACGGAGCTTCGATTCTCGGGCTCCGCACTGGCTTTCTTGACTCCGCTAACTCCTCCTCTCTCACGCCGTCCTCCGATGCCCCTTGGCAATCGATGACAGCACGTACGAGCTGGGCTCCCCCTCTCAAAGATTTGAGGAGCAGCCACACTCTTTGTTTTCTTTTTTATTATTTAGCTCTGGGCTTTGGGCACAAGGGGCGTGTCGCTAGTGGGCGTTGCACTGAGCATTCATGATAAAATTATTATATTGTCCGAGGGCCGCTGTTTTAAGGAAGCCGTGGCGAGAGCCAGCCAGGAAAAAATGGATGAGGTCATCAACGTTTGTGTTTTTTTTTCCGACCAGAATATTGAATTCCCAATTTGATTTTGAGAGGAACAGGAAACGCTCAAAAGTGCTGCCCATAAGAGGTCCTTTTGCATCTTTTGGGCCCTAGATGTCGCAAACAACGATATATGAAACATTATATTGTGAAAAGTATTATCTATTTTCACTATTATAGGAATAGGGTGTTTATCCAGCAGAGTTAGTATTACAAAAGTAAGGTGTCCTCATCATATGCCTACAAAAATTCTTCTGTAAGTACACTTATAAATATACATAAACTTTTTATAGGGACTTGAAATGGATATTTATTTTATTTACTTCTGGATTAATTTCACCGATAATATCGACTCCTTTTAGACAAGATTTAATACTCAATCTCATTTATTGTTCCCGCCCCGCATCAGCCAGCCGAGGATTGTTCCTGGTCAGTCGGCTCTGGGCCATAAATAAATAGGCGCACGACAAAAAACAATGCACCGTGCTAATGTGGAGAAGGAGGCGATGCCATTGAGCCGCATCCAATTGCCCAGGCGGCAGATGTGGCTTCGTTCTCGGTGCTCAGATCGCTGATGGCTGACGGCTCAGCCAGACCAGTCCAGGCCACAATACGATCACCAGAGGCGTCTCTAATCTTCTGTAAATGAGTAAAACGGCGCAATACATTGCATTGCATGGCAGCTATTGAGGACTCTGATCCTCCATATGCTCCATGAAAACTGCGAGTCCTGGCTCTCCCAATCGGAACGAATTGGGGAAACAATAAAACCGACCCCTGCAACTCCTCCTCTTTCGAAATTTGAAGTAAAATCCAATCAATGATTTAGGAAGAGAGCCCGGACAGCGAGAAAATGCAAATCTCCTTGCGAATATATTGTGATTTAGTTTCCTTCAGCAGCATCCATCGCGGGACAGGGATATTGCCACAAGGATTAGTCAGCTAACTGAGTTATATGTGCCTATCATCCCCCGAATGCCCTGACAGCAGCTCTCGGTACGGATCCGAACTGGATCCGGCTTGGTCAGTGGCTTTGGTGTGTGCCACCATTGTAAGACGCTGCCGATTTCTGTACTGCTCAGGTCACCATTAAATTTGCAATAATGTATTATAATTGTGCAAAAAATATATGTTAAAGCATTTGAAAGACTTTCAATAACAGCCATTCGGAAGTAAGTTTGCGCCACTGGCCTTCCTAACATTGTTGTTCCAATTGCCACAGCGAGATTCAATATCTGTACTGACACTGGGACCCAGGTTCCCCATTGACCTGCTCCCATCTAGCAAAGTGCTTCATTCTGTGGGGGATAAGTGTAATCCCACGGATAATTCGACGCTGCCTGTATTGGCCTTAGGGAGGCCGCGGCTACATGCCAGTTCCTGGGCTCATGAATATGTTATTTGATCCGACTTGCTGGCGAGCGAGTGATTCATAGGCCAGTGTCCTCTCGGGGCAATCTTTTCCTGCTGCACTTTTCTGGGCTGTTGATGGCGATGGCGATCATGTCGATTGCTCGCTGATATAAATATAAATGGGCGTGCATTGCGCTGATTTGTCGGCTCAACTACAAAGCGATAACTAACGGCAATTTAGCTTGGCATTTGGGTTTCTCCGCAACCTGGTCAGCGATCTCATCGATTATCGCGATTGCCGTGATCATGATCTTCTAAATCAGTTCGCTAGGCGAACTTCTTTATGGGCTCTATAGTGTTTCCAGATTCATTGCAGCAGGCCTCAGAGAAGGCCTTTATTGCTAATTGGTCTGTGATCATAGAGGCTGTACTTATTACCTCTCCACTGGTCACTCACAAGCAAAAAGAGACCTGGCTCAAAGCCGATCACAAAGTTAATCCATAAATTGTCACAAAATCAAAAATCAACCAAAATATTTTCTAGAACTGCCTAAGCTACTTCCCGCGGGGCAGCGTCTTTGAAAGTGATTTTGGAATTCTTTCGAAATCGGTATACCCGAGTATCCGCTTATATAGATCAGCGCGATCAGCAGACAAAAACAAGCTGGCGAAAAAAGACAAGAAAACGGCATGTTGTCAAACGTTGAGTTGACTCAGCCGCAGGCCAAGATTAAGATGGGACTTCGCACCCGACTCCATCCAAGGCCAGAGATGAGTTGAGCGACGCGTCAAGGAATCAAGACTTGCCGAAGACAACGGGGGCGTGGCTGCATTTTGATTGAAATCAAACACAAAAGCAGATTACAATTTATTTATTTGGCCAAGCGGCGTGTGGGAACGAGGGAAAAGGAGTCCAAATCCGAGGCAGGAGAATACCTTCGAAAGGTTCGCGTGTGCACCGGATAATCCCAGTGCACTTGTTGCACATACTCGGAGAAGACCGCCGACAGCCACTGCAGACCGCAGGCCGACAAAGGCAAGGGAATTTAAAAACGTCCAAGTTCAAGGGCCGCAGGAGGACCACGACGAGATGAACTCATCAGACTCAGACGGACTCAAAACCGACACGGAACTGATCCCGATCGGCTGCCGCAGGTCGAATGAAAGCGGATTAGTTGGCCGAGAGGGTGTTAAGTCGGGTAAACGCCTACTCGGCAAAAGTCATGTCATGTTGTGCCAGAAAGGATTTGCGGAGCGAGACACTGACACAATTTCTTGCACCTTTATCTCCGCAGGGTAGCATCAAGATCATGCTTTGATCCTTCCCTGCACGGTTTGGCAATATTTATTAGATTTTATTGGATTTCCTGCTTAGGCTCTGGGCACTGCACAATCTTAGATGTGAATCTGCCAGCAGGCACACGGAAATAATGTGAGGCCCTCCCCCAAGGACCTTTGCCCGGCCACCTCCTTGGGCGAAACCAATTCCACTTGGTCATGCAGAATTACTCTGGGCGGTTATATTTCTGCCACCTTTCAGATTGTCATATATTTTTGGCCATTGTCAAATTATCGATGATCAGCCACCCAATCCGGCCAAGATAAGCCCAGCGAGGGTCTCCATTTACCAGTGAGACGTGTGCCGAATTGTAATGACCAATTTCCTTATTAGTGACGATGATCTGGTTATGGAATCAAAGGTATATATTCTTTAAAACTCTGTTTTCTAAACCCATTGTGTTAACGTCTAGGCTTCCAGAAGTAGAGCAAAAACTTATTAAAGAGGAGCTTCAGAGTTATTACCAATGGCTGCCATTCTCCGGACTTCTCTTTTTGGCAAGGCATACCGCAATTCATGATGGCTGCCGCGCGGAGCAGAGGAAGTACGATTTTTTCAACCACCAAATAAAAGGTCCTTTCGGACTGGGAACAATTTTAGCGCGAGCTCGGTCACACCAAGCGTTTATAACCGCCAAAGGCAAACATCCACCGAGCAGATCGAAGCGTAATAAGCGTAAAAATAATCCATCTTTCCGCTAAGCAAGCTGCAGTCGTCCATTCCCGTCGCCTCGTCCTGTTCAGACACTGAGGCACACGGCCTGCCAAGACCTCCCCTTGGCGGGATCAGGGTAGGACTGGGCCTAGGGCAGCTGGGAGCCAGCAGCAGGGAAAGTGTCAAAAAATGTTTCATTTTAGATCTGTTGAAAAATAATGCTCCTCTCTTTGTCCTATTCACCGTGATTTCTGTACGCTTCACGCTAATTTGCGCGCCTATCAGCTAGATGATGGCAGTGGTGGTGGCTATGGTGTCCTAGAACCCACTTCCCTTTGCATCGCACCCCGAGCTGGATGCCTTCCAGTTTTCCGATGGCGATCCGAATCAACTGCTGCATCCTTTCGCACATTGTTCCTGGCACTTCCCTGCCATGGGAATCACTTTTAGTGGCGCGAAATATAATTCATTTAAATGATTGGGTTGTTTGTATAAGGGGGGAAGTCGTGGAAATTCGTTTTTTCCACTCGTTCACGTAGTCATGCATATTCCGTAGTGCTAAGTGCGGGGGGTGTTCCAAATGGAATAGTGTAAATGCGTCGTAGTTTCCACAAAAGGTTTTTTTTGGAACAGAGCTCCGAGTTGGACATAACACTCTTTACGAACATTTATCGTAGCAAATTGGGGAATTCCAGACTGGAAACGTGTTGGGCGAGAGAGAGAGAGCTTTGAGTTTTAGAAATTACCAACAATTGAAATAATAACAAACGCTTGTCTCACTTTTTCTTCCAATAGAAAAGCAGCCGAAGACAACTGTAAGCGAATCAGCTCGAAAGTACGAGTACGAGCACAATACGGAGCTACAATTACAATTACTAATGCCAGTTGCCCTGGTCGGCATCGGCATCGGCTTCGGCGAAAGATCAAAGCGAAATACAAAGCTTTGCTGGCTAGGAAATAACAGAGAAAATAACGTTGCCAACGTGCACCATAACAATGGCAATAAAGATAAAAATAAAAATTATAAAATATAAGCCAAGGCAAAGTGATGTTCAACAAAAATGGCACAGGCACAACAGAAAAAAGAAGCATTGCAATGCCATCGCCATCGCCAGCTCCAGCTTCAACTCCAGCCCCAGCATCAGCTTCAGCTCCAGCTACATCTCTTCCCAAAACCAAAGCCGGGCCGGAGTTCACATCGAACTGCTCTCGCCAACTTTCCCAAGCAATGCCAGTATGCAAATATATCATAGCCGGCTAGTTACCCTGATGGATGGTACAGCCGAATGGTTCATGACTCATCCGCACTGTTGGCCCCCACTGGACATTTCCTCGAGCCCCCCAGTGCCATCTTGCCGAGCAGGTACGACACCAAAGTTACGGTTTGATCACAAGTTGAGCGTAAAATATGCTAAAGATCATCGGGTGTCAGTGGCTGTGCCAGTGTGTGTGCCGGCAAATGAGCGTAAAATGATCAAAGAATCTTCGCGCGCCATGCCACTCCGCAGAGTTGCCTCCGAACCCATCGGTTCTCCTGGACAGGGCCGGGTTTGGTCATTTTCTGCCAGTCGCCATCGCAAATGGCACGTATACTAACTACGTGTGCGCATTTTTTAAAATAACATTCAATTTGTGCAACCTGATCAAGCTGGCCTCAGACCTGATCAGGCTCAGTCTTAGGCTCAGGCTCGGGCTGATCGCCGATCGCCCTTCGACGATCACTCGAATGCGCTGGCATTACTTAATAAATAATCAAAGCACTCCGTTGCAATCACATTTTTCTGGGATCCATATTTCGGAATCTTGCGACTGACGCTTGTGCATATTTTACGCTTGCTTAAAATGACCAAGTGGCGAGTGCGCCCAGTGGATAGTGCCGACTGCCCCGCTCAGAGCTCAAAGAAACCGCCGAAGGGTAACCGTGCCGTAAGACACTTGCAACAGTGCAACTGCCACCATCGGAGATGGAAATTACACGTTCCATGCCGCTCTGATGATTTCTGCAATTGCTGACCAGCATCGGAGGCAATAACAACAATTTGTTCGCATTGCCGGTGCAGACAGACTGGCTGCTGCCGCTTCATCGCTGCAGAGCAAGAAAATAAGTGTGTAAAACGGATTACAAATTATTACAAACTATTAAACTAATTTTTTAGCAAGAAAGGAATCCTACTTTGGGAATCTGAAGTTGGTATATCCCGGTAGTTTACCATTGGATCAGTGATCGAATTGATAATCAATCGTAATTAGGACAAAAGGCATAACCCCTTATAAAATGTCGACAAAATTTTTAAAAATTATTTCCTTCGAAGATCAAGAATATATATGATTTATAAGGTCGGAAATGACTCCTTAACGGCGTTACAAGCTTCTAACCCCCAGCAGGGGTTGTGCAGAACCCTTAAACCATCGCACAATATCTCTTATTTATTTTCTTTTTCCAAGGGAGTGCATTTTTAAATCTTGTTACCCCAAATATAAATCTTCTTGAATATATATTTAATAAAGACCTGGAATATTTTTTTATGTGCGTGCCAATTGGCCCGGTTCGGCATCATAATCGACTCGCAGCTGCACTGCCATTACTCAGTCGATCTTCAGGGCCCGGTCCAGGGCTCCTCCAGGTCTGGGGGTTTCTTATTGAATTATAATGTTATTTAGATGCGGCTGACGCTGCGGCTTCTCAATCGACGTCATCGATTGTGGCTTGCAGACGCAGACAGCAGACTTTGTGGAAGCGAACCCAGGCGATAGTTGTGCTTTTAGTAGAATATGAAGACATTGGAGGAGGCCTATTATTAGATATCTTTTTGGAGCCGTAAGCAAGGATCTCAGTGGGGCGTATGTCGAAAATAAAGGGACTTCTCCATAATATAGACATACTGGCACCACAGGCAGGGCGACGACTTTTGCAGGTTGATTAAAAGCTCACATGCGTAACCCAAACACGCGGCTAATCAAATTTTCAACGCGAATCGATCAAAATTCACGCGTTACTGCCCTGCATCGGTTTCCAAGCTGCAGCTGCACCCTACTCCCAGAGGAAGACGAACCGCATCCAAGCTCGGTGCGGAGTCAGAATCAGCCCTCGTGATGCCACACAACGATCTAGAAACAACACATCAAGAGCTATGCTCTAAATTTGCGTTACGTAACGGAATTTAAAGCGTTCCTTATCAGATTGGTTTTGATGTTTTATCAACGCTCGCTGCTCATGGCTCTCATGAACATGAATGCTCGCACATACACATATTGCTGCTGCTTTCGGCACGGTTGTTGTTGCCTTCCGGCTGCGCCATTTAATACGTAAATAATTTTTAATGAATATATGATATATATTTTTCGGCGTGCGGCAAGCAACGAAGTGTGTGAAAAATAGGCGGAAAATTCCCAAAACATCAACACTTGAAAATTGTATTATAATTCATCAGCGGACGAACGGTGGCCTTTCGCTGCAGATCGTTGAATTAATGCTGCAGAACAGTGGCAATTAACTTATTTATTTTTGATGCAGGTAAGAATACAACTAGCGGAAGATCGGAGCCCAAATTTGCGTACCAAAATGTCTTGCAAAATCGGTTGCTCAGCTACCGGACTTACATCTTTGAGTCAAATCGACCGCACAGGAAGTCTGGTTTAAGGCATCCGAATTCGCATGCCTTCATCTCGGGATTTCGTCTATCGAAAACGCATAAATCACGGCTTTCATCTCGATGTGTCGGGAGGGCCTTTCAACAGCTCTGTCAAAGTGCCGCTGTGGAACTCACACTCGGTCTTGGACTGGCCACACAAATTTAATTTGTGTATAAAAATGTCCAAGTTGGTGGGCCTGAGACCGAAACCCAGCCAGGATAAGAGTCGTCTTCGGAACAAACGAAGCCGCAGGCTACTGTGTGGCATGGAAATGACAAAGTGGAAACAGGACAGGCCAGACAGGATGGAAGACCCCAGGACGAGATGAGATCAATTATGATTGTCACAGCTGACACACATTATCGCCCCCGAGCTAAGAGCGGAAGGGAGACAGAGAACCACGAACCTGTCATCGTGGCCCGACCAGGACTCTCCCGATCCTCAGGACCCGAGATATAAACTAATTGATGTTTTCATTTCTGGCTCTCTGATGGCCGGAGAACATATTCCTTATAGGTGGTAAGTGCGACGCCCGCTGAGCACACATAATTGAGAGCAGCGGGAAGGTCCTGAAGAAAGGACACCGGTACCCGAGAGCCGAGATTCGAGATCTTCCTACCTACAGCTATTGCCTGTAGCTAGCAGCATTTGGTCGGGCGATCGGGCGTAACTAGTGCAGGGTGCTTGGGCATGGACTATTTCTTCCCTCCCTAGCTGTCATTTTGTCAATGGTTTTGTTCACTCCCGTGCGCACTTCGCCGCCCTTTCGGGTCCTCTCATCTTCGGCCAGCCCCACATTTTGACGGCATCTTTAAAGTCCTGACGTTGGTGGTCGTCGGAGTCCAGTGCACATACTATGGGCATCCCATTGTCAATTGCTCTATTTGGCTGCCAGCGATGTGTGTGGCTCAGTTCCCAAATTATTCTTGTATTATCGAATTCACAACTGAACATGTTTGCCGTTTTTGTCTCTAATTGTTTAATTGTCAGATCATGAGTCGGCTTGTTGTCTGGCCATGTCAGAGGAGAGTGCCCCCGCCCTTGCCAGGACCCGTCGCCATCCATCCACGACAAGGACTCGCATCGCTACGAGGGATAGGTGGGCGATCGGCATGTTAGTACATTGTCGTCCTGTCATTTCAGGGACAATTTCGTGAACTATTTTGAGGGATTATAGTTGCTTGTGCTTCCTTGTGTGAACCTGTCAAAAGGCCCGGCCGCATGAACATGGCCACAACAGGTCCTGTGTGTGGTCCAAGATCTTGGAGACAATGTGATTAGACTCTAATGGAGTGTGATAGGTTTGTCTCTATTGTATCTCAATGCAATAATGGGATCAATTTAATACCACAAAGGCCCAAGCGACCCCTACGAAATCCAATTTAAAACTAATACCCACGGTTCGAAATTTTTCTTGGGATGTTTGTCTGCGGGGATTTAAAATTGGTCTGGCACAGAGTTGAAGATTTAAATATTTTTTTAAAGAACTCGAGAAGGGAATTAATATAAAATGCATGTTTTAAAAATTTGCTATATTATTACTATAGTTTCGGGAGAGTTTTCTCTTGATTTTTTACCTTTTCTTACCTTGATTATTTATCAGTGCTCAGGACTCAAGGCTTTGCGTAAGTTGCGTAGACCCCAGTTTATGAAGGCATTTCTCTCCCAAATAAATACTAAAAAAAATGCTTTTTAAATTTTAAATTTGAACTTTTATTTCTTTGATTATCGCTCCTTTTCTTAAATCTACAAGAACATGATTCTTAATGTAATATTCGAAATAGGTTTAAACAGTCTTAGGGTCTTTAGATGACGACTTATCTCTAGCATAAAAGTACTACCAATAAAGTGGAGCTCTTAAAATCCGAAGTAGGGATAGGTGGGGGCAGCAGGCATCATGGAGCTCTTCGGGTCGACCTGATGATGGTATCCAGTCATGTGGTTGGGTGCGGTTGCCGAGGACGGGAAGAAAGAGCCGGCGAAATTATAGCTGTCCCACGAGGAGGGATGGTGGGAGCCAGATGCGGCAGCGGACGCGAACTGGGAACGAAGCTGCTCGGCGGATGTGGCAGCACTGGACATGGAGTACGCAGAGGCACTGGCGGCCGAGTAAGTGGAATTTCCTGATCCAGCGCCGTAGGTGGGGTTCATGAAATCGCCATTGGCACCTGGTTGCTGGGCTTGCGACTGCACCGGGCTGTGGGCGGCAGAGCTGGTGCCAGAGGTGCTGCTGGCAGGGGACATAGAGGCAACCGAGCCTCCATATCCGGGGTGGGTCTCATAGGCAGCTCCCGAAGTCGGCCAGGACTGGGTACTGTATAGCCCCATGTTTGGAGCAGCGGCAGCGACAGAGCCGGTGGATGAAGTTGCTCCATATGAAGCAGCTGTGGGAGCGAAACCGGGCACTTGCTGGGTGTTCAGTTGCTTGCGGAGACGAGCACGGCGGTTGGAGAACCACACTTGAACACGGGCCTCCGTCAGTCCTGTGCCCTGGGCCAACTCTTCGCGAGTATATACATCGGGGTACTGGGTGCGGGCAAAGATGCGCTCCAGGGCGTCGATCTGGTCATTGGAGAAGGTGGTGCGAGAGCGCCTCTGCTTTCGCTTCAGCTGCACACTGGGCTCGGCATCGTCCTCGCTCTCGTCCTCGCTGCCCGCAGATCCAGCACCTGCTCCGCCAAGGATGCCATCAATGCTGTGAGAGGTTCCCGATCCGGAGGATCCGCGCAGCAGGCGTGAAATGGAACTCACTGAAGGGGCGCTCTGCTTATCGCAGACTCCGGACTCGATCAGCTTGGCGCGGATCTCCCAGCTGAAGATTCCGGGCTGCGACTGTTTCAGCTCCTCGATCCTGGCCTCGATGTCGGGAGTGGCCACGCGCGGCTTGCTGCCGCCGATCACGCCCGGGCGGATAGAGCCCGTCTCTTGGAAGCGGTTGAGGATCTTCGAGACGCAGCCGTGGGATACGCGCAGCTGGCGGGAGATGACGCAAGGACGAACTCCGGCGGCTGCCATCTCCACTATTTGACGGCGGATGTGATTGGGCAAGGGACGCCCGTTGATGAAGACGCCGCCAAGCTGGTTGACGCGACCCTGTCCTAGAATAAAAAGAGAAGATGGAATCGGGATAAGTACATGTGGGCAAGCGGAAATCTGGGGTAATCCCTCTTTCTGTGATCCTCTTACTACGGTTCAAGTGCGCTTGCTGGTGGCCTTATTTTCGGGCCGAAGATCTTTCAATTAACTTTTTTTTTCATGCCCAATTGAGCAGTGACCACTTCACTGCCTTGCGTTTGGATAGCTCTGAGCAGGATAAGCCGGAGGATCACTTGGCGCAATCTTTTGTTGCGAACGGACACAAACGATTCGTTTGCCATTTGTAGACACAACAAAACGCAAATTGGCAATTTGCGTAGGCCTTTTTTTTACGGAGAGAATAGAAAGCCGATCTGGCCGGGAATGCAGCTGCATCCAAAGCCGGCTCATGCAATGAAATCAAACTAATAATCCATAAGCGCTGCAGAGACGCCCAGCTGTGACGGCTAATATGAGTACAAGTGTGTGTGTGCCGGACCCAAAAACACCAAACACAAAACAGGGCCAAAAGCCGAAAGCCAAAAGCCGAAAAGAGAAATAAAATCCCAGTCCATGTGGAGGCAGGCTCTGGTGTTTGGGGCGCAGACGTTGTCAGCTACGTGATACCCAAGCTTGGGTCCCGGGATCGGAGTCATTCCAAGATCAAAGCCCAGCGCCACAAAGCCGCCGGGGCAAGAGACGAGCCATGAGCTGGTCGCGCCAAAAAGTCTGCAAAGTCCGGGCTTGAGTCTGGGACTGGGATTGGGGCTGGGTCTGGGCTTGGATCACAATCAATAAAAGCTGATCATGCTGCCGGACGGGTAATGATCTCTCGTTTGAAAACAGCGGGCGAAAGCGCTGTCCGAATGATGAGCCAGCACTTTTCCGCATTGGCCTGACGTTTTGTACTCGTAATTGTGG
Source organism: Drosophila bunnanda (assembly GCA_035046265.1). Classification (NCBI taxonomy): domain Eukaryota; kingdom Metazoa; phylum Arthropoda; class Insecta; order Diptera; family Drosophilidae; genus Drosophila; species Drosophila bunnanda. The sequence continues at coordinate 154,930 of JAWNOB010000029.1, forward strand.
TAATTGGTAATGCTCGTTGTAATCTCTGGATCTGCGAGCTGTGTTCTACCATCTGCTATCGTTATCGATATGGGTGCTTACCTTGGAAGGGATATCCGGCAAAGTAGGGTGTCATGTTGATAGCCGAAACAGCCATGTCTTCTTATGTCGCGTTGGAGTAATCCGTGGTTCGTCTAGGATAGCACTTGCTGAACTCTTCTCTTCCTTCAGTTTTCTTGTACGATCTTCACGCACAGTTGACCGAAATGCACGCAGGTTAAAATGTGTTCGAATGCGCTGTGAGAGGTGATGCTGCTCGTTTGCTTGACAGCTCGAAACTGATTTTGAGACAGCCAGCCGCAAGACTAAAACGAATTCGTGAGATTCTCCGGGCCTGGGAAAACGAGTTTTCGGTCAGCCTGGAGAACCAGTGCGGTGAGGGTGGAAGTGCGAGCCGTTGCGAGAGCGAGAGGTGGCGATCTTTCGGTTGGCCAGAGCAGAGCAGCACTCTTCCGGCCCCGTGTGTGTGCCAGAGCAGTGCAGTCGAGCCAGAGCGACAGAGAACGAGAGTGAGGGTTTTCATAGCATGGCTGCAATTTCGTTGGCTCCGCCTTTGGAAAACCGAGCTGATTTTCGACTCGTACTCTTCCCTGCTGTCCCGGCTCTGGTACAATTCCGAGTCGAGAGGGCTAGAGCTGCTGATTATTTATTTTATTCTCCGCTAATTTGGAGTTATGCGATTTCCATGGATTTTCCATATTCCATGCTCGCACCAACTTACTGGCCTAGTTGATTACGCATATCGTAATCACATTACTAGCACAATTTCCGCCCAACACCTTCGCAAACAAACAGTTTTCCCCCTCGCCCCGGCACAGAAATAGATTTCTATTATGGAGTCCGTAGAGCGGCAAACACTGTAGCTCTATTCAAGGCTCTGAATGATTGTACGGTGGCAGGAAAAGCTGAATGAAAAAAGTTCTAAGCCCTCAGAGCTCTTTAGCTGCCATATCTGGCCCAGACAGGCCATGAAACGCATTTCGTTTGCATTCCATTCTGGCGGCAAGACTTCTCAGTGGCCTTGGGACTGAGTGGCGGTGCCTGGGGCTCAGGTACACGTGTCTGGCCCCATCCTTTGCGGGATTTTCCTGTTCATTTGGCAAGCGAGTCCGTTCAATTGATTCGAAGGCACAACTGCCTTAAAGCCAGTTACAAAGAACTCTATTCAGGGGCACTATGTTTTATGGTTTGGCTCGGCAACACGCTCCATCAAAAGTTCATTTCGCAGCTGTGATTCAATTATCGTGCCAAGCAGAGTCGTCGCTGTTTGCTTACATTAATTAGAGGCCACCCATACCGAAACCCATACCCTGGGACGAAACCAAAGCCAAAATTAATATTCATGAGAAAGAAACTAATATGTGTGGACAGACGAGTGGGAAGCTGACAAAAACATTTTCGCACGAGCAAAAAGGAAGAGGAAAAAGAAAAAGTAAACTCCATTTCCGAGTGCATGACTTTTGGTTAATTTCCAGCGAGTGCGAGTGCTCTGGGCCACGAGTGTCGGCCGAAATCAAAGAAGTTTTGGCCAAGTTGCGTATACGCCGCGTGTGCGAGCATTGAAATTATGCGGCATCATAGCCGAGGCTAGTCTGGGGAAGCGAACAATGTGTGGATACGGACTGAGTTGTTGCCACTGTTGTTGGTTGTCGGTTGTCGGCTGTTGCTTGTTGGTTGGGGCGAGGTGTCTCTGTGTCTGTATCTGTATCTGTGAGATACTTTCGGCGTGGGTGCGACGCTGAGCGTTGAATTTGTGCCATTTGGCAATAATTGTGGGACTATTGTTCGCCCGACCGCCACGCTCGGTGTGTGGCTTCGCCTCGAGGCAATCGCTCAAATCGTTTGACAACTGAAACTGCTACTGTGCGATTGGCAAAGTCGCCGCAGATTGGGATTCGGATTCTGTTCAGATACGGACCGTGTGTGTCAGCGGGAATGATGAATCTGTACCCGTTTCGAACACTGGAATTCAAACGGCAAGTGTTCGCTCGAAGCCTATATTATCTGCATTGACTGCCATTCTCCCATATACATATATGCAGCTTGTATATTGCTTTCGCATTGACCTGGAGCATATCTGAGAGTTGCCGGTTTTTCGATACACATTATTTGTTGGAAATAAATGGCCCCGCCTCAGACTCAGCTCCAGTCGGGGACGAAATACTTTTCTCCCCGTTGACTGTGGCATTTTTGTGGGAATTTTTTAATATTTTTCGTAAGCCAGAAGCAGAGCAGACAGAGGACCATGGAGGAGTCAATGTATTTGCCTAGCTGTCGAGTAATATTCCGAGCTGGAAAATTCATTTGCGGAAAAGGCAGACAAACGGCTGACTGTGGCCAAAAGAATTGACTTGAGTGATGGCCCTAAAATGCTGTGGAATCCAATTTTTACAGCATTGCCTTCGTTTCTTCGCTTGGCAGACGTTTGAGGGGCGTTCGACGGGGGCCTGCCATATCGATAGATACCACTACCCAAATGGCGGGTATAATTTTTCATGAGCGTCGTGTATTAGGGCGTAATGAAGATCCCGTCCGAAACGCTCGGCTAATGACTCCCAAAACGCTCCCAATAAATTCCGCTGAAAAATTACCACTAACGCCCATATGTCAGCTTAGGCCAAAGCTGAAGCTGCTGCTGGAACTGGAGCTGGAGCTCTGGGCAACAGCAACATCTGTGGCAGCGAAACAAGAAAACTAAATTAAAACTCAACCGTTTAAACAGCAAATGTTACCACAAAGGGGCGGCTTGGCCGGGCTCCAGGCTGAAAGCCAAATCCCAGAAACAGAAACGGAGATGATTAATTAAGGCGGCTACTTGGCAGAGGAGGATCGGGATCGGGATCGGGGTCAGTTGGCCGCCGCCGCAGAGGTGAGAAGAGTAATATGTACAAATATATCACTCCTTCGGAACGGTTAAAAACGAATTAATAATGTGCGATCGGAGGCCGCCCCCAGAAATGCGGAATGCCAGTTGGCGAGGAGTCCAGAAAGAGAGTCACTGAAGGACTCCGAAGCCGGAGCTAAGCCAGCCAATCAGGAGGGTTCTGAGGAATGACGCGGCAAAAGGATATTGCCCGAGGACCGCTAGACTCTGGTTGGGACCATAAAGAAGGCCATTATGTGCATGATCTGTGGTTTTCCCCTCCGCTCCTCGCGCAGCATCGCTTGCGGCGCTTTGTCGGCAAAAGTGTGAACAGAACCGAACAGGGGGGTGGAGTAGAGTGGAGTGGTGTGAGGGAGTTAGGGGAGGATACGGACACCCAAGCCGCTGCCGCCACCATCGAAGTGTGAATTCTAACAGCCCGCGTCGGCGGTGCCGTCGTAAATAATGCATTCGAGATTCGGTCACAGTCGCTGAAATGTACGGATTCCTTGAATCCATTGAATCCCAAGGAGCGAATGCTGATCACGATGAAGCTGAAGGAATATTCTGCCTAATTGCCTATGGCGTAGCGCCTTCGTTTATCGCATTCCTGTTAATTCCGAGCTGATCCCGAATCACACGCCGCTCGCCTTCTGATATGGCTTCGATGCCTTTTCATCGATTCCTTTGCTCCGATTGCTGTACTCCGATTTCAGATCTTAGATGGGTCAGCAAGCGCTTGGTTCGGCGTTAAGCCATAAACTCGTTTAGCACCTGCCGCGAAAAGGTGCGATGTCAATGATTGTAATTATGACGCCTGCACATATTACCCAATCAAAGGGTTTCGCCGACTCAGATCGACACGGCCAAATCGGTGGTCGTGATCGGATCTCTCTCCACAAGCGATATCTGGATCCTGGGCAAGTTCAGACTGTGACCCGACCCGCTTAGGTTTTCGAAACAAATGTCTTTTCGATGCAGCTCAATTGTATCCTACCTCATCCATGGTAGGAAATAATTCATATTTTATCACATTACGATTAGAACTAATTTGACATTGACATATTAGCATGTCCAGCCCCCAGCCAAATACCGCTCGAATATATAGTCGTAGAAGACATAATCACGAAACACCATCAATCCTGTGAGAATGATGCAGTACGGGGCATAATTTTGTACTCAAATCTATAAAAATAAACATAATCTACAGAGCAGAAATTTACCACTGGTTTCGGTGGTTTTGATTTATTTACCATAGTATGTTATATAAATGCATTCGAAATGCATTTTAGCTATGCACTCGGCTCCGCCACCGATCTTCGAAATTATCGTCAGTCCCTGCTGGTCCAAGTGAAAATAAAAGATAAATAATTATTCAAAGGCTTACTCCAGAGCCATGGAACGCCGAGATCGTGGTTCTACCATTAATTAAAAACGCATTTTCCGATGTCCAGCCATGCCTCAGTTCCAGTTGCATCTTCAAATCGATTTTATACAATTTTGACTGTGTTGATTTTTCCCAAAAAGTGACAATTGGCCAGCGTGATTCTCCATTATTTCTAGGTGAGCCCCTTCGTCGGCACATGTCAAAGTACTAGACCTTATAGCTCCCATCTTGCCGCGATTATGATTTCAGCCTCAAGTCAAATTTCCCGTTACGGCAGCTGATGTAAGGTCTCGTGCCGACTTTTCCAAATCAAATTGCAGCTTTCATTGCTCTGCCCTTTTCCCTTGGTTTCGGCGAGTGTGGAAAATTAAGCTGGATGTTATCTTCTGTTGATTTAATTAGATTTTGATTTGTTGCGCCATTTTGCGCATTGAATTGATGTTAGGTTCCTGGAATCTGGAGATTATTACCAAGCTGGTTTTGAAGATGCCGCCGCCGCCCTGGTCAGATAAGGCCCCTCCCCTATATTGTGCTGTATAACTTTCTTAAAATCGTGACAGATATTTAACACTTATTAGTCACCTTTGGCTAGACAGCCGGTTTTGCTAAGAGGTTTTACTGCTATTTTAATTACTATCCATATCTGCGTCTCCAGATATAACTCACTTTCTTTAGTGGGCGTCCAAATCAATTTTCAATAAGCATCTAAGCGTCATTACGTCGATTAACACTTAAAGCGTCAGCATCTTCATTATCATTATTGCCGCTCTATGCTAATTTCCCGGCTCGGTGTCAAAAATCCACAAACTGCCAAGTCTCTAATTTAATTACCATAATTTGGCAACACCTTTTTCGGGTGTCGACGCCTACCAACAACCTGGCAGATGCGTATCTTTCGGATCGCCTCGCTCGCAAATACAAGGCACCCGTATTTGCTGTTTGTGCGTTTAGGCTAAAAAGCGCTGCTAAAGCGATTGGCAACGCCGGCAGTGGCAGTGGCATGCAGGATGTAGGCCGTTTCCAGAAGTTGACTAAGTTGGTGTGTCAAATCGATCATCGGCACAGTTTGACAAGTCCATTTGGCCGACAGAGAGACAGGTCCGTAAAGCAGGAAACAAAACCGAGCCAAGCCGTGCCAAACAAAGTCTTTGGACCACCGGCCGTTTCGGTCTGTCCAAGTCCAGACTCAGAGTCGCCCGTTATAGGGACAGGGACGGAGCGTAACACTTACGATTTGTAATGGCCTCTAATCATGCGACAAAAAGAGGAACAGGTCCTCCTGCCAGGACCTACCGCCGCGTCAGCAAAACAGGTAGCCGATAGGGCAAATGTTACATCTCTACGCGCCGTGAGTCTGCGGTTCGGGTGTTAATGGTTTGTTAGTACGCGGCGGTGTTCTTGTCCTTGACCGCCCATCGAAAGCCCTACACCCGATACTCGACACTCCGCCCACCGCAATTAAGATTCTTGTGGTCGTTGTGTTGCCGGTAATTTAGTTATCTGCCTAGACTTCACGCGATTTTCGTCGGAAATAGACATTCGGCATTCGACGGTCGATTTCCACAGATGCCTTTGATTTAGCATGCACTGTTTAAAAACACATTTGGCTGCGTATAAGCCGGCTTTACAACCAATACCAGGCGATAAACACCACAGACAATACAATACGCTCGGCCCATAAATCTGCGAAAATCTGCCCGGTCCTGCTCCATCGATTGGCGCGGAGGGGGTTTCATGTTTAGCAAATTACTCAACAGCTGGCCAGTGGAGGAGCTGGACCTACTGCTGGGGAAGCAGGCGGAGGACGCCCAGCTACCCATTAAATAAATTATAACGAACACAGCCCCTGAGACGCTAAGCGGAATGGACTCCGCCGCCAACAAATTACCGCCTGCCCGCCACCGATGAGCTCGCGCCTTTCCCATGTGGGAGACGACACGCAGTCTGCAGTTTCTGCGGATGAGGATCACGGCGGCAGGCCAGATAATGCCAAGGAGGAGGTGCATGTGTCAGCAGCTTGCTCAAAGCGAATGCCGCTGGGAGTTGGCTTTTCGGCTGCGTTCTTAATTTATGTTATTGATGTGAATGATATATGAAAGGCACTGAGGGAAATGGGGAAACTCGGCTGTGCCTGCAGATTTCACAGATTCTCATAACGAATTATCAAGTTTGCATTTTGGACTTTAAATATTTCCCCCAAAAGCAAAGTCTTGGCGGCCGTAAAAGCCCAACGTAAAAGGTGTATGGGACAAATGTGCAGATGCAAATGTTGCATATGCGAGATTTCGGTGAAGGTTGCACTTCAAGATTCTGCATGAGCAGTTAACCGACAAGCCAAAAAGAGGAACACAGACAAAATGAGTTACGGATTTGCCATCGCTTAAGTTGAGTGCCAATCTGAGCCGGCTCCAAACCCCAGTCATATAAACAAATGAACATATGTAAAATTCATGCTCGACAGCGACAACGCAGACGGAGACTGAGCTGGGGACGAAGACTGGGACTGATGTTGATGTGTTTTACGACTTGACACAGAGCCTCAGAGGACGGGATGGACTGGGATGAGGATGAGGTCTCCACAGTGACTGGACAAAGTGGCCGACAAAAGTCGGTCGGAGATCCGTGCGCTTCAGCTCGGAGTTCGGAGTTCGGAACTGACTGAAATGGCTTTGAAGCGCACATTTGCCAAAGTGATCGTAAAAATGCCAAGCCAAATACCTTGAGCACGTCAAGCGCGGCAATTAAAATTGAACTTTTATGTTACAATGACATATAGCCCAGTCGCAGTCGCAGAGCGCCTTAGAGCTCTCAAATGAGCTGGTGATGGGTGGCGAGGAGTGGAGGCCATCCGTGTGAACGAGCGAGATCAAAGCTTGCGCCGCATATACGCACTTGCAGCTGGGAAAAGGACGCAGACAGTGTGCGAGTGAGTCCGAGCCAAGTGTCTCTGTTCGCCGAACAATGCAAATGCCCCGTCCTCGACCCGCGCCCCGACCAGTTTTGTTTCACAATTTAATTGCAAATAAATTGAGTTTTTGGTACTTCATTTAAGCGAAACACGCTAAACTTTCCTGGACCGGCGGCGGTTCCATTAAAGTCGTCGTCGGCTGTTTTGGGATGTCTGTCGCTTTTACGAGACTCTGAAAGTTTCGAAACTAATTCTTTGCATGAAATTAAAATTGTTTCCTATGCAACTGAGCTCTAAAAGTATCTCTTTTCAACAGGACTCTACCCTTTAAGGCATCCCTTTCCTTCCTGGAACACATCTCCCACTTATATCCTCCTGACCCATAATGAGGTTCCACTAACTGATCCATCAAAACTCCGTTAGAAAACTGTCAACGGATGCTCGAAAACTCTGGGTTTGGGCACACACTAGTCTCTGGGCCCCGGAATGTAGGAGTTGTTGGCCGAACGGAAGGCAAAACAAACAACCTGGCTAGCCGACAAATATTGAACAATCACATATGACAGATCGCTCGTCCATCTGGAGTAGGATAAGTTACTCCCAGCTCACACTCACTAGCATACCCAGCGAGGACAGTTGTCAAACAGTTTTCACTCCTTCATGCTAAATTTGGAAGGCAAACAAACGCAGTCGCTGGTCCCGCCGGACCTGCGACATCCAGGCAGTCGAACCAGTGGCAGTGGCAAGGATGACGGAGGTGTCACAACGGCGGGGTGCCAGGCAGGAGCTGCTTGCACAGTGAGTGCCGACGCTAGATTGGAATTCGAAATACAGTTCGGATTTGAATTCAGTAGTCCTTAGCCCCAGTCCTTACCAGATGCCCGAGGTCTATTCTGAGAAGCCTTCAGCTATTCATGAGCCAGATAATAATAATTTTTGAAGACCACTTCGCACTTCGATTCAAGAGAGGTTTACGATCTCGTGAGTTTGAATGAATTTGACTGTACCCCCACGGGCCCTTTACGGCCCCTCGTAATGATCTATAGAGCAAGTTTTATGTCTGCTCTTGGCGACAAAATTTACAGCCTTCAGTAAATCACAATTGCAGTCTGCAGTGTTGCCAACATGTGCTCTGATTCAGGATAAGACAGCGGCGCCATAAAAACGTATCAGACTCAGGAACCTCGAAGTCTATATAAGGATATGTGTCTTTACTGGTGTAGCCATTGAGTCTGGATTCCGTTTATGGGATGCTAATTGGGGGTTTTGTTGACGAAATATTAACTGGGAAATGTCCTAAAGAGTGTGAACTGTAACACGATTTGTTTACAATGTTTACGATTTTTATACCCTTGCAGGGTTTTAACATTTTAGTCAGAAGCGTGTAACGCTATGAAGAAGTCATTTCCGACCCTATAAATCATATATATTCTTAATCAGCATGAAAAGCTGAGTCGGTCTAGGTATCTTCAGCGAATAAACCAGGGGTTACATCGTTAATAATGTTACAAATTTACCAAAATTTTAATTTTTTTAAATTTTCAATTCAGTATGCAGATTTGTTAATCTAATAAAAACTTACCAAGGACAGCTTTCCGTATTAAAATGAATGATTTTTTTGCGGAGTTGTGAGATTTTAAGAATTGCTTTTCTGTTTTTTTTTTTTTACGGATTTGTCATTCTAACAAGGGATGGAATGTTTAAATTGACTTTGAAGTCCTTTCCTACATAAACACATTTCTATTTCCCAGGCAGGAAGTTATATGCCACAACCAATTTTATGCTCGAATTTCCGTTTCACGAGGCATTAAAAGGCCGACTTGGCTCCTTATCAAAAGTTGGAGATTCTGGGCCTGCCACGCATGAGGAACTCCGATAATTGAAAACTGTCAATACGCAAATTAGGGAATTTGTCATGTTATCGTGACCAAGTGACTGTGGTCTTAGCCTGAGCAGGAAAATGGGCGTAGGCGCAATCAATTAATGCCCTGGTCAGGCAGGCATGTTCTCCTCGGCTCATTTGCATTGCCGCGCAGACGAGGCTTTCCAGTGCACTCAAGTGCCTGGCAGTGCGAAGTCCTTGCATAACGCTTCATTAGCATCCAGTTTAATGCTGATTGCTGCGCAGGGACTCCCGTGCCAGCTTATTAGTACGATCATAGGACAAGGGTATTTGGGTACCTAGAGGTAGTGTTACCTCAGCCTGCCAGCTCATTCCGCTCGATTCAGCTCGGGAGTTTTGAATATTTTTATAGCTCAGAGATTTGCATGCGGCCTGCTGCCAGGAGCCGACTCTCTCCAGTACACACACTCGCATAAAAGGCGAGGAACAGCCATTTTGGCTCTGGAGGTATCTATCGCTGCCGCCCTTGTCCTCTTCCTGATCCTGTGTGGAAGCCAGATGCAGGCTGCATGTGCGTATCCTTAATATGCGTAAACTTCACGCTTAATTCTTTATATCATGATGATGTCCTTTCGCTGTTTTCGCTTTTGTTCGTTGGTTTTTCAATTTTTCAAAAACTACATACCGTCCGAACTGTACCAGGTGTGACTTTCGTTTGCCATTAATGGCTGTTGATAGATTTTTATGTTTGTATATCGGCAAATGACTTTTCCAGTTCGGGGTAGAAGTTTCTAGGGGAGTCTTGGCTCTGGCACACCCATGTTGACTTTTTGATGCCGCCTACCAGCTCGTTAATTACTTCCCGAACACCTAATCCTTCAGTGCTGCATAGTAGGCGGTCAGCTAATAAGCTTGAAGCTAATCCCTATACGGCGTCATTATTACATAAAATTTCATAAATCAAATGCAGCTTCCTGGGCTAACCCCAGGTCCTCCATGGTTCCCTCAAAGCAAATAAGCATGAGCTGGCTAAGCCATGAAGCTAAAGAAAGCCCGTACACAACCCATAAACCTCGCTGACAAAGACTTGGCCTAACTAGCCGAGAAGGAAGGATGCGGCAGGCAGACCGGGAGCGGAAGAATGGGATAAACATATATTTGGGACACACGACACACGCAACTGTGGGTGCTAAAAATGCCAAAACCGGAACGATTGATAATGCGTCCTGGTCTGGGTAATGGGTAATGGTGTTGGGCTTGGTCTGGGCTCTCGCCCTGAGTCCTGTGCCCTGTGCCGACGGCAGCCTTCACGCTTTAATTGGCTGCCGGGGACAAAATAAAAGTCATACAATCCAGGACGAGACAGCTGCACGCACCCCACACACAGCCAAACTGATCGGACAAATTTCAACGGGGGGTTGACGTGCGGACGGATTGTGGATGCGGATTCAGACTCGGATGCGGATGCGCTTCGCTATCAAACATTCAGTGAAGAACCGCCCCGAACTGGCTGGGCCAATCAGGGCTCTCCTCGGGCGTGGCATTAGCTTGATTAAAACGCGGAGAAAGACCGATTTTCTCCGGGATTCTCTCGCGCAGCTCTTGCCTCTCTGTCGCGCAGCGAAGTTTGATCGGTGCCATATTGTATCTGGGTATCCGAGTATCTGTACCTGAAGCGGCGTGGCGCTATCAACCACCGAGAGGTGGGCGCGAAAGCTGCTCTCGCTCTCCTCATCCGAAGCCAGCAGCTACGATTCCAGCTCGACGGTGGTGGTGGGTTGCCGCGAAAACCAGTTTATGGAGCGATCTCATTGTGGAGTAGTCGTCGACATAGCCCAGACCCGGCCGGCCTTCGTTAATTTATGCTTGCTCTTCTCTTTAGTTGCCTTGCAAGTCTCGTGCTGTTTGATCGCCGAAGCGCGCGTAATTCCAAGAAAAATCCCGCTGCGTCCGAGTTCGATTTTCGGGTTGGGATCGGAGTTGCGAACTTCCGTCGGAATCGTGATGGAGTGGAGCCTTTGGCCCAGCTTCCAAGTGATTAACTCTAGTGAATACCTAGCATCTCTTGTGCAACTGTATCGCCTTTGAGGCACTACTTCAAGTCCAAAACCAAAGCCAGTTCGTCCTAAAGTGAGGCATCAGTTTAGTTCTTAAGTTATCGGTAAGCAGATTGGATCCGGACAATGGATATGTCCAGCGCCAACTCGTTGCGACCCCTATTCGCGGGTTATCCCTTTCAAGGTAAGTTTTCTCCTGTTCAAATCCTTAAAACTGCAGGAAAAAATTAGATCTTGGTCTGGGTAGCAGTTAAAAATATTTTCCAGACTTAATAGTTCATTTATTTTTGTTACAAAATGAAGTTTTAATTCGATTCCGTTCACTCGTCACAGGACAAGGTCGCGTCAACCAGCTCGGAGGCGTCTTCATCAATGGTCGCCCGCTGCCCAATCACATTCGCCTGAAGATCGTGGAAATGGCGGCCAGTGGAGTTCGTCCCTGTGTGATTTCCCGTCAGCTACGAGTCTCTCACGGCTGTGTGTCAAAGATCTTGAACCGTTACCAGGAGACGGGCTCCATTAGGCCGGGCGTAATCGGTGGGTCCAAGCCGAAGGTGACCTCGCCGGAGATCGAGACGCGGATCGATGAGCTGCGAAAGGAAAACGCCGGGATATTCAGTTGGGAGATACGAGAGAAACTGATTAAGGTGGGTAGCCAGTTCCAGTCGCAGCAGCACCTGCAGAACTGCAGGAAGCAATAAATGTGCCAAAACAAAGGATACAAGGACTTTGTCAGAGACCGCATGCCATTATTTGCAGACACAGAAAATGCGATGCAAACCAGAAATTCGTTCGCCGTTCGCATTCCTACTTCCGTTTTCCGAAAAGTCACGTGGCAGACTCGGGCCGCCCGCTGGCTTTGTTATGGCACGTTGTCGATTCCTCCGCTTCCGACACTGACACCTCTTGGTCCTTTTTGCATACATATGCCGTCTGGCCAGATGGCCCAAAAATGACCCAAGCATCGAGGAGCGAGGACCTATTTTGAACTTGGCCGCTTTTTCATTGACAAATTTGTTGTACAACGGCGACGACAAATTTTGCTTGCCACCCAAACCGTTAAGAAATCGATTTAACCATAAAGAGTCGTCGTTGTTGTCGTCTTCCCTGTGTCGGCATCGGCATCGATTGTGTTTTATCCTTGAGGCGGCGACAAGGTGCAAAAAGAGAATAAATGTTTATGCGCCCTCGGGACATCGCTCCAAACTTCCTGTTTGACATGCAGTTTAAAGGAAAGAGCAAATATGACAATGTATTGTGGGGGTGAGATTGGAAAACATTGCCCACACTTTACACCATATTCACCCAATGCATGTCTCTTTTTAATTCACGATTTATGAATCGAACAAAGTCAGTTTTGTGATTTCGAGTTAGTTTTAGAATATCACCTCAGAGACAACGGAAAAACCTGGTCAGAAAGCTTATCATCACACACAGATACCTCGATCAGTGGGAAAAACAAAGTAGATAGTTGGAATGGGGCCCAAGCTTAGTTCTGAACCTACACCAACTTCGAGCGGACAGCTGTCGGGATCAGCTCCTCCTATCCACGTACATACTTGGATGAGGACTGTCTTGGAGGGCTGATTAGCCTTTCGGCGAGATTCGAGAAGGCGGGAGATCCCTGCGAGTACCAGAACAAGAGATCGTGTATTCATGCGCCAGCCTCTTTTGGCGGCTCTCGTCTTGCTCTTTTTTTGAAGCCGCAATTAGCTACACTTTATGTGGCGATACGATTCAGGGGACCATCGATACGATCGGCCAGTATAGTATGTCGGAGAAGTGCTGGGGCTCATCGCTCTGTCAGGGCAGTAGGCGTCCGCTGGAATAATGCCCCCAGGTGCGCTTCACGCTTAATTAGAATATGCTGTGGGCACCTTACGGCCTTCTTCATCCCATTTCATTCTGGCCGTCTTGGCCATGGCCCCTCCCAATCGATGCAGATACATCTTGTTCGACGATCGTGATTGATTTCAGGGGCTGCTATTGCACTCTAGCTAATCCTGGGGACTGGTATTAAGCCCTAAAATATTTATGACCCGCTGACAACTGTTTTTTCCAGAAAACTTAATTATTAAAAAACACAAGGCACCTGTCACTCAAACAAAACAAATAAGTTAGCAGAGACCGTAAAGAGGTCGTCATTTCGTTGGCAAGGTCTACAGCGATTTGGTCAAGTAGAAGCGCAGTCAAGTGCCAATCCGACTGTCAACTAATTAATTAAATTTCAATTGAAATTGTTAAGCCAGAACTCGCAGGCAGGAACCTTACCTCACAGTCGGGGGCTCGCTTCAGATCGAGATCAGTTTGGGTCGGGATTGGAGTTGGTATCCAGTTGTCAGTTGCCCCAAGATTAGCCGTCACACATTCCAGCAGCCGTGCAGCAACCGGTCTCCGGCTCAGTCCCCAATCCAGCTCTGCGGTCATAAATACCCCAACAAAGTCCAGTTGAAAATCAAAACACATTTCTGTTGTTGTTCCCATGACACATTCAATAGAAATAGGAGCTAGTAGCCAGTAGAAGACCAACCAGACAGCGCACCCTGCCATCCAGCCAGCATCCATTCCAATCCAAATCCAGTCTGGACAAAATGTCAGTTTCGGTTTCCGTGCCCGGCGTCTCAGGCTGTCTGGTCTCGGTGTCTTGTCTATGAGGTGCCAGTTATGCCACCTTTGTTCATCGGGGAATTAGCCACAGCCCCTTGTCCGTCGCTCCCCGATAATTTCGTTAGTGGAAAAATTATTTTTTATTAATCATGAAAATGTTTGCGGCACATGCCACTCCATTTGAGCAGCGCCTGACACCCTGCGTCACTGTCTGCGGCATACGCGGACTGCAATGTCCAGAACCGGGCTCTCACTCCCAGAAAGATGACTTCGTGTCGCGCAGTTGCTGGAAGCCGACATGTCACTCTAATGAAATCCGACAGTTTTCAGTTTCTGAGGAGAGGGTTTCCATGAGAAATCGCTGTGTGGATTGATTTGGTGATCAGGCTTAAGAGTGTGTTTCTTTAATTTCGAGTGCTGCTAGTGGCAAGCGCCATTAGGTGATGAGCGGGAGGTCGAGTATTTGTACAGAGAGTCAGAGGAAAGAACTTACATTTTCATGTGGAAGCTCAACTTCACGCCCTGCCATTTCTCATACTTTGTTCCATTCCTGCAGCGCATTCTTCAGCATCTCAACACTTGTCCCGCCCCTTGACACACCACGCGACAAGGGCCAACGCCAGATAGTGATAAATCTCTTGCATGGCCTAACTCTTGGCTTGACATTTCCCTAATTGGATTACAAACCAAGGAAGACAGGGGAAGCGCTACATGGAAATTGTCCAAACACAAACAGCTGCCCGGTCTCTGTGGCATTAATGTCAGAGCTGTTCAAGTGCATTGGCCCCTGCGGGAACAGTAGCTTCTGAAGAGGCTTTCGGAGGCATCCTCCTTATCTTAATTGGACCTGTTTCGTGTTAGAATATGAATCGATTTAAGATAAGACCGAATTATAAACCCATTTCTAATCGGAAAACTTTCTCTCTTAGGAGGGCTTTGCGGATCCCCCTTCGACGTCGTCAATCAGCCGCTTGTTGCGGGGAAACGATCGCGGTAGCGAAGATGGTCGAAAGGACTACACCATACACGGAATACTTGGAGGTAAGCAAGACCCATTGGGAAAGAGTCGGCGAGGGAACCGAAGGCCGGGGACCGGGACCGGGGGAATCTATCTCGCTGTGAAATTCACCGATCAGTTATTTGATCATTTCGGAAAATCATCATCAAATCATTTGTAGCTCAAATCAACAAACTGGACTGGTGGCGGCGGCAATATGGCTTTGATCGTCTTAGAACCAGCGACTTAAACTTAGATAAAAGCCGCTCGGAATGGAAAACGAGGGGAAAGAGAAAATGACTACAATGGATCCCTCTGGCCGATACGATAACGATCTCGGGCTTGTTGGCTATACACTACGTCCGAAGTAGGTGTAGATGATGACACCTGAGAATCAAAAGTACAACAGGCGAGTCTCGAGGCTTGGAATTCTTTTGCCCAGTCTCAGCCCAAGCTAATAACCCTGCTTTCCTCTGCCTTGCGTGAGACCTCGTACTCACCGCGCCTCTGTCCCATGATCGGAGCCAATAATCGGACTGAATATGCATAGTCATTCGATAAACGACCGGCGGGGTCAGAGCCAGAGAGCTCGGCATTTGGAAAATTGGTTAGAAAATTGTTTTGTATGATCCCTCGCACTGTACTTGGCTTTTTCAATTAGGGTCTACAATCGATCTACTTCGCTATGCCCTCTTTTTTGGCAATTGTCGGTTTTTGCCGACCTTCTCTGATATTTGCCGACCTCGGGCTGTCACAACACAGATCCCGCCTTACAATGGCCCGCAGGGGGATTCCCATAGACGTCACCTTGACTTTGTCTCTCTGTGTGGAACCGCCGGCCGACAATGACTCTGACTTGCATTCGATCAATGAATGCTGTACGAATACTCGGGTCTTTCGTCCTTGAAAGGAAGTCATGTGTCCTGTTGTTCCTTTCTCTTTTTTATTCAAAATTCGTGTGAGAAAAAGGCACTTACAGGTGAAAATCCTAAAGGAGTGGAGTAAGAACAGAATATTTGACCTCCCCAGGCTCCATGTTAAGCCGCCGTGAAGCACCTGTATGCTCGGGCTGCTTAACTCCGAGCTAGAATCGTACAAATATAAAATGTATATGCCCCAAGTAAGGGTACTCATTATGTTGTCGAAGCGTATAATAAGCACACGCCCTCCCATCATCATTGATTCCCGCGTGCTCGCAGACATCCCGCTCCATCATTATGGCCTTGCGGCTGGCCAGAAGTGGCGTCCAACTCGCAATCACAACCCTAAACAGAAAAGGTTGCGCAGAGACACATCCGAAGAAACCCCAGCTGTGCAGGAATCTTTGGGATCTGCGATCTGAGATTTGAGACTGAGGGACCTGGGTCCCGGGATAACAAAGTCGGTGCCCGTTGCCTGTAATCAACGCCTTCTTTGCCGGCGACCAGGTGACTCCTGCCCCTCCTCACCTACGGAGGCCGAAAATGAAATTATGCATTATTAAATATGTTCCTCCATCTTATATTTCGCGTATAATTTCGTTTGATTTGGATTTTGTACAACTTATACAAGAGACCAACCTCCACGTGCACGTCCACGACCACGTCCACGTCCACGTCCACGATCAACTCGGAGACTCTTTCCCAGTTCCCCAACTATAAAGCCCCCACTGTCGGCAGCTCACTTTGATCTCGCAAATACCGAAAAAACGCTGGAAATATATGAAATGCCCAATAATAGCTGAATATACCCCGATAAAAAAGAAAGAGCAAATTGAGTGGGGGCTACCGAAATAACGAAATAAGTTAGGTGACAATAATGATGTTATTAAGAGCATTGATAGCATCCGACAGATGCCGGCCCCAGCCTCAGCCCCACCTCACCTAAATATACCAATTTAAACTGTATTATATCGGAATAATTAAAGGTGCATTTGTGGAAGAAGAAGGTGAGGCAACAGAGCCAGCTAATTATAATTCAAATCTGGCAATATTTGAGCGGCTTTCCTGCGTACAACTCTCTAGAGTGGTTCGAACGCATCGTGGCAATTATTTGAAATCCGATTGAAATCCTTACTTCTCCGAAATCTGCAGCTAACTACTGATACTGATAAATACTGGTCACCACGCCCCATGAAAGACACAACAAACACACCGCTAAACGCTGGGAACGCCTCCACCAAGACGCCTGACAATAGCCAAGCAGTCTGACTCGGATCTCGAGACCGTGACTGATAGATACGCGTGCGATTTTTTTTATTTTGTGCGATCTCAGGCTGGTCCAAGTCCGGCCTACTCAGAGAGTGAAGAAAGTGACGCAACACAAAGGAATCAAATGCCAAAACACCGACTCCGACAAGTCAACGATGAACCCAGATCCAATGGGACAGAAAAAGCCGAGCAGAACACTTGTGGCAATTAGTGGCTGGAACAATGGCATCAAGAGAGCCGCTGTGGGACTGGCCAAGGCTATTTACAAAATACTCTCCCTGATGAGAAGGGCCCAGGACTAGACAATGCGGCAGCAGTGCCCAGGGTCAGCCAGGATCCTGTCAAACGTCACTGAGCCCAAATCTGGTTTAGGTTAGGCTAGGTTAAATTATTTACAGAACATCCAGTACAGACCTATATGAATTGGTACGACAAAAATATGAAGGGGATAAAGAAATTTAGAGAAAATTAGTCCTTAATTTCAAATATATTTCAAAAACTAGCCTTTTATTCAGAATGAAATTATGATACCTTGCAAAGGTATAAATATTAGTATTCTTTTAGTCATATTTATATGGCAATTTGTTATACAAACAAAAGCCTAAAAAAGTCATAACTAGGCCAAAAATGCATTAATTTCGATAAGGAAATCAGTCCTGTGCTAGTTTTTAATAGCTCAATAAATCTGCATACTCAAATGCACATTTTTAAAATGTTACAATTTTGGCAATTTTTTAAATTGTAACAATGTGAATTTTAACAACATAAAATTTGGAAACAAAATTTTGCAATTTTTTTTATTTCTACATGCCTAGAAGGATTCGCCTGTTGATGCTGATCAAGAATATGTATGGTTTATAGGGTCGAAAATGACTGGTTCAGTGCGTAGCAAGCTACAGGCTTAAATTATAATACCCTGGAAGGGTATAAAATATAAATAAATATTTATATAATATTAATATTAAATATTCCAATTTGGCCCCGCAGCTTACAACTGCAAGGATATACAAACTCGGCTTTCACAAAGGTAGCTTTCTTGTCACATGTGTATAGCAATGTTGTGAAAATAGTAGAATATTGAAAGGAAAATTCGAAAGACTCTCATTACATTTATGCAATGGCCGCAGGACGAGTGCAAGTATCCTGTTTTGGCAGTTCACACCTCTAATGGTTCGAAGCGAGATGTCGAAGAGAGATAGCTAGAGGGATAATGAGAAGAAGAGAGGACAGTGGGGCATTCCTGCAGTGTCACATGACAAATGACTTGGGAAGGTCTTTGCCTTCGAGTAGCAGAGCTCGACGGCAGTGATTGCGCAAAAATGTACTGCGCTATCCTTGCATATGTGTGCAGTGGTCTCTAACCCCGCCAACATCAACACCAGCACCGACTCCGAGGCCCGAGCCCGCTCCCGACCTGACCCTATCTCACACATATGGCCCGATGATCCAGTGGCTGGCTCATTTGTTCGACTCGAAAACCCATTAAAATCGTTCATGCCCGAAAAAAGTGTCAACGTAACAAAAGCATCGCTTCGACTTCAAATGCACCGATCCGGGGCGGCGTCTTTAATGCCCACCAGGGTGTCCTGGAGCGTTCCGTTTGATCTCATTGTGGCTCGGCCCGACTCACTGCTGCAGAGCCCCCTCCTGAGTCTGGGTCTGAGCCGGAGTCGGAGTCTGAGCCGTTCTTGTTGATGAGCTACAAAATATTTTATTAACGTATTATCACACTTTAACCGACGCTCGGTCCCGCTTCCTCTGGGCCCTCCTTTCTCTCGTTCCTGACCTCTCCTGCGTTCTGTTCATTTGGGATTTGTTTTGATCAAGTGTTTGTCTGCATTGTTATTTAAATTAGTTTTATTTCATTCTGGTCCCACCTCGGACTCCTTCGATTTCTCCCCGATTCCGATGATTACGTTTCTGCTGCCGCCGGATTATGATTATAGCTAAGTTCGGCCTCTTTTCCATGTACCCAACATGGCAGCCGTGGCGACATTTGTAAATTAGTTTAAGTGGAGCTCGGCGGTAAATTTGATTTGAATTTAAACATGGTATTTAACTGTCTTCTCATTTGTATTTTTTCTTGCGAGGGCGTTTGAATTTTTAAAATGATAAAATTATACGATTTTCTGAAATATATTCGCTCTTAAAATTGTAATGATGACCCTAAAAATATTCACTTTTTGGTAGTAGATGGATAAAAATAAAACAAAGAAGCGTTTTCTTAGCGGCCGCCTTTGTATTATCAAGTACATATATATTAATAGTAAAAGATGGAATAAAACTTCTTGATTTAAGGCTAAGTAGCTATGGCTGCCCCCACTTAAAGTTGTGGTTTATAACTTTAAGAAATCAGAATGTAAATAGTTACATTATTAAATAACTTCGGAACGCTTAAGTTTATATTCTCTTGCGGTCTTCAATTGTTACTTCAATTATCGTAAAATATTCACAATCGATCGAATCTATTTAATAAGTCAATATTTATTAATATTTTATAGGAACACTTTAAATACTCACAACTTAGCCGAAAAAGCCTTAATTTTATTTCGAAAAACTTTTTTTTTCCGCCGGAGATGTCTAAATCGACTCGGCTGTTGACGATGATAAAGAATATATATGATTTATAGGGTCGGAAATGACTTCTTAGAGCGTTAAAAGCTTATGACTAAAATTATAATACCTTTTGTTGATTATATATTTTTATATATTTTTTTATCTACAATCAATTCTTAAAAATGCCATAACTTTGCCAAAAGAGTCTTAATTTCAATTCGGAAAGCTGTCCCATGCCAGTTTTTATTAGATAAATAAATCTGCATACTCAATTTAAAATGATAAAAATTTCAAATTTTTGCCTATTTTTGACAATTTTAATGATGTAACCCCTTATCAAATTTCGAAAAAATTGAAAAATTTTTTTTTCCGCCGGAGATAGCTTGTTCGACTCGCCTGTTGATGCTGATCAAGAATATATATGATTTATAGGGTCGGAAATGACTCCTTTCAGCGTTACAAGCTTAAGACCAAGATTATAATACCTTTTTTTGATTTAATATTTATCTATATTTTTATATGAATATTTTTTCGACAACCAATGCTTTAAAATTTCATAACTATGCCAAAAGAGCCTTAATTTCAATTCGGAAAGCTGTCCCATACCAGTTTTTATTAGATAAATAAATCTGCATACTCAATTTAAAATTATAAAACCTAATATTTTTGTTCTGACTAAAAATATAATACCTTTTTTGATTCGATATTAAACTGTATTTTTTCTACCATTCAATTCTTAAAAATGCCATAACTTTGCCAAAAGAGTCTTAATTTCAATTCGGAAAGCTGTCCCATGCCAGTTTTTATTAGATAAATAAATCTGCATACTCAATTTAAAATGATAAAAATTTCAAATTTTTGCCTATTTTTGACAATTTTAATGATGTAACCCCTTATAAAATTTCGAAAAAATTGAAAAAATTTTTTTTCCGGCGGAGATAGCTTGTTCGACTCGCCTGTTGATGCTGATCAAGAATATATATGATTTATAGGGTCGGAAATGACTCCTTTCAGCGTTACAAGCTTAAGACCAAGATTATAATACCTTTTTTTGATTTAATATTTATCTATATTTTTATATGAATATTTTTTCGACAACCAATGCTTTAAAATTTCATAACTATGCCAAAAGAGCCTTAATTTCAATTCGGAAAGCTGTCCCATACCAGTTTTTATTAGATAAATAAATCTGCATACTCAATTTAAAATTATAAAACCTAATATTTTTGTTCTGACTAAAAATATAATACCTTGTTTGATTCGATATTAAACTGTATTTTTTCTACCAATCAATTCTTAAAAATGCCATAACTTTGCCAAAAGAGTCTTAATTTCAATTCGGAAAGCTGTCCCATGCCAGTTTTTATTAGATAAATAAATCTGCATACTCAATTTAAAATGATAAAAATTTCAAATTTTTGCCAATTTTTGACAATTTTAATGATGTAACCCCTTATCAAATTTCGAAAAAATTGAAAAATTTTTTTTCCTCCGGAGATAGCTTGTTCGACTCGCCTGTTGATGCTGATCAAGAATATATATGATTTATAGGGTCGGAAATGACTCCTTTCAGCGTTACAAGCTTAAGACCAAGATTATAATACCTTTTTTTGATTTAATATTTATCTATATTTTTATATGAATATTTTTTCGACAACCAATGCTTTAAAATTTCATAACTATGCCAAAAGAGCCTTAATTTCAATTCGGAAAGCTGTCCCATACCAGTTTTTATTAGATAAATAAATCTGCATACTCAATTTAAAATTATAAAACCTAATATTTTTGTTCTGACTAAAAATATAATACCTTGTTTGATTCAATATTAAACTGTATTTTTTCTACCAATCAATTCTTAAAAATGCCATAACTTTGCCAAAAGAGTCTTAATTTCAATTCGGAAAGCTGTCCCATGCCAGTTTTTATTAGATAAATAAATCTGCATACTCAATTTAAAATGATAAAAATTTCAAATTTTTAAATAAAAATTTTTTATAAAATTTCGAAAAAATTGGCCAAATTTTTTTTTCCGCCGGAGATGGCTAGAACGACTCGTCTGTCGATGCTGATCAAGAATATATATGATTTATAGGGTCGGAAATGACTCCTTCACAGCGTTGCAAGCTTCTGACCTAAATTAGAATACCAGTTTTTAGTCAATATTTATTTGTATGATATGACAATTTTTTCTGCAAACCAATGCTAAAAAATTTTATAACTATGACAAAAAAGCCTTAATTTCAATTGGGAAAGCTGTCTTATGTTACTTTTTAATAGATTAATACATTTGCATACTCAATTTAATATTATAAAACATTAGTTAATAAGGGCGTTGCTTACATACAAGAATAGTTAACATATATTTATCAAGCCAAGGCAAGAGCATGGCAGTTTCTGTCAAATATTTTGGGCTCCGCCCAAACCCTCAAAGTTTTAAGCTTTGCACAAATTTCCACTTTTGCGAAGCAAAATGGTTCTTTCTGACTTATAGGTACTTATGTCTGTATATTGTATTGTTTCCAAATACTCTATTTTGGCCAAATTGTTAAGACGCTGGCAGCATTCCATGCCATTCCTAAGCCATGTGAGCGGCATTACTTTTAAAGCTCCTGTAATCCTTATGCTGACATGGATCTTAAGACTTAAGAAATAACATATGACGGAGTCGCGCGAGCTGAAATGAGCCGCGCTGAGCTGGGCTTGGGTATGGGTTTCGTTTCGGGCGTGGACTTGGGACTTGTATTGGGGTTACCCCTTTGGTGAGGTCCATGTCATTTGGGTCCGAGATATGTCAAATCCCGAATCTGCGGCTCGGAGACAGGGAGCGCGTTCCCGAAACTGACATTTGACAGGCGGACGGCCACGCGTTCTCCTGCGGAACAGGGCTGCTCCCTCTTCCCCGGTCTGCTCGAGAATGCGTTTTCAATTGCAGGTCGCATTGCATTAGATGCACCAATTAAGGTCGTAAATTCGATGTCAGGACTGTTGATTGATGGCATTGCTGGGGTTTCCAGCCGATATCGGCCCCCAGTAAGATAATGGAAAGGGTACCGATTGATTTTTGTGCAGCAATTGTCCATTAAAAGTGATTGGACTCCGAAAATAAGCACACATACACAGAGGGCATGGGAAATGACCGCTTGCCTTTTGCACTTTGCCACCTTTGGGGCCGGGGCCACACAAAGCAGCGCCTACCTGCTGTTCGGGAACATAACTTGAACGTCATCGGAGATGATGGAATACCTGCCCAGATTACGAAACCGCAGTAATTTATCAAAGCTTAGGGCCTCAAACGGTTTTCCACCGATGTCAGGTCACCGGTCACCGGTTACCGAAAAGAAAGCCCAGCAATTCAAAGACGCAGCGCAGCTCCACAGTAGCCAAAGTGGTGCCCTGCCGGTCGGAGTTGGTGCCAAAATAAAAAGGCCTTTGTCTGGGTCGCTGCTGGATTGATTTCTTACGCTGGCTCCCGCCGCTCCCCTGGCATGGATGGGCAAGTAGCAACAAATTAATAAAATGTTTAACATTTAAAAACTAATTGATTTTTCTGCCTTCCACCTTTTCTTCTGTTGTTTTCCTGTCCCGCTGCATCGCTTTGTCTTCTCGACTTAGCTCGGCTCTCGGGCCGGCTCCAATGGGTCTTCGGAGCTCCAGGAACCCGATCCGAACCGACCCCCTTATTTCGTATAATTATGTTTTATTGTTTCGTGTGTTGAAAGATTAATAGTTCGACTTCTGTATTTTATCATCCAAATTCATCCATTTCACTTCCATTAAATACGCATGTGAATTTTTCGACTTCTTTATTTGACCATACGGCCAACTAAAAGTGGGCGTTCCGAGCTCCGTTCCGTTGCGAGGTTTCGCTTAAGGGGATTTTGGGTGTGGCCTGTGGTTCGTCGCCTAAGCTCATAAACGCGCCAAAAGATTATTTTAGATCTTCGGGGCTTTTCCCCAACGAATAATGGAATACCCGCAAATCCCATTCCGACAATTTGCATAAGGGACCGGTTTATATTGATGAGGGCTCAAGGATTAGACCAGCGTCAGTTCCGTTTAATAAACTTCCATTAATCAGAGCAGAACAGGTAACCGGAAACCATATAATTCGTAATGTCAATTAATAATATCGCCTGGTAGACCGGAAAAGATTAACAAGCCAACACACTGACCGCAATATCAGTTCCCGAGTAGGAGAGCCTCAGCCACACACAGACCCAAGAAGGGATGATAAATTTAATCAAGTGTCGAGGTATTTCCGCTTCCCCTTAAGTCACACATATAGTGGTCACAGCGGGATCGGGACGCGCTTGGTCCTATTCCTAAACGAAGTCCTTTGAAAAATGTGCTTGTGATCTTGTTGAATAATTCCTGCAAAGGCGACCGCTGCTCCGCTTTGATCCGAGCCGTTAAGGGTTGCGACTCCTCCGCTCCGCCCCGGACCTGTGGCTTATTGTGTAATGAGCTCTCCAAATAATTTGGCATGGCTGTTCCTCTTAGTGTGGCTCTGCCGCCACCGCCGCCGCCACACGCCGCGCTTCAAGCCCGATTGCCAATGACAGCGGCTTTTCCCGGGTTCCCTTTCGTAAACAGACGCCGAAGTTAATTGGCGCACTCCTCCATGGCCGCTGACAACTTGCCGATCATCTTCTTGTGTAACGTGATATATTGTGTCACTTGTCAATGCTGTGACTTTTACGAGCTGCCTGCGGCAACGCCCCCTCCCCCTATTTCTGCCGGAGTCCCTGGAATGGAGTGCCTTCTGTGGGATCGTCGGTGGCTTTGACAGATTTGCTGCGCTCCCTGACGTTTCAATTAATATGCAATGGCGCGTATTGAAAGTCGACTCCCATTCACATGGATATGGAGATGGAGCTATGATCGGCGGTCACACGATCGCCGCCGATCCACGTCGGTGGCCCTTATTCATTGAATCCGGAGATCAAGCCGCCGAATATGTTTCATTTTCAAGGGGTGTGGAGAATTTTATGGCCTCTTACAAGGCGTTAATAATTTTAGAGTTCCCCTCAATGCCTTTAATTTAACCCCAATCGTTTTCCCATCGTTACAGGCCGCGACTCAGACATCAGTGACACGGAGTCAGAGCCTGGGATTCCGCTGAAGCGCAAGCAGCGCCGGTCCCGCACCACCTTTACCGCCGAGCAGCTAGAGGCTCTGGAGCGGGCCTTTGCCCGCACCCAGTACCCGGATGTCTATACCCGGGAGGAGCTGGCACAGACCACTGGCCTCACCGAGGCTCGTATCCAAGTCTGGTTCTCCAATCGCCGGGCCCGTCTTCGCAAGCACTCGGGTGGGTCTAGCTCCGGGCTCTCGCCCATGAACAGTGGCGGCAGCTCCAGTGTGGGCGTCGGCGTGGGCTCAAGTGGAGCCACTGCGCCTTTGGGCTTTGGCCCCCTCGGAGTAGGCTCCATGGCGGGCTACAGCCCGGCACCAGGAACCACCGCCAACGGAACAGGCATGAACGAGGCGGTGCATCACACGGCTCACGCCCCCAGTTCTCATCACAGTGCAGCAGCGGCAGCTGCGGCGGCGCATCACCACACTCAGATGGGAGGGTACGACTTGGTCCAGAGTGCGGCCCAGCACGGATTCCCTGGCGGCTTTGCTCAGCCCGGACACTTTGGCAGTCAAAACTATTATCATCAAGGTAAGTGACCTATACTAGGTTCCTTTCGGAGACACTCCCGTGTCTAAAAGTCCTGTCTCTCAACTAATTTTTCCGTTTTTATATACCTATACCTTCGATCCCTTTACAGACTACTCTAAACTGTCTATAGATGACTTCTCCAAGCTAACCGCCGACAGTGTTTCCAAGATCTCGCCCTCGTTGCATCTGAGCGACTACTCCAAGCTGGAGTCTCAGTCACCTTCGAACTGGTCGCAGGCCGCCTACCATCTGAACCAGACGGCGGTGGCCGCGGCCAACTACAATGCCCACGTAGCCCAGCACCAGCTCAACGACTATGTCGCTGCAGCGGCTCACGGGAACGCAGCAGCGGCGGCTGCCTACAACCACAATCACCCCTTGCCGGCACAGGGCCAGGCCAAGTACTGGTCATAAGTCGGAGTGGTAACCTATCGATTTCCGTATTAGTTTTATGCATTTCAATTATCAGCAGAGGCAGACGCTGAGGCGTATAGAGTGTTAGGCAACTATTTACTCCCCTGAAACGTGAATATGAAAAGTATTGGCTTGGCTATAATTTAAGATTACTTTGCTTACTGTCTGGGCATTACATGGCTTTCAGAGGCGCATTAAGGCTGGCAGCATTTCGAACCAATATATGTACATATATTTATATTTATTAGATTCAGACGATATTGTTTAGCAAACTCAGTAGATGAAATTATTCTTAATCAAAGAGATAATAAAAATATTTTAATCAAGAATTGGTGTACCCTTCCTTTGGAGGTGATTTGAGAATTCCTAGGTTAACACCCAATTAAAGGCTTATCTTGTATTGTAGGAACAAACCAGTAATATATATATATATTTGCAATAGTTTTAATGATATACATAGTGTGTATACAGATACATATAACTTTGATAATTGGTTGATACTTCCGCTGCGAGTACTAGCTTCCCTCGTGACTTCGAAGCTCAACCTCATGCACGCGTGCGCAGATAAGTTTTATATATAATAGAATTAAATATGTTTTAGTAAATAATTTGTTTTGTTTTAGCATTTTGAATACTCTCATTTGAAAATACATAATCGTTTAAGATAATTATTGACAACATCAGACTTATTATTACACACAGTGAATATGTTTATTTAAATTTCTTTCGTATTTCAAGGACATTCTCTAGTAATTTGAAAGGGTTAAAATCAATCCAAATATGTCTTGTAATGAAATACATGATACCCTTGATATATATACTTTATTGTCAGTATTTATTGTTTATTGTTTGGAAATACATATTTGTATATATATATATATAGTATAATTATGTATATGTAAATCGATATTTATATTGTTATTTGTCACCATATTTATTGTCTTTGACGCAGTTTGTTAACACTCTCATATTTATTCATGATCATTGGTGGCAATACTTAGCTCTGGACTAAGGATAGTACATATTTATTGTCATATGCACATAAAAGACTTTGAGGAAAAGGAACCTAAGCTGGCATCAGTACACTATTAGCGACGAAGGAAAGGTAAGGGCTCTCGTTCTCCGAGCCAGGTACAGCATTGGCACTAACTTGATGATTCCTTCGAGTGTTTAAACTATAGAGACGATATGACTGGCTATGATATTAATCGTTAATCGTTCCTATGCTTTGCACTGATATCAGTTACTTTAGTTTTTGGTAAATATAGTTTATACATTAAGAGTTACAGCAATACAGAGTGGCACCTCCGACTGCAGCCCTTGATTGCTCGCTCTTGGGCCATGTGTCGGTCGGGGGTGCAGCAGGTGTTGTGTGTGACTTTGATAACTTCGATAACGCGGGTTCTACATATAATAAGTTTTGTGGTACTGCATAGTCCTACATTCCGCTAACGGATACTGATACTTTACTTTAACCCGACACCGTGTAATAGGTACCGCATAATTTAGCATATGTTGATATTTAGTATTCGTAATTGTCCAAGTTGCGTCGAAATTCGCGTCGGTGCAGGGCTGTGATACGCGGCGGAGTGCCCCAGGTGTGGAAGGGCGGATAGGCAGGAGCCCCAGATCGCACGAAAGACCGGCCGGACGAGGAGCTCCTCGCGTTTCCCGTGGGTAGCGAGTTACTGGTCACTCCCTCCGGGTCCACGTAGTACTTGGACAGACGGCCGCGTATGCCAGCTCCGCTCCAGTTGATCATCGGTTGGTTGGGGATGAAACACTGCTTACAACCGGCTGCGGTGGGTTGACGCAGTCGCTCGTGTTGGGGGAAGTACCCGACCTGTTTGTGGGAGAGGACCATTGTTATTTCACCTATTCGCCAACTGACATTCCGCACGAGTTATCTACGGCTAGACAGAATGGAACACGAATGGACCCTCAGTCAACACTATATGGTAGGTCCAGGATGCAGTCGATCTTTGCGAATAACCCGCCAGAGCCAAACTACCAAAACGAGGCGTAAGTAACACAAAAGAACCAAATCGAATAGAGTTAAAGTTTCCATAGTAGGACCACATCATGCCAATGAGAGTATACATGCCAATGCAAACTGATTATAAGTAGTAACACCACAAACAAAATGAATTTATAAATTATTCTAAATGAATTTATATACAAATGTCTAAAGATATCCATTTTCCACAAGCAGGTGGATGGCTTTGGGTTTATATACAGTTGTTATTGATTTATACCCTTTCTAGAGAGAAATTTCCCTTAAGGGTGTTTTTAAACGCATAGCATCTACATCACTCATATAGAGCCACCTAGCGGCAACTAAGTCAAAGTGTTGCGTACTTTTTGGCTGCTTTTAAATGAAAATTATGTATACCGTACGGAAAACACTCTTTTAAATGCACCTTGTCTCCCATAAAAGTGCAGAAGAGGCATGCTACACATACATATATGGATTTATCTTAAAGCTCTTGCTTGTCAACTATGCTGAATGGCAGACAAAGTGCCGGAAATTAGCCAATTATCCCCAGCATGCAATAAGAAGCGTGCAGAATGGCCCCGGAAAAGCCCAGAGAAAACGACACAATTTTGGACGGAAATCAAATTTCCGAGAACAGTTTAAATGGAAGAAAAATTCTTTCAAATGCTGGCGAAAATGTGCGTGCGATTTCCCTGATTGTCGAAAGGATAATTCAGTTAGAAGAGGTCGGGCCACATCACTTTGCAAGCTGGAATAACACAAACTCAACAAAATTTAGCAATTCCCACATCCGAAATGAACGTTGAAAAGTACCATGCCATTTACGCACCCAAAGCCGTCGACAACTAAGGACAAGTACATTCACTACCAGGGAGGGTCATTCAGAGGAGCCCTCCGAAAGCACTAGAACTATAACTAGAACTTCAACACTGGCCAAGAACACAATCATACGAGTATAGGATTCCACAACAGATAAACAGAGAACAGAGAGAAAGGAAATAAAGAATTCTAATATAAGTAGTGCATCACACATCGAACCATCGCCATTTACTCATACAAATTGCCTGGCGTCACGTCCCGAGCGACTGAAACGCCCCCCGGCCCCGCCGTAGCCACCGCCGCCCCCTATGGTTGGGCTGCGCAGGTAGCGGTAGCTGGGCAGGAATCCGGAGCGGTACACGGCACCAATGTGGCGCTTTTGCGGTGCTGGCAACTGCTCCTCGGGCTGCAACTCCACCTCCTCGACGACAGCGACTGCGGCATTGGCATCGTTGCCATGCTCGATGCCGAACAACTCGGGATCCTTGGAGGTGTCTTTTGTGGAATAATATATGTATATGTAAACGTATGTACAGAACGGTGCTAAAAAGGTGCCGCATAGCCGCTAGCTAAGGTGCAGTCAAGTGCTGAGTTTAGTTGTTAAAATGAAGTTCGTGTCCGGGAATCAAAAGCATATCCTCGGCCAGCCGAAGTCTGTGCAGTCTTGCGGGGATGAGTGGCTGAACTCGTCGCGCTCATCCAGCTTCCTTGCATAGAATACTCACCTAAGAAACGCTTCTCCGCCCGACGATAGTCGTTCCAGTCGAGATCGGCATAGCCAGCATAGCTGGGGTACCACCAGTAGCTCTGCATGGGATCAGCATAGTCGGGAGCGGCGGCAGGCAGGAGCATCTCCTCGTCCTCGCGCTTCTGCTGAACTCCGTGAACTGGGGAGGATTTCAGGGCCCCCAGGTTCCTCTTCTCGCTGCTGGCCCGTTGGTTATGATGCTGCTGAGAGTTGTATCTGGCAACGGCGGCCACATTTCGCTTGGGCTGCTCGCGGTGCGTGGAGGGAGCGCTTTGCAGCCGGGCCATGGTGGCCAGGTTGCGCTTTCCGCTGGGTATCGGGAGCTGGAAGTCGCGAGCCAAGGTCCCCACATTCCGCTTGCCGTAGGTCATCAGTCCGCCAGCCCTGGCCAATGAGCCGATGTAGCGCTTCTGCTCACTTGGTTCGCCAGAGTCCGCATCGGCATAGTCCTCACCCGGCTCTGCAGTGGGCAGCTGTCCGTTCTTGGCCAGGGTAGCGAGACTCCTCTTCGGGGCATTCAGAAGTCCCTGGGCAGCCAAGGCGGCCACCGAGCGCTTGTCCTCCTCCACATAGTCGGTGTACTCACCCAGCGGTTGCTCTTCGCCCACGGCCAGCTGTCGTTCACGGAGTAAGTTCTTCAACTGATTGCGCAAGGCGGAGGCCTAAGGGCAAAAGGATTGTCGGAAAGGTGGAAAGGCAGAAAGCAATTTAAATTCAAAGCTCGGGCAGATGCTGCCCCGCAACATTGGCAGAAGAAATAAATCCCTTCATGTCAGGGATAAATACGAATGCTGCAGCAGCAGGTGACTTACGTGTAGCTGGTACTCAGGACTGGGGTTCATCAGTTGATTTATAATGGACTCCATCTCGCAGGGCGACACATTGGCAACATCCTCGGTGGCACTCACGGCGAAGGAGCGCGGCTGGATGCCCTGAAAGATGAAGGGGAGCACGAAGCGATTGAAGTAAGCAGGAAGGGATATATTTCAAGAAAGCTGTATTGGCATTAAGACATTCTCGTAGAGAGCTGGTGCCCACGCTTCCCCAGCTTCTGGAAGGGGAACATTTCTCTGTTCATTGTCTTCCACTTAATTGCCACAATCATTTACACTAAATTGAGTTTGAAATGTGTTGACACTTGGCGCTTTCACGAATCTTCGCCCCTTCAAAGTATTCTCCTATCGAACCCACGTATTTTTGGGGCTTTTAAGGTCATAAATTTTCCGATTTTCTTTCGAAATGCTCGCCCATGAACTTACTTACTTACTTTATTTTTGCCTACTTATGGGAGTCCATTAGGATATTGAAGTGTAATCCAGAGAGTGAGCAATAGAGGACTTTCTAGTACTAAGCGACTGGCCATCAAGTCGCTGACTTTCATACCTTTCAAGTTAACGTCAAAGTAGTGTTTAACAAGAAAACAACCAAACAGACAACAGAATTAAGTCCTTACGATACAGTGCATGTGTGTAGCCGGGCAACCAGAATGCTAAGCCAAACTCGTAATATTTTGCTTTCAGCGTACACAAAGACAGTGGCAGACAGGTCGAAGCAGGTTGCTCAAGTGAAAAGATGATTCCAGTCCCAGGAACTCAGAGCTCGTGGTTATCTCGGGAGTACACAAACATGTATTCTTCGATGCCTTCCTTCCGGCCCAACATCTGAGCGCCTTGGGGGGCCAGGGGACAATACTTCCGGTTTTAATAACTGGCCTGTAGAGGGAAAATGGCACGAATGGCGGAAGGTAGAGCGCTCAGTATGTGTCGCAGGACGTGCTGGCTGGAGCTTGTAAATCTCGCATAGACATTGGAAATCTGTTCGTTGCTTCCCTCCATGCCAGAGTGGCTTTCAGCCTTATTAGCACTTGAAATAACAACCCAAAGGTGTTTGCCAAGTCAACTGCTCCTTGTATGAACTTCTTTTGGCTTCCCAGCAAATACGTTATCCTCAAATTGTTTTGGACCATAAATCTACCTCACAACCAACATTCCGTTCAGTAGCAATGCTTAAAATGGTGAAAGTGGTTATTTGTTTTGGGAAAAGAGAGCAAGTAAACAAAAGCTTATCAATTACAATGGAAACCGTTTACTCATGTTTCCGTTTTCGTTTCCCTGTAACGTATATACATTGTTTCGAAACACCACCTCATGACGTCCTCCGAGTAATATTAAATTATGCCACGGAGGCTTTAAGAATTTGTTGTCCGAAAACTGAGCTCTTGTCACCAGCATTTCCTAAACAAACATGCTAAAAAACATTAAATGCTGGGGCGGATGTACTGCTGCTGCGTGGGCAGAGGGCTGTGACTATGACTAGGAGCCGCATGGACGAGCTTTCCATTCAAAAAGCAGCAGCAGCCTTGTGTGTTGCGCAACAATTTGTGCGGTTGCTTTCCCATTTCGCTAATTTTTCAACACGTATTTTGGGGGACGAGAAAAAGCTTAAAATATTTTAAATTTATGGACTATTAAAATTATAAAACTTTCGCTGTATAATCAGTTTTATACTCAACCCTTCTTCAGGAGCCTATGCACATTCCACGGATAATTAGGATTCCCTGGCCATTGTGAGCCATAATTAAAATACCTTTTGTCCAGGCCAAAAGAGCACTCAGCACTTCTGTAGTTAATATCTGCGTCTGACAACAAAACACTCGTTCGGTCGGGAATGCGGTAAATGAAATACAGCCGTAACACAACCGCAATTAAAAGCAAGTCCAATTAAAGTTTAAGCCCACCCAGGACGGGAAAAAATCAATAAGCTAATAAAAGGAACCTAATTAAACTTTCCCTGCGTCCGTTCGAGTCGAAAGATCCGTCAGGACACTGCCAATAATGCAGATGACCATCGAATCGGATTCGGATCTCGCCTGGCTAATTGGGGGTGAGATTATGCAGCATTCATGTGGCCCGGAGCCGATAGGATAGGTCCTCCTGCTCCATTCCGTTTGGGTCTGTCTCTGCTTGGCCGTTGAGCAGCTTATGTCGCCTGCGGCCGCCGCAAGCAAATTTTATTATCGCAGACGCTTGGCCTCGTCCTCTGCCCATGTCGAGGGGATACTTTCCCTACAGCTTCGAGGCAATTTAATGGCGCACATTGTTGCTTTTTCCCGTAACTTAAATAAATATTCTCTGCGCAATATTAAAACTTAAGTGCTCTGACCTTCCTCGGTCGGGAATTCGGAGAGTCTGGGACCTGGAGACAAGGCATCTTAAGTCGTTGGTATGCTCGGCGCGAAAGGTGAGTCAGGAAAAGGTACCAAATTTCAGCTGTAATACTTTTTAAAGTAACTTCAAGGAATCCCAAGAGGCAAAGATGGAATTTTCCCCTTACGCAACAGCAGAATTTAACGGAGATGTGCATTAATTTGTTAAGTTGCATGCCAGCTTTTAGTTCCAAGCCTGGTGGTTGTATCCAGTCCTCATGTTCTTGGTCATTACACTAAAGCTTCATAGCCCATAATGGCCAACTGGAATTCAAATTCAAATGAGTCCATTGCTGAAATCCGGCTGAAATGCCTCTATTAAGTGTAATTGTCCATTTGCGCAATAAAAGCCATATGTAACTTATTTTTTTGTACACCACTTTGTGGACAAGTTTACCAGGAATAGGAGTAGGAGCAGGGAAAGGAGCAGGAGCAGTAATAGGTTAATGTTATGTGCTTCGAATGTACTCACACCCGAGCAAAATTAGACAACGCCCACCATATATACTAAGAATAAGCACTTTTCTGCATTTCTCCTGATTAATTGGAAAGATAGTAATGGTAACTGAGATTTCATTAACTGTTAAATGACAAATCTAAGTAGAATAGTAGGAACTAAAATCAGGCGGAAACTTTGAACTTGTAAACCACTTTTAAATGCAAACCGCATAGACAGTAAATTTGGTAAGCAGCTTTTAAAAGGATCTTCTCATCAAGCATGTAAACAGCATAACTTTTTTGATACATGATAGAAATGGTTGATTGCCTTGCCAAGGATACTCCCAGCTACCCTCTTCCCCTCTCATTTATGGCAATGCATACACAAAAAGAGCGAGAAGAAGGGAAAGGCAAACAAGTGAACAGAACAGAACCACCGAGGGGTAATGGCATACCGCACCGCTTTTATGCGTGGGACTGGGAATTGATTACCATTGTGCCCCCGTTGAAATCAATTTGACTTGCTGGCTTTTTAATGAAAATGTACGCTCACAACTGGCGTATCAATGGAAACAAGACACACGCCAGTGATATATATCTGAAATACGCTCGTGTTCATACTTTCTTATTTGCATATTACTCGCACTCGTTTATTGGTAGCATCTTCGGCATAATAAATTCTGTATCTGTATGGAATCTGTTCAGGAGGCCAAACAAAAATGTTTTAAGTAAGGGCAGGTTTGCAGTTATGGAACCTCCTTTAGCAGAGAAGAAGATAAGTAGGTTGAAGACAAACTTATTTACTTAATCAATGTCCAAGGCGTAGAACATTGCAAAAAGTTTCCAGACATTTGCAAAACAATTCACGACCTCAAGTAATCGTCCCTTAAATTTTTCAAAAAGGCCCTGGCCATGGCCCTGGTTGTTGGATCCAAAAACTTTGCTTAAGGAAACTAATATTGACATTTTATCCCATTCAAATTGGTGCGGTGCGTATACGCGATATTCTGCCTGGTACAAAAAAACATATATTTTAGGCAATTGCTTTCGCGGTTAATTAAATTTTTCAGAAAGGTTCTGGCCTTGGTCATGATTGTTGTATCCCAAAACTTTGCTTAAGGAAACTCGTATTCGCATTTTATCCCATTAAAATTAGTGCGGTGCGTATACGCAATATTCTGTCTGGTACAAAAAAACATATATTTTAGGCAATTGCTTTCGCGGTTAATTAAATTTTTCAGAAAGGTTCTGGCCTTGGTCATGATTGTTGTATCCCAAAACTTTGCTTAAGGAAACTCGTATTCGCATTTTATCCCATTAAAATTAGTGCGGTGCGTATACGCAATATTCTATCTGGTACAAAAAAACATATATTTTAGGCAATTGCTTTCGTAGTCCCTTAAATTTTTCAGAAAGGTTTTGGCCTTGCTCGTGATTGTTATATCCCAAAACTTTTGCTTAAGGAAACTCGTATTCGCATTTTATCCCATTCATACGCAATATTCTGTCTGGTACGAAAAAAACATATACTTTAATCATTGCTTTCGCGGCCCCATAAATTTTTCAACAAGGTTCTGGCCATGCTCATAATTGTTGATTCCCAAAGCTATGCTTAAGGAAACTAATATTTACATTTTATCCTATGATAATTGGTACGGTGCGTATGCGCGATATTCTGTCTAGTACGAAAATACATATTTTTTAACCAGTTTTTTTCGCGGTCCCCAAATTTTTTCAAAAAGGCCTGGCCGTGCTCGTGATTGTTGAATACAACAATTTGCTTAAGGAAACTAATATTCACATTTTATTCCATGAAAATTGGTGCGGTGCGTATACGCGATATTCTGTCTGGTACGAAAATACATACATTTAAAGTAGTTGCTTGCGCGGAGTATTTATTAGCCATGGCCATGATTGTTGGATCCAAAACTTCGCTTAAGAAAACTAATATTAACACTTTATCTCATTCAAGTTGGTGCGGTGCGTATACGTGATATTCTGTCTGGTACGAAAATACATATATTTTATGCGGTTGCTTTCGCGGACCCTAAAATTTTTTCAAAAAGGCCTAGGCCATGTAAGTGATTATGGAATCCCAAGACTTTGCCTAAGGAAGCTATTATTTACATTTTATTCCATGAAAATTAGTGCGGTGCTTATACGCGATACTCGCTCTGGTACGAAAATACATATATTTTAAGCATTTGCTTGCACGGAGTATTTATTGATCTCTGGCTCATTAAGAAGCTCTGACAATGACGGGCCTTATCTCTGTGCTACATGCAAAAGGCAAACTCACGCGCTTTTGCCACTGGATCCATTTCGATTCGATTGTTTGCACCGTGCATGCCGCCCTATATTGCACTATTTCGGAGCCAAGCAGAGCAGCGATTGTACAATTACAACAAATACGCACGGACTATGACGTGTCAGCTGTCACTCTGCCGATTCAGTTTCCTCTGACGTTGCACAAATATCCTCACAGCCATGTAAAAGCAAGAGCAGTTGAAACAGCAGCAGAAAATTAGGTCGATTCTATCAGTAGTTCAATTGAACAGAATTAAAGCCTTTTCAGATCCCTCAATCCAAGGAAAATTCCATTTATACAATTCCAAGTTCAAGTTTAAAATTTCTAAGCATGTTCGTTGTCCTCTCAAAGTAACCATTGTGCGGTTTCTTATTTTAAGAATTATTAGTACTTTTAACTCCAACCGCAATTAATGTAATGTGCTTGTGACGTTGAAAGCAGATTAGAATCTGCGAAACTTGAGATTTTTCAACCTTTAAAACTCGCTTTTTATAATGTTTCATAAAGCCTTTTCACGTTTAATTAATTCTTGCCGCAAATTTAATGGGGAGCGGCTCAAAAGATGTGCCTGCTGAGTACATGAAATCACAATTTGACAAAGTGGTTTTAGTGCGCCGGCAGACAGCTATGATGAACAGCTGTCAGGGGAATGAAAGGTGCACGGACATGTGAAAATGTCAGCGAATGTCAGAAGGGACAATAGAACAGTCAAAAAAGAGCGAAACAAGAGTGAAAAATAAGTGGAAAACGGGCTGGGAACTGCACTTTTCCCGCATGTGATATCATCCATTTTTCAAGTGGTCAGCTTTGCCTGACGATGTTGCAACCGCAGCGCAACTGTTGCAGCAGTAAGTCAGCCGCATAGGAATACTGCTGGTGGAATGGGCGTGGCTGCCCAAGCTGGGGCTTTTGAAAAATGAAGTATAATTTAGTGGCAGCTGGCGACAATTTTGTACTTTGTGACAACAAAATTAATGATGAGTAAAGGACGGGACACTCTACGCAATGGCTGGAGCAATAGACCAGATATTGCACTGACGGGGACATCAAGACAACGTCTATTAGTATCTTTTTTTTAAATTGCGGAAATCTTCTTAGCTCTGCCGTAGGATTATATTCCATTTTCATTTCCATTTCCCAGGACCTCTCTCACCAATCCCTCAAGCCAATTTCACCTAAATTCATGCCCCGTCGCACATGTTAACCCATAAAAAGATAAATTTAGGAGCAGGCAGCGGACTGGAATCGGGCAATCGCTTCGAGGGAAGCCGCACACAATGAACGAATGCTGCTGATGACGCTGGAAAATTTTCAAAATTGAAAAATATAATCCCCAGGACTTACCGCATTGAGCAGCATCGAGAGCAACAGCATCAGCCGCTTGCTGCTGAGTGCAGATTTGTGCACGGCCTGCATGGTAGACGAGGATGTGGCTGGCAGGGCCCCCTTGAAGCTAATCAACTGCAAAGTCCCTGTTAATTGAGTTTTCCTCTTGCTGCTGCTTCAGCTGTCAAACGCGGCAACAAGATCGATACAAATCAGCGGCTCCGCACCCGGAAATATGCAACGAATGATTTAAACTGTAACGGAAACGCCAACGCGACGCGGATGTGTCACCCAGAGAGCTTTGCCCGGAAACGTACGTCACGAAGTCGTTTGCTCGACTGCTTACCACTAGCCAGGAGCCCCGACTTTTTATACCCGGAGCAGTGCCACGGATAAGCTCTCTCTCGGGAGCGAAGCCGAAACCTCAGCCGAGCTAGCTCGGATAACGACCAATGGCCATGTGTCAACTGTTGCTCTTGCGGGCGGCATACTTTCAGGCTCTCTGTTGCGCGTGCAGTGTCCTGTTTTTTCGGGCCGCTTATGTAGGTGATGACGTCATAGCGGTTGCAGGACACGGCCACTATAACTAGTTGGCAGGCCGATATGGATTCAGGCCAAGTGGTGGCAAGCGCTCAGTGGCTGCAGCGTCTTGGGAAATAATTATATTTGTTTTCATCTCAAATTCCTCTGAAGTGGGCTGGAAAACATGGTTTAAAATTAAATATTTCAATTTAAAAATTAATTGTAAGAGTGGAATATTTTGGTATTGGATAAAAACAAAGGCCTTAAACGATTAAAAGTAATTACCTTCGTACTTTGTTTCCTTATACATTTTTTATTATGGCATTTAGAAATGTTACTCCTATAATTCCAGTTTATGAGGCATTGAGCCCACTGTACGACGCGTCGCTTAACTCTCTTAGGGACTAATCAAAGAGAGTCTGCTTTCAACTCTTCTGCGCTCTTGGCCATATGCCACCGCTCTCAGCGGAGCTGTTAGGCAAGCTCTAATTGTAGGCGAACCGGAGACGGAAATGCGAGTTACCCATACGCACTGTGGCCACTGGGGCAGGAGCATAGGAGGGATGTGAGTTGCGGGCGTTGGGGGTACAATAAACTTGAAAAAGTTTTGAAATATGCGACACTTGATATTTCCTGTGCAGAAGGGCAAAGCTGTTTTCAATTAAATTTCATGTCTCCTGATGCATTTGGAAAAGATATGGGTTTGCAAAACAAAAAAACGCACGAAAAGAAATTCAATTTTTAAATATACTTTATTTGGAGTGAATTACAATGGTAATATTTAAATACCCGCTTAGATTGGCTCTCGCTGTCAGCGAATGTCCCAAAAATAATAAATAACCAAATAGACGGGAGGAGAGCTCGAAGTTGAACCCACCCGTTGAGCGAGGCAACCGCCGACGGCCGACTGCCGGTGTAAGCTAAATTTATGCAAATTCCGACCACCGAGCACTGGAAATTATGAAGCGTAAAGGCTAAACGTAACCACCACACGCAAACAGATCCGCTAATGCAGCAGGAGCAATCCACAAAAAATGCAGAGGCGGCCGCCGCCACATCGTATGCCTACGTCAGTGGACCCGGCCGACCACGGTGTGGGGTTGACCCACGTCACGCCTCAATGCAGGAGGAGTGCGGATGTGGAGGACGGACGGCAGATTGCACGCCGATATACACGGCAAATACCTGTCGGCGTGCTGCATCGGATGGGGTTGCAGCAGTTGGCCATGCATAAAATTCTGGTCAGCAGACCAGAGCAACAGTCGAGGATGAGATGGTGGAGGTGGAGGGCTGTCAAACATCCCTAAGGATGTTACCTTTCAGCCCAATATAGATGAATTATAGCAGGCTTTTGAGTATATAATAATATTTTCCAAAAGTCAGTTAGTTGGCAAATATATGGATAAAGATATTGAAACTTTCGTTAGGTAGCCGTCTTGTGATCACGCTTGAAATATATCGCAAACTGAATAACAATGTCAGCTCCAGTGCGAAACCCCTTTTTTTTGAAACCGACTTCGGGTCTGTGTGTTGAAAGTCTGTGGTCCAGCAGCGCAGAACGGCAGAGGAATTGATGTGTACCAAAACTGCGCATATATTTCATTATCACAGCGGTTCGACGTATCGTGCTTTGCATTTTAATCGGCAGCCCGGCAGACTGCCTGGCATTTCCATATGCTAATTGGATATTTAAATTGACGAGACATAACAACATGACTAAAATCAAATGAGAATACAAATAACATGGTCACCACTGGCTTATCATCAGCTGTTTAAACATAAAACCAGTCAGCGAATGATCTAAGCGGAATCCCGAACAGGCTGGGAACTGGCTTTCTTGATTTATTTCTTTTCATTTTATTTATTTTCACTCGCCATGTGTGTCACCTCTTTTGGTATATTAAATCAAAGGTAGGCGCAGGTGTCACTCGTAGTTCAAATTTGGTTGTAGAGGCTTTTGTGCCTAGAATACATTATGAGATTAATTGAACTTCAGTTCGAAGCCCCTTTGAGCTGCACGTTTGATTGTAAAGAGTCATAAATTGGTCGTTAAGTGATTGTAGGCTACAAATTAAAAACTATTTAAGATTTAAAATGGTAAGGGTAAAAAGATTCCGCGACCATCGCAAGGTTTTGGGTAATAACTAATACAAATAATATAATTTTTGCAACTAATAAAAACCAATTGAGTTTTTTGTCATTTTATAATTTACAAGCTTTATTTTTATTTTTTATACGAAATGGGAGGAGATTCATTGCTCATTCGAAGTTATTCAATTCAAATTGTAGCCAATTGGGTAAAAAATCGGCTAAAAACAAAAGAGCTCACAAAGCAAATTATATTTTAATTCGAGGGGTTTCTAATTTACATATTTGGAGTGTTTCACTTACACAATATCATACATACATACTCGTACTTATGTTTAACATAGGTTTACATTTTAGACATATACATACATCGTATTATAGAGCGCGATTTATAATATCACCCCTAAAACAATGGTCAATTCAATTTTAGTACCTTTTCTACTTGTTACGAATTACAGCTCTTACGAACTAGCAAAATGAAAAGCCATTCGAAATCATAGAACATTATTTCTTGCATTGCAAATGTAAACTGTTTAAAATATTTCTACACGAATGCAGTATACATATATATGTATACTTGTTTCTTTAACTTTTACTTTTGATTCATTTCCGTTTGTGAGGGATTCTTTATAGGAATGTATTACGTGTATCTTCTTTATCGTTCCCATTTCTTTCGCGAACTGCATACATATTATAGAAGAAGCCTGGCGACAAGTATAAAAATATCAACTTTTGCTTTCCGCTCCCACGCCAAATTCTTCCCAGTTCTAGGGGTTATTTCCTATGTGCCTAACTTTCTTCGCTCTGCCTATCTGCGCTTTTCTTCACTTCTTTTTGCTCTCAAAGACGGGTACAACAGGTACAACAACAACAATTAAACGCTATGCTAAGCCCGGAGCTCAATCGCATCTACAGACTCAGATGAACCGACAGAAATAGCGTCATGAAAGCCGTGCCAGCAGCGGCGATCGAGCCTGCTGCATTAACCCCGAATCCTGCCAGCGCCACATCCTTGCCGGGATTCGAGGACATGTTCTCGGGCGCCTCATGTGAGTTAACTTCGTTGCTGGAGGGAGAGTCGTGCAGGGTCTTTTCCAACGTATCAGGACCCGAGTGCTGCACTCCCTGATCCTTCATATGCACTAGCGGTGGCTCGTGGATGGGCGTGGGCTCGTTGGTGCTGGTCGTGGTGGCGTGTGTCGTGGTCGATGTGGACGTTGTCGTTGTTGTTGTCGTTGTTGGCACAAGAGTTCCATTTTCAATCCAGTAGACGGGACTAAACTCCAGCTTCACGTCCTTCAAATAGCTTTTGCTGACCTGTAAATAGTGGAAATACGTTGAAATTTGACTCAACTAGAGGCCAAACTACTTGCCTCAGCGCTGATCTTCCGGGAAACACTCTCGTCGCTGCCGTAGTAGAACGCAAAGAGCTTTCCACTGTACGGCGCCTCCAGGGTCACATAGTTGCCGCGCAGAGTAACATTGATAGCAGTGCCGGGCCAGAGTTTTGTATGAACCGCCTTGTTCTCTGATCGTTTCTCGCCATGCTTCAGTCCCCAGTTGATTTCAGCAGGGACGGGTACATCTTTCTCGAAGATTTTGGTGGGCAGACCGCGGGCCACTCCCTCGTGATTTCCCCAATTCTGTTTGTAGTCAAAGCTGTAGCTAAGAACGGTCTCCACGGTGCTGTACTTGTCTCCCAGATTTTCCAGCCTTCTGGTGGCTGTACAAGGAATGTAATCTGAATTAGTTTGCTCACAT
This sequence comes from Drosophila bunnanda, assembly GCA_035046265.1. Classification (NCBI taxonomy): domain Eukaryota; kingdom Metazoa; phylum Arthropoda; class Insecta; order Diptera; family Drosophilidae; genus Drosophila; species Drosophila bunnanda. The sequence continues at coordinate 195,669 of JAWNOB010000029.1, forward strand.
CACAGTACAGTCCACGACTTACCCAATTCCGTGAGATTCTCTCGTCTTTCGGTCCGTAAGCGATCCAGCTTAATGTCCCTCAGCTCGTAGCGAAAGGGTTCTGTCTCGACGAGAACTTCGCCATCCACGTAGTATTTTTCGCGCTCATTCTCAATTACCCGGATTTTTCCGAGGCCCTCGGGCTCCAAGTGACCTAGGTTAAAGTCCGCTCCCCAGTGTGTGATAATGCCATCCTTATTTGGCTCATGCGAGGCCCTATGACGTCCGATGTAGGAATCGTCTCCTATGCGGATCGCGCCCACCGGCACTCCGGCATCAAACTTTCGCCAATGGCGCCAGCCAACCTTTCCCAGGTGTCCTTTGTTCATGAGTACATCGAAATTGTCATACTTGCCGTGCTTGTAGTGGGCCGCTACACAGACGTGCCTCTGCATGATCTTTTCGGTGTGGCCGGAGACCTGGAAGCCGTCGATAGGCACACGGCACACGTAGATGGGATAGTGCTCATCCTCGGTGACGTACTTTCCGCCCTCAACGGCAAACTGCAACTGCGTGGCGTCCTTGGGATCGTAGCTCTCCCAGACCAGTGTGCTGGAGGTAACCAACTGGCCCAGAGACGAGGAGGCGTTCTTGTGGGTGAACACGGAGTGCACGGCAGCGTGCGCGGGAGCTAGTCCCTGGATGAGTACCAAGAGGCAGCTGAAGCCAATTAAATGACTAGAAGAGGCCATTCTGCTGAATTTACTTCGTTGTGGTGGGAACGGGACTCTCTTCATTCCAGTAATGTCCAGATGAGGTGGAAAAAGATCTGCAAGTTAAAACAGAGAAGGAATTACTTTGGTATAGTTGTCACGACCAATTGAATATGTGTAAATCCGGAAATTAAGCTGCCGCTTTTGCACAAAAAGTTCCCTAAGTGACGTTGAACTAGCTTCCCCGTCAACAATACAGTCTTTTTCCAAAATCTCCTCCCTCACCAGAGTGGGCTTTCCCAGCCAGACCTGGCGGAAGTTCACATGGTCGCCTCTCGAGTCTGCTACACCCCGGGCGTCCCATTAAAAGCTTAAAGTGGTATAAACAATCTGTTGTTTTTTCTCGGGCAAGTGGTCGAGTCTGCGCCAAACGGCTTTTCCAGCTCCGGTGTAAACTCCACTCTTCACCATCCCCCAGTCATTATCGGCATCAATGTCGCCGGCACCATCACACGGACCTGTCTTCGATCTTGTGGAATGGGGCATGGACACGATGTTCGTCTGCCTGCTATACCCTCGAGAGGAGAGTATTCCCAATAAATTTGTCGCTTGCTTGCTCAACTTTCGTGCGGACGCACGGCGTATACGTAACATTCTAACTTCATTGTTGGAAGGCGCAAGAGGGCAGAGGGACGGGAAACAAAGGTTCGGTGCAGCGACGGACGCCATGTTTATTCATTAGCAAGCATTGTGAACAGGACACGGCATGCAGGACTTGCGGCTACAAGTGAACAGGACAACTACTATTGCAGCATGTCGCCAGTGTCTTCGTCTACGCCATACTCCATTGAGTCGCACTCTGTTAGCCCTCCCAGCGCCCCCAGCTTTCCCCGAGGTTATTCGCTTGACTCTAGGTGTCCGGCATTCAAGCCACTGTGTCTGCAACGGATATGAGATGATAAGGTTACATGCAACTTCATTTGTTTGCCCTGACAAATGATGTGTTATTGTGATAGTGTTTGAAAAGCCGAGAGCCCGGGAGAAGTTGCGACAAGCGACGGACGACCGACCGTTGACCGGGGCCAAGTAACTTTCGAGAGTCAGGAGTTTAAGTGCCGTGAGTCAAAATTTAAATAATGCATGAGAGCAGCAGCTCTGGAACGGTGAAAAGAGGGGCAGTGGCAGCAAGCTCTTGGCTTTGTGCTCGCGCGGTTTCTTCGCTCCAACTACTCTTGAGTAATGGACCAGATTGCCAACATTGACACTGAGGCATTATTCCGACCAGAGCATGTTAGCATTACAAGATGACAAGAACTCTTCTTTTAACTTCCTGCACTGTTCTTAACGAGTTGGTCTTCGTTCTTTCCGGAAGAACTTGGTGAGTAGCTAGTTAAGCTTTTCTGCGGTGACGCACAGCTCTTGCCACTTGAGTCGGTATCGAGGAATGGCTCTTTGCATTCCACCGCCCAGTGCCGGAAGCAAATGTCATAAAAACACTGCCCAGCCGGAGAAGGAGGAGGCAACAGTTTATGGAGATCCACATTTCGAGGCATAAATTGACCTCTGGTCACCCAGCGACGGACCGCATTGTTGCCCGTTTTTGCGCATGCAATAAATATGCTAAAAATAGCATGTCGAAGACCCGGCAAATTGGCGAAGGCAAAGGGAGCGACAGCGAAAAATAATTTATTTAAGGCCCAGCATAGTTGGAGCTCCTTCCTTGCACCCTGCATTAATTCAATTGAGCTCTCTGCCAGCGGAATCTGATACAGCCGGGAGAGGAGTTGAGGGGAGAAGAGAGAGCCAGAGCTGGTGAAAGTTCACGTGGCCTTTTATTAAATCACATGGCTTGCAACTTTGTCTTGGGCTTTCTAGTTTTTCAGATGCCTCTGTAGGTTGCAGGTTTATTTAGATTTACGAGCAGCAGGGCCGGCGAAAGGTCTGCGGGTTCTGTGGCGCTTTAATTGGATTTTATTGAACTTTGACTCTGACCCTCATGGTCACGAGAGTTGCAACAAGTTGTTGGGCCGCCGCTGCTCATGCTCGCATGCCCATGTGCAACGCGAGGTTGCACACAATTGCTTCAGCGGCTAGAGCCTATGAATTATATGAATTATAGTTGCTGTACCAAGCCAGGCCACTCCCACTCCCACTCCCTTTCCTATATCTATATTCCCATTCTCAGCCCCATTATAAGGGCCCGGACCCGCGCTTCAATCAGCTCAATTGGGCACCACCGTGCTTTATGACTTTGACATTACAATGATCCGGCGTTCGGCCGTTTCAACACTTGATTTCTCACATTGCCAGGTTTTGATTATCGTTAGTCAAGTGCCGAGGGTTCAGTGCACTTACTTGAAATACTTGTAAACAGAAATTAATTAGAAAACCATTAAAAAGCCGTAATGGCCTGCAAACTTTTCCCGGCAAACACCGGTACGTGATGCTGTCTTGAAATGAGTATGGGAATGCAGTCGAAATAAGTGGAGATCTAACCCGATTTTTTGAGTTAGGGGTCGGAAAAATTCAATTACTTGCGGGACATTAAAGTTTCGTTTCTTCAGAATCTATGCAATAAATCAGGACCGCACGGCTCTTGCAACGCATTTGCCTCGCGGTTCATGAGCCAAAGGTTAAGGAATTAGAATGACCTAAAATTTCGGCCATTCATTACTTGAATTTACAGACGAATAATGGATACAACATAAGCTTACAAAATCAATTCACATTAATTAAGCAACTATCCACTAATCTGAGATAGTTATCGACTCATTTGAAGTCATGTATACTGTCTTATACAACTAGTCAGTACACTCACTTTCTATCGGTCTAATTAAAAGCTGATTGAATAATGGTATTACTTCAGTTCGATAAATATTTGCAGCTTGCATGCCAGGGTAAAAATGTACGTCCGCAATTTCGCCTGAAGTTATTTCACCTCAATTACAGCTTTTCCATTTCCCTGGTGACTTAATTGATAGTTCGGCTTGCGTGCGACTCTTTCTGGCATTTCCTCACTCGCTGACTGACTGACCCGTCCGGCAGAGAAGCTCTAAGCTATACTAAAATCTGATCGCTTCAGCTCAATGCAAAGCTTATTTCCCGCTTAAATTACTCATTAGGTTATTAATTTGCAATCGATCTGGCATCTGGCAGCAGGTGACGGCCGTGGCAGTGCTCCTCCCACGCCGCCCCATCGCCTCTTTGTGCTCTCTGTCCGAGCTCAGAGCTGAATCAAACCAAGCCCGACTTAACAGATCCAAGCCAGACAGCTTTTGGCAGCGTCGGTCTTTTCGTGTCCGAAAAGCAACAAACAAGACTGGCGGACGGAAATTACTAAGCGCCTGCATTACAAAAACAGTTCTTAACTTAATTAAAGATCCCGGCCAGCCACAAGCAGAGCTAAGCGACCGCTCTATAACACGGGCTCCATCAGGGCATGCCCTACGGGGCACGTACTCAGTGATTATGGGATCATTGAGGGAATTATGTATTCACAAAAAATTGGTGTTCAAAAAATAATAAATTCTTTTAAATGCATATATTTCCCCAAGGAATCGAACTATAGACCATCCCTAGGGTATACAGATTTCGAATCGATTAACGTGTGATTTCGGAAATACTTCATGCGTTGACTTCACAGAATCATTTCACGGACGATGTTTAAGCAGCTGTGTATGACGCAAACCCTGCCCGAAGTTTTCACACCCAACCCAAGCCAACAGAGTCCCCAGCCAAGCGACCCGCCGCCTGCCCATTTGCATGTTGCATCAATTAGGCCGTCTGGAGCAGGCCAGCTACCGAGCTACCGGGTGGTGAGGCCATTAAATCGAATGCAGTCGGCACGGGAGGCACGTGACAATGGACGGCAAAGGTAGGCAATTGTGCCCCATCTCCAAGCTGGGCAGAGCAGAACCCCTCGTCGGCTCGAATTTACAATGTTTGCAAAGCGTTTTCACTACACTCAATTAATTTAATGGACAAATCGATCGATCGAGTCGATAGGCTAACGGTAGGGGGTGTTGTTTCCTCGCCCAGCCACTAATTACCACCTGACGGAGAGCGGGGCTGAGACTGAGACTGAGGCTGAGACTGAGCGACTGTCCACAGTATTATTGTTTCCCATAATGCTGGGAAACTGGGCTCAAGTCGAGTTTAAAAACTGGTCGCTTATACAATATTAAACTGGTTTACGTTTAATCAAACTCTGCTTTCAATTGGTTTTCAGAAGTTATCAAGTTTTCAGTATTCGAGATGCAAATTTCGAGCTCATAAATTTTCATTTAAAAATTAAACCAGTTTTTATTTTTTAAAGAAAAACAAATCTTTTAAATATTAAAAACACGCATACGAAACAGGCTAAAATGGATGAGAAAATTAGGGAAATATTTAATAAAATCGAAATTAGGCAAACGAATGAGCGGCTAATTAACTAATTCGTAATGCCTAATAAATTTGTCATCAATTTTAATTCAGAGCTCACTCAATGGCGGCATTCAAGGCAATTTAGGCGTAAAAATTGTTTAAAAAATAATAATTTTGTGCACTGTAATAATTGATCAAAAGCCTTATAAATAAAATAAAATACTATTTTGTAAACATGTAAAAATCTAAATCTGTTCCCAATTAAATCTCTTGTAAGGTCCTATGTGGAAATAAGTTTCGTTGATAGACACTTAAGATGTATGGCAGCATAACGAGAACCGGACGGAATGGAAAACCAACTCCCGCACAAGGCTATGCCAAAGGAGAGGGTGGGTCTCATCTGATAGTAATTCGTTATAATTGGTTTTTAATTATGCACGAAGCGGCGAACCAAGTAGAAGTACTAGATAAAAGCCACTTGAAGCTCTTGAAGTCAAACTAATTGAATTCAATAATTTAATGCGCAATGATCCCCCACGGGAGCCGCACTCCAATCTCCAGGCAAAGCAATTTCGGCTCTCTGGTTAGTTGTGTTTTAGATTCATTGCCGTTCGCTTCTCTCCCTGTGCTCGCGGTGAAAACATTGACCCCACTTTGGATTGCGCAGTTTCCCCCATTGGTCATGGGCCGTTTGAGAGCACACCACATGTGCTCCGGGCGCTTGGAGCTACGTCATCGCCCCAGCACTACAAAACTGGCCACGGCAAAAAATAAGTTCAAAACCGGTACTGCTGAGCGTTCTAAAAGCCAACCAGCCACGTGCTGATCCCAAATTGTTACCGCCAAAAAATACAAGAGCTATAAAGTGAAAACTCAGCCTGAACTGGTTTTGGAACTCAGCCGAAGCTGAGGATTCACTGCCAAGTGATCTGATCAAGTTGATCTGATTGATCTTGGCCTCTCTATTCAAATAATCTTTCCCAAGCCTGGTGTCTATGTAAATCACAGCCCATCAAATATGTTAAATATCAAGGTCACTTATGGGGTCGTTCTGTCCGCTTTCAGATTTATCATGATGGCGTCACTTTGCCGGCTTTTGAGCAATATACGAGTATCCAAATACAGTTTTTTGCCCGCTCCTAGGCTGGAATAAATACAGCATCTGTCAGCATTTGTTCATAAATCGAGTTTGGGGCTAGAAACCGAGCCAAAGAATGTAATTACCGCATACAATGTATCTCCAAATTGTGTATACAAGTATTGTTCTTCCAGCAGTATGAGTTGCGTGAGCGGGGCTTATCTGTATCTATTGTTGAGCCCGACAGCCAGTCAGCCAACTAGCTGTGGCGCAAACCCAGGCCATTGCCGGCTCTTTTTGTCCATGGCAGCTGCCGTTTATTTTGCAATTTGGTTAATTAATTATTAAAATGGGGTTAGATATGGAATATGTTGTGTACGAGTTGTATATCCAACCGGGGAAACTTATTTTACTGCCGACCCTTTGTGTAAATGCAAATGTTTGCTCACGTAGCAGTGCCCACCGCACTACATCTTTTCCAGCTCCCAACAGAGATTTGCGATTCCTCAGATTACGACCAAAACAAGAGCATAAAAGGAAGTGGTTGCAATTTTTTACCATCACTTATAATGCGGCGAATGTGGCTAACACACAAACTAGTAACTGTACCTCTAGAGGTAGGCTCCACTCGAAAGTTGAAGCTGAGGCAGTGAAGCATGGAACGCAGCATGCCGCGACGGCACGCGGAGGAGCCTCCATTAGCACCTCATTGACAGGAGGGGAGGCATTAGGTTACGCACATCCAGAGATCAGCTTGCACTGGGATGCGCGATGCACCAGTGACCGCCAGACCTGTCTAACTGCCATATCGCGTGCCGCACTCATTATAGATGGAATATACATACTATATGGATGTGGCAGCAGTGGCAGCTCATCCGCATCCACAGTCGTTGTCTCCCACAAGTGTGTTTGCCTAGCTCTTGGCAATGACTTCTGACAGGGGCCATCAATAACCATCGAGCAGCGCTCAAAAACGCCCAGTGATGACATGACGCTGCCTTCGACACAAATTCCGCTCTCAACTACAAAGACAGGCCATGGATGAAGGCTGCACAACGTTCGTTTCTCAATCCGGGCTGCCTGCTGTTATTGAATTCCAATTCGTAAATTAATTAAAATACCCGTAAAAACACACACTTCACTCATAAGGGATCCCTTGAAGTATCGTCGCCTTGGCCACCAGCTCCCCACATTTGCCACTTGATACTTTCGGCCAAAGGAGGCCTGCCTGCCCGTCCGTTCTCTTTCAGTAATTAGCTGGCATTTGCATTTCGTTAAGGCTTAACCCTCTCCCTGCTTGGGTAAAATACCATCGCTGGTCTCGTTGGCCAAGCCCCCTCTTCGGTGCTAGTCTGCTCTCGCCTTTGCTCCAGTTTTGCGATGTATATCTGTCGCAATTCGTCATAATATGAGAACGTTTCCATTTTTAGGTTCTAAATGGCCTGCAGCGGAATTCAAGCTCTCGGTGTCACTTTCAATTTCTAGCAATTTAATTCGCGTTTGCAGTTAGTTTAATGTGCGTCTCTGTGCTCCGTCTCTCCGTCGGTCGTGTTTGTCAGGTTTATGGAGCATATCCGTCAGTGAGGTCAGCCACTATTAAAATTTGCGTATCTATCATCAAATTTGGTTAAAAAGAAGTGTTTACAAAATTCCTAATATTATATCGCAAGCTTGAGAGTGGAGGGGTTTGCAGTAGCTCTATAAATGCAAATGAAAAGTGGTCTACCCCCACCAAGTCAAAGCAATTTGCTTTACCCCGTTGCACAATGGGAATGTAGAGCGCGATTAGCACAAATATGGAAGCAATTGAAGTGGCAGTTATGCCGACTCGGGCCATTAATGGCCTGGCCAGCAGGTGAAGGTGGAGGAGCTCCTTCGGGCCTCGCCCAAGCATTCCGCTCCCAGTGCCCGCTGCAATTGCATATCGCCCGCCCGCCGCGCGTAATTATATAATTGGGTCTCAGTGAAGTCACTGCATTTCTAATTAAGGTTCGCCAGCGCCATAATCGCCGATGATCAGCCAGATATAAGCTAGGAAGGCAAAAATGTGTGTCAGACACTTGACATTAAATGAGATGAAATTGCCGACGCTCCATGTTTGTCATCGACATCGACACACTGCTAGCTGATGACATCGTTTGACAACATCCCATGGATGCGACCGAGCACCTAATGGTCTGTAACTGCTCCTCCTCCACTGCTTTCTTGCGTTAGAAGTCGTGAATAGTGCGAGGGTGAACCTTGGGTGATACGGGGCGTTAAACGCGATAAGCGATGTCTCCTACTCCACATTAGAGGACACAGCTCCGGCACGGACTTTGGTTGTTCGCATTGGGTTAGAGACACTATAGCCCGATGTCAAGCTGGGCTCTTGAGATAAAGCCTTAATTGCGATTTAAATCACACAAAAACGTATATCTCAATAAATAAATGCATGGCGACACCCCGAGAAAATTAATCGCAAGCCCAGCTGCTGTCGTTTTTTGGCTTTACCTCACTATCCAATTTATTCGACCAATTTGAATTATTTTCACACACGAAAGTCAGCAAAACAAATAGCCATAAATGAAAGCAATAAAAATTGTTGCGAACGGGGTGGGTGCTCAAAACAAATGCTCGAATAAGCAAACGCCAAAAGCAGACACACAAAAAATACAAATTTGTGCACCAACAAAATCAACAAAATAAAATAAGTAAAGTGCTCAAACTGAAAGCAGAGAGAGGAGCAAGGGCTCGCCAATTCACAGACAAGGTAAACTAACCCAACGACCCCCGGAACAACCAAGCCCGGAGCGACCAAGCCCGGGCTGATCTCACAGCTCGGATAAGTGTTCCACAAAAAGAGGAAAGCAGCGACGACGTCGTCATGCCAGAGCCAGTAGTAGCCGACGACGCGTCGTCACCACCGCTGGTAGCTGTAGTTCAAGGTGCGCTGGAGATGACTGGCATACGGGTGCAGTGGGGCCTGGCTGACGGAACACTGCTCCGCTGTGCCAGGCGGAGTTTATCCTCACAGAGGGCCCACTGCTGCCGGGGCCAAGTCGCTCTGCCATGTGAACTGTAAATTGACAATGATTGCCCACAATTTGCTCAGCACAAAACGCGACAGAAACGAGCCAGGGAAAGGCTGCGAAAGCCAGTCAAACGGAGATGCAAATGCAGAACCAGAACCAGATACAGATGCAGATGCCGATGCAGATATCCCGCCACAGATAGATATGCAAAGGCAGAGGCAGATACACGCGCTGGATCGCAGCCACTTTATGGGCAGCATGTCTCTATCTGCGACTTGTTTGTTGGCAGCTTGTCCCATAACTCTGACCACTTAAGTTGTGGCGCAGCCACGGCCGGCCGTAGAGCATCGCAAATCATCGCCAGAGACGACGCTGGAAGGGCATCTTCTCACTGAATTTATAAGCAGTTCCGATGATTTTTCAATTAAGATTGATGGTAATGAAGGCGTTTTAAACCCATACTCGACACTGCCTAATTGACTGCTCAAGTTATGTTAGCAGCTCTCCGTCCGTTGTATTTCACTCCAGAGCCCTGTAAGGAGCCGCGGCAACCACAGATCCCCCGATGTTTACTCATAAACGGTGCGAATGGGTGCTGCGGCGGCAGGTCCACCTCCAAAAGGAGTATTGGAAACCAGCCGTAAATGGTAAATGTGCTAAGCATTGCACATATTTGTTTGGCAACAAATCAAAAGACAAGTTCCAATGGCAGGGATAAAAAAGGATTATTGACTCACCAATCAGTTGTGTGCGCACTCCGAAATCCAATTAATCTGCCAATTAATCTGAAAATATCATATTATTAGTATTTTTAATATTGTGAAATTCAATGTGATGATGTTAATTAACAAACAGGCAAAACATAGAAAAGCCATTAAAGGTGAGATTCCCTCCCCAAGCCCAGGTAAGCAGGTACCGCTTAAGGTAGACAAAAATGAAAAATACATTGATAGACCAAGGCGGCTTCCACATGGTAATCTATCAATTGAGCCGACACTATCGACGCCAAATCTTTTGAGCTTCATGAGATTAGAGATTGGAGTACAACAAAAAGATAGCTATGAGGGAGCGGGACATGGAAAGTGGGTTACCGTTAGGCACGACTTGAGCCAGACTAATTGCAGCGGCTCCCCGGCAGTCCCTCCTCCAGTCCGTGAGCTTGCTTTGTGGCATATGTGGTACTGGCCATTGGTTCCCAGTGGTAAGACGAAACCAGTTTACTGCTAAAAGTCAACAAACATAATCTTCGCTGCACGTGGGGCCACTCAGGATGGGCATATAATTCCGCAAAGTCGCAAGAACAAAGAGGCCGCCGTGAGGAAATCGGGGCTTATAGAAGGGAAATGCAGCTACCCGCTTGGTCAACTATGTGAAGATAAGAAGCCCATTGGATAAGTCCCCCTAATCAATGATAGGAGTGTGACGTGACCCATATCCCATAATGAATGACTATGGCCGTCAAATTACAGGAGTATAAAATATACATATTTGCTAATTAATTATGGAACCACAGGTATTTTTAATGGCCAGGCCATAAAATGCCATAATGTTGCAGGTAAACGATGAAATGCCACGAGTCGTGGACCGTTAGACATTTAGGCCTCACACCTGGCCATTTAAGGTGTGAAGAGTTCATATATTTGAGGTCAGCTCTTTCCCACTGTCAACTAATTGGCAGGGGCTGGACTTGTGGTCAATCTTTGGCTGACGCACCTTAATGCCTTTTCGGAGAAGTTTTCCCGTTTAAATTGGTCTTAGCCACTTGTGGCGTAGGCCGCCACGCCGTAAGTATAATTGCAGATGGCAGATACCCCCGCGTATCGTATATCGGGCAGAGATGCAGATGTTTGACTTAATTGTTTGGCGCCATGCTTGTTGCTTGCACTGCTCGGTAGAGGTCAGAGGAAGTCCATTATTACACTGCACCGCTACTCAGCGATTCAGGCATCCAGGCCGGACAAACAAACCCCGGAATCAGACAAACGGCATTTTAATTGGAGCCGACATACGACATTCGTGTGTGCTCCAGCTTCTGTTTTTTGCTGAAATTCGAAATCGCACCGCACAGCGAGCTCTCCGAAAACAGCCCTCGATCTCATGCAAATGTCCGCAGCAGACGCTTAGAAATGTGGCACACCACATCTCCTCTCCGGTTGGGGGCGAGCTGGAGCGGGAGTCAGAGCTGGAGTGGAGCTGACAAAAGCAGCTGAGCAGGCAGAATGACAAAGTGCCCGATAAGACCCGTTGTATGCAGTGCTGATGGTCCAAACGTCCATATAGAATTAGTAGATTCAAGGGAATTCTCTACTCTGATTTGTCGTGTCTGCCGTCGACCTCGCCAGCAATTCAATCAGCTAGCTATCCCCTTTCCTAGAGTGCTTTTCGTAAATCAATAACACACAATTGTAGTGACCCAGTCCATTAGCCAGGAGAGACCCAAAGTTCCGGCAGGCTGGCAGGACTCTTAGCCTGCCTAGTTTTCATAGAGCAACAATTGGCGGCCACCCACATGGAAAATTGGTTCGGTCAGAGCGACTCCCCTATTTCAGGGAGAAGGAGCGGTCTGTATAACATTTCTATGTAACCTGTGCCTTTAATTTGCAACAACGACGTACCCAACAGACAGTACACCTTGTCAAGTGGCAGGCCAGAATCCCAAACAGGACAGTTGCTGACATGACATGGCGCCGACGCCAACCAGCAGGAGACTCGTGTACGGGCTGGGAATACTCCTCTATCCGAACTGCGTGTAGTAGCAGCTATTGGAGACCGTCTATTGATTTTCCATTGTACCCGGGACATTTCCCTTGTCCATGTTGTGCTGTCACTCTGGCATTTGTTGTTGTCAAGCACTTATCGCTAATACCCAGTATTTTCTCCTCCTCGTTATGCTTGTCCCTGGGTTGTGTGGGATCTGGAAGGCGTGTTTCAGACCCAGAGCTCCTTTTCAGGGTAGCTTTAAGCTGGGTCTCTTATCAGCAGCTGCCGCAGCTCAAATCGAATCTTGGGGCTCACCTTGGTCGCGGCTTCATGAATTTCATCCGCAAAATGCAATTCAGCAAGGATAGAGAGTCGGATTGGGGCAAAAGGAGGCAGAGTCTGGGGTCGGGCATATCGAATTCCCTGCCTCGGGCTCTCGGTGTTCGCTTGTGTGGGTGAGTTAAGACGCCCAGGAACTGGCTCTGCTCCAGGTTGCGTCTGGGTCTGGACTTGAACCTCAATCTAGAATTGCTCTCGCACTTCTCCTCCGACGGGCAACAGCTGTGCATACAGAGAGAGGGAAGCTTTTGTGTATTTTAAATTTAGCGTAAACTTTTCTGGCTGACGATTCCTTTCTACTTTCTGCCTTCCTTGCAGGATTCACCCTCAAAGGAAAGTGAAAAGTCGGCCTCTGAATTACGCCTTTGAATTGCGCAACCACACAAAGCCGGCAGGGGTTTCTTTGCCGATACTGGAAGTAATATTCGAGGTGAATGCGCCACAAAGTGGCAGGCGAAAGGTGTCTTTGAGCAGCACGCACTGCCATTTGTCAAAAGTTGATGGGAAACTTAAGGCTTCGGGACTCTGTAGCAAGCCCACTTTTCCCCCAGAACCAACACATGAAGTTATGCGAAAGCTAAACTGTTTGCACTTGGAAAAAACCCATAAACTCTGTAGAATCAGCAACAAGCGTCAGAGAGCGATTTCAAAGGCACGCAAGCCACTTCAGAGGGGGAAGTGTGAGAGTGTCGAGTATGTTAATGGCCAGGATGCAGGCCATGTGACAGACTTCTCCCCTAATCGAAGAAGGGTGACTCGCAGGCAAGCCGCCCCCGAAGTGCAGCCAATAAGTCCGACAACAATGTGGGCAATTTCAAAATTTATCGCAACAGAGCTCCGAGCCGGGAAGGTCCTCTGCGGGGTGGTTTTCACATTACCAGCGCCGAAGAATAAGCGTGGAGAAATGTCGGCCCAAATAACCATTTCTCTGTGGAAATTAATTTTTATTTTATGTGCCTCGCTTTGTTTACTCTGTTTGTTGGTTTACAGAAAAGTTGAATTAATTGACGGCGGGCGCCGCGCAACGGGTGTACCGGCACCAATGTCATCAGATCGGGATCAGGATCAGCACCAGGATCAGGAGCTGGAGCGGGACACGTGCGGTTTACGAATTTAACAGCAAAAAGGGCGCCTGCGGCGCTACTAATATATTGTTTGGATTAAACTTCTGACTCGTGGGGCCTGAGAATGGGAGTCGCAGCGGAAAGGCAAACACCAGAAAATTCACTGAACGTCTGGGATAATTTTCATTTTGGCACTTGTCACCCAGAAAGAGGAAATGCAGATGAAATTCCCATGGAGTCGCCGAGAAAGTCATTTCAATTGGCAGCTACAATAACCTTTAATATTATGGCCACCACTGTGCCAAAGGACTCTACTCAATCCGAGCACCGTTCTCACTCAACTTTCCGACTCACGCACACCAAACAACATTATAGAGGACGACGACAAACAACGAAAGCGTAGTAGGGAAATAAATAGAAATAGAAAAATAATAAAATAACGAAATAAACGCATGCCAGGGCCAACCCCCTGTCTGCCAGTTCGCCAGTTTGCCGCCTGCAGGATGCGCGCTGCCCGAAAAATAGAAGCCTCGATTCACGATATGCGAGTGGCAACAAGCACGGGCCCGAGAACGTGTAATGCTGTAAGCAGGGCCAGACACCGAGACCAAAACCAGACCGAGTCGAGAACTGAGCCAAACCACCCCTCTGTAGCACCGCAGCGCACAAGGATGCCTCGGAGGACAATGCCACAAGAAGAAGCAGCTGCCGCTGTTAGTTGGGTCGCAGGCATCGTCCTCGCATTTTCCATAGCTTCTTCTTTTTTTGCGTACTTGTCTCGGCGCGTCATCGTCGTCCCTGCCCCGTCCTCGTCCTTGAGCTCATATCTGGATCTCCTTCCCAGGACCCTGCTCACGCTCAGCTCATTCCAATGCACTCGACAGGAGTTAAAGGAGGGAAGTCGGAGTCGACAACGAAATCCCAGCGAACGTGATTCATTCACGGAATTCTCTAAAGGTGTCTGTTTTGGCTTGCGTTATGGAGGTAGAGTCATCAGGTGTTGGAGTCTAACAGTCGCTCTAGGTTGTGTCTGCTCATCCCAGCTCCCGGGTGACGTCGAACTGAGTCGACAGACCGTGACAAATCCTTCCGGTGAATAAGGCATCATCGCAGAAATTAACCTTCATTACTGGACTTCTCATCGCTTTTCTAATGATTAAGGGATTTCAAACTATTTGTTACATCCTGGAGAAAATCCAGATATTAGTTTTGCTACAGCTCGAGCTACCTTGGGTTCAATCCCAATCATTATCCAATATCCACCAATTTAATCCAATCAAGATGCCACCTCTCTAGAGCAAACCGGAGAATAAATGCCATAAAAGGAGGCGACTCAGCTTCTTTACATACACGAGCATATAGAAAAATAAATGTGCGACTGACTCATAATCACTAGGCGCCGCTGGAAGCCGAGAGGCGGGAGGTGGGAGACGGGAGGCAGTGGTTCAAGGTCCCGCACACATTTCAATATCAATCTTCTATTTGATGACATCACACGCCGACACTCTGCTCCTCTTGTGTGCAAAATTTCCAATTAAGTTAAGTTTAGGCTGATGGCTGATAGCTGAACGGAGCGCAGCATTGAATGGAATTGAATAAATTGAGAATATCTCAGCTGGGATGTGGGAGGAACAGTGCCGCACGAAAAGTCCTATAAGCAGTTGTAGACCATTCGTTTTTCCCCAATCTATTAGCACTCCGGTTCAACCCTTTGCCACGGCAACCCCCAACAAAACTAGAAACTCATCAACACCACTGGAGTTGACCTCTGGCAGCGGAGTGCACGACCTCTCACGCTCTCATGCCTGGTGTCCATCAAATCCAAATCGATTTTTATTTTTGGGAGGGCTTGAAGGTCTTCCCAACGAGCGCAGACTAGAACTAAATGCACCATTCTCGGTCGCAGGAAAAATGAGGGAATCTAGCCAACCTACCGCAATCTGAAAGCCAGCTGGGCGACATATCTGCATATGCGAGTAAGTAGTAGTGTGTCCTGGAGTCTCATTTTGCCGCCATGTGGGCCATCGCGTGCTCGGCGAGAGTTAATTGAGCGGCGAATAAAATTTCATAATCAACAACTGCTGGCAATGGGAAATTTACGATGTTCCCCCGGGTTACTGCTTCTGCCGAGGTCTCCTATTTTCTTCTTTTATTTTTGGGGCCATAAAGAGCTGACAACAAATGGAAAGCAAGGATGACTCATCGTGCACCGCCTCGAGTCCTGCGACCTTCAGCAGGATCCGTATTCGGGCAACGACATCGGTGCGAATTAACTGTCGACTTTTGTACACAATCCACTCCATCGTCCTCTTTTCTGACTGAGCTTTCATTATCCCCTTTGGCAGCCTTAGCAGACAATTGCCTGCCAGCCCCATTCTCATCTCGTCCTGTCCTTTGCTTTACTGCTCCTTGAGCATTTGTTTGTTTTCGTGCGGGTGTCCTTTGCCCTCTGGCCCAGCTGTTTGCGTGCGGCAAATAAGTTTCCCACCCGTTCAGGGTAACACAGGACGGCGGAGACGAGGGCGAAGAGGTGGTCTGGAGGCGTCAGCCAAGCAAACGCCAAGTTGGCGCCATTTCAATGCCAGTTCGGGCCGAAGTATCCGCCGCCAAAATGACTGTGAGTGTGTCGACGACTGTCAGATATGTTGAGAACATTCAAAATACCGATGGGTATTTATATTACTGTCGCGGTGCAGAAATTTTTAATATCAAAAGGCCCCAACGGGGAAAAGCGGAAGTTCAAATGATTTCCACATGTTCCCGATCTAAATTCATAGCAATGTATGTCCCGGTAATGAGGTGCGATTATGAAGGCGCAGACAGCGCTAAACAGCGAGGGAAATACCAAATATTAGCACGGAGTTATTGATTGGAAGATAGGTGATGTCACATAACATTTAGCCTATAGCGACCAAAATCGACATTAAGACAAGAAGGGAACCTAACTTCGGGAAGTCGAACCTGGTATGTCCTTGCAGTTCTCAATTCGATCAGGGGGCCGAAATTAAAATCTAAACCAAAATGCATTAATTTAAATTCGGAAAGATTTTTGTGCCAATAGAGAATATATTTATAGGATCCAAAATGACTCTTTAACTATGTTTCAAAGTTGTGGCCGGGCTATAGCGAGGCAGCGAGCGAGGAGCAATCACTAGGCAATCAAAGCGAAGCACAAGCATCAAAAATATGTGTAAATAAAACAAGTTTTTATGGCAGGGAACCGAACCGAGACGAATGAAGGGTTCGACTCCCCTGGCAATAGAAACACTCGAAAGCTTATTCAGAAATCATCTTGGAGTTGTTCTCAACCGGAGTTTGTGGGTCTCAAAGTGCAGATTTGGCGTATGGCTCCCTCTCCTGCCGATTTCGCAGGGTATTCAAATCGTTTAACATCGAAAATCGATTCTCCCCTCCTTTGCGAGCAACACGGAAGTGCTTGCCGCCCTCTGGAGTCAGAAAGGCCCCGAAACGTATGCTTATTAGGTCGAACGTGCCCGTCACGAGACTCCCGGAGCAGGAAAACTGTCTGTGCCAGAGCTTCCGACTGGTTTCCCCCCTTCCCAACCTATCCAAACCGAGGGTAACCCACCCGAGGCCGCCACTTGAGCCGGCGTCCTCACAATAAAAGGCTTTGATTATGACCTCTCGTTTTCCTGCTGCCCGTCTGCTCCTTCATTATTTACAGCCTCCCAAAAAATGGTTGCCTTTGAAGAATTTTCCAATGTAATTTATGGGCAAACGCCTCACTTTTTCCACTTGCTTCTAGCTCAGCGTTTCTTAGCACCCATTAAAAATGCATTATTTGGCCCGAAGACAGCCAGAAGGGCCCAAGTTTCGGAACACTTTTTGCGGAATTTAAAGGCGGCTCAGTTTACGTTCGATTCGAGGGCCGGAGACCCAGATTCAATGGAAAATAGAGCGGATCCGCTTTCTGACCCAGTTGTGACGAGGGCAAGGGAAATTCAGCTGCTTACCTGAGTAGTTCCTGGTGGGTGCACTCCCTCTTTCCAAATTCTCAGGCGGCCGACGACACTAGTGATCCTGAAATCGAGAAATCATAAAGCGATTATAAAGCCATGCGATTCTCCCGATTTAAAATCCAAGCCCAATTCGCTACCGTTCTAATTTCAACACATACACACACGCATTCGAATTTGCACACACACGCACACGCAGAACTGGTCAGCTAGCAAATGACGTCATTGCCAAGGATGCTGCGCGCATCCTGAGCTCTCACTATTTGTTGCTGTTTTAACTGCGAAGCAAACTTTTTCCCAGAAAGCCGCCAACAACAATTGCGAGTTAATTAAGCGATTTTGGCTGGCGCCAGGCACATCAGTTTTCTCTGTTCTTGGTCTTATTCCCGAAATTCGTCCGTCTAACAGTAAAAGTGCCGCACAAACAATGGGAGAAGGCATACGCGCATTCACTAATCGGAATTGCAAAAAAACTAAGTTGTTTCACAAGTACTCGCCTTAAACTATCAGTTTTAAAACACACCGCACTAGACTTTCCGTTTCGAAGCTCGAATTTTTACCGCGAATTTCCGTTTTCCCGCAACACAACCGCTTTCAACGAAATTTTTTTTTTTTTTGAATTTTTTTTTAAATGGTGGGGTATTGAGGTGCTTTAACCGAAAGTTACGATTTTTTCTATGAGATTTTGTGATATTTTTGTTTTGGTCACTCTGAATCCCGCGCTGTTGCTTAACAGCTTGCATCTACACGGCTGTGAGGCCGTTCTACACGTAAATGGGGTCGAATTCTTGCCATTGGGGTAAAATTCTCATGTAGAATGTAAAATTTTAACATATTCGCTCGAAGGTGGTTTGTAGAAAATTGGAACTCGAAATATTTAATAGAATAGTTAATATTAAATATAAGGATATGTGTTTGTGTTTTTGTACTATTTTTATTTGTTTGGTTCACTGAGATGTACCTACCTTTGTTAAATTAAGAAGAAAACCACAGTAATAGGTAAAATACTTAAAACTCTTTAATTTAGCCACTTCCAATTGGAAGAGCCAAATAATAAAAATTCGTGAAAATGTTAGTATAAAAATGTGATAAGTTTAATTAATTATTAATTAACTTATTTATCACCCACTTGGGCGATAATCACTACCAATAATTTATATCCTTTAATTAAACTTATTACATGGGAGGACATACAACCACGCATACAAATTTCAGTTCGACATCAAACGGTTACAAGCACATAACAAAGGAAGAAAACAAAACTAAACAAAAACTAATTTAATAAAAATATTTTAAACAAAAGATATTTAAGACATTTAAGTGAACAGTGAAATATTAAATAAGCATCAAGTTCGTTTCTTACAAGCAGCGAAATTTCTAATGATTTTTTACTTTTTTTTTTTGAGTGTGTGTGCGTGAGCGCCCCTTATGGTTGTGGTGCCGAGAGAAAGGGTGTTGGTGGAAGGTGTACTTAGACTTGCCCCATCTAAAAGAAAAAGAATAAAAAACCAATTAAATTAAAAAGCACTGCCTTTTTATATTATTTGCACCATAACGCCATCTTGTTTTCAAAGTTGAAAATTCCATCACGACATGTAATGTAATGTAGAAACTAAAAGTAAAATGTGGCTTAAATTGTAAAACTTAATAGTATTATCATTCCTTATTATTATTATTACATAGGGCCGAATTAAATAAATCATAATTAAACCTTGCAAAGTTAATACAATAAACATTTATTATATTCAAAAACGAGTACGTTCATTAATTTTTTTTTACTTATTATTAACGACATAAAAACTGCCATTGAATAAAACCCTTGCAGTGTATTACATTTCAGCCAGATGTTTGCAACGCATGAAGGAGGCATTTCCGACCATATTGATCAACATAAACATCCGAGTCGATATAGCTGTGTCCGTCTGTCCGTTTCTACGCAAACTAATCTCTGTTTTGCATTTTTTCTGAATGAATTTTTGCAGTTGGTCCTCTATATACTCTTACTCGTATATACGCCGGAACGGGCGGATCGGACGATTATATCATATTGCTGCCATAGGAACGAGCGAAAAATGTTTAGAAAAAATATTATAACGTTTTCAGATTTAAAAAAATGTGAAACTCTCTTATTTTTTAATTTCATCCACACTTTTCCATTAACATTTACTGGGAAACATCGGAACACTATCGATACTATCGTTTTATCCATTTTTGCCAGCTCTAACAAAACGTTAATATTATTAGTGGTGGCAAACTCGGAGAACTATCGATGGAGATGTGAAAAATATTAGTGCTGACACTTAATATTAGTGCGGAGCACTATCGAAGGAGTTTTCACCACTAATGGCATACAAAATAAAAATTATTGGGGCTGTATGATATTATCAAAAATATCGTATCGATGATATTTCTTGCGTAAAAAAATAATAAAATAAAATAACATTAAATTTCGTTACTTTAATATATATTCAACAACCCTAATGGCACTATGACTCAGTTGTGCAGTTTTCATTAATGAGATACTTGATTAGAACCTCAAAAAAGACAACAATAACATATATTTCTCTCGTATTTTTTGTAATGCCAATAATTTACACCGATTTAAAAAGGTAAACAATAACAAAGGTTGCAATTCAAAAATGCAAAAAGTCCTCTTCATGTACTAATGTATGTGGAAGGCTTTAAATTAAATTTCAAAACTACCAACCTATGTTTAACAGCCAAAAAATTATTTTTGTTGGTTTTGCTGCGTCAAAAGTTTGACATAATTTATTACGATAATTCATAAGAACGATCGGAAATTTTTTATAAAAAATATGTAACTTTTTCAGTTTTTCACATATTTGTATATAATTTTAGATATAGCCTTTCCGTCTCATTGTAGATTTTCGGTTTAAATTTTATGAAAATCGGACGACTATATCATATAGCTACCATTCGAACGATCGGAAAAGTGTTAGAAAAAATTATAACTTTTCAGCTTTCAACAGATTTTCATCAAATTTGAGATATAGCCATTTTTTATTTTTCTAGAATTTCGATTTTAATTTTATGAAAATCGGGAAACTATCATAGAGCTGCCATCGAAACTATGGTTAAATGTAGAGGAAAATGCCAAAGTGTATTGGAATCTCTAATTAATAATACTAGTAAAACTTGCTGCTTAAGTTACGCAAATGGTCAGCTTGTCACACTCTTGAACGCAGATGGTATATTTATACAAAAACTGGTCTATGTTTTCTCGAATTATAAATAAGCGGAAAAAAGCCAACTACTTAAAAAAAAAAAACACAAAATACCCCCATTCCACAATTCTCAATTTATTCGTGCGTCTGCTCTTCCAAAAAAGTCCGATTTGGCGGGGAAAAAGCTGAAGTGGCAGCCTTGCACTCGTGAGCCAATGATAGAGAGGGACCAAGCAAAAATATCATAACGGGAGAGAATTCTGTTAACTTACGCCCTTTCTCTCTGGAAGAGAGCGATCTGTTATGAATTTTACATTCTACATGAGAATTCGACCCCAAGGTCGAGAATTCGAGCCCATTTACCTGTTAGCATGTAGAACGGCCTTACAGCCGTGTAGATGCAAGCTGTTAAGCAACAGCGTCGGGATTCAAAGTGACCAACGCAAAAGAATAAAAAAATATCGCTGAAAAAATCGTAGCTTTCGAGCAAACCCGGCACCTCGACGCCCCACCACACTCAAAAAACAAAAAAAACTTGCAACGAACGGACGTGTTTTCGAGCGTCCGACCGAATTTCTGTGAGTGAATGTGTGAGCTGACTGCAGCTGTCGCTTGAGCAAATAATATTGCACGCAAGGAAAACGGTGGAAAGAGCGGAGGCGCTGAACTATTTCCCAGGCTCAACGCCCAAGTCGCCGGCGACATGACGCCGCCTCTGCTACCGCCGCCGGCAGAGGGGCCGCAAGAAGTGCAGGAGCCTCGAAATACGGTGTTCGCGGCGGATTCGGCTGAATTTGCACAAACGCGGTGCTGACGCGACGAAATGGGAGCATAAAAACTACATTATGTGCGAAATATGCGAAAACTTCGTTCAATTGCGCGCGTGTGTGTGGTTGGTTGCCTGTGTGTGTGAGGCTGCAAGTGTGTCGGTGTTGCAGAACGGCAGCGCACAGAAGACGGCGAAGAAGGAGAGAGAAGGAAAGGAGGATGATGGCCGCGCTTATACCTGCTCAGCAAAAGGAGCCGAAATTAGACTAGCCAGAAAAGAGGCTTCCAAAGTTTGTGGGTGCGACTGCAATCTTCGGAAATGCAAACTGGTTAACTACGTAATGCAACGTAACGCTGTATTTCGCTAAATCACCTCCTGCTCCTCTTCCTACTCCTCCCCTTGCCCCGCTCATAACCGAGCGACGTTGGCTTAAGAAAATGTGTGGCCATATTTTTTTCTTCTCTCCATCTCTGTCTCCGTCTTTCTTTTGCGCTCTCCCTTTTGGAACTCTCGCCGCGCCGCTGTTCTCGCCGCCTCCGTTTTGTGCCGCACTTCCAAGATAAAGAACGCGCGTCTCCCGAGATAAATGCGAAATATTGTATCTGAATGGCCGCCGTTCGCGCTTGCCGTTGTCGTTCGCAGTGGAATAGCCGAATTGAGTTGGAAACAGCGTACTCATTGTTCTCATCGATTTGTTTTGTCCGACAGAAAAGTGTGTGAAGCCTCCGTAGCGCCGATTACAAGCCGCAAACTAACAAGAAACAACCACGCTACGGAAAGGAACGAGCAGAAAGACTAATTAAGCCGCGCCACAGGTCCAACCGCCGCCAAAATGTCGGAAGAAGTCGATCGCAACGATCCGGAGCTCAAGTACCTCTCGGTGGAGCGCAACCAGTTCAACGATCCGGCCACACAGGCCGAGTGGACACAGAAGCGTCTGGTGTGGGTGCCGCACGAGAATCAGGTGAGTTAAGCCTTGCCCTTGCCTCCCCTCCCTTCCGCAGGACCTGTAGATCTGCCAGCCGACGATCCTCGCTTGGGTTTTCCACCCCGGCCCCTAATGGCTGATTCAGTGCGGGAACCACGCCCGAACCCTAAATTACCTGACATAAAGAAAATTGATAGCTCCGCTGTACGTGAGCGCAGAGGCTACGCACAGTGGAACCTCTTTTGGGGAAATGCAATACAGTATGCGAGGTTACTTGATTTTACTAGTAGAGAGAGAGATTTCGATCAGATTTGAACAATTAAGAGCCCTTCAGAAAAGTGTTAAAAATGTTTTACAAACTAATTGAATATTTTCATCTGATGTGGCTCGACTGTAAGTCTAATTAATTCCAAATACTAATTCCCTGATTTAAAGATTTCAATTTAAGGGCCTTTCTAATCCTCAGTGTCTGTTAATATTATTTCAAATAATACCAGACAGACATATAGTAATCGGTTCTGGCAGATTCCAACTAAAGAAGTTCGACCGTAACTCTAATCAGTTGGCTCATTGTTTGCCCACTGTTTCGAGCTCTTATCGCAGAGGCTGCCTCAGTCATCGATTGGGGCATGAGTCACGATTGCAATGGGGTTTATTTTTATAAAATTCGGTTAGCTAAAACAACTTCTTCGAATTTTTCATTACTTTCACACCGCGGTGATAAACGCGAGTAAACATCCGACGAAGACGCTGAGCTGATTCATGCGTAGATGCTGAAATCACCGCATTAGTTGGCGGGCGGCGATTTAACGGTTGAACTGGTCAAATCCGCGACGGTAGCCTCCACCAGGCTGTGCGGCGTACTCCCAATTTGCATGCAGGCCAAAGGCAAGACCCGGCCCAGAGCAGCGGATCACTGACTCACTCCTCGCATGAGATAGAAGGAGAGAGCGAGAGAGAGTGGGAATCGGGAACGGGCCAAACAAGTTTTTAATCTCTGACCGGGTATTTGTGTGTTCGATTTGCGTGTGTGTGTGGCAGCGTTCAGAGCGTGGAAGCGGCCAGAGGTTGGCCCAAAGAGGCTTCTGCGCCCACCGCTGCTGGTGCGGCTGCTGCTGGGGCTCGTTTGGCAGCGAGATGATAACAAAGCTAGCCGTTTGTTTTGCTAATTTTGATTGTTTCCCTCTGCTCAGTCGTTCCCCGCTAATGGAGATGACTTCTTCCAGGTGTCATTCAACTGCATTCCTCTCGCTCGGCCCTAATTCTTTGGCCATAAAGCCAAAGAGATAAATTTAGCGGCCACCCCCCTTCCTCCGACTCTGGCACTTGGGTAATTGCTTTATTTGCCCGAGATAATAAAATG
Source organism: Drosophila bunnanda (assembly GCA_035046265.1). Classification (NCBI taxonomy): domain Eukaryota; kingdom Metazoa; phylum Arthropoda; class Insecta; order Diptera; family Drosophilidae; genus Drosophila; species Drosophila bunnanda. Next base: position 219,143 of record JAWNOB010000029.1, read on the forward strand.
GTAGCACTTTTGGGTGACTTCACATAATACATAATAAAAAGAACGACGAAAACAAAGCCAACACAACTTCACATTTTTGTGTAATTACGCGATCACTTAAACAGACATTTGCTTTACAATGGAATCTCATAGAAAGGCAGCAGTGGCAGCGGCACCAGAGATAAAGTCAAGAAATAAAAACACAAAATACGACACGGCACGGCTTCGCAAACGCGCTCGATTGTCATGAGTGTCAGTCGATTGGTCGGTTGGTGGTACCGCCAGAAAGACGAAAAGGCTGAGGGACTGACACATGAGACAGGCAGAAATGTAAAGAAATTTGCATATAGCACACAAACTGTTGCTCCACTGGAATGCCCAGCAGATACAGATACAGATACAGATACATATAGAAATACAGAGACAGGCGGATACTACAGCCACATTTACAGTTTAACGGGAACGGACCCGAACTCGAACCCGGCCAAAAGGGTATTCGCCAATTGTGTCAACACTTCGCTCGGTCGCTTCCAGCAACTGTTCCAACTTGCGCAATGCAAGGGGAATTCGCTGGATGTCAGACCATCGTACGTGTCGCTATCCAAACCAACAAGGGGTCCTTTGTTGGTGGCCAACTTTTGTTTACTGATCACCAGCGATACTTCTCTCAGTCATGTGGGCCTGATATTTCAGGCTTATGATTCACGGCAGTGTTTGCACAAAGATTCGAGTCGATATCGGGTTGAATTCGAGGCAGTTATATCATATTATATTTATATATATTTCCCCTGGCTTTCCCCAAAAGCCCTTCTTATCTTGGGGGTTACGTTTTCTGATGGTTCCCCAGCTCTTGATCCCCTTGAGCAGACTCGAAACTGTTCGTATTGTTAGCCAAATTGGAGTCGGCTTAACCTTCGTCATGCCCAGGGAATCGAATCGATTGTAACGACCGGCGATCATTAAGGGTCTTCGTCGCTCCGTCCGCTGCCCGGCACACCCACACTCGCGCACGATATCGCTTGTTGATATATCCGAGCGTGTCTGTGTCTCACTCGTATTTATAACCAACAGAAACCACTTTGGACTTTGTTTGTGACCACTGCCACTCCCACTCTCCCTGCCTGCTCAGCGCTGCTCTGCTCCTCCTGCTTCTTGGTCTCGGTTCTGGCAATGTGTGTGTGTGTCTTTTCGGCTACAACGACGACAAACGTAGCCATCTTTCGACTCTCTACCGTCCGGTTTACGGTCAACGAACCTGCGCCTCGTATCTCGTATGTCGAATGTGTAATATACATTTCTTACCCTCTCGCATGAATATGCGTTGATCGATTAAGCGGAGGAATAAAATAAAAGAATAAAAAATTGTTATGGTCCCCATCCACACATACGTACATGCAATCTATCTCGTTCGCCTCGGAATACGTCAGGAGGAGCGTATTCACTATTCATTGCATTCCAGTTGTTCATTTTCGGTTAAATGTAAACAAGCAGAGTTGGCGAAAACCATTCGCTCGCCAGGGTAAATAATGAGTGCAAATATAGATCGCTGTCGTTGAAGGAACCCTGGGCAGGCCCAAGGTTGCGAATTAGTGGAACGGGATCGGGATAATGAGGGCTACTACACTTGACTGTGTTCCTTGGGTCTCTCATTTCCCATCTCTAGCCCATCATCAATTGCTCTCGTAGGTGTTGCTTTGTATTTTCTTTGGTTTCGCTCCACCGACTGCCCGGAATGCTCGATGCTCGCGAGACTGATGACCTCATATGCCCAGCTCTCCTCCTCGCTGCCGCTTGACTTGACTGACTGACTCTCGTTAGTTTCCTTGGCTCAATAACTCCAATTCATCTCTTGTGGAGATTCCGAAATCATGATTCATGTACCGATCCGTACGGAGCAGTTACACCATTTTCCTATTCATCGATTCGACGTATTTTTTTGCCGTCGTAAAGTCTTGTATGTAGTGTGTGTTCAAACTGTCAAACGTTTTTGTGAGCAAATGTTTTACGGGGCTGACAGCTGGGAGCTGGGAACTGGTGGGAGGCGGAGGTCGAACAGCCCCAGAAATAAGTTTTGGCATACCGAAAGTAAATGAGGAATGGCACTCGATTCCCCTATTGTCCATCATTTGGTTAAACTCTTTCAAGGAAGTTCGCCATGTCCATTGATGAGGGATGGAACTCTTTAATAGTGTTGATTGCACGCCTAATTGCTGGGCATGTAAATGCACTCGTTACGTGGTCCAAATGGTTTCGCATCCGTCATATCCGCCCCGAGAATAACGACTTTCTTATGACTGTTTATCTCTGGTACCGGAAAAACGCCAAGATAATACAACACAGCACACAGTCGGTCCTCGGGCCAAGCAACCGGGGAGGGAAACAGCACGTCGCGGCTTTTCCGAATCTGATCGCTGGGGCGTGTGCGTGTTTAACTTAATGGACCCGGTCTGGGCTGGGATGCGTTACAGATGCTTCTGATGCTGCTGCTATTGCTGCCCCCGTTCCCTGATTATTCCCGCATCTACTCTCCAGTAAAGTTGTTGCTTTTACTGCATTTCTGGTTTGCAGCGGCGGCACTTCACTCTACCCTTTAATGACTGAATTACGGGTTGCTCCTGATTTGATTAATGTCAATGTGCCGCTTGCACCGGGCTGCATGCTGCACGCGGCATGCTCCCTGTTCCCCATTGTTGTTCTTGCCGTTTTGCCTGACTTCTTGAAGAGTTCCAATATTGACGCAGCTTTCCTAAGACATGTGCTTGTGTTCCGTTGAATTTTGTGGAGTGCGGTGCCGATTCCTGGGCAGGGAAAATTCCCAAGAAATCTCACCGGTGACTCACTAACAAAATTAGTTATTGTTTCATAGCAGTGTAAAAAGTTTAGTACCAAAAACCTTGCTCTAAGCATCTTAAAGTCAGATGCAACGCCTTGAACTTGCTACGGATTGTAGACACTAGCTGGGGAATAGAGAAGAACATAGGCAGATGAGCAGGGGACAGGCTGGCAGACAGGCAGACAGACAGTTGCATCTGCCTCCCGTTGTTCTGTTGGCTAGGTGCTTCTGTCTGCCTTGGCCACTTGACTGGGTGCAGTTGTGGTGCCCTCGGAGAGCGAGAGGCTGAGTGGCTCTTCTTCTGGCGCTTGACTCATGCAGCGCATGCAACGCCACAGAATCGGAATCAGAATCTCTGGTGTTGCACTTGTTGTGTTTATCGTCTACCCGCTGAGCTAAACGAACGGCACACCGGCGAACTGTTTATCTCCCTCTCCAGACCCAGATTTCATCCCCAGATCCCAGATCCCAGTTCCCAGTTCCCAGATAATGTAAAATTACCAAACTCCTTTCTGAATTCTTTCCTTTCTTTGCAGGGCTTCGTAGCCGCCAGCATTAAACGGGAGCATGGCGATGAGGTCGAGGTGGAGCTGGCCGAGACCGGCAAGCGGGTGATGATCCTACGCGACGACATACAGAAGATGAATCCGCCAAAGTTCGACAAAGTCGAGGACATGGCCGAGCTGACGTGCCTGAACGAGGCCTCCGTGCTGCACAACATTAAGGACAGATACTACTCTGGCCTGATCTATGTGAGTAACTTCTAGTAGTAATTAGAAGCTGTAAGTTGGGAATGTTAGTCTTGGGCAATGGAAAAGTTTCCGCTGGACCAGCTGCTGGCAATGTGACGCGGTGAGCGTAATGGCGCTAAATAAACATCGAAAAGTCGGCGGAGGAGAGTATTCCTCCTCATCCGAAAGTATACTTATTCAAAAGGCAGTTCAAATATTTGACACTGAAGCCTGAGACTTTGAGTGACTACTCAGGTCTTTTTTGGTTGCATTCGCTTATGGGATTTATGGCTTCCCTTTCTCCTCCTCCTCTGGATCTGCTACTGCTAATTGGCATGCCGAAAGCGTTGGCTTTGGACATATCCACACAATTTGCCAAATGCTGAAGCCAGCAAATGGGTTAATTTCGGCTCCGATGGGAAACCGATATCATGCGACGCATTTGAATTCGTATCCATCAATTCCATCCACTGCCTCTCCTTGTTTTCTTTCACTCCCTGTATATAAATCATGAAGTTAGCGTCTTCAATTGCAGCTCTAATTTATTTCGATTTACCCGGTCACATCACTTATTTCCCCCAAAAGGGTAATAAATTCAATGCCTCAACTTATCAGAATGAGAATTGTGAGCTTACCAACGGAACTCAATTAAATTTGAGTCATGTTAAGAGAACCATCGATTCTGATAACATAAAATTCGATGAAAACAATGTTCTTCTTTTAAATTTTGTGATTACTTTGAGTTGTATCAAAATTGTTATGGTTTTTTTTTTATTCAGGTATTATAATTCATTTCCGGACTCTAGTTAGTTATATAGATAGTTAGTTAGTTAGTAATGGTTTAAAAGTACCCCAAGAAATCAGTTTAGGATTTTTTTCGTCACCAGGCATATCCACAGCCCGAATAAATACGGCTGGCAACATGTTGCTGGCAAATATGTTGCCAAACTACTTGGATTTAGGTGGTACTGCTTGCTCGCTGCGGCCGTGGGTGTTTGTTGCTCCCCTTTGCGCCCATGCGCCTTCTTTTTTCGTCTGCCTCTTCTGTCATTCGCTGCCGCCATGTGGCAGGTTTGTTGGCGGCTTGTTTTCCATTTTCTTTTCCGTTTCTTTTATTGTTTTTTAACAAATTATGTGCCGCTTTTTTTTTTACATATTTTATGTACTGAGCCTGCTACTTTTCGCCGTCTCTCTCTTGCTCCCTCCCTCTCGCTGTCTCGCACTCTCAACGCTTTGGGAGTTTTAATTTAATGCCCAAACGGCTGTTGTTGTTGCTGCTGTTGCTTTTTGATGTGGGCGCAAACGGCTTTAAATTTGTTTACATTGTTGTTGGCCGTTATGCTCCAGCGCACTTAGCATTGTCTTGCCGCTGTTGCTCTTGGTGCTTGTTGTTGTCGGCCAATTTTGTGCGCCAGTTTACAATTTACACAATCATGCCACGCACTCTGTTCGTCCTCTTTTCCTACCGCCCTCTCCCTCTTTCTCTCCCACTGCCCCACTTAATTCGCTTGCCAATTGTTGCTGACGAGCTCTCGTCCAAACCGCTAACTTGTTGCACGGCCCGCTCCGAAGTGGGAGAGACACAGGGGGCGGGAACGGGAGCGGGAGCGAGACGGCGTCAGAGCTGTGGGCGCTGCGTTTAACGACATAATTATTATAATTTGTTGACATCTAATTCGACTTTTAAATTTCATTTAAATTAATTCGCGCGGCAGCTGCCGACTGCCGGTAGCATGTAGTTTAATTAATATGCGTCGTCGGCAAGAAGAATGATTATTGCATACGCACACCCTTGAGCGCAGTGGGCACTCGGTACAGAGAACCAAAGGAAACCTCTAGTATTGGTTGCATGATTTAATAGGCTGAGAATTTTGGCCAAGGCCTTGCAAGGCAGGCCCTTGCTTGTGTTACCTCGAACATTGTCAAATTGGATAGACCTACAGCTTTCTTTACCAATCCTAATGCAGAGCACTGTCTGCATGCGAATCAAATTGTCAGCACCTTCTGGAAACCACTGCAAATATGGACAATTTGTTTCACACGAAAAATATAAAGCAAATTAATTTTGGCGAGAAGAGGTGATCCCAGTCGAGGACCAGTGTCCCCCGCCCCCTTCTCACTAACAGCTCCGTTCGATTGCCGGCGTAATTGGGGTTGAAATATGTATATTCAAGCAAACATTTGCAACTTGTTGGCCGTTGTTGGTGCAATTAATTGATTTACGTCCAATGGGTGACTGGGTGCAATTGCTCGAGTGCACCCGAGGCGTAAAATAGCGAAATTCTGCTTTCGATATTTCTATATGCTCATTTTCTTGGGTAAATTAAAGTTTTTCAAATATCATAACTAAGCCAAAAATTAATTAATTTTGATTCGGAAAGCACTTTCTCTGCCAGTTTTTAGAGGGCTAACAAATCAGCATACTGAGTTTTTAAATTTAAGAAATTAAATTTTTATGTCAAATTTTGATAATTTTAACGATTTAACCCCTTATAAAATTTTTGGAAAAATTTCGAAATTTTATTTTTCTACCAAACATGGCTAGATCGACTCTGCTGTTGATGCTGATCATTAATATATATGGTTTATAGGGTCGGAGATGCTTCCTTCACTGCGTTGCATGCCTCTGACTAATACTATAGTCCCTGCAAGTTTATAATAAAAATGGTAATGTCAGCTATCTAAACTTCAATTCTTAACGACCTTAGTTCTCGGTAAATAAACAGTATTTTATTAAAAATTCGCATATCTTGCAGTTAATGCTCCCGACGAGTAAATTACCATTTATGAAGCGTCTCGAAACGTGATTTTCTTTATACAATTTCGTACCGGAAAATAATATAACCTAGATGTTTAATATTTATATTCGAGGCCAGAAAACGGCAGCGACAAGTGGATGACGTTTGAGACTTGGCAGCTGCTGAGGGCTCTGTCTGGTGCTATCTTAATTCTCTTAATTCTAACTGCCACTGGGTTTCACTAATTGAAATGGCAAGGGAATCGATGCGGACGCGGACGGCAACTCGGGTGGCAGATTAATGCGGGATTGCTGTGGCACTCGAGTTAGATTCGACCAGATTCGAATGTCGGCCACGGGCGGGTGCCAATGTGCCGCCTGCCACATGATGCGTGCACTGTGTGGCAGATAAATTATATTCCCGCATATCAGTCGGCCAATTTGCTCGAAAATATTGGCACTAATAGTCGGCGCCAAAGGGGTTGCCGGGCAACGGAGCGGACCGGACTGCAGAGGTGTCTTCGGGCCCGACGTAATTAACATAAAAGGCGCCGCCTTTGCTTTTTCGTTTTTCGTCGTCGTCGCGTTTGCCTTTGTTTGCTTTGCTCCGCTTGCAACGCGTTCTGCTGACCACATAAGGCCCGAAAGCTGAATCCGAAAGCGGATCCACTAAATGCCTAAGATTTCTGGCGACTAATTTGGCTAGAATTGCTGCCAATCTAATGGAGTTCCAGTTCCAGTTCCGAATTCCACTCCAAACACCTAACGATGAGCCCTTCTCCTGGGACCACATTGATAGGCATTCCACGTTAGCCAGAAGAATCACCCCTCTTCCTGTTTATTTCATTTCCCTGCCACCGTTGAAATTGTATAAATATCACAGTTTGACCATATGGGGCTCAAGATCAGGGCAACCCGTCGTGATAGATTATGTGTACCGGACTCAGATGCACCATTCGCCAGGATAGTGACTCAGAGCAACATAGATTCAGCGATTCAGGGGGATTCAGAGAGGCAGTGACTCAGGAGCGAGCGGAGCAAATGGCGTCACTGGTGATGGCCACTGCCAAGCGATTGCCAAAAACAGCAAAGAAACAACAGAAACCGAAAAAAATAACAACAAAAAGCAAACAATTTCTTATGCCATTTTTGGGTGCCTGACACACGAACACACACAATGTAGCTGATTGGCAAGACGTGATTTTGTTGTTGATTTGTGGGGCGAAAGAGCTCTCCGGGCTCCCGAGCCTGAGTCACTTCCCCTCCCCGCCTGGCTGGAGTTGAAGAGATGAAGAGTTGAAGAGCTTTTCTCTAGTCCGAGTACATTTCGATGGTCTGTGTGGGCCGAGCTCCTCCGAGGCTCTCTGCCAAGTCCGCAGCATTCGCATTTAATGCTCGCTTGAATATTTAAATGGTACAACAAACAGCCAAGCCGCATACTTAGTGCCCACGCCGCAGCCCCAGCTCCAATCGCAATAGTAGTTATGTAGGTTGCCGCTCGATAGATACCTTACCACCAACGGATTCGGATACAGATCCAGCAGCGGATACAGCTACATGCGTTCGCTGTTTATGGTGCTGGCCAACTTTAAAGCACATGTCTTGTTAGCCAGATAGCCACCGCGTGCGAGTGTGTGTGCGTTTTGGGCCACACTAACTAGGCCACTGAACATCAGCAGTCGCCGGCCGGAGCCAATCATTATCCCAAGCCTCACACAATGGCCAACATATGCGCCTTGATCATGATTACCCTCAAAAGGGGATTTCCCTCGAAGTAAGACCAATGGATAATTAACAAGCGTTTAAATGTCCTTGATATGTTTGTTACTTGTCCCCATATTGTGGGTTTCTTGGGGTACTCTTTTGACTGTGCTAGTATCCATTTCCTTCAGTGAACTATGATCCAGCTTCAGCTGAAACATTTCTGGAGTTCGCAAATTATTTAAGTCTAACTTAGAATGTATTTATTAAAGCACGTATTATTAAGCTCCTTACTTACCTTACTTATTCCCTTTTTTCAGACATATTCCGGTCTCTTCTGCGTTGTGGTCAATCCGTACAAGAAGCTGCCCATCTACACCGAAAAGATAATGGAGCGTTACAAGGGCATAAAGCGACACGAAGTGCCTCCGCATGTATTTGCAATAACGGATAGTGCCTATAGAAACATGTTGGGTGGTGAGTAATATCCACATTCACTTTCCTTTTTCTCTGTGGGGCTTACTGCAGAGCCCCGATATTGGAGGAATGATTGCAGAATCTCCTCTTCTGCTCCTCCGCCTCTTGTTGGCTCTGAGTTGCGATTTCTCTACGCTATCGAAAATTCCATTCCGCACAAACAAGCGAAAAAGCTACCCAGTCCCGAGAGGGCACTGCAGATAAGATAAGGTTTGGCCAAGTTTGCTCGCAGGCCGTGAATTTCCACGAATTGCGTGAATATTTCCATTTTTGCTTTTTTAAAAGAATGAAGAAAACATATGCAAGACCTCCTGAAATTTCAGCTGAACAAATCCGGTGGTTGAGTCACCTGGAAATGTGTTCCTGGGACTGAGAAGACGCTTCTAATCAACTTGAGTAAGAGCCCGATAAACTGGTTTCCTCTTTCAGCGCTTGCATTTCCATTTCATTTTCGTTTTCATAGCTGTTTTTGGCTCCAGTGAATTTCGATGGTTTGCATGTCCGTTCCAAGCGTAACGTCGCGCCGGGAGATGACTCACCCCGCGAGCAACTTCAGTCCCGAGGCCAGGCAGATCTTGCTGCTGTGTCTATAGGTGTTCCCCGTGTGTGCGCTCCCTGGTCGGGGCTTCAGGCTTGAGTTTGGCTAACTAATACTGCGTGTACGTGTGATGGCCATATATGGATTCAAAACCCAGGCCGGCTATGCTTGGACAGCAGGCATTTTGTTTGCCCCATCATCATCATCGCCTGGGCTTGAAAAGTTTAAACAAATCGTCACCTCACTCAGTCTCCGCTGGCTCACCATATTTGACGCTTAATAAATTTCTGTTTATGCACATTTGCCCGATTGTATTTCCCTTGAATATTTGTTGTGAGCAAAGGCAGCACCCCCTCCCTTTGGGGAGTGGCAGCAGTTTCTTTGATTTATGGCGCTTCGAGCAGCCTTAAGCCTTAAGCCTTAAGCCTTAACTCACCTCCGACTCCATTGCCCTGGAACACGCACGACCATCCGATCCAAGCTGAAACTGGACAACACCTTTATCTGTTGGAGCTCTCCGGCTTATCTCGGGATTCCGGCAAACTTAAATTTGTATGGCATTCCGTTTCCATTCCATGGCATATTATTATTATGTTCAAAGTAATGTGCCAATGTCATAAGACATAAAGTGACACGCCTTGACTTTGAATTTGTTATTGCAGTATATGTTTAACCTGCATTGTGAATATGTATATATTCATGTATATGTATATGTATATATTTATATAAATACTGGTACCATTGAACAGATGTTTTTGCTTTTTTTTTATTTTCTGGCAGTTGTTAAGTGAACAGAAATTTATTTTGGGAGTAAGTAATCCCTCGTAGGGTATTATAATTTTAGTCAGAAGCTTGCAACCCAATGTCGTAGTCATTTCTGGCCCTATAACCATATATATTATTGATCAGCATTAACAGCTGAGTCGATCAGTCATGTTCAGTAAAAAAAAAAAAAAATTTTAATATTTCAAAATTTGAACATTTTATAAGGGGTTACATCGTTAAAATTGACAAAAAATTAAGTTTTTACAATTTTAAAATTCTGTATGCAGATTTGTTAGCCGTATCGAAACTAGCATAGAAAAGCTTTCCGAATTCGAATTAATGCATTTTTGGCTAAGTTATGATCATCATGATTTCAATCTTCGGCTACCCAAAGTTAGCTTTTTTAAAACGTACAATTTCGTGGTGAAATATAAGTTGATCTATTAGATTCTCAGCTTTATCTATTATGGCTTCCCTGCCCAATATAACGTACAATTGTGTGGGTGTGAAAATTCTAATTAAGTTTATTTCTTTGTTTTTTCACATAAGTATAAGGTGATTAACAAACCATTTCATTTAAAATCTTTTTACAAGACTTATATTGTGTATGACTACGATATTCATAAATGATCAATTAAAAATTTAATTGCTATCTTGAAATAATCATGTCTCTATTGCATAAAACTATTTAAAAATTTAGCACAAAAAAAAAAGAACAACAATCGATTAATACCCATAAAATGACGTGTCAAGATATATTCGCTAGATATTTCGGCCCATTTATGGTGGGATATTGAATGTAGTATGTATAAATATGCGACCGGCTTTAGCCATAATAATAAATAAGTACGGGGTCGTGATGTTGCTCCATGCCGCCAAATCTATTGGCAATCAGTGGGGATATATCTACTGGCTGCTGCCCGAGTTTGTGGTTAGCTCAATGCTGGGATCGGATGACGAGGCTGCCGGGTGCCGGAGAGCAGTGCAAATCTAGTTCGCCGTACTCTAGATGGGATTATTGGCGCCATATCAATAGCTACAGCAATTTACTGCCGCTGCCTGTCGTTTCTGTGTATCTCTTAGATACGCAGACACTGAAAAATCAACAGTTTTTGTTTTCATTTTCAATTGATGTATGTATGTCTCATTTTCCCCTCAACCTCCCTGATTTTATTTTGCCTTTTGTTTTTTGCTTTTCTTTGTTTAATTTGGGTCAACAGAAACTTCAAGCTGAGCTTGGCTTTTTAACATTTTAATTTTACTTTTGGATGGCTCAGACAAATTCTTGCGTTGCAGAACCGTGGCTTTGGCCCCCTCATTATCCCCTCTTACCGACTTTTACTCACACTCTTTCCTCTTTCCCTTTGCAGATCGCGAAGACCAATCGATCTTGTGTACTGGCGAGTCGGGTGCTGGCAAGACGGAAAACACTAAGAAGGTCATCCAGTTTCTGGCCTATGTGGCAGCCTCCAAGCCCAAGGGCTCGGGTGCGGTAAGTCGGCAAGGGCAAAAACGCGAAATGCGTCCAAATCCCTGAGAAGGTACAGAAGCAAATGCAACGTATGGTCACCAGTTTGTGGGAGGGTGCGTCGGGCCTTTGTGCGGTACATTGCTTATTAAACTCACATTAATGACACGCAGGCCGCTGGCAATCGGTATATATTGTAATTAACAAGACAAACGAGCGACGATCGTCATGGCTTACATAAAATCGAATGTGCTTATCGTCGGCGGCGGCGAATTGCCTTTAATACGCCTGCAAACCGTTGACTTCTTTCGTGGGAGTGCTGAACAAATGTTCTCTCTACTCCTACCATTAATTTGGATTCACTGATCGAACGATCACGATGCCATTCCTCATGGAGAACTAGAACAAAAGAGCAGCAGCCGCCGATAATGCTCCTCATATGGCGAAGGGTTACGTTTTAATATTTGACTAGCGATCATGTCGTAGCTGGCTTATGTAGGGTTAGTCCCCCCAGTGCCAGAGACAGAGCACACTTCATTAATCAAGAGCAATAAGTTGTTGACAAATTTTTGTCATTTACAGCAATAAAATAAACACCATAAAAAAGACAAACTGAAATTGAAATTGAACTGCTGCCGCTGACAAAAGGCAATTGATAAAAAAAAAAAAAATGAAATTGAAATTAAATCGCAAAGCTTGCGACATTCTCGATGAGTTTTCTGGGGAACAGCTCGCTCTTCGCTACTGTGCTGGGATTGTCATACCCATAAATGGGGGGATACACAAAAAAAGTATAGTGTTTATTTTTTTTTGGACATGCCCAGTCAATCCTTGTGAGTGCAAACAAGCTGCTCTTGAGCTCCAAACACACTTTTCGTTAGGTTTTATGCGTTTACTGCCATATATGAGCATGATGCTAACTTTAGTAAGTTTACTTGGCAGCTGCAAACGTGATAAGCTGCAAATATATACTCGGGGTTTTATGCGAAATTTAAGAGCTTGATTCTTTTATTTTCCAAAGATAAACCCCGACTACAAATTCCAACACATTTGGCCCATTCGTTAGTCTGTTAAGGGTGTGAACTTGAGGTAAATGGAAACTACTGATTCGGCTTCGGCTCAGCACTTGCGTGATTCCAACTCCCATAAATAGACGCTGATGATAGGTGATATATGGCAAAAGCAAACAACGACTATCACTGAATCATCGGAAGTTGTAGCTACGAAGAGAATTCCTTTGGGCGTGATTAGAAATTAGTTTGTGTAAAGCGAAATACACTTTTTATCAGTTCAGATAGCAGTAGCAATGGAAAAAAGGCACCGATGTATCTTTGCATTTGTTTAAGAGTGTTTTTGCGTCCTTTTCTTAGATCCAGTTTATTTTGTTTGTTGCTGAGGGTGATAACCAAACTATTTTCCTCCGATATGTATTTTGTATTATTATTAATGGATCTTCTTTATTTTCATGTCCTACTACACAAAAACACCACCGAACTATGGCAAACCTATAAATAAACGCACACACGCTACTCCACACACACTACACTCACATACTGTACATTGGACCTTGGTTGTTGTCTCAACTTCTCAACTGAATTCTTCTACAAAATATCCTTAAATGCAAACGTATTGTACATTTTTCACGGTGTATATACATAATCAACAACCAATCCGATTTGAACCTCAACACCTCCAACACTCCAATTGACAACAAACCACCAACTCTGACAGGTGCCGAATCCCGCCGTGCTCATTGTAAGTATTCAAGGAACGACCTTCTGGCAATGTTATCCCGTTTTATGTTTCCAAATTAATATAAACTCTGTTTGTAAAAGAAAAGTACCTTCTTTGTTTAAATCTTACCTTCCTTTCCTTGTTTTTGTCATAATATAATAAACAATGTGAGTAACGTCACCCTCACTTTTCGATCTGGCTCCAGAGCTGCAGAAAAATTGGTTTAAGCCTATGCGCGTTATGCATTTTATTCATTGTCTTTGGCTTTTTGCTTTCATTTAATTTCATCAACTCTCACTAAGTATTAACCCACTCCAAATGAACTTTCCCCCTCTTCGTTTTGTGTCTCCTTTATTGCCCCAACACCCAAGCCAACCTCTACTCAATCTCATCTCTCTGCTCTGATCCGATCTACTCTGCTCTGCTCCCTCCTTGTACTCCATATGCCAACCCCATTTTAGAGTAGTCATCAAGAGACATTTGCGGTAATGTATACGTCTACGTCGTTCTTCTAATCAAAAACCTTAACGTACCATGTGTAGTATAGCCTATGTACATATATGATGGTTGCGTATTCTTTTATGATTTCCATCTTGTACTGATTTTATTTTGTTGCGGAATATAGCCACATTTTTTGTACATATATTATTTCAAGACTTAAGTGACCGAGAAAAGCCCATCAAAAAGGCCCATTCCGCATCCCGTAATCCCGTTCCCAACTAATTGCAGAACTTCTCCGTAAACACAAACAAGTACATTAGGGTCAAGATTGTGACCCAGGGTCAGAATGAGTCGTCCGTCGAGGTAATCAATGGTTTGAAGATGCTGGAAGTTGGTAATTCCAGTTGTCCTGAGGTAAACTCCAAATGACCACCGACCGTGCCAAGCTTTAGGAGATCGTCCAGTGTTTAGAATTGAATTTCACGCTTTCTGTTTCATGTTGTTTGCATGGCTTTGGCTTCTCTTTCTGCATGTATCGTACAGTAATATCTAATCTTAGTAACGCTTGTGATGTCACCACCTTGTCTTTGCCCGTTTGTGTGTAGATCGCTTCGTATATGTTTATTTGTCGCTAACCCCGTAACCTTAACAGTATGTAAAACAATTGTTCTCACACACATTCCTCTTCACCCACAGGGGGAGCTGGAGCAACAGCTGCTGCAAGCGAACCCAATTCTGGAGGCCTTCGGTAACGCCAAGACCGTCAAAAACGACAACTCGTCCCGTTTCGTAAGTGCTGACTCGAGATGGCTCCAAACAGAAAGAGAGAATCCATTCATTTATTAATCGCTTTGCAGGGCAAGTTCATCCGGATCAATTTCGATGCCTCTGGCTTCATTTCGGGGGCCAACATCGAGACCTATCTGCTGGAGAAATCGCGTGCCATTCGTCAAGCAAAGGACGAACGAACATTCCATATTTTCTATCAGTTGCTGGCGGGAGCCTCGCCGGAACAGCGCGAGAAGTTCATACTTGATGACGTCAAGTCGTATGCATTCCTGTCCAACGGCAGCTTGCCCGTGCCCGGCGTGGACGACTACGCCGAGTTCCAGGCTACGGTCAAGTCGATGAACATCATGGGCATGACATCCGAAGACTTCAATTCGATATTCCGCATCGTGAGTGCCGTTTTGTTGTTCGGCAGCATGAAGTTCCGCCAGGAGCGCAACAACGATCAGGCCACGCTCCCAGACAACACGGTAGCCCAGAAGATCGCTCACCTCCTCGGCCTTAGTGTAACGGACATGACGCGAGCCTTCCTCACGCCGCGCATCAAAGTGGGTCGCGACTTTGTCACCAAGGCCCAGACCAAGGAACAGGTGGAGTTCGCTGTGGAGGCCATTGCCAAGGCATGCTACGAGCGCATGTTCAAATGGTTGGTGAACCGCATCAACCGCTCCCTGGACCGCACTAAGCGGCAGGGCGCTTCCTTCATCGGCATCCTCGACATGGCCGGATTTGAGATCTTTGAGCTTAACTCGTTCGAGCAGCTATGTATCAACTATACCAACGAGAAGCTGCAGCAGCTCTTCAACCACACCATGTTCATACTGGAGCAGGAAGAGTACCAGCGCGAGGGTATCGAGTGGAAGTTTATCGACTTCGGGCTAGACCTGCAGCCCACTATCGACTTGATCGACAAGCCCGGCGGTATAATGGCCCTGCTGGATGAGGAGTGTTGGTTCCCGAAGGCCACCGACAAGACTTTTGTCGATAAGCTCGTCTCGGCCCACTCCATGCACCCCAAGTTCATGAAGACAGACTTCCGCGGTGTGGCAGACTTCGCCATCGTCCACTATGCCGGCCGCGTCGACTACTCCGCTGCCAAGTGGCTGATGAAGAACATGGACCCGCTGAACGAGAATATCGTGTCGCTGCTGCAGGGCTCGCAGGATCCGTTCGTGGTGAACATTTGGAAGGATGCGGAGATCGTTGGCATGGCACAGCAGGCCCTGACCGACACCCAGTTTGGGGCCCGCACGCGCAAGGGCATGTTCCGCACCGTGTCGCATCTGTACAAGGAGCAGCTGGCCAAGCTGATGGACACGCTGCGCAACACGAACCCCAACTTTGTGCGCTGTATCATACCGAACCACGAGAAGCGCGCCGGCAAGATCGATGCCCCCCTGGTGCTCGACCAGTTGCGTTGCAACGGCGTCCTCGAGGGCATTCGCATCTGCCGACAGGGCTTCCCCAATCGCATACCCTTCCAGGAGTTCCGCCAGCGTTACGAACTGCTCACGCCCAACGTCATTCCCAAGGGCTTCATGGACGGCAAGAAGGCCTGCGAGAAGATGATCCAGGCGCTAGAACTCGACTCGAACCTTTATCGAGTTGGTCAGTCGAAGATCTTTTTCCGCGCCGGCGTCCTCGCTCACTTGGAGGAGGAGCGTGACTTCAAGATCTCCGACCTGATTGTCAACTTCCAGGCCTTCTGCCGTGGCTTCCTGGCCCGCCGCAACTACCAAAAGCGTCTGCAGCAGCTTAACGCCATCCGGATAATCCAGCGCAATTGCGCCGCCTATCTCAAGCTCCGCAACTGGCAGTGGTGGCGCCTTTACACTAAGGTGAAGCCCCTGCTAGAGGTGACTAAGCAGGAGGAGAAGCTCGTCCAGAAGGAGGACGAGCTGAAGCAGGTGCGCGAGAAGTTAGACACGCTGGCGAAGAACACTCAGGAGTACGAGCGCAAGTACCAACAGGCTCTGGTGGAGAAGACCACGCTGGCGGAGCAGCTGCAGGCCGAGATTGAGCTGTGCGCCGAGGCTGAGGAGTCGCGTTCGCGTTTGATGGCTCGTAAGCAGGAGTTGGAGGACATGATGCAGGAGCTGGAGACGCGCATTGAAGAGGAGGAGGAGCGCGTCCTTGCCTTGGGCGGCGAAAAGAAGAAGCTCGAGCTTCATATTCAGGATCTGGAAGAACAGCTGGAGGAAGAAGAGGCCGCTCGCCAGAAGTTGCAGCTGGAGAAGGTGCAGCTTGACGCCAAGATCAAGAAGCACGAGGAAGATCATGCCATCACCGACGACCAGAACCAGAAGCTGCTCAAGGAAAAGAAGCTACTGGAGGAGCGTGCCAACGATCTCTCCCAAACGCTGGCCGAAGAGGAGGAGAAGGCCAAGCACCTGGCCAAATTGAAGGCTAAGCACGAGGCCACCATTGCTGAGCTTGAGGAGCGCATGCACAAGGACCAGCAGGTGCGACAGGAGTCCGATCGCACCAAGAGGAAGATTGAGACCGAGGTTGCCGACCTCAAGGAACAGCTCAACGAGCGCCGCGTCCAGGTGGAGGAGATGCAAGCCCAGTTGGCCAAGCGGGAGGAGGAGCTTACTCAGACTCTTATGCGCATAGACGAGGAGTCCGCCACCAAGGCCACCGCCCAGAAGGCGCAGCGCGAACTTGAGTCTCAGCTGGCCGAAATCCAAGAGGATCTCGAGGCCGAGAAGTTAGCTCGTGCCAAGGCCGAAAAGGTGCGTCGTGACCTCAGCGAAGAGCTAGAGGCGCTGAAGAACGAATTGCTGGACTCCCTGGACACCACAGCCGGTAAGTCTTCAAGTCTCTCCTAGTAGAACCACGAATAACTTAATTTTTTCTTTATTTTATTGTGAACAACAGCCCAGCAGGAACTGCGTTCCAAGCGCGAGCAAGAACTGGCCACTCTAAAGAAATCACTCGAGGAGGAGACCGTCAATCACGAGGGTGTCTTGGCTGATATGCGGCACAAGCACTCGCAGGAGCTGAACAGCATCAATGACCAGCTGGAGAACCTGCGTAAGGCCAAGGCTGGTCTCGAGAAGGCTAAGGGTACCTTGGAGGCGGAAAATGCAGACCTTGCCACCGAATTGCGTAGCGTCAACAGCTCGCGGCAAGAAAACGATCGCCGACGGAAGCAGGCCGAGTCGCAGATTGCCGAGTTGCAGGTGAGTCCTCATTACCTTTCATAGGGCCACATTTCCTGGTCGAATGTTACCTCCGTTGCTTGCGAGGGTTTATTCACAGACGGGCTACTTGACTTGGGCTGCTTCGCAGCTGCGATCTAAAAACTATCCACTAATTTCGTCCGCTTAATCCTCAGGTTAAGCTAGCTGAAATCGAACGCGCTCGCTCGGAGCTGCAGGAGAAGTGCACAAAGCTGCAGCAGGAAGCGGAGAACATCACCAACCAGCTGGAGGAAGCGGAACTGAAGGCCTCCGCTGCAGTCAAGTCGGCCAGTAACATGGAGTCGCAGCTCACCGAAGCCCAGCAGCTTCTGGAGGAGGAGACGCGCCAGAAACTGGGCCTCAGTTCCAAGCTGCGCCAGATAGAGTCCGAAAAGGAGGCGTTGCAGGAACAGCTTGAAGAGGATGAGGAGGCCAAGCGGAACTTTGAACGCAAGCTGGCCGAGGTCACCGCCCAAATGCAGGAGATCAAGAAGAAGGCCGAAGAGGACGCCGATCTGGCCAAGGAACTAGAGGAGGGCAAGAAGCGGCTCAACAAGGATATCGAGGCCCTGGAGCGGCAGGTCAAGGAGCTCATCGCCCAGAACGACCGCCTGGACAAGAGCAAAAAGAAGATTCAGTCGGAGCTGGAGGATGCCACCATCGAGCTGGAGGCTCAGCGCACGAAGGTGCTCGAATTAGAGAAGAAGCAGAAAAACTTTGACAAGATCCTCGCCGAGGAAAAAGCCATATCAGAGCAGATCGCCCAGGAGCGCGACACTGCCGAGCGGGAGGCGCGCGAAAAGGAGACCAAGGTGCTGTCGGTGTCCCGCGAGCTGGACGAGGCCTTTGACAAGATCGAAGACCTTGAGAACAAGCGGAAGCAGCTCCAGAACGAACTCGACGACCTGGCCAACACGCAGGGTACCGCCGACAAGAACGTGCACGAGCTGGAGAAGGCGAAGCGAGCGCTGGAGTCGCAACTGGCTGAGTTAAAAGCACAAAACGAGGAGCTCGAAGACGATTTACAATTGACAGAAGATGCCAAGCTTCGCCTGGAGGTCAACATGCAGGCCCTGCGCTCCCAGTTCGACCGCGACCTGCAGGCCAAGGAGGAGGGCGCCGAGGAGAAGCGCCGCGGACTGGTCAAGCAGTTGCGCGATCTGGAGGCCGAGTTGGATGAGGAGCGGAAGCAGCGCACCGCCGCTGTGGCGGCTAAGAAGAAGCTGGAGGGCGATCTGAAGGAGATCGAAACCACCATGGAGATGCATAATAAGGTGAAGGACGATGCTCTAAAGCACGCAAAGAAACTGCAGCTGCAGGTCAAAGATGCACTGCGGGATGCTGAGGAGGCCAAGGCGGCAAAGGAGGAGCTGCAGGCACTGAGCAAGGAGGCCGAGCGAAAAGTTAAGGCGCTGGAGGCGGAAGTATTACAACTGAGCGAGGATCTGGCTAGCTCAGAGAGGGCGCGCCGCGCCGCCGAAACGGAACGCGACGAACTGGCAGAGGAGATCGCCAACAATGCCAACAAGGGATCCCTGATGATTGACGAAAAGCGCCGCCTGGAGACCCGCATCGCCACGCTTGAGGAGGAGCTGGAGGAGGAGCAGTCCAACTCGGAAGTGCTGCTGGACCGCAGCCGGAAGGCGCAACTGCAGATCGAGCAGCTGACCACCGAGCTGGCCAACGAGAAGTCCAACTCGCAGAAGAACGAGAACGGTCGCGCCCTTCTCGAGCGTCAGAACAAGGAGCTGAAGGCCAAGCTGGCCGAAATCGAGACGGCGCAGCGCACAAAGGTGAAGGCTACTATTGCCACGCTCGAGGCGAAGATCGCCAACCTGGAGGAGCAGCTGGAGAATGAGGGCAAGGAGCGGTTGTTGCAGCAGAAGGCCAACCGGAAGATGGACAAGAAGATTAAGGAGCTAACGATGAACATCGAGGACGAAAGGCGACACGTCGACCAGCACAAGGAGCAAATGGATAAGGTGAGCCGTTAAAAAATCTGGCTCTTAGCAGGATATAGATATAAACGTGTTTTTTTCACGGTCCCACAGCTGAATAGTCGTATCAAGCTACTCAAGCGCAATCTGGACGAGACCGAGGAGGAACTGCAGAAGGAGAAGACGCAAAAGCGCAAGTACCAGCGGGAGTGCGAGGACATGATTGAATCGCAGGAGGCCATGAATCGTGAGATTAACTCACTCAAAACTAAATTACGGTGAGTCTAGCCTCTTGGCAGTCAATTCTTAGAAGTAGGGCGGGATGAAGGGAATCTTCTTTTTGGTCGTCTCTTTGGGGTTGCATTTTGATTATTTTGTTTTGAAATTTGTCTTTGGTTCAAGCTCCATACAAGTGGCCGAGACCGAAAAGGCCAAGGCCTACTCGCCCAAAAAGGATGCCGCACTCATTA
Organism: Drosophila bunnanda; assembly: GCA_035046265.1. NCBI lineage: Eukaryota > Metazoa > Arthropoda > Insecta > Diptera > Drosophilidae > Drosophila > Drosophila bunnanda. The sequence goes on from JAWNOB010000029.1 coordinate 238,928, forward strand.
TGAATTGTGAGGGTCTGCATTAGGTTTCCTTTTGCTTCGATTCGCTTCGTTTCCTTCTCGTAGGCTGTAAGTGCTGTAACTGCTGCTGACCTAGATTCGCAGAGTCCGCAGAATCCAGTGAATGTCAACCGAACCCTACCATCGTCTCTTTTCTGCATGTTAGGAAAGACAGAACACCACACCAAACCAATCCAAAATGTGCGAATTAATGCCGCTCCTTCAACTTCCTACCAAAATAGAATATAGAACTTTTTCTCCCCTGTTTTATTTTATCTGTTTCCCCTGCACTCTGCACGTTCACCCGGAACCTAAAACAAATACATATACTAATCCTCCGTCTTGATCTTTCCATTCCTAGACGCACCGGCGGTATGGGTCTCAGCTCCAGCCGGCTCACGGGCACACCTTCATCAAAGCGCACCGGCGGCGGCGGCGGCGGTGGAGACGACAGCTCATCGGTGCAGGATGAATCCCTAGATGGAGAGGACTCGGGCAATTGACGCGTTAATTATTAGATGAAACAGAAGCGAAAGCGGAAGATCATGAGGATGTGAAGAAAGCGGAAGAAGAAGGTGAAGATGAGCAAAATAAACGATTATCTTTAATGTTTCTTTTATATAATTTCTCTGTTATTTTTTATATAAACTATTATACATACTTAAATTAAAACGTAAACAAACAAAACCAACATTTTTATAACGAAAAAACTTAAAGATACAAAAACAAAGGAAAAGAAAAACAATGTTGTAAAACACTCCCATTTTATACAAAACCATACACACATAAGATACTTTCCCCATCCCTTGAATGGCTGCAGTTTGTGGCAGCCAACGAAAATAAACGTAAAATTATACAACACAAAAACCAACCAAGAAACGTAATAACTTTGAGCTCCTCCTCCGAAATCCATATAACAATCCAATCAATCATGCTTGCAGAGAGCGAGCAAGAGCCACAGCAGGACACTCATTGCCACATTAATTAATTACCTAATATAGAACACATAGAGTACTACTTGATGCAATATGTAATTCATGCATTTAACAACTAAAACGGTTTTCAAACAGAAATTGAGATCTGAACATAACAGAACAGAAAATCAAATGTTGAACCCGCAACTAATATACGAATTTCGTTTTTGTTTAGAACTAAACAATAAAATATTTGCTACATGAACCTGATCTTTCTTTGGGTAGTTCCAAGCTCTTGTCTCAATAATGTAATAAGAATCAATAATGATTGCTGGGAATTTATTATCAAATGCTTTTAAATATATATTTGTGGATACAATTTCCGTGCAAAAATCCAAGAAATCAGATCAAACCAATCTGCATACTACATTTAAAATTACAACAATTTTTTTTTTTTGTTTTTGACAATTTTAAAATTTAACAAAAAATACATTTTTGTCGGACACAAGTAGATTTGCTCGGCTGTTGACGCTGATCAATAATATATATATATAATATGTAGGGTCGGAAATGAATCCTTCACTGCATTGCGAGCTTCTGAAAATTATAATTAAATTATAATTGCCTGCAAGGGTATTGTTTTAAAGTCATAGGTATAGTTTTTCTTGTGGTACTCCGCACCATGTTTGTAATTTCGTAATCAACAAGAAAATCGACCATGGATTCCGTAAATTATAAAAAAGTTTCGTTACAGGTCATAAACAGTTTATTAAACATTTTGTTTTTACATATATACAGCAGATAACTACTGACTAAAGGTAACTGGCGACTCTTTGTAGACTAAAGCATTCTTATTCGGTAAGAACTATTCTAGAATAAGCGCTGACAAATTCGAAAATATCATCAAGTTGAAGATACAACAACTTTCCCCCGTACCCGCCCCTAACTAAATAACTAATGGCACTTCGATCACACGGATGGATGGCTTGCTACACCGACACGGGCACGTTGACGTGCTGCACCACAACAAGTCCGCTGTTCAGCGCCTCTAGTTCGGCGGATGACTTGCTCTCCTGGAGCTGCTCTTCCCGCCTGCTGTTCAGGAAGTAGACCACGGCAATGATCAGGCTGAACGACGTCACGGATAGGAGGAGGGTTCCGTACTTGAGAGCGAGCTGAATGGCGTCCAGACCATAGGTGGACATGAAGAGTGTGTGAAGAACATCCTCGCCGAAGTCACCCGCGGTGATCTCGATCCAGATTAGCGGAAGGATAGTGGCATTAGCTAAGCGCGCTGCCTTATCTGGAATAGAAGCATGAGTAAGTATAGTTGTACACGAAAAGGATGTTCTATATGCTCTACTTACTTTCCAGTATTGGCGTCTTGTCCAGCATGATGTTGATCTGGACGCGTGAGGCTCCGCCAATGGGGAAGCCAAAGCGCGGATGGATATCGGCGTACGTCTGGTGCAACTCCGCTTCCGGTTTAATTCCCTCGAAGAGGTCGTAGTACGTCTTATTCCCAGTGAAGAAGTGAGGAAATGATGGAAAGATGGGTGAATCCCCGTAGCACTTGGTGGCGTTGATCACTCCGCTCTCCAGGCACATTTCCGTGTTCGTACAGTAGCACGCGTTTGCTGGATTAATTTCGGGTTTGGCAAACACGTTCATTGGCGTCTTGTAGCGAATTGCATCGATGTTGTTCAAGACGGTAACTTCCTTCTCAAAATAGAGCGGCACCTTTCGGCACAGGACCTGAAGAAACACATTGATGGTGCTTCGATTCTGAAGCAAGTTAGGCGAGAACATTGAGGGCTCCGAGCCGTCAATTCGATTGCACTCGTCCCCATCCCAGTAGTCCAGCTGCGGCATCCCATTGAACTGGGTGATGATGCTGAACTTCCGGATGTCGTCCTCTCCTGTGTTAAGCTGTACCGAGTCCACGCTGGTTCCGTTGCGCTAAAGAGGCGATACCTTTATAGAGCAGTCAAAGGTTTAGAGCTTGGAACTTACGTTCATCAGGAGTCCAAAACGTTTCTTTCCCATGCCTAGACTCTTCAATTTGATAATCTTATCCTCATATCCCCAGAGAAAATCGGATGCTGTTAGGTTTTTGAAGATCGGTTCCTTGAACTGTTTAATGAAAAACCCGGCGATTAATCGATCGGCATATGGCATGCGCTTTACATGTCCGGCGGCAGAGATGAGTGGCACATTTGGAACCATCAGGACTACGTCCTCCCTAACAGACGATTTTTCCGGCAGAAACTTGTACGATTTGCGGTCCTGGAATTAAATTACATGGTTAAGCCCAGGCAACACTCGTGAATGTCGTTAAAATCCACACCCTAAAAGTGACTGTGAAGTTATTGTTGAAGGAAACCTCATCTTTGATCGTGTGCTCTTGGTAAGTGAGTGGACCCACGTCCACGACCTTTATCTTGTCCGCCCGCCCCTCTAAGTAGTCTTCGATATTGGGGTAGTGGAATATGTGCGCCTTCAGTAAGGTGTCGTATTTGGGGTCAGGGTTGAGCCAGTCTCTGGCCGTTTCCGAATTCTCGGCCAGTATAAGTTTCTGTGGGTTAAATGGATTTAGCTGGAGAATAGTTTGAAGGCCTGCAAAATTTCATCCCTTACCTCCAGCATTGTGTTGTTGTAGAACTCGGTGAACCACATCACGAAGAATCCAGTGACGCCGATCACGAACAGCAGGAACATTACTCCCAGCACTGAGAAGGAGGACGCGGATTAATCAAGTCTACCGGCTTATCAACAGCTCTCTACTCACTTATCAGAGTTCCAATATCCTTGGACGTTGGCTCGCGGCTCTGCGCCTGATTTCGGAGTCCCAAGGCCTCCAGTATCATCTGCAGCACCGGCTTCGGCTTCTCGGCCCCACTTGCCATGGCGTAGCCTCCAAAGGTTCCCGTGCCGACCCTGTTCAGCTGGGAGTTGAGTGTGTTGGACTTGGACCTGATGGCGGCTACTGTGAGATCGCAGTTTGGGTGGGCGGTCGGCACGGCCACCTCACGGTTGCTGGTGGTTGCACTTGGCATTGTGGGAGTATCTGGGGAAAAGCTGAAAGTATTGTAATTGAGAGAGTTCTTATCGGTCTTAATAAATCCCAATATTACGCCACAGCCTCCACGATATGTGTTCATTAGCGTCTCCTCTCCCCCATAAGGAATCTGTAGGAAAGCAAACACGTGGCGCCTCAAAGGGATAGCTTTGGCACTAGATTACTAGCTTATCAGGCTGATTCTGGGTATCAAACTCGGGTTCAATGAACACATGGGCGCTACAGCCAAACTAGATTGAATCACTATTTTAAAGTCTCTGCGCAGAGCCCGTCGTACCTATACTACCTCTAGGAGAAATAGTATTTGATAGATGAGATGGTGTGTTCGATTACAAGAAGTCAGTCGTTCGTTTTTCTCGATTCTTTGAGCAATCTTCCGCGGCTCGAGGACTCTTAACCATGCGATTACAGATGTTTTCACAAACTAATCGGGGCTTATATTCCCAGAGCCTTCGCATGCTGCTCGGCGATCGCTGCTTCTGCCCGTGCTGAAATCAAAGTTCAGCTGTATATACTCTAGTTCTTATCACCAGCTTCTAGGAACACATATATGTTCGTGGACCCAGTACATACTAACTAGGCATTAATTCATAAATTAACCGAGACAACAAGTATTAGCGTGTGCCATTGGTGTGTGTGCTTAGAGTTGAGCTTTGCCAACCATGGGGTAAGTTCTGATTTGCCAACATTGAAAGCGGGTCAACGGCTCAGATAAGGCGCAACCTGAGCGTAGTAATTTTCCAATATAACGCTCGTTCTTGAGTTATACGGGAATCTAAACACAAACCCGAATGCGATCACGAGGAGGAGGTTCTATTGATTAGACTGCGACTACCATATAACAGATAGTCTGTGGAACTGATGATTTTTGGGATAGACAGATACTAGATACTATTCCTAGTATAAAATGATTTAAATGCTGCAATATTAAACAGTTTTCTATCGTCCTCCTGAAATTCAAACAGATTTAAAGTGTAGAGTTCCGGATTGTCGACCTAATACCTAACACTTGGGGACACTTGGTTGTAATTCTTAGCTGGAACATGGACCGAACGAACTACTCATCATGGCATGTTAGAGATAACTATGTTTTCTTTACTACATTTAGGTACACAATCACTAACCTTCAGAAGATCGGTCGTGATGGGTATTAAGGTGTTTTTGTTTAGCCTGTTGAGAACTAGGGTCTTCGAAACAATTTCGCTATCGCCAAATACCACTGCACTTGACACCGATACTTACCGCCTGGAAGCCTCCAATGGCTGGGTTGTAGACTTGTCGCGACGAAGGTTCTCGCATTCCACCGCAGCCGCCCCCCTTTTCATCCGTTCGCCGGAATCAGTTGCAGAAAAGTGCCATTGACTGATAACGTGATGCGGGTGTGTGTGAGCGAGAGACCGAGAGCGGAGATCAGCGGCATGCACTTGGAGTGAGCTTTGCTGCACAGCTGTTTGATGTTTTTTTCGGTGGTAGGCGAGCGTGCTCGCAACGAAATGGAAACGAAACCGCACTCACAGACTCACAGGTACTAGTAGAGAGCGCACCCACACTCCTAGGCACATACAGCTCTTATCTGGCGCTCTCTCTCCGTTCACGCGGCTGCTTTGCTTTGCACTTTCGACGACTGCCAAACATTTGGCGTCTTAATTAACAATTTCGTCGTGTTTTCGCTGCATGCACAGCACAAAAACACTGTGTTGAGTGGCTGCTGAATAATATTTCGTCCCCTCCTCTCGCCCGCTCCCCCGCAGAGTGGTGATGCTCCTGGTGGATGCAGCGGCTGAATCCGTATCTGTATCTGTATCTGTATCTGTATCTGTATCTGTATCTGTATCTGTATCTGTATCTATGCTGCCACAGCAACCGACTTGTTTTGTGTCCGTACCTCGCTTCTTCTCGTTTTCTTTCTCTCCACTTCTCCACACTTGGCTCTGTTCTTTTTGTTGTGCTGTGTGCCTTTGTTCGCCTGCTTCTTTGTTTTGTCGCCGTTCTCTTTTGTCAGCTCGATCGTTGTGTTGTTAGTCTCTCGGATCGATATACTGGACCTGCAGCTGGAGTTGGAGCTGGTTTTCCAGTGTTGTTTTCCTGTACTCTCTCCCCCTTCCAGTTGTGGATTAGTTTTTCCAGCTGAACAGCGACATTTAAATCCAGAGTGTTCACGGATGTTTAGCGGGGAATTCGGTCTGTTATCACCGTGGCTATATTGCTATATGACCACCGCTTGATCCACTTGCCCGCGGATTCTGATTAAGGTTTGATTGCACGGCGAAGCAATCGGGCCGGCCCACGCACTATCTACTGCTCCGATTAGATCTTCGCGGGGATCTGAGGCTTCCACTGGAGCACTGGTTCTCCGCTAGACTGGAATGGTGCGTACTGCCCACCAAACAAGTTATTACTACGACGCTCGGAATCAGTTCGCCCCAGCAGTGAGCAGGCGCTGGGGCAGCAGCGCGACGCAGTCGCTCCTCTTTCCTCGTTCCTCGCAGTCGTCGTCGACGTCGCTTCAGTGTCGCAGCCAGCGTCTCTGCCTCTGGCACGGCAGTAAGTGATAAGAGCGGGCGGTCAGCTACGATTGCTGATTACCCCTGGACGACGAGCGACTGGCGGCGGCTGTGCTGCCGAGAATCGGGATCTCTGGTTTACTACGTAGCAGCTTTGGCTTTGTGCGTGTGCCGCGAAACAAAGTGCAAATTTAATCGTAGCGAACACACAAAGAATCCACTGATGGCGACCGCTCTTGGCGGAGACGGGAGATGACGGAACCATATGCACCCTCCCAGCTGTTTCGATCCGCTCCAGCATCGTCATTATAGTCTCAAATTGGATCGAAAACTGGATTTGCTTCCCCAGAGAACCGCACTGAGAAAAAACATGGGGATGTCTTGCCATGATCCCTTAAGATCTTTATTAACTTTCTTAAAAAATAATGTACAGGCAGTACATATATGTATATATGTATATATGTATGTATTAATAGCAGTATTACCTAGAGCCACGATCTTCTCCAGAGTAGTACTTCCATTGCCTGCCTCACAGGTCTGGGCCTCTTCATAGGTGTGTGCGCACGCTTTGTTCAAGGGAATTGAAAAAACAGTTTAATTAGCGCTTGAGCGCTTAAGACGTTCTGGAACCCTTGACTTGGAGAATTGCATATTGTTTGCTCGAGCGATTAACGAAGGCAGCGAGAAGTGCAGGCGGGTCCACTTGGAGATCGTCGGTCTATGTAGGTGCCCTCATCTTCCCAACTGTCAGTGCTGCTTTCTCTGTTTAAATTTCGCAATTCTTGGATATATTTAGATTGGCTTATCATCGGGCTTTCGGACTCTCGGGACCGACTCCCGGCCGATCGCTGTGCTCGGCTAGAAGAACCCCCACCGGAGTCGAGTTATTGAACCCCACGCCCAGGCCGCGATTGTGTGCCCAGGCATTTATCAGCTTATTTTAGAGTTTACAACTCATCTGCCGTTCCCCGGCCGCACCGGAATCCGAATCCCTGCCCGGAGCCAGTGCCTCGGGGTGTTGTGTTCGACTGAGCGACTGATAGCCCCGCTGAACCTTTTGTTTTGCTCTCGGGCCGATGACGCGGTTGGGGTTTCAATAACTCAATAGCGCAATCCTAATCTGTTCGTGCTAGTTAATGGCCCTGTCCATACTGCCGGGCTAACTGCACAACATTTACCTGTTAAGTCATCCCCCTTCCTACCAAGTTCAGGTGACAGCCTAAGTCATCAGCCGCTGAGGCTGTTCAAGGCCCAGCCCGGAATAGCTATCAATAAAGTGCCCGCTTCCTCAACGACCGCTTACAGGAGAATCTTATCAGACGTAGCAGAGTGGCCTGGCTTATCAACCTGGTTGCCGGGTCGTCAAGTGCCAAGTAATTTCCTTCACACTTACATACACGAAACAGTATCGAATCTATCAGCGAGAAAAGGCGAGTTTTGAGGACGACGGAGGAAGGAATACCTTTTGGAACGCATATCCTTCATGGAAGCATGGGCCATTGTGTACAGTGAGTAGAGGTTGACCCCAAGCTTTACGGGAGTGGGGGTGAAGGTCGCCTGAAGCAAGCGATGACACGCCACGCCGCGACAGTTGAGTTAACATATATGATGCGTAGTGGGCTTGCTATTATTTATCATTATTGCATCATTTACGGCCACAAATGCGCCATTTTGTACGGCCGTTTACATAAACAGAAAGGTCGCATGCAACCCGGTTAGCCTTATTGGCATGCAAAGTCGCCGTGGAGTCGAGCTTCGGATACGGGTCGAGTTGGGTACGGTGCGGCAGTGTGTGGGGTGTGGTGTGTAATTGTGGTTGGACTTGACGAGGAATGTCGAAAATCACTGGGCGATAATGTCTTGGTTTGCCTTCTACGTAGCTAGAGCATTTGCTATTGCCGGTCCAGAATGTGACTTTCTTCACAGGGCAGCCGTGATGAGGCGCAGTTGAACTTGGCTATGGTGGACAACATAGTGCCTACACATTATAAAGCCCATTAATGTTTATATGAAGTAAATATAATCAGAAAATGAAGCTTAATTCCAAAAGACACAAAATTTGCAGTTTCCCTTCGGAAATTGTAAAATTTCAGGAGGTGTCCTGATACAAAAGTACAATTCCGATTTTGATTTTCAATATACAAATTGATATATTATATAACATAGTGCGAATAGAATTGAGTAATTACTTATGATTTTTGATTTCCAAAACTTTGATATTTCCAGAAATCTATCATAATGCCTTAAAATAAGGGGTTTTTGAGATTTCCCGGAGCCATCAGATCGCACAGAAACGAATTGTGATCCGGAAGGCATATATATTCCGATTTACTATTAAAATCTTAATCAATTAATAATAAAATGATGGTGTTTTATTAGTGTCTTAAAAACTAACACAAAACAGTTTTGCGAATTGAAATTAATGCTTTTTTGGCTCAGCTATACGATTTTTTAAATGATTAATTATCACACTATTATTGAAATCATACGAATTTTTGCCAACTTCCCCTTTGTGAGAATTTCTGTCTAGATATAGGAGCTTGCCCCTGATTCATAGCTGGGAAATTGTTATCATTAAGCAGAACTCCCTGGGGGCAATTTCTCGAGTAACATTTCCAATTCATATTTCCCCGTAACGTCGATTGGCTTATGCAAATGCAGCAAGTTGCTGTCGCCAGTTATTTCCACAGCTGGATTCGCGCAGTTCCCAGTAGAGTCAGTCCAGAGATAGGGGTCTTTGGCCAAATTCCGATTCTGGGCAAGCACAAAGCCTTGCGCAATAAAAAGCAACTATTCGTTGTCAGATCGCTGGTTAGTCGCAGGTGCTGTCAACTTTGCATACATTCTTTGAGTGCAACCTGTCGTCTCTGGGGTTTGGCAACAATTGCATGAGTCACTTGGAAATCCGTGGCAGTAGCAGCTATCATAATCGGACCGAGTGCAGCGGTGTTGCTGTGGCAATCAATGAGATATTTTGGCTTCGGCTCGGGTTCGAAACGGAACGCGCCATGCAACGTAATGAAACGAAAGACTTCAATGCAAGCAACAAACTTGTTTATCAGCCTGCCAACTGGGCTCCGGCTCACCTCTGTCCACCTCTGGCCACCGGTGTCCACCTCGGCTCACCCGATCTCGATCGGCCCGAGCTTTTATCGCATGCGTTGCAGTGGGAAGCTCTCGCCGTTCGCTCACTCTCGCTTTTGCAGCGCCACACTCAAACTCGCACACTAACTACCTGCCATTCGTCGTCGCTCGCATCTACCTGTTTATCAGGTTTTCCAGTTTTCGCTTTGTCGCAACGCCGAGCAGCAAGCCAAGCTTCTGGCTGGGAGCTTTCGCCGCCTGAACATCTTACGTTGGGGCTCCACTCGAAGACGGCGACTTCAGTTACTCGGCGGCACTGCGAGCGTTCGAGTCGTTGACGTTTTTTGCCGGCGGTCGCCCCCAATTAAGACGTTCCACCTGTCGTGAGTTCCTCGTACCGCCGTCCCAAGTTTCCAAGTTTCCAGTTCCCCAGTTGCCAGTTCCAGTCCGGCGCAAGAATCTAAGCGGCAAGACCGTACCAAGTCCCCCAGTGTGAGTGTGCTGTCCGCGTTGTCCCGGTGTGAGTGTCCCGGCGTGTGTGTGTACTCGTATTTGTGTCCATTTGGAAATGCCTGTGGTTTGTGGCTACTCCAGCTCTAGCTACCGTCTAGCTCGTCCGGCTCGCCCAGCTCGCCCAGCCTGTCCAGCTAGCTACTGGTCGCATTCCAGGGAGCTGCTAGAGTCCAATTGCTTCAGTCCGATCAATGGACCACCGACCCTTGCCTCCAAGTCTCCCAATTCGAATCCGAATCCGAATCCAACTCCATCTTCGCCTGCGTCTCCGCTCTGATCATGGCTCTTGGTTGAGCAAGACCTTGCCCAGTCAGCCAAAATGAAACCACTTCGCCAGCGACTTTGCCTCGCTACAAAAGCGGAAAATCATTGAATTATGCTTTAGGGGGGCTTTGATTTTGTTTTGTTTGTGTTGAAGTCTTGGGTCTGATGCTTGAGGCAGCGGCTAAACGCTGTCTACGGCCCTGCCAAAAGCGCATTTGATGTACGTGCATAGTTTTATGATTACTTGTGTGGAAAAAGTGAAATTTCGCTCTGCACTCGAGCTGAGCGGAGTTGAGCTGAGCTGAGCTGAGCCAAGCTGCCACGAAGCAGCCAGCCAGCGGCACACAGCGAAATCAAATAAAAAGTCAGTCGAAAACACACACAAGATACAAGATTCGAAACTAAGCGTGCGCTGGCAAGAAACCTCAGATAAATAAATAAATATATAAATAAATAGAGGGGCCTGCTGCTGCAAGCTTTTTTCTCTTTTGACCACATAACAATGCGATTATGCGAAGGTTGCACCAGAGCTGGGGCTAAGAGGTCTGCCCAGCAACTGAGCAAAACTCCGAGCTTTGAATCATCTCCATCATGGCAGCAGCAGCAGAAGCGGTAGGTCTAGGGCTTGAGACCGTTCCCGTAAATTGAGGTGACAATTGCCAGGCTCTGTCTCTGTTGACACATTTCACTGCGAAAGCAGCCACACTCAACTACACACTCCGCAACGGTCGTCGCTGTAATTGTGGCCAAACCGACCTACTGACAGCCCAAGATGATCCACTCGCGAGTCCGCCGCACATGTCAGTCACGCCATTGACGGCGACATCTACATTGTTTAACGCACAAATTTAAAAGCCATTTCATTTCGTATTATCAAATGCAGGCAGGTGAATTTCAGTCGGCAACTCGCTAGCCATTTTGGCCGCACTCAGTGTTACCGTCTCCGTAATCAGCGGTGGAGACTGAGGAGACGACTCCTGAGATACCCTTTCGGACAGAAAAACTCTGTAAAAAGAATTATTTCTATCCCAAAGCGGTAAATTTCTACTTAATGTGCAGCTTAACAAGTTCTCTCTATTAGCCAAGAGCACTAAACCGATCGTAACGTTTCGCCTTGGCAATATTTATTGCATTTTGAAACGACTTCAAGTCGAGCACCTTCCGAGTTTCACTCCGCTCATTGGGCTTTCTCGAGTAATTTCCTTTACATTAGTTTAGAGTGGAAATACTTAACCCAACGCACTGCCCGAATACCCTCTCTGGAGGCATAGTGTACTGCAGGGTATGCCCGGGTCGACGCCACCGGCAACCGTCTCGAAATTGGGTCAGGGTAATTGCTTACACTAAATAGCTGCTACCGCTTGTATTTATTTGTGCAACACTTAAACGCAGTGAAATTATGAGACCTGGCCCCTCGTCTCCACTGGATCTCTGCGCCTCCCAGCTGCAAGATCCGATCGGTGCCGCGGCGGATGTGCTGGCCGTGATTCCGCTTTCGGTTCAATCCGCGCACAAAACGTGTGTTTTTAGAAAGTAAATTTCTATTGAAGCTTGCTGATTCTGGCCAGGCAGCTGGAGCTGCTAATTGAAAAGCAGCCACAACAAGTGAAACCAAAATAAAATAGGACTATTACATCAGCTGTACCGCATTTCGTTGGAATGCTGAAAGCTGTTGATGGTAATGGTCTGACCGCGGCGGCCTGGGTTTCCCTGTTCCTGCGCTTTACATATTTTCCAACCTGATAAGAAGAAATCAAAACAATCAACAAACAGTTGAGTTCGAGTCCAGTCTGAGTCCGAGTCTGAGTTTGCGTTTGAGTCACTCGGTTCTGCAAAAGCAAGGCTCAACAAGCCAATGGGCCGTGAACACAGACCCCAATTAGCAGGCAAACCAAAAACAACTGCAGTTTAAACAAAAAATTTGGTAAACTGAATCCAAATCAAAACACAACCCGAAACTGAAATCGTTGATTAATGGCTCAAATGCTGGGCCCGATCGAGTGTCACCGAAAATTCATTTGAGGTGAAATAATTATGGGCTAATTAGTATTCGATGGGCATCATCGTCGACCACTGCCCAGTGGTGGTGGATCGCGGCTTAATGCCTGAGTACGAATATTTAAGCCCGTCCCGAGTGTGTGTTAAAGCGACGTCAACAAAGCCTTCGAGAGGCGGAGACGGAGACGGGGGCAGAGGAATGCGACCTTGTGGCGTTCGGAAAGCGCAGTAAACTCGGCAAATAATAAACCCGTATGTAGTCGAGTAGTCGTGCGATGATAGGGTAGAGCGGACTCAAAGTACAAAGTTTAATGCTTTTTAGCCGAATCTCTCGTTGGAGAAATCATAAAAAGCGCTTCCGCCAGACTCCAAGAACTGAACGAATCGGGTCCGAGGTGCGAACGTGCTCCATCTGAAGTTGGCTGTGATAAAACGGCCGTTTGTATGCAGCTGGGCGGGATAGTATCGGATCGGATCGGACGTCAAGGGATCAATTAAAATGTTTCTATTGTCTCTGCCCGTGCGGGGCCTGCAAATGGCTGGCCATTAGCCGAATCCGTCTCCGAATCAGAGTCCGAATCTGCTTAGCTTTGTTTTATGAATATGAATAATGGCCTGCCTGAAATCGTCAATAGTAAACGTTTCGGTTTACGCACGAATCCGCACCTGAGAGATAGCCCTGGCCCCGGTCAAGGTCCCTGCGGTTGTTTCTACCCAAGCAGCGCCGAACAGAGCTGAGCAGAGCCTGCCGACCCATTAAAGAGTACTTAATTGCCCGAGCTGAGCTTCAAGGTAACCCCTGCCAGGAAGGGAGCACCAAGTACTGCTGACAATTTGTAGCCGTACCAGGTTGTGCTGACTCGAAGGTTCTACTCGTACCGAAGTCAGTCCCCTCGAATTGTTTTCTCGCTTTTGTGCTCCGCGATAAATTTGCTTTTGGGTGAAAACGAAACATCGACAGAGCGACAAAGCGACATCGACGAGCGAAGCGATGTCAAAACAGCACAAGGCCAACACGCCCCAAAAACGTGTCTGAGGTCGAGGCATCTACAGCCGCATTTTTGCCACTCTTCCGCTGACATCTCCCCGAGATCTCTGTGGGGTAATTGGGAAGACCATGATCGGCCCCAAGATCATGAACGTCGAGCGATGGCCGCGACCCGCCAGCAATATGAGCGATTGCATTCCAGTTTGTCTGGCTTCGTTCTTAATTATAGATTAACGATGAAAAAACCCACTTAACCAGTACCTCTAGGTCTTTTTACGATGAATTTTGTTTTGCTTTTCCAGAACATCACCAGCACCACCACCACAGCACCCAAACCTAACCACACCATGAACGGGCCAAAGCACAAGTTGTGCACTAAATTGTCCAGCACATACCTGCGGAAGTGGTGTAAGTATGATAATGCCGATCTGGGAGACATTGACTTCTGATTGTATAACTACATTCTTGCCTCTCAATTAATTTCTGTATGGATATTTTTTTCTTGATTTGTGTTATAATCCCGTCCAGCAAATTATGCACAACGCAATGGGAGGTGGAATCGCAAGTACACTCAGCCTAGCCAATGCGATTCGCTTGGCTTTGGATTATAACTCCACGTGCCCGATTCTTGTTTTTGTTATTGTTTGCGCTCTCAGGGTACATATACACTTTTGTTTAGTAGTTTCTGCTCCGGTGACTGGTTAGACTGGTCTTTGGATGGGGATATACTTTAAAGCCGCTCAAAGTGTGCTGGATAGGATAAACTCACTACTATCCCAACCTATAAAGCTATTGCGTAGTAGTACTTTTCCAGAGGTCGTCTTCTGCGGCCAGGGATTCTCGGATCCGGTTATAACCCATTCTAATTAAAGTAGACTTTCCAGCTCTCTGATCGAATTGTAATTATTCAATCACAACTAATTGCTGGATATTTATCGGGTAACTCACTAGCTCTCGGGGTTTCATAACTCAGGTAAAAGGTCAGAGGTTTAGTGATTCAACTCAAGCGGGCTCGAGCGGGCGCCGAATAAATATTTATAGCCTTCTCAAATATTTGCCTCGATCAAGTCCACGTTTCCACGTCCCCGCTCAATGAAAACCCAGATCGATCCCCGCTCCCGGCTGACTCATCCCAGTTAGCCGCGTTAATTTATGCATTCGGTGAACACAATTGTTCAACAATCACTTTGGTTTTCCAGGGATTACGATCGTCATTGCCGCGGCTCTGATAATCGGTGGCATTGTGGTAGCCTGTGAATTCTCGGTGCTGATCGATGCTGTCGTGGACCGCATGGTGGCCCTGCGTCCCGGCGCCAAGACCTTTGGCTGGTGGGCCAAGCCCCCGGTGGAGCCCAGGATCAGCCTGTACATCTACAACGTGACCAATGCCGACGATTTTCTCAGCAATGGCTCCAAGGCTATTGTCGACGAGGTGGGGCCCTATGTCTACAGGTAAATAGTCTCCACCTTTTGCTAATGCCGGCCCAAACTGAATCCCTCAATCCGATCTGCAGTGAGACCTGGGAAAAGGTAAATATCGTGGAGAATGACAATGGCACGCTAAGCTACAACCTGCGAAAGATCTACTCGTTCCGCGAAGACCTTTCCGTGGGCCCTGAAGATGACGTCGTGATTGTGCCCAACATTCCCATGCTGAGCGCCACCTCCCAGAGCAAGCACGCGGCCAGGTAAGTGCTCTTGCACTCTTCCTCCATGACCTTGGCCGCCGCTAACCTTGAGCTTTTAATGCACAGGTTCCTGCGACTGGCGATGGCCAGCATCATGGACATCCTGAAGATCAAGCCATTTGTCCAGGTCTCCGTGGGGCAGCTGCTGTGGGGCTACGAAGATCCACTGCTGAAACTGGCCAAGGATGTGGTGCCCAAAGAGCAGAAGCTGCCCTACGAGGAGTTCGGCTTACTGTACGGCAAGAATGGCACCTCCTCCGACCGGATCACAGTGAACACGGGCGTGGAGGACATCACAAAGTACGGCATCATCGACAACTACAACGGACGCACCCACCTGCCACACTGGACCACCGAGGCGTGCAATAGCCTGGCGGGCACCGACGGCTCTATCTTCCCCCCGCACATTGGAAAGGACCGCATCCTGCACGTGTACGACAAGGATCTGTGTCGTCTGCTTCCCCTGGTCTTCGAGAAAGAGGTGGAAACCTCGAACGAGGTGCCCGGCTACCGCTTCACCCCACCCGAGTGGGTCTTCGCAGACGTAGAAAGCCATCCAGACAACATGTGCTTCTGCCCCGCTGGCAAGCCCTCGTGCTCGCCCAACGGCCTCTTCAACGTCTCCCTGTGCCAATACGGTGAGCGATATTCCCTGTTACTCCTCATGTGGCGGATTAATCTTAACCCATTGGCTACTACTCAGATTCTCCCATCATGCTAAGCTTCCCGCACTTCTACCTGGCCGACGATAGCCTGAGGACGCAAGTGGAGGGCATCTCCCCGCCCCAAAAGGAATTGCACCAGTTCTTCTTCGACGTCCAGCCGGTAGGTCTCCAGGTTCCAAATGTAAGCCCCTTCTTATCGCCTATCTCCCTTCTATTCCTCTGTAGAAATTGGGAACTACGCTGCGAGTGCGTGGCCGCATTCAGATTAATTTGGCGGTGAGCCAAGTGTTTGACATTAAGCAAGTGGCCAACTTCCCGGACATTATCTTCCCCATCCTGTGGTTTGAGGAGGGCATCGACAACCTGCCCGACGAGGTCACCGACCTGATGCGCTTCGCCGAACAGGTGCCGCCCAAGATCCGCTTAGGCCTCATACTGGGCCTGTGCGCCCTGGGCGTCATCCTGCTCCTGCTGGCCACGTTCTGCCTCATCCGCAACTCTCACCGACAGAGCACCCTACACCTGGAAGGTTCGAACTACCTGGCCACCGCACAGGTGGACATGAACAAGAAGCAGAACAAGGAGAACCAACCCGCCTCCAGATACTAGGCACTCTAGTCGGAGTCTGGTCGCAGTTAGAGGGGTCTCTGGGTGTCTTATAGTGTAGTGTAAGCCTTAGCTAGGAACTGGGACCAGCCCAAGCCCAACCGTAGTCCCAAACTTGTTCCCTGTTCCCTGTCCCTGTCCTTATTCCTGTTCCCGTTCCCTCTCCCCTCCGAATCCGTAGTCTATATGAAATGGAGCTGGGAAGACTTGTATGTATTTGTATGTGTATCATTATCTGTATCTATTGTATTGTATGTAGGTTATTGTTGTAAGTAATCGTTATGAAAATTTGGATGTGTAGTCTTACGAAACAGTCGTGATTGCTTTAAGGCTCAAAGCTTCGACTCAAACTTCGATTTGTTATACCAAAACAGAAGCCGATCCCGCGCTCGCTTTCCTGTCGTATCACTTTAACCCCACGTTGAAATTGGATGTCAGGACGGACAAGAGAGCCGTCGCTATTCAAGTCACAAAATTTGGAAACGTTTCTCAAATAAACAAAAGGTTCCGTCCTCCCGAATATAAATGTGCTTCATTAGGCCGCAAATGCCGAACAAGCTCCGCATCGGAAATTTCTATTCAATAAATACATAATTCTATCGATTGAATATACAATTTATATTCATTAATATGTGTACTATAACCTACGATATTATTTTAATTGGACAATTGGCCAAATCTTTTTGGTACTTCATACTATAATGATTGACATATGACGTTAATGGCAAGTAGCTTCGATATGTCTTTTTATTGTTTAGAATTGCAACAGCTTTCAATATTATTATTGTATATAATTATCTCAATCCGAGTCAAGAATATTCAGAACTCTATTGAAATTTACGTACAGTTTTGGAATGGAGAGCTGAGTTTTGGAAGTTCGTTTGTAGTTCTTTCATCATTTCTATGTTTTATAATATTATGCTGCTATATTAAATTATTTCAATAACTATATTGTGACTTTATAAACGACCCAAAAAGTATGCTATATAGGTAAGACCTAGAGGTTATAATTGTTTATTCACATTTTTATCGGTTCCGAGCTCTCCGCTTTCCCGGGCTAACACAGGTATCTCAAGCCATTCAAAGTAAGACAGCGATTAGAATAATAATAAATGGTTTGGTAATAAAAATCTAGGTAGTACCAACAACACCAGCAACTAATTCTAGCTGGGAGTATTTTCGAATTTATTATTATTATTATTATTATTTACTGCCAAAATCACGAACTTGGGCCAGACCGGATTTTAGTAGCACGACCATTAAGCTGTCTATTGATACGCCGGGACTCCAGGCTGCATATCAGTGCGCTGGACGAGATCGAGTCCGCCCCTGCTGAAGCCAGACCCAGAGCCAGACTTTTTATGGCGAGTCATTTGTTTAGTTGCACGGTCGGCTGACCGCGGCACTGATAAGACCGCCGGTCGGGACAGTCTGTGGCTGATAAGGCACAACCTCTGGGACCACAAGACCAGGGACAAGGCCATCCACACCTGCTCTCGTCCAAGGCTGCCGTGGCCCCACCCGAGGGGGTCTACTGAGCGAATACGCTCTGCTGAGTTGCAGAGAGGGCTCCAAGGAATCCTGTGGAGGAATCGTCAGCATCCCGAGGCCATTCTGGAAACATGGTAGCATATATTCGGTCCGAGATAAGCGTAATTTCTATGCTCGGGTCAGAGGTGCGTCATAATCTCCGCTATTCACGCAGACGGCCGCAGGGGGAAACCAGAATAAGCTCCCGGCCCAGCTTACTGATAGCCTTTCCGCTATTTGATTTTATACACTTTGTTTTCATTCCGTTTCGATCCCAAGACCAGGCATATGAGGGGAAGTAAGGGGGGCGAAGGCTGGAGCCTGGAGGCTGGTGGTGATAAGTGATTGTAAAACAATTGCCGAAAGCATTTGAAATTCGACTTAAACGGATCGCGTGTTTTCTTCCGATCGGACGCGTTTCAGTCTTGGCTAAGCCTGTGTCCAGATCCGAGCTTCCGTCCCAGTTTATCCGTCCTAAGACTGAGCATGAGCCGCAACATGACGCTCCGGTGGGTGAAGATACTGCTCTGCCTGCTCCTTGGGGCCGGCAGTGTCTATCTGTTTGTGGAGTCGCTTAGTGCAGACTACCGTCTGCTGGTGGCCAGAGAGCATGTGCGCTTCCGGCAGGAAATGCCAACCATGGACAGCTGGATCAACTCCCCGTTCGGCAAGCTCAAGAACTATGTTTTTAACGTGACCAACGCCGAGGCGTTCCTCGCTGGACGCGACACGCGGCTGAAGGTGCAGGAGATCGGTCCCATCACCTACAAGATAGTGGGCTACAACGACATCCTGGAACGCAACGCGACACACCTGAAGTACAGTAAGCACCGCTATCGCATCGTAGAGTTTCTGCCGGAAGAGAGTGTGGCTCCAGATGTGCTCAACTGGACCATTACGTCCACCAATAACGTGCTCCTGGGGGCTGCGGCGAAGCTCAAGCACGAGGCCCCGTTTTCGGCTCTCGGTTTCGACGCCGTCTTTGCGAGCGAGGACGAGTTCCTGACCAACTCCATTTACTACTTCCTCTGGGAGTTCACACGACCTCTCCTCCAAGGACTCGCCAGAGTGACCAACATGGCCGCCAATGTCGGGGTGCTGCACAACGTAAGTGTTTCGGGTAATCCCCTCCCCGGAAGTGTTTGCTAATCCCTAAGCTTTCCCTACAGGCTCTCAAAGACAAGAAGGAGGAATACACGGTGAATATCGGCCCGGAGAGCGGTATCGAGAACTTCTTTCGCATTGAGACCCTGAACGACGAGGTAAAAATCCAGGAGCAAGCCTCGAACAGTTACCGCTATAAGAGTGAGGAGTGTCCGTACAACGTGACTGGCGCCCTCGACAACTCCCTCTACCCGCCCTTCGTCGAGCCGGACACGCCGCTCGAGGTCGTCGCCATCGAATCCTGCCGAGTGCTCCCGCTCACCTACCGAGGCCAGGAGCTCTATAGCGGCCTCAACACCTACCGCTATACGCTGCTCGAAGCCTTCCAGGAGCCACCGAAGTGCCTAGACACCAGCTACGCGTACAAGCTGTACGATGGCATGTTTGACGTCTCTAAGTGTGTGATAAGTACGTATCCTGGGGAAACCCCGTACTGTCCGAAATATAGCGTTATCGAAACGTTATAACTCCAATCTCTATCAATCTTGCTCCTTAAAGACGATGCCCCATCTGCGTTCTCAATGCCGCACTTCTACGGAACCAGTTACAACTGGAGCGAGCACTATGAGGGATACACGCCCAACGCCGAGGATCACCAACCCTACATACTCCTGGAGCCAATCACGGGCATACCGATTACGGAGAAGTACCGCTTTCAATCGAACATTCCCATTCCTGACCTGAGCCGCTTTAGCCGGCGTCTGAAAAAGTACAGCAACATGATGTTGCCCAGTTTCTGGTACGAGTTTGTAAGTACCTCCGCTTCCCCAGAGATTTCTTCGAGATCCTAACACTGCATCGGTCTCTCTATCTCCCCAGGAAATGGGCGAGCTGCCTTTCTTGGTGCTGGCCCTCATGTGGATCAACGTGAACGTTGTGCAGCACATGCAGCCCTACTGCATGGGATTCTTCCTGCTGTTGGCCGTGTGGAGCGCTCTGAAGGCGATCAGAGTGGCCTGCGGCGACCTAGGTTACGTGGACCTCTATCGCAAGGTGTGCGGCGGCGGAAGACGGAACATAATGCTGGAGACAAGGTTCCAGCCGAACTCCGCCCTTGCGCAACATGCCCTCCCTGGCCAGCTCTCTGATCTGGCTGTCAAGTAGTGTCTACTCCCAGACCAGACTTAGGCTAGGCTAAAGGTGCCACTCCGATGCACTTATCAGTAGTTGGCAGTTACGTAATATACCGATTAAGTTGAAAATTGAATGTGCCTCATTTCACCTTATCTGTCAGCCGCTTCAAAGCTTCCCAGCTTCCAGCCAAGTCTGACCGCAGTCCGTCGGGCCCCTTTGTTGACAATTCGGCATCGGTTTGAGGTCGCGGCTCACGTTTGATTCACCTCGCTCTGAAGCTTGACAATGAAAACTTGGGCACGTACTGGCCGAAGATTTATTTGTATTTTGCGTTTTTTTTCAATCCGTCCATTAATTTTTATACCCTTGCAGGGTATTATAATTTTAGTCAGAAGCTTGCAAGGCAGTAAAGGAGTCACTTCCGACCCTATAAATCATATATATATACTTGATCAGCATCAACAGACGAGTCGATCTGTCCATCTCCAGCGAAAAAAAAAAATTCTTAATTTATGTACAATTTTATAAGGTGTTAAAAAATCGTTAAAATTTCCAAACCTTGACACAAATTTTACTTTGTAAAATTTAAACTTTAAATTAAAAAGTAATATGCAGATTTGTTAATCTTATAAAAACTGGGACAGAAAAGCTTTTCGAATTGAAATTAATGCATTTTTGGCTTAGTTATGACCAATTACACATTTAAACCCATGATCCTATGGCTAACTTGAAGGGTATACAAAACATCGGCTTCCCGAAGTTAGCTTCCTTTCTTGTTTATTATTAGTATTTCTTGAGCCGCAGCCGCCATCGTCGCCATTGTGTACTTTGCGGTTTGTTTACTTTATTTCGCCTTACTCGCCTCTCCTTCCTGAACCTGAACTTGCACATGTCGCATGATCTCTCCCCGCAGCCGTAGCTGGAGCTGATGCCCTGGCCGGCTTCAAGGTAAGCAACCCTTCCTCTCCTCCTCCGTTCCTCCCTCTCAGTAACCAGGGAGTTTTTTTCCTTTTCAGCAGCGCGGAGCACTCTCGATTTGCATAAATCGATGCGGTACCTGGGGCTAAGGATGCCCTAATTCGCAAGTTAATCACCCGGGCGGACGGACCGAAAGTTGTTTGTTTAATTGGCACGAGGAGGTTGTGCCACAACGCAGGTGATTTATTGACCTCTCCTAGACCTCAGAGACCTCTGAGATCTCCGAGACTCCCAGTTCCGAGACGAGACCGCGCGATGATCCGTAGAATCGGCCGTGTCAAGAGACAGTCGTTA
Source organism: Drosophila bunnanda (assembly GCA_035046265.1). Taxonomy (NCBI): domain Eukaryota; kingdom Metazoa; phylum Arthropoda; class Insecta; order Diptera; family Drosophilidae; genus Drosophila; species Drosophila bunnanda. Next base: position 260,268 of record JAWNOB010000029.1, read on the forward strand.
AAGCGCGACTGCTCATAATTATACTAGGGTATAAAATGTATTTTCGTATTTTTGGTTTTATGGCCAATTATTGTTGCCCCTACCAGAGCTAGCTAGAATTATCTGTGCGAACTGACGTTGGCTCCATTAGCTGGCATTAGCGCAGAATGGCGATGGTACTGTTTCGGTTCCAAGTTAGGCTGGCCGAAAAACCCAGAGTCACGCTGCGCTGTCCACCAAACTGAGGAACGGAGGGGCCGGGACCAGGTCTGCGGGAAATCCCCATGGTTCAGACCCAAGCCTAAGCCCAGACCAGTTGGAATCGATCAGGCTGCAGCCGAGCAAAGCCGCGTCGAAGAGCTTTCGAAATCTGGTTGAGTCTAGACTGGTGCGTGCGATTCCAAGAGCCAGCGAGAGAGATAATTAAAAGGGAAATGGAAATGCATAAACGTGATTACAACACAGCGGCAACTACCACGACTCGAAAAGTAGACACAAATCGTTAAAGAGTAGGAAACCGAGCTTCAAGCTCCGTCCCGTCCCAGTCCCAAACTGGCCAAAATCAACATGTAAATTTCAATTTTCACGTACGTCAATGGCTTTTCCTACGAATTCCGTACGTGAGCGAATAAACAAGCCTAGGAGAGATGGATCTGTGATATCGTAAAACTCCCATTCCGTTCATTTCCATTCCACCCTTTGGACCGCTGGCCCGCCTTTGGACTTGCCGAAATTCAGCAGAAAAAATACACAAAACCTTAAGTCAGTCACCGAAATCCGAGATCCGAAATCCGGTTCGGCCGAAGCCTCGTCGCCGCCGCTGCCTGCCTACGAAAGCTTCCCCAAGAGCTAGAGAGCTGGGAATTGCGCTCAGTGTAAGCGCCGCTAAAGTTTCTGGTATATAAGAAAGGCGACCAGGCTATCTGCTCACAATCCAAGCTGTGCCTTCATACGCACCACAACTTCATCGATAGCGTTTGCCCGAAAAGGTCCGGAAAAGAAGTGAGTAGCTGGTGGCACAGCCAAAAGAAAATTAAAATCAAATCAGGAATCCCGAGAGGAGCTCTCCGCACTGAACCACCGATTGCGTAAATCCGGAGCGAGTTAGTGGAGCACCAGAGCTCAAATAGAAGTGGAAAGCGGATAAAGCGACGTGGTCATGGACTCCGAATGGGAATTGTGAAATCTTCTTTGTAAAATATTGAATCCAAACGAACGTCAATTAGTATGCATATGCGATATATATGCCAAGGGCCATTAATAATGCATGACGACAAAGTGGGGAACGCGGCTCAGCACAGCACTCACCTCGGATAATTCTGCTCAACGAAACCGAGACGCAGCGACGCCATCTGCCTGCCCGGCAACCGCTGCAACAACATCCCAGCATTCTTCTCGGCGTCACCATTTTCTAACTCTCGCCTCTCTCTTTGTAGCTTATCCCACGTCAAGATGAAAGCTTCACTAGCCATCGTGTTATGCGTGATTGCCGGTCTGGCAGCCGCTGCTCCTGAGAAGCAGTACACCAACAAGTTTGACAACGTTAACGTGGACGAGGTACTGGGTAACGATCGGATCCTGAACAACTACCTCAAGTGCCTGATGGAGAAGGGCCCGTGCACGCCCGAGGGCCGCGAGCTGAAGCGCTTGCTGCCCGACGCTCTGCAGTCGGACTGCTCCAAATGCACCAACACCCAGCGCCGCAACTCCGAGAAGGTGATCAACTTCCTGCGCTCCCACAGGGCCGGCGAGTGGAAGCTGCTGCTCGAAAAGTACGATCCCCAGGGCGTCTACAGGTCCAAGCACGAGGTCGCGTCGAAGAAGCACCACTAAGCACAAGCATATACCGCTCCATGCACTCATTCCACCATGAACCTAATTTAAATTCGTGATCCACAGTAAAGTTAATCATTTTTTATACCTAAATGCGGCAACGAAACTTTATTCCAACGAAGGCGAGGGCGGAAGGACCATCTAATGTAGGATAGTAGAATCCTAGGATGGTGACTAGGCTGGCGGGAGCATGTGCTATTTGGTCTCATTGATCAGGTCGATGGCCCGAAACTGGTTGGCCACGTTGATGGTCCAATCTGACTGCTGCCCGGCGGTGAATTCTTTGATGAAGCGGTAGTTGCAGATGAACACCTTGTCCTGGTACTCGGGCAGGGTGCTGCAAGATAGCAGAGGTCAGCGAGCATTTTTCAAGACGGGTTCGGTTCTCAACTCACCCCATGTTCCACGGAATCTCTTCGCCGCGCTCCCGCATCTCGGACAGGCCGCGCATCACGTGGAAGACCATGGTGATCTCGACAAAGCGCTTCTGCAGCTTGTCGTTGGCCTCATCAAACATTATGCCCACCTGGTAGGGGAAGCTGAGGTAGATGTCGCTCTCTCTGATCTCCAGCTGGCGCCGCTGGGTCATTGAGAGCTTTTGTATTACGGGTCTCAGTTCCGCGATCGCCTCGGGCGAGACTAGCTTTTCCAGCGAGTCCAGGTCGCCGCCCATCAGTCTGGAGGACACCACCTGCAGGGCCTGCTTGGCGCCATATATGAAGTCCTTTAGCTGGAACTCGCTGTCGAAGTAAGGCCGGATGATGAACTGGATGGTGATCCAATTCTTGAGCGAGTTCAGGGCCGAGGGCCACACGATTTCAGGAAAGTCCATGAGGCGGGGCAGGCGGTTAGGACTCTCCCTGGCGTCCTGCTCCTTTTTGTTCTGTTCCTGCGGCACCGAGGCTAGATTGCGCCTTAGAATCGGCGCCGGTTCCTGTTTGCTAGCCGCAACGACAGTGGCACTGGGATGGAGGCGCAGCAGGGGCGCCCGGGCCATGCTCAGGCAGCGTCTGAGCGTGTGCTGCATTGCGTAAATTTCACTTTTCGCAACGCAATTAGCTTAAAAATATTATGTTGTTATTGCAGGGCAATGCAGTATGGCCGCCGATAGATTTTTCAAAAATACCAGTTTAAGCCGTCATCGATGTATCTAAAGGCATTTAAAGGCCACCTATGTTTTTGCAGTCTCTAACATACGTTAAAAGATTACGTTTTCGATAACGTCACGTGTTTGATTACGTTCTTATTAAAAATGAATTTTTTATCACCGTACAATAATTCACATTCTTTTTGGGGAAATTTTTAAAAATAACTAACACGAATTTTGGTGCCTACTTTGAGCTTTAAATAAAAATATCTTAAAAACACCGATACCATCGGCAAGTGTAGAAAACCTAAAACATACATTTTACATAACAGTCAGAAAACAATTGATGTTGCCGGCTGGTCGAACCATCAGCACTATCGATAGCCCAATCGATACTTTGACAGCTAGCTACTTCCGCCTAGTGCTGCCAACTTTCGACCAACAAAAAAGCTGTTTTTGACGAGAAGAATGAAGAAAAAAGCTAAAAAAATTATTTAAAAATCCAATAAATAACTAAAAACAAATGTATAAAAAAGCAAAATAATGTCAACAATTTATTATGTTAATTTGTCTTATTATTTACATTTATCTATTTCTGAAACAGATATATAAATATTAATAGAAGTTCACCTTTGCAAAGTTCCAAATATACCATTAATATTTCATTTTCAGTTTTCAAATTTTACTCGTAAAGGAACACGAGGGTTTCGTAATAATTTATACTAAATAACTAATCACAAACACGGGTAGTATGAATGCAAGCAATATCTATTATCTATAATTGAAGTCCCGCAAAAGTTAAAATCAAATCCAAAGCAAAACATTGGAAGCCCTTTTTGGCCAGCCCCGCAGTTCCCTCTTACTGGACGTAGGTTTACATTTTACTGTTACGCGTCTGCAGATTACTTTGCATTTGACACGGTTACAGAACGGTTCTACACGCTTACAGAACGGTTCTACACGTTTACAGATGTTTGAGGTCGAATTCTCATGTTTGGAGATGTTTGGCGTCGAATTCTCATGTAGAAATGAACAGGTCAAGAGAGAGAGAGCGTAACCTAACACGGGGTGAGCGTAACCTAACAGAATCTCTCCGTGGGAAAAGTATCGAACTATCGATCAAAACATGAATTCCCGATTTTCACAATTCCCGCAATTCACGTTCAAAAAAAGCCAGTTTTGACAGGAAAAAATCCAAGTTGGCAGCACTGCTTCCGCCTGTCAAACTTTTTCGTTCTTTCTTTCCCAGCCACGACGAGGATTCGACAGCATGAGGTATTAAGTTTTGTAAATATGCGGGAAGTATCTGCTTTGCGGTGCCAAAAGATGTGCTGTGTGTGCGGGCATACGATGGCGACGTTGTGTGTTATGAAGAGACTTCGGATAGTTCGGCTTCGCCGCTGGAATTGTGAAGTGGCTAAACGTGCGCCGCACACCTACACGCACACAGATGTGGGCTCTGCCGCTGGCACCCAGCACACTGCTCGGATTTGCAACTTGCGACTAACGAATTCCCTGTGTCTTGCAGTTCTCTTAAACTTCAGAAGAGGCTCGCAGCCTCCGTACTGCGATGCGGCAAGAAGAAGGTCTGGTTGGACCCCAATGAGATCAACGAGATCGCCAACACAAACTCGCGTAAGTAGAGTCGCCGCTGCTGCTCGTATGTGCAAAGGTGTGAATTGACCTCTCCTACCGTGTCCCATTTTCAGGCCAGAACATTCGCAAGCTGATCAAGGATGGTCTGATCATCAAGAAGCCCGTCGTGGTCCACTCCCGCTACAGGGTGCGCAAGAACACCGAGGCGCGTCGTAAGGGACGCCACTGCGGATTCGGCAAGCGCAAGGGAACGGCGAACGCCCGTATGCCCACCAAGCTGCTGTGGATGCAGCGCCAGCGCGTGCTGCGTCGCCTGCTGAAGAAGTACCGCGACAGCAAGAAGATCGATCGGCACTTGTACCACGACCTGTACATGAAGTGCAAGGGTAATGTGTTCAAGAACAAGCGTGTCCTGATGGAGTACATCCACAAGAAGAAGGCCGAGAAGCAGCGCAGCAAGATGCTGGCTGACCAGGCCGAGGCCCGCCGACAGAAGGTGCGCGAGGCACGCAAGCGGCGCGAGGAGCGCATCGCCACCAAGAAGCAGGAGCTTATTGCTCTGCATGCCAAGGAGGATGAGATTGCTGCCAAGGCTGCCACCGCGGGTCACTAAGAAGTCCAGGCCTCGCTGGTCGGGCGGGGTACACAATATTGATAGTACTTGTTTATCAACTGAATAAAACAAAACTTTAGTTTGGCCGAAATGATTTTGTACGAACGTGAACCGATCATTATTCCGCTTCTTAATGGTGGTAAGTTGAGTCTTAAAGACAATTTTTTACCTATATTTTTAATGTTACCACCGTGGGTCAAAATGACCCTACTCCAGCTGTTCCATAATCGGAAAAAGCTTTCGGAGACGGTCATACCTTAAGCTCCAAGATTAATTTTTTGTCTTTAGTCGATCATTTAGTAACCATTTCAACCTATTAAACAGCACGTAAGCAATGGGAAAGGTAAATAGAAACCCAAAATTGAGTTCTAAGGACTTGATTCAGACTGTATTAAATAAGTATATAGCCATCCCGAGACGGGAAAGCGAAATATATGGTAAGCACTTCAAAGAGCTGTCTTCTACAATATTCAAAGAATTGAGAAAATGTCCGCAGCTGAACAGCCTCATTGCGAAATTGAGTTTGGAAGGTATGTGTCCGCCGTCCAGGCTCCAGAAAATACTTCCCAAAGGGACTGGCAGCAACCAGCAACCCTAACGCGCCTGTCCATCCACATGAGTCATTTTTTAATAAAACAAACGATAAAAGTAACGCTGATAAAACGGTCGTAAATAAAAGTACACTCGTCGCCGCGTCTAAGGTGTTTTCTTATATTCTGGCAGATAACAGATGTGTAGAGTGCATTGAATAGAAAAAACAGGGCGTTCAAATTATATTTGAGATAAACGAAGTATAGTATAGTTTAGTGACTACTCTTAATGTTAAGCACAAAGATAATAAATGATTATTTAAGCAGTCTTAGAAAAAAGGACGTACTTGATAAGTTTTAAATTTTATAAAAGTTTACAACGCAGGAAACGAGACGTCTGATTAATGAAATATATATAAATGATCAGTATCAGGAGTTCCTGCCCCTTCAAACAACTAGAATATATAGCCGACAGAAGAAATCGAAAAAAATTATTAGAAAAAAAAAAAAACATAAGAAGGCTAACTCCGAAATTGCAGAAAATATATATATATATTTCTGTTTACTATCTGCCAGATTGACAGAAACACATGTTCGTGTCGTGTAATCGTTTCCGTCGTTATCGCGTAACTCGACATCCTGCCGCGCCGTCTCCTGTCCTTTCTATATCCGTTCATTCCGTGCCGCATCACCCCTCGTTACGTGTAGTATAGTTTGCTCGTCAATATTCGCAGGCAGCTCGGGAGATTTATTAAAGATCGTGAAGCCCAACGAATTCGATTTAGTGTTTAAGCTGGAAATACCGTACTATGAGAGTATCGTCGTGACGCGAGATTCGACAATGCCAGGAAACGTTTTACTCGATATGACGCGCGTGCTAGAACTTCTTAAAGACGATCCCCGTACGGATCGTCAGAGCATCCGGAATCTGCTCCTTTCTCTCGTTTTAAATAACTATCTCGCCGTGGACCTGTTGCAGAGCTGGTTGCAGAGCCTCTTTAGTCGCACCCTCGATCGGATCGCGAATCGCGTGGAGATGGATGGTATAAAACTGCGGTACAAAACCTGTGGGCCGGCCCACACCATCGTTGTGCAGGGGCGGAATCTTGAATACTCGGTGGACTATGTGCCCGCCATCCGTCTGGCCGCCGAACAGAACGTATTAGCCGACGAACAGCGTACCTACTTTAGGCGCGCGAAGCTTTCACACTGGGATGCGATTCCCAAGCCCCTGAAAATGACCACAGCGCAGGTCTCGTTTCGGTCTTCCTTTTACGAAGCTGAGAAGGCTATGCTTCGGGGCGAGAACATGAACCATTGCTTGGACGGGATCAGAATGATTAAGAAATTTCGCGATGTTAAGTCCAATTTAAGCAACCTTAAGAGCTACTACATTAAAACTTTGTTTCTTTGGAAGATTAGGCAAGAACTCCCTCACTACTGGCTCCGGCCACTCACAGTCATTTTGACTGATGTAAGTATACCGAAATCGGATCGATCTCAAACCCTCAATTTCAAAATACATCCTTCATCCCTCTCAGATGTTTGAGGAACTTACGGAATGTCTCCGCCAGGGCTGGCTTCCCTTCTACTGGGATCCCGAGCTGAACATGCTCGGCCTTCTGACGCGAGACCAGGTGACGGAGATGTACCGATGTGTCCAAAGGTTCTCGGATATGCTTAAAAGACAGGTTGGATGCCGGACGGGCGTCTCTCCGCTCGTTGTTATGCGGGCCTTTAGTAATGGCTGCTTTCATCTTAAATCTAAGGCATTGCTTTAAATATTCCTTCTTTCCCGCGTGCAGGTCACAAGGAGGAGCGAACTCCGCTACATGCCTCCCAATGGATACTTAACGAAAGGACATCAAGGATGAGCAAGCTCCGCACCATCAAAGACTATAGCTCCGCTAAAAAAATGCACCGAAGAAGAGCCCTGACTAAATGGCCACTTAGGAAGCTGTATTCCTGCTGCTATTCCAAAAACCAATTGGATCTCAAAACAAGAAATGTTTAATTCATAACTTATTTAAAAAACTGTATTTATAAAATAATAGAATGAACAAGTGGTCTTTGTGACCATTCTTTTTTCTTTCTTTATGACTAAAATTATAGATTTGGTATTTATATTTTGATATTTCTGACGCTAGATCGACTCGGTCACACTGTACTGTGTATAATACATGCCGGTTTGGTATATTTTTTGCAAGTGTGGCCGATTTACGACGCTCTTTCGAATTTTCAGTATGTTTTAAGACACTAGCGCGTTAGCAAAACGGTCCAATTCGGTATATTTGTTGCTGGTGTGACTAATTTACGACAAGTATAGATTTGGTATTTATATTTTGATTATTGCCAGCAAATGTGTGTGTGGATTTAGTGTGTTGGTCCGATTTAGTATATTTGTTGCTGGTGTGACCGATTTACAACAAGTATAAATTTAGTATTTATTTTTTGATATTTCTGACGCTAGTTCGACTCGGTCACACTATTTAGTATGACGACGTGTTTTGTAAAATTGTCATTAAAATCTATGTAAAAGTGAGCCAGAAATTGTTAAATGGGAACTGCGCCGATGCAAAACATAATTGGCCAGAAAATGTGTGTGCGGAACGAAGCGAGGCGCGAGTGGAAGCGGCAGCGACGGTGGCCACTTCCCAGCAGCAGGCAACTTGTGTGTTTCACCAGCCAGTGTGTGTGTGCGTCCACTGGCCGTGTGTTGGTGTGAAAATTCTAAAGTAGAGGCGCTAGCAAGTGGCCGCAGCAAATCAGGATCAGGCAGATAAGGTGCGTCAGCTGAAGGCCAGCATGAAGGACAAGACCGTGTGGCAACCGGAAGTGAACATGCTGCTGGACCTAAAAAATCAGCTTGAGGAAGCTAAGAAGGCAGCTCCCGTTGCCACTTCTCTACTATAATTGGTCTGTGTGCCAACATCGCATACCTGCTGGCCAATGTCCTCTTCCCCTACATGCCAGCTACGGCCAGGACTCTTTTCAGCCAGCTCATTGCCAAGCAGACGCCGCTCAATGCTGAGTAAGTTAATTTGTACGTTTCTTTTGAGCTTAGTCCTAATCCTTGCTTCCTAATCTGCTGCTTCCCGCTGGTCACAGGATCGGCAAACCTGCTGCCCTATTCACCAAGCTGGAGCAGTCCTTTATCGAGACCAAGTACGGTGAAAAACAGACTGCTGCCGTGCACAGCCAAGGGAGTGCCACGGAGCTGGAGAAAGTCGTTCAGGATCAGGCGGATAAGGTGCGTCAGCTGAAGGCCAGCATGAAGGACAAACCCGTGTGGCAACCGGAAGTGAACATGCTGCGGGACCTAATAAATCAGCTAGAGGAAGCTAAGAAGGCAGCTCCCGTTGCCACTCCTCTTCCTCTAAGGACCTAGAGAAGGCTGTATCGCAGGATGAACTATCACGCAGGATGAACTGATCCTGCTGGCCGTGATAAACCGCGAGCTGCGGGGTTATATTAACTCCCTGGAGAAGGCGAAGCTCCGCGATGGTATCCGTCATCTTCTGGCCATTTCCCGTCATGGCAACGGCTACATGCAGACCCAACAGCCATGGGTGCTTCTTAAGGAGAGCGAGAACCAAAAGAAACGGGCTGCTACTATAATTGGTCTGTCTGCCAACATCGCATGTCTGCTGGCCAATGTCCTCTTCCCCTACATGCCAGCTACGGCCAGGACTCTGTTCAGCCAGCTCAATGCCAAGCAGACGCCGCTCAATGCTGAGTAAGTTAATTTGTACGTTTCTTTTGAGCTTAGTTCTAATCCTTGTTTTCTCCACAGCAAACCCCTTTCCACTCTGCTGCTTCCCGCTGGTCACAGGATCGGCAAACCCGCTGCCCTATTCACCAAGCTGGAGCAGTCCTTTATCGAGACCAAGTACGGCGAAAAACAGACTGCTGCCGTGCACAGCCAAGGGAGTGCCACGGAGCTGGAGAAAGTCGTTCAGGATCAGGCGGATAAGGTGCGTCAGCTGAAGGCCAGCATGAAGGACAAACCCGTGTGGCAACCGGAAGTGAACATGCTGCGGGACCTAATAAATCAGCTAGAGGAAGCTAAGAAGGCAGCTCCCGTTGCCACTCCTCTTCCCGCAAATGGCTCCCAGTTAGTTAAGGACCTAGAGAAGGCTATATCGCAGGATGAACTATCACGCAGGATGAACTGATCCTGCTGGCCGTGATAAACCGCGAGCTGCGGGGTTATATTAACTCCCTGGAGAAGGCGAAGCTCCGCGATGGTATCCGTCATCTTCTGGCCATTTCCCGTCATGGCAACGGCTACATGCAGACCCAACAGCCATGGGTGCTTCTTAAGGAGAGCGAGAACCAAAAGAAACGGGCTGCTACTATAATTGGTCTGTCTGCCAACATCGCATGTCTGCTGGCCAATGTCCTCTTCCCCTACATGCCAGCTACGGCCAGGACTCTGTTCAGCCAGCTCAATGCCAAGCAGACGCCGCTCAATGCTGAGTAAGTTAATTTGTACGTTTCTTTTGAGCTTAGTTCTAATCCTTGTTTTCTCCACAGGAAAACCCTTGCAACTCTGCTGCTTCCCGCTGGTCACAGAATCGGCAAACCCGCTGCCCTATTCACCAAGCTGGAGCAGTCTTTTATCGAGAAGTACGGTGAAAAACAGACTGCTGCCGTGCACAGCCAAGGGAGTGCCACGGAGCTGGAGAAAGTCGTTCAGGATCAGGCGGATAAGGTGCGTCAGCTGAAGGCCAGCATGAAGGACAAACCCGTGTGGCAACCGGAAGTGAACATGCTGCGGGACCTAATAAATCAGCTAGAGGAAGCTAAGAAGGCAGCTCCCGTTGCCACTCCTCTTCCCGCAAATGGCTCCCAGTTAGTTAAGGACCTAGAGAAGGCTATATCGCAGGATGAACTATCACGCAGGATGAACTGATCCTGCTGGCCGTGATAAACCGCGAGCTGCGGGGTTATATTAACTCCCTGGAGAAGGCGAAGCTCCGCGATGGTATCCGTCATCTTCTGGCCATTTCCCGTCATGGCAACGGCTACATGCAGACCCAACAGCCATGGGTGCTTCTTAAGGAGAGCGAGAACCAAAAGAAACGGGCTGCTACTATAATTGGTCTGTCTGCCAACATCGCATGTCTGCTGGCCAATGTCCTCTTCCCCTACATGCCAGCTATGGCCAGGACTCTGTTCAGCCAGCTCAATGCCAAGCAGACGCCGCTCAATGCTGAGTAAGTTAATTTGTACGTTTCTTTTGAGCTTAGTTCTAATCCTTGTTTTCTCCACAGCAAACCCCTTTCCACTCTGCTGCTTCCCGCTGGTCACAGGATCGGCAAACCCGCTGCCCTATTCACCAAGCTGGAGCAGTCCTTTATCGAGACCAAGTACGGCGAAAAACAGACTGCTGCCGTGCACAGCCAAGGGAGTGCCACGGAGCTGGAGAAAGTCGTTCAGGATCAGGCGGATAAGGTGCGTCAGCTGAAGGCCAGCATGAAGGACAAACCCGTGTGGCAACCGGAAGTGAACATGCTGCGGGACCTAAAAAATCAGCTAGAGGAAGCTAAGAAGGCAGCTCCCGTTGACACTCCTCTTCCCGCAAATGGCTCCCAGTTAGTTAAGGACCTAGAGAAGGCTATATCGCAGGATGAACTATCACGCAGGATGAACTGATCCTGCTGGCCGTGATAAACCGCGAGCTGCGGGGTTATATTAACTCCCTGGAGAAGGCGAAGCTCCGCGATGGTATCCGTCATCTTCTGGCCATTTCCCGTCATGGCAACGGCTACATGCAGACCCAACAGCCATGGGTGCTTCTTAAGGAGAGCGAGAACCAAAAGAAACGGGCTGCTACTATAATTGGTCTGTCTGCCAACATCGCATGTCTGCTGGCCAATGTCCTCTTCCCCTACATGCCAGCTACGGCCAGGACTCTGTTCAGCCAGCTCAATGCCAAGCAGACGCCGCTCAATGCTGAGTAAGTTAATTTGTACGTTTCTTTTGAGCTTAGTTCTAATCCTTGTTTTCTCCACAGCAAACCCCTTTCCACTCTGCTGCTTCCCGCTGGTCACAGGATCGGCAAACCCGCTGCCCTATTCACCAAGCTGGAGCAGTCCTTTATCGAGACCAAGTACGGCGAAAAACAGACTGCTGCCGTGCACAGCCAAGGGAGTGCCACGGAGCTGGAGAAAGTCGTTCAGGATCAGGCGGATAAGGTGCGTCAGCTGAAGGCCAGCATGAAGGACAAACCCGTGTGGCAACCGGAAGTGAACATGCTGCGGGACCTAATAAATCAGCTAGAGGAAGCTAAGAAGGCAGCTCCCGTTGCCACTCCTCTTCCCGCAAATGGCTCCCAGTTAGTTAAGGACCTAGAGAAGGCTATATCGCAGGATGAACTATCACGCAGGATGAACTGATCCTGCTGGCCGTGATAAACCGCGAGCTGCGGGGTTATATTAACTCCCTGGAGAAGGCGAAGCTCCGCGATGGTATCCGTCATCTTCTGGCCATTTCCCGTCATGGCAACGGCTACATGCAGACCCAACAGCCATGGGTGCTTCTTAAGGAGAGCGAGAACCAAAAGAAACGGGCTGCTACTATAATTGGTCTGTCTGCCAACATCGCATGTCTGCTGGCCAATGTCCTCTTCCCCTACATGCCAGCTACGGCCAGGACTCTGTTCAGCCAGCTCAATGCCAAGCAGACGCCGCTCAATGCTGAGTAAGTTAATTTGTACGTTTCTTTTGAGCTTAGTTCTAATCCTTGTTTTCTCCACAGCAAACCCCTTTCCACTCTGCTGCTTCCCGCTGGTCACAGGATCGGCAAACCCGCTGCCCTATTCACCAAGCTGGAGCAGTCCTTTATCGAGACCAAGTACGGCGAAAAACAGACTGCTGCCGTGCACAGCCAAGGGAGTGCCACGGAGCTGGAGAAAGTCGTTCAGGATCAGGCGGATAAGGTGGACAAGGACAAGACAAGAAGATCAGCTAGAGGAAGCTAAGAAGGCAGCTCCCGTTGCCACTCCTCTACTATAATTGGTCTGTGTGCCAACATCGCATGCCTGCTGGCCAACCCCTTATAAAATTTCGGCGATACCTTGTTCGACTCGCCTGTTGATGCTGATCAAGAATATATATGATTTATAGGGTCGGAAATGACTCCTTTCAGCGTTACAAGCTTAAGACCAAGATTATAATACCTTTTTTGATTCGATATTAAACTGTATTTTTTCTACCAATCAATTCTTAAAAATGCCATAACTTTGCCAAAAGAGCCTTAATTTCAATTCGGAAAGCTGTCCCATGCCAGTTTTTATTAGATAAATAAATCTGCATACTCAATTTAAAACGTAAAAAATTTCAATTTTTGGCCAAATTTTGACAATTTTAATGATGTAACCCCTTTCCTTTTTTTGAAAATTCGGAAAATTTTGAAAAAATTAAATTTTGATCGGACATAGCCTAATCGACTCGGCTGTTGATGCTGATCAAGAATATATATGATTTATGGGGTCGGAAATGATTCCTTCACGGAGTTTCAAGCTTCTGAATAAAAGTATAATACCATTTTTTAGTACATTTTTCGATATTTTTATTTGAGTATTTTTTCGACAAATCAAGATTTAAAAATCTCATAACTAAGCCAAAAAAACATTAATTTTAATTCGGAAAGCTGTTTTATGCTAGTTTTTAGTAGGTTAATAAATCTGCATACTCAGTTTAAAACGTAAAAAATTTCAATTTTTGGCCAAATTTTGACAATTTTAATGATGTAACCCCTTTCCTTTTTTTGAAAATTCGGAAAATTTTGAAAAAATTAAATTTTGATCGGACATAGCCTAATCGACTCGGCTGTTGATGCTGATCAAGAATATATATGATTTATGGGGTCGGAAATGATTCCTTCACTGTGTTGCAAGCTTCTGAATAAAAGTATAATACCATTTTTTAGTACATTTTTCGATATTTTTATTTGAGTATTTTTTCGACAAATCAAGATTTAAAAATCTCATAACTAAGCCAAAAAAACATTAATTTTAATTCGGAAAGCTGTTTTATGCTAGTTTTTAGTAGGTTAATAAATCTGCTTACTCAGTTTAAAACGTAAAAAAATTCAATTTTTGGCCAAATTTTGACAATTTTAATGATGTAACCCCTTTCCTTTTTTTGAAAATTCGGAAAATGTTGAAAAAATTAAATTTTGATCGGACATAGCCTAATCGACTCGGCTGTTGATGCTGATCAAGAATATATATGATTTATGGGGTCGGAAATGATCCCTTCACGGAGTTTCAAGCTTCTGAATAAAAGTATAATACCATTTTTTAGTACATTTTTCGATATTTTTATTTGAGTATTTTTTCGACAAATCAAGATTTAAAAATCTCATAACTAAGCCAAAAAAGCATTAATTTTAATTCGGAAAGCTGTTTTATGCTAGTTTTTAGTAGGTTAATAAATCTGCATACTCAGTTTAAAACGTAAAAAAATTCAATTTTTGGCCAAATTTTGACAATTTTAATGATGTAACCCCTTTCCTTTTTTTGAAAATTCGGAAAATTTTGAAAAAATTTAATTTTGATCGGACATAGCTAGATCGACTCGGCTGTTGATGCTGATCAAGAATATATATGATTTATGGGGTCGGAAATGATTCCTTCACGGAGTTTCAAGCTTCTGAATAAAAGTATAATACCATTTTTTAGTACATTTTTCGATATTTTTATTTGAGTATTTTTTCGACAAATCAAGATTTAAAAATCTCATAACTAAGCCAAAAAAGCATTAATTTTAATTCGGAAAGCTGTTTTATGCTAGTTTTTAGTAGGTTAATAAATCTGCATACTCAGTTTAAAACGTAAAAAATTTCAATTTTTGGCCAAATTTTGACAATTTTAATGATGTAACCCCTTTCCTTTTTTTGAAAATTCGGAAAATTTTGAAAAAATTAAATTTTGATCGGACGTAGCCTAATCGACTCGGCTGTTGATGCTGATCAAGAATATATATGATTTATGGGGTCGGAAATGATTCCTTCACGGAGTTTCAAGCTTCTGAATAAAAGTATAATACCATTTTTTAGTACATTTTTCGATATTTTTATTTGAGTATTTTTTCGACAAATCAAGATTTAAAAATCTCATAACTAAGCCAAAAAAGCATTAATTTTAATTCGGAAAGCTGTTTTATGCTAGTTTTTAGTAGGTTAATAAATCTGCATACCCAGTTTAAAACGTAAAAAATTTCAATTTTTGGCCAAATTTTGACAATTTTAATGATGTAACCCCTTTCCTTTTTTTGAAAATTCGGAAAATTTTGAAAAAATTAAATTTTGATCGGACATAGCCTAATCGACTCGGCTGTTGATGCTGATCAAGAATATATATGATTTATGGGGTCGGAAATGATTCCTTCACGGAGTTTCAAGCTTCTGAATAAAAGTATAATACCATTTTTTAGTACATTTTTCGATATTTTTATTTGAGTATTTTTTCGACAAATCAAGATTTAAAAATCTCATAACTAAGCCAAAAAAGCATTAATTTTAATTCGGAAAGCTGTTTTATGCTAGTTTTTAGTAGGTTAATAAATCTGCATACCCAGTTTAAAACGTAAAAAATTTCAATTTTTGGCCAAATTTTGACAATTTTAATGATGTAACCCCTTTCCTTTTTTTGAAAATTCGGAAAATTTTGAAAAAATTAAATTTTGATCGGACATAGCCTAATCGACTCGGCTGTTGATGCTGATCAAGAATATATATGATTTATGGGGTCGGACATGATTCCTTCACGGAGTTTCAACCTTCTGAATAAAAGTATAATACCATTTTTTAGTACATTTTTCGATATTTTTATTTGAGTATTTTTTCGACAAATCAAGATTTAAAAATGCCATAACTTTGCCAAAAGAGCCTTAATTTCAATTCGGAAAGCTGTCCCATGCCAGTTTTTATTAGATAAATAAATCTGCATACTCAATTTAAAACGTAAAAAATTTCAATTTTTGGCCAAATTTTGACAATTTTAATGATGTAACCCCTTTCCTTTTTTTGAAAATTCGGAAAATTTTGAAAAAATTAAATTTTGATCGGACATAGCCTAATCGACTCGGCTGTTGATGCTGATCAAGAATATATATGATTTATGGGGTCGGAAATGATTCCTTCACTGTGTTGCAAGCTTCTGAATAAAAGTATAATACCATTTTTTAGTACATTTTTCGATATTTTTATTTGAGTATTTTTTCGACAAATCAAGATTTAAAAATCTCATAACTAAGCCAAAAAAACATTAATTTTAATTCGGAAAGCTGTTTTATGCTAGTTTTTAGTAGGTTAATAAATCTGCTTACTCAGTTTAAAACGTAAAAAAATTCAATTTTTGGCCAAATTTTGACAATTTTAATGATGTAACCCCTTTCCTTTTTTTGAAAATTCGGAAAATGTTGAAAAAATTAAATTTTGATCGGACATAGCCTAATCGACTCGGCTGTTGATGCTGATCAAGAATATATATGATTTATGGGGTCGGAAATGATCCCTTCACGGAGTTTCAAGCTTCTGAATAAAAGTATAATACCATTTTTTAGTACATTTTTCGATATTTTTATTTGAGTATTTTTTCGACAAATCAAGATTTAAAAATCTCATAACTAAGCCAAAAAAGCATTAATTTTAATTCGGAAAGCTGTTTTATGCTAGTTTTTAGTAGGTTAATAAATCTGCATACTCAGTTTAAAACGTAAAAAAATTCAATTTTTGGCCAAATTTTGACAATTTTAATGATGTAACCCCTTTCCTTTTTTTGAAAATTCGGAAAATTTTGAAAAAATTTAATTTTGATCGGACATAGCTAGATCGACTCGGCTGTTGATGCTGATCAAGAATATATATGATTTATGGGGTCGGAAATGATTCCTTCACGGAGTTTCAAGCTTCTGAATAAAAGTATAATACCATTTTTTAGTACATTTTTCGATATTTTTATTTGAGTATTTTTTCGACAAATCAAGATTTAAAAATCTCATAACTAAGCCAAAAAAGCATTAATTTTAATTCGGAAAGCTGTTTTATGCTAGTTTTTAGTAGGTTAATAAATCTGCATACTCAGTTTAAAACGTAAAAAATTTCAATTTTTGGCCAAATTTTGACAATTTTAATGATGTAACCCCTTTCCTTTTTTTGAAAATTCGGAAAATTTTGAAAAAATTAAATTTTGATCGGACGTAGCCTAATCGACTCGGCTGTTGATGCTGATCAAGAATATATATGATTTATGGGGTCGGAAATGATTCCTTCACGGAGTTTCAAGCTTCTGAATAAAAGTATAATACCATTTTTTAGTACATTTTTCGATATTTTTATTTGAGTATTTTTTCGACAAATCAAGATTTAAAAATCTCATAACTAAGCCAAAAAAGCATTAATTTTAATTCGGAAAGCTGTTTTATGCTAGTTTTTAGTAGGTTAATAAATCTGCATACCCAGTTTAAAACGTAAAAAATTTCAATTTTTGGCCAAATTTTGACAATTTTAATGATGTAACCCCTTTCCTTTTTTTGAAAATTCGGAAAATTTTGAAAAAATTAAATTTTGATCGGACATAGCCTAATCGACTCGGCTGTTGATGCTGATCAAGAATATATATGATTTATGGGGTCGGAAATGATTCCTTCACGGAGTTTCAAGCTTCTGAATAAAAGTATAATACCATTTTTTAGTACATTTTTCGATATTTTTATTTGAGTATTTTTTCGACAAATCAAGATTTAAAAATCTCATAACTAAGCCAAAAAAGCATTAATTTTAATTCGGAAAGCTGTTTTATGCTAGTTTTTAGTAGGTTAATAAATCTGCATACCCAGTTTAAAACGTAAAAAATTTCAATTTTTGGCCAAATTTTGACAATTTTAATGATGTAACCCCTTTCCTTTTTTTGAAAATTCGGAAAATTTTGAAAAAATTAAATTTTGATCGGACATAGCCTAATCGACTCGGCTGTTGATGCTGATCAAGAATATATATGATTTATGGGGTCGGACATGATTCCTTCACGGAGTTTCAACCTTCTGAATAAAAGTATAATACCATTTTTTAGTACATTTTTCGATATTTTTATTTGAGTATTTTTTCGACAAATCAAGATTTAAAAATCGCATAACTAAGCCAAAAAAGCATTAATTTTAATTCGGAAAGCTGTTTTATGCTAGTTTTTAGTAGGTTAATAAATCTGCATACTCAGTTTAAAACGTAAAAAATTTCAATTTTTGGCCAAATTTTGACAATTTTAATGATGTAACCCCTTTCCTTTTTTTGAAAATTCGGAAAATTTTGAAAAAATTAAATTTTGATCGGACATAGCCTAATCGACTCGGCTGTTGATGCTGATCAAGAATATATGATTTATGGGGTCGGAAATGATTCCTTCACGGAGTTTCAAGCTTCTGAATAAAAGTATAATACCATTTTTTAGTACATTTTTCGATATTTTTATTTGAGTATTTTTTCGACAAATCAAGATTTAAAAATCTCATAACTAAGCCAAAAAAGCATTAATTTTAATTCGGAAAGCTGTTTTATGCTAGTTTTTAGTAGGTTAATAAATCTGCATACCCAGTTTAAAACGTAAAAAATTTCAATTTTTGGCCAAATTTTGACAATTTTAATGATGTAACCCCTTTCCTTTTTTTGAAAATTCGGAAAATTTTGAAAAAATTAAATTTTGATCGGACATAGCCTAATCGACTCGGCTGTTGATGCTGATCAAGAATATATATGATTTATGGGGTCGGACATGATTCCTTCACGGAGTTTCAACCTTCTGAATAAAAGTATAATACCATTTTTTAGTACATTTTTCGATATTTTTATTTGAGTATTTTTTCGACAAATCAAGATTTAAAAATCTCATAACTAAGCCAAAAAAGCATTAATTTTAATTCGGAAAGCTGTTTTATGCTAGTTTTTAGTAGGTTAATAAATCTGCATACTCAGTTTAAAACGTAAAAAATTTCAATTTTTGGCCAAATTTTGACAATTTTAATGATGTAACCCCTTTCCTTTTTTTGAAAATTCGGAAAATTTTGAAAAAATTAAATTTTGATCGGACATAGCTAGATCGACTCGGCTGTTGATGCTGATCAAGAATATATATGATTTATGGGGTCGGAAATGATTCCTTCACGGAGTTTCAAGCTTCTGAATAAAAGTATAATACCATTTTTTAGTACATTTTTCGATATTTTTATTTGAGTATTTTTTCGACAAATCAAGATTTAAAAATCTCATAACTAAGCCAAAAAAGCATTAATTTTAATTCGGAAAGCTGTTTTATGCTAGTTTTTAGTAGGTTAATAAATCTGCATACTCAGTTTAAAACGTAAAAAAATTCAATTTTTGGCCAAATTTTGACAATTTTAATGATGTAACCCCTTTCCTTTTTTTGAAAATTCGGAAAATTTTGAAAAAATTTAATTTTGATCGGACATAGCTAGATCGACTCGGCTGTTGATGCTGATCAAGAATATATATGATTTATGGGGTCGGAAATGATTCCTTCAAGGGAGTTTCAACCTTCTGAATAAAAGTATAATACCATTTTTTAGTACATTTTTCGATATTTTTATTTGAGTATTTTTTCGACAAATCAAGATTTAAAAATCTCATAACTAAGCCAAAAAAGCATTAATTTTAATTCGGAAAGCTGTTTTATGCTAGTTTTTAGTAGGTTAATAAATCTGCATACTCAGTTTAAAACGTAAAAAATTTCAATTTTTGGCCAAATTTTGACAATTTTAATGATGTAACCCCTTTCCTTTTTTTGAAAATTCGGAAAATTTTGAAAAAATTAAATTTTGATCGGACATAGCCTAATCGACTCGGCTGTTGATGCTGATCAAGAATATATATGATTTATGGGGTCGGAAATGATTCCTTCACGGAGTTTCAAGCTTCTGAATAAAAGTATAATACCATTTTTTAGTACATTTTTCGATATTTTTATTTGAGTATTTTATCGACAAATCAAGATTTAAAAATCTCATAACTAAGCCAAAAAAGCATTAATTTTAATTCGGAAAGCTGTTTTATGCTAGTTTTTAGTAGGTTAATAAATCTGCATACTCAGTTTAAAACGTAAAAAATTTCAATTTTTGGCCAAATTTTGACAATTTTAATGATGTAACCCCTTTCCTTTTTTTGAAAATTCGGAAAATTTTGAAAAAATTAAATTTTGATCGGACATAGCCTAATCGACTCGGCTGTTGATGCTGATCAAGAATATATATGATTTATGGGGTCGAAAATGATTCCTTCACTGTGTTGCAAGCTTCTGAATAAAAGTATAATACCATTTTTTAGTACATTTTTCGATATTTTTATTTGAGTATTTTTTCGACAAATCAAGATTTAAAAATCTCATAACTAAGCCAAAAAAGCATTAATTTTAATTCGGAAAGCTGTTTTATGCTAGTTTTTAGTAGGTTAATAAATCTGCATACTCAGTTTAAAACGTAAAAAAATTCAATTTTTGGCCAAATTTTGACAATTTTAATGATGTAACCCCTTTCCTTTTTTTGAAAATTCGGAAAATTTTGAAAAAATTTAATTTTGATCGGACATAGCTAGATCGACTCGGCTGTTGATGCTGATCAAGAATATATATGATTTATGGGGTCGGAAATGATTCCTTCAAGGGAGTTTCAACCTTCTGAATAAAAGTATAATACCATTTTTTAGTACATTTTTCGATATTTTTATTTGAGTATTTTTTCGACAAATCAAGATTTAAAAATCTCATAACTAAGCCAAAAAAGCATTAATTTTAATTCGGAAAGCTGTTTTATGCTAGTTTTTAGTAGGTTAATAAATCTGCATACTCAGTTTAAAACGTAAAAAATTTCAATTTTTGGCCAAATTTTGACAATTTTAATGATGTAACCCCTTTCCTTTTTTTGAAAATTCGGAAAATTTTGAAAAAATTAAATTTTGATCGGACATAGCCTAATCGACTCGGCTGTTGATGCTGATCAAGAATATATATGATTTATGGGGTCGGAAATGATTCCTTCACGGAGTTTCAAGCTTCTGAATAAAAGTATAATACCATTTTTTAGTACATTTTTCGATATTTTTATTTGAGTATTTTATCGACAAATCAAGATTTAAAAATCTCATAACTAAGCCAAAAAAGCATTAATTTTAATTCGGAAAGCTGTTTTATGCTAGTTTTTAGTAGGTTAATAAATCTGCATACCCAGTTTAAAACGTAAAAAATTTCAATTTTTGGCCAAATTTTGACAATTTTAATGATGTAACCCCTTTCCTTTTTTTGAAAATTCGGAAAATTTTGAAAAAATTAAATTTTGATCGGACATAGCCTAATCGACTCGGCTGTTGATGCTGATCAAGAATATATATGATTTATGGGGTCGGAAATGATTCCTTCACGGAGTTTCAAGCTTCTGAATAAAAGTATAATACCATTTTTTAGTACATTTTTCGATATTTTTATTTGAGTATTTTTTCGACAAATCAAGATTTAAAAATCTCATAACTAAGCCAAAAAAGCATTAATTTTAATTCGGAAAGCTGTTTTATGCTAGTTTTTAGTAGGTTAATAAATCTGCATACTCAGTTTAAAACGTAAAAAAATTCAATTTTTGGCCAAATTTTGACAATTTTAATGATGTAACCCCTTTCCTTTTTTTGAAAATTCGGAAAATTTTGAAAAAATTAAATTTTGATCGGACATAGCCTAATCGACTCGGCTGTTGATGCTGATCAAGAATATATATGATTTATGGGGTCGGAAATGATTCCTTCACGGAGTTTCAAGCTTCTGAATAAAAGTATAATACCATTTTTTAGTACATTTTTCGATATTTTTATTTGAGTATTTTATCGACAAATCAAGATTTAAAAATCTCATAACTAAGCCAAAAAAGCATTAATTTTAATTCGGAAAGCTGTTTTATGCTAGTTTTTAGTAGGTTAATAAATCTGCATACCCAGTTTAAAACGTAAAAAATTTCAATTTTTGGCCAAATTTTGACAATTTTAATGATGTAACCCCTTTCCTTTTTTTGAAAATTCGGAAAATTTTGAAAAAATTAAATTTTGATCGGACATAGCCTAATCGACTCGGCTGTTGATGCTGATCAAGAATATATATGATTTATGGGGTCGGAAATGATTCCTTCACGGAGTTTCAAGCTTCTGAATAAAAGTATAATACCATTTTTTAGTACATTTTTCGATATTTTTATTTGAGTATTTTTTCGACAAATCAAGATTTAAAAATCTCATAACTAAGCCAAAAAAGCATTAATTTTAATTCGGAAAGCTGTTTTATGCTAGTTTTTAGTAGGTTAATAAATCTGCATACTCAGTTTAAAACGTAAAAAATTTCAATTTTTGGCCAAATTTTGACAATTTTAATGATGTAACCCCTTTCCTTTTTTTGAAAATTCGGAAAATTTTGAAAAAATTAAATTTTGATCGGACATAGCCTAATCGACTCGGCTGTTGATGCTGATCAAGAATATATATGATTTATGGGGTCGGAAATGATTCCTTCACGGAGTTTCAAGCTTCTGAATAAAAGTATAATACCATTTTTTAGTACATTTTTCGATATTTTTATTTGAGTATTTTTTCGACAAATCAAGATTTAAAAATCTCATAACTAAGCCAAAAAAGCATTAATTTTAATTCGGAAAGCTGTTTTATGCTAGTTTTTAGTAGGTTAATAAATCTGCATACTCAGTTTAAAACGTAAAAAATTTCAATTTTTGGCCAAATTTTGACAATTTTAATGATGTAACCCCTTTCCTTTTTTTGAAAATTCGGAAAATTTTGAAAAAATTAAATTTTGATCGGACATAGCCTAATCGACTCGGCTGTTGATGCTGATCAAGAATATATATGATTTATGGGGTCGGAAATGATTCCTTCACGGAGTTTCAAGCTTCTGAATAAAAGTATAATACCATTTTTTAGTACATTTTTCGATATTTTTATTTGAGTATTTTTTCGACAAATCAAGATTTAAAAATCTCATAACTAAGCCAAAAAAGCATTAATTTTAATTCGGAAAGCTGTTTTATGCTAGTTTTTAGTAGGTTAATAAATCTGCATACTCAGTTTAAAACGTAAAAAAATTCAATTTTTGGCCAAATTTTGACAATTTTAATGATGTAACCCCTTTCCTTTTTTTGAAAATTCGGAAAATTTTGAAAAAATTTAATTTTGATCGGACATAGCTAGATCGACTCGGCTGTTGATGCTGATCAAGAATATATATGATTTATGGGGTCGGAAATGATTCCTTCAAGGGAGTTTCAACCTTCTGAATAAAAGTATAATACCATTTTTTAGTACATTTTTCGATATTTTTATTTGAGTATTTTTTCGACAAATCAAGATTTAAAAATCTCATAACTAAGCCAAAAAAGCATTAATTTTAATTCGGAAAGCTGTTTTATGCTAGTTTTTAGTAGGTTAATAAATCTGCATACTCAGTTTAAAACGTAAAAATTTCAATTTTTGGCCAAATTTTGACAATTTTAATGATGTAACCCCTTTCCTTTTTTTGAAAATTCGGAAAATTTTGAAAAAATTAAATTTTGATCGGACATAGCCTAATCGACTCGGCTGTTGATGCTGATCAAGAATATATATGATTTATGGGGTCGGAAATGATTCCTTCACGGAGTTTCAAGCTTCTGAATAAAAGTATAATACCATTTTTTAGTACATTTTTCGATATTTTTATTTGAGTATTTTATCGACAAATCAAGATTTAAAAATCTCATAACTAAGCCAAAAAAGCATTAATTTTAATTCGGAAAGCTGTTTTATGCTAGTTTTTAGTAGGTTAATAAATCTGCATACCCAGTTTAAAACGTAAAAAATTTCAATTTTTGGCCAAATTTTTACAATTTTAATGATGTAACCCCTTTCCTTTTTTTGAAAATTCGGAAAATTTTGAAAAAATTAAATTTTGATCGGACATAGCCTAATCGACTCGGCTG
Source organism: Drosophila bunnanda (assembly GCA_035046265.1). NCBI lineage: Eukaryota > Metazoa > Arthropoda > Insecta > Diptera > Drosophilidae > Drosophila > Drosophila bunnanda. The sequence goes on from JAWNOB010000029.1 coordinate 283,923, forward strand.
TTGATGCTGATCAAGAATATATATGATTTATGGGGTCGGAAATGATTCCTTCACGGAGTTTCAAGCTTCTGAATAAAAGTATAATACCATTTTTTAGTACATTTTTCGATATTTTTATTTGAGTATTTTTTCGACAAATCAAGATTTAAAAATCTCATAACTAAGCCAAAAAAGCATTAATTTTAATTCGGAAAGCTGTTTTATGCTAGTTTTTAGTAGGTTAATAAATCTGCATACTCAGTTTAAAACGTAAAAAAATTCAATTTTTGGCCAAATTTTGACAATTTTAATGATGTAACCCCTTTCCTTTTTTTGAAAATTCGGAAAATTTTGAAAAAATTAAATTTTGATCGGACATAGCTAGATCGACTCGGCTGTTGATGCTGATCAAGAATATATATGATTTATGGGGTCGGAAATGATTCCTTCAAGGGAGTTTCAACCTTCTGAATAAAAGTATAATACCATTTTTTAGTACATTTTTCGATATTTTTATTTGAGTATTTTTTCGACAAATCAAGATTTAAAAATCTCATAACTAAGCCAAAAAAGCATTAATTTTAATTCGGAAAGCTGTTTTATGCTAGTTTTTAGTAGGTTAATAAATCTGCATACTCAGTTTAAAACGTAAAAAATTTCAATTTTTGGCCAAATTTTGACAATTTTAATGATGTAACCCCTTTCCTTTTTTTGAAAATTCGGAAAATTTTGAAAAAATTAAATTTTGATCGGACATAGCCTAATCGACTCGGCTGTTGATGCTGATCAAGAATATATATGATTTATGGGGTCGGAAATGATTCCTTCACGGAGTTTCAAGCTTCTGAATAAAAGTATAATACCATTTTTTAGTACATTTTTCGATATTTTTATTTGAGTATTTTTTCGACAAATCAAGATTTAAAAATCTCATAACTAAGCCAAAAAAGCATTAATTTTAATTCGGAAAGCTGTTTTATGCTAGTTTTTAGTAGGTTAATAAATCTGCATACCCAGTTTAAAACGTAAAAAATTTCAATTTTTGGCCAAATTTTGACAATTTTAATGATGTAACCCCTTTCCTTTTTTTGAAAATTCGGAAAATTTTGAAAAAATTAAATTTTGATCGGACATAGCCTAATCGACTCGGCTGTTGATGCTGATCAAGAATATATATGATTTATGGGGTCGGAAATGATTCCTTCACGGAGTTTCAAGCTTCTGAATAAAAGTATAATACCATTTTTTAGTACATTTTTCGATATTTTTATTTGAGTATTTTTTCGACAAATCAAGATTTAAAAATCTCATAACTAAGCCAAAAAAGCATTAATTTTAATTCGGAAAGCTGTTTTATGCTAGTTTTTAGTAGGTTAATAAATCTGCATACCCAGTTTAAAACGTAAAAAATTTCAATTTTTGGCCAAATTTTGACAATTTTAATGATGTAACCCCTTTCCTTTTTTTGAAAATTCGGAAAATTTTGAAAAAATTAAATTTTGATCGGACATAGCCTAATCGACTCGGCTGTTGATGCTGATCAAGAATATATATGATTTATGGGGTCGGAAAGGATTCCTTCACGGAGTTTCAAGCTTCTGAATAAAAGTATAATACCATTTTTTAGTACATTTTTCGATATTTTTATTTGAGTATTTTTTCGACAAATCAAGATTTAAAAATCTCATAACTAAGCCAAAAAAGCATTAATTTGAATTCGGAAAGCTGTTTTATGCTAGTTTTTAGTAGGTTAATAAATCTGCATACTCAGTTTAAAACGTAAAAAAATTCAATTTTTGGCCAAATTTTGACAATTTTAATGATGTAACCCCTTTCCTTTTTTTGAAAATTCGGAAAATTTTGAAAAAATTTAATTTTGATCGGACATAGCTAGATCGACTCGGCTGTTGATGCTGATCAAGAATATATATGATTTATGGGGTCGGAAATGATTCCTTCAAGGGAGTTTCAACCTTCTGAATAAAAGTATAATACCATTTTTTAGTACATTTTTCGATATTTTTATTTGAGTATTTTTTCGACAAATCAAGATTTAAAAATCTCATAACTAAGCCAAAAAAGCATTAATTTTAATTCGGAAAGCTGTTTTATGCTAGTTTTTAGTAGGTTAATAAATCTGCATACTCAGTTTAAAACGTAAAAAATTTCAATTTTTGGCCAAATTTTGACAATTTTAATGATGTAACCCCTTTCCTTTTTTTGAAAATTCGGAAAATTTTGAAAAAATTAAATTTTGATCGGACATAGCCTAATCGACTCGGCTGTTGATGCTGATCAAGAATATATATGATTTATGGGGTCGGAAATGATTCCTTCACGGAGTTTCAAGCTTCTGAATAAAAGTATAATACCATTTTTTAGTACATTTTTCGATATTTTTATTTGAGTATTTTTTCGACAAATCAAGATTTAAAAATCTCATAACTAAGCCAAAAAAGCATTAATTTTAATTCGGAAAGCTGTTTTATGCTAGTTTTTAGTAGGTTAATAAATCTGCATACCCAGTTTAAAACGTAAAAAATTTCAATTTTTGGCCAAATTTTGACAATTTTAATGATGTAACCCCTTTCCTTTTTTTGAAAATTCGGAAAATTTTGAAAAAATTAAATTTTGATCGGACATAGCCTAATCGACTCGGCTGTTGATGCTGATCAAGAATATATATGATTTATGGGGTCGGAAATGATTCCTTCACGGAGTTTCAAGCTTCTGAATAAAAGTATAATACCATTTTTTAGTACATTTTTCGATATTTTTATTTGAGTATTTTTTCGACAAATCAAGATTTAAAAATCTCATAACTAAGCCAAAAAAGCATTAATTTTAATTCGGAAAGCTGTTTTATGCTAGTTTTTAGTAGGTTAATAAATCTGCATACTCAGTTTAAAACGTAAAAAAATTCAATTTTTGGCCAAATTTTGACAATTTTAATGATGTAACCCCTTTCCTTTTTTTGAAAATTCGGAAAATTTTGAAAAAATTTAATTTTGATCGGACATAGCTAGATCGACTCGGCTGTTGATGCTGATCAAGAATATATATGATTTATGGGGTCGGAAATGATTCCTTCAAGGGAGTTTCAACCTTCTGAATAAAAGTATAATACCATTTTTTAGTACATTTTTCGATATTTTTATTTGAGTATTTTTTCGACAAATCAAGATTTAAAAATCTCATAACTAAGCCAAAAAAGCATTAATTTTAATTCGGAAAGCTGTTTTATGCTAGTTTTTAGTAGGTTAATAAATCTGCATACTCAGTTTAAAACGTAAAAAATTTCAATTTTTGGCCAAATTTTGACAATTTTAATGATGTAACCCCTTTCCTTTTTTTGAAAATTCGGAAAATTTTGAAAAAATTAAATTTTGATCGGACATAGCCTAATCGACTCGGCTGTTGATGCTGATCAAGAATATATATGATTTATGGGGTCGGAAATGATTCCTTCACGGAGTTTCAAGCTTCTGAATAAAAGTATAATACCATTTTTTAGTACATTTTTCGATATTTTTATTTGAGTATTTTTTCGACAAATCAAGATTTAAAAATCTCATAACTAAGCCAAAAAAGCATTAATTTTAATTCGGAAAGCTGTTTTATGCTAGTTTTTAGTAGGTTAATAAATCTGCATACTCAGTTTAAAACGTAAAAAATTTCAATTTTTGGCCAAATTTTGACAATTTTAATGATGTAACCCCTTTCCTTTTTTTGAAAATTCGGAAAATTTTGAAAAAATTAAATTTTGATCGGACATAGCCTAATCGACTCGGCTGTTGATGCTGATCAAGAATATATATGATTTATGGGGTCGGAAATGATTCCTTCACGGAGTTTCAAGCTTCTGAATAAAAGTATAATACCATTTTTTAGTACATTTTTCGATATTTTTATTTGAGTATTTTTTCGACAAATCAAGATTTAAAAATCTCATAACTAAGCCAAAAAAGCATTAATTTTAATTCGGAAAGCTGTTTTATGCTAGTTTTTAGTAGGTTAATAAATCTGCATACTCAGTTTAAAACGTAAAAAATTTCAATTTTTGGCCAAATTTTGACAATTTTAATGATGTAACCCCTTTCCTTTTTTTGAAAATTCGGAAAATTTTGAAAAAATTAAATTTTGATCGGACATAGCCTAATCGACTCGGCTGTTGATGCTGATCAAGAATATATATGATTTATGGGGTCGGAAATGATTCCTTCACGGAGTTTCAAGCTTCTGAATAAAAGTATAATACCATTTTTTAGTACATTTTTCGATATTTTTATTTGAGTATTTTATCGACAAATCAAGATTTAAAAATCTCATAACTAAGCCAAAAAAGCATTAATTTTAATTCGGAAAGCTGTTTTATGCTAGTTTTTAGTAGGTTAATAAATCTGCATACCCAGTTTAAAACGTAAAAAATTTCAATTTTTGGCCAAATTTTGACAATTTTAATGATGTAACCCCTTTCCTTTTTTTGAAAATTCGGAAAATTTTGAAAAAATTAAATTTTGATCGGACATAGCCTAATCGACTCGGCTGTTGATGCTGATCAAGAATATATATGATTTATGGGGTCGGAAATGATTCCTTCACGGAGTTTCAAGCTTCTGAATAAAAGTATAATACCATTTTTTAGTACATTTTTCGATATTTTTATTTGAGTATTTTTTCGACAAATCAAGATTTAAAAATCTCATAACTAAGCCAAAAAAGCATTAATTTTAATTCGGAAAGCTGTTTTATGCTAGTTTTTAGTAGGTTAATAAATCTGCATACTCAGTTTAAAACGTAAAAAAATTCAATTTTTGGCCAAATTTTGACAATTTTAATGATGTAACCCCTTTCCTTTTTTTGAAAATTCGGAAAATTTTGAAAAAATTTAATTTTGATCGGACATAGCTAGATCGACTCGGCTGTTGATGCTGATCAAGAATATATATGATTTATGGGGTCGGAAATGATTCCTTCAAGGGAGTTTCAACCTTCTGAATAAAAGTATAATACCATTTTTTAGTACATTTTTCGATATTTTTATTTGAGTATTTTTTCGACAAATCAAGATTTAAAAATCTCATAACTAAGCCAAAAAAGCATTAATTTTAATTCGGAAAGCTGTTTTATGCTAGTTTTTAGTAGGTTAATAAATCTGCATACTCAGTTTAAAACGTAAAAAATTTCAATTTTTGGCCAAATTTTGACAATTTTAATGATGTAACCCCTTTCCTTTTTTTGAAAATTCGGAAAATTTTGAAAAAATTAAATTTTGATCGGACATAGCCTAATCGACTCGGCTGTTGATGCTGATCAAGAATATATATGATTTATGGGGTCGGAAATGATTCCTTCACGGAGTTTCAAGCTTCTGAATAAAAGTATAATACCATTTTTTAGTACATTTTTCGATATTTTTATTTGAGTATTTTATCGACAAATCAAGATTTAAAAATCTCATAACTAAGCCAAAAAAGCATTAATTTTAATTCGGAAAGCTGTTTTATGCTAGTTTTTAGTAGGTTAATAAATCTGCATACCCAGTTTAAAACGTAAAAAATTTCAATTTTTGGCCAAATTTTGACAATTTTAATGATGTAACCCCTTTCCTTTTTTTGAAAATTCGGAAAATTTTGAAAAAATTAAATTTTGATCGGACATAGCCTAATCGACTCGGCTGTTGATGCTGATCAAGAATATATATGATTTATGGGGTCGGAAATGATTCCTTCACGGAGTTTCAAGCTTCTGAATAAAAGTATAATACCATTTTTTAGTACATTTTTCGATATTTTTATTTGAGTATTTTTTCGACAAATCAAGATTTAAAAATCTCATAACTAAGCCAAAAAAGCATTAATTTTAATTCGGAAAGCTGTTTTATGCTAGTTTTTAGTAGGTTAATAAATCTGCATACCCAGTTTAAAACGTAAAAAATTTCAATTTTTGGCCAAATTTTGACAATTTTAATGATGTAACTCCTTTCCTTTTTTTGAAAATTCGGAAAATTTTGAAAAAATTAAATTTTGATCGGACATAGCCTAATCGACTCGGCTGTTGATGCTGATCAAGAATATATATGATTTATGGGGTCGGACATGATTCCTTCACGGAGTTTCAACCTTCTGAATAAAAGTATAATACCATTTTTTAGTACATTTTTCGATATTTTTATTTGAGTATTTTTTCGACAAATCAAGATTTAAAAATCTCATAACTAAGCCAAAAAAGCATTAATTTTAATTCGGAAAGCTGTTTTATGCTAGTTTTTAGTAGGTTAATAAATCTGCATACTCAGTTTAAAACGTAAAAAATTTCAATTTTTGGCCAAATTTTGACAATTTTAATGATGTAACCCCTTTCCTTTTTTTGAAAATTCGGAAAATTTTGAAAAAATTAAATTTTGATCGGACATAGCTAGATCGACTCGGCTGTTGATGCTGATCAAGAATATATATGATTTATGGGGTCGGAAATGATTCCTTCACGGAGTTTCAAGCTTCTGAATAAAAGTATAATACCATTTTTTAGTACATTTTTCGATATTTTTATTTGAGTATTTTTTCGACAAATCAAGATTTAAAAATCTCATAACTAAGCCAAAAAAGCATTAATTTTAATTCGGAAAGCTGTTTTATGCTAGTTTTTAGTAGGTTAATAAATCTGCATACTCAGTTTAAAACGTAAAAAAATTCAATTTTTGGCCAAATTTTGACAATTTTAATGATGTAACCCCTTTCCTTTTTTTGAAAATTCTGAAAATTTTGAAAAAATTAAATTTTGATCGGACATAGCCTAATCGACTCGGCTGTTGATGCTGATCAAGAATATATATGATTTATGGGGTCGGAAATGATTCCTTCACGGAGTTTCAAGCTTCTGAATAAAAGTATAATACCATTTTTTAGTACATTTTTCGATATTTTTATTTGAGTATTTTTTCGACAAATCAAGATTTAAAAATCTCATAACTAAGCCAAAAAAGCATTAATTTTAATTCGGAAAGCTGTTTTATGCTAGTTTTTAGTAGGTTAATAAATCTGCATACTCAGTTTAAAACGTAAAAAATTTCAATTTTTGGCCAAATTTTGACAATTTTAATGATGTAACCCCTTTCCTTTTTTTGAAAATTCGGAAAATTTTGAAAAAATTAAATTTTGATCGGACATAGCTAGATCGACTCGGCTGTTGATGCTGATCAAGAATATATATGATTTATGGGGTCGGAAATGATTCCTTCACGGAGTTTCAAGCTTCTGAATAAAAGTATAATACCATTTTTTAGTACATTTTTCGATATTTTTATTTGAGTATTTTTTCGACAAATCAAGATTTAAAAATCTCATAACTAAGCCAAAAAAGCATTAATTTTAATTCGGAAAGCTGTTTTATGCTAGTTTTTAGTAGGTTAATAAATCTGCATACCCAGTTTAAAACGTAAAAAATTTCAATTTTTGGCCAAATTTTGACAATTTTAATGATGTAACCCCTTTCCTTTTTTTGAAAATTCGGAAAATTTTGAAAAAATTAAATTTTGATCGGACATAGCCTAATCGACTCGGCTGTTGATGCTGATCAAGAATATATATGATTTATGGGGTCGGACATGATTCCTTCACGGAGTTTCAAGCTTCTGAATAAAAGTATAATACCATTTTTTAGTACATTTTTCGATATTTTTATTTGAGTATTTTTTCGACAAATCAAGATTTAAAAATCTCATAACTAAGCCAAAAAAGCATTAATTTTAATTCGGAAAGCTGTTTTATGCTAGTTTTTAGTAGGTTAATAAATCTGCATACTCAGTTTAAAACGTAAAAAATTTCAATTTTTGGCCAAATTTTGACAATTTTAATGATGTAACCCCTTTCCTTTTTTTGAAAATTCGGAAAATTTTGAAAAAATTAAATTTTGATCGGACATAGCCTAATCGACTCGGCTGTTGATGCTGATCAAGAATATATTTGATTTATGGGGTCGGAAATGATTCCTTCACGGAGTTTCAAGCTTCTGAATAAAAGTATAATACCATTTTTTAGTACATTTTTCGATATTTTTATTTGAGTATTTTTTCGACAAATCAAGATTTAAAAATCTCATAACTAAGCCAAAAAAGCATTAATTTTAATTCGGAAAGCTGTTTTATGCTAGTTTTTAGTAGGTTAATAAATCTGCATACTCAGTTTAAAACGTAAAAAATTTCAATTTTTGGCCAAATTTTGACAATTTTAATGATGTAACCCCTTTCCTTTTTTTGAAAATTCGGAAAATTTTGAAAAAATTAAATTTTGATCGGACATAGCCTAATCGACTCGGCTGTTGATGCTGATCAAGAATATATATGATTTATGGGGTCGGAAATGATTCCTTCACGGAGTTTCAAGCTTCTGAATAAAAGTATAATACCATTTTTTAGTACATTTTTCGATATTTTTATTTGAGTATTTTTTCGACAAATCAAGATTTAAAAATCTCATAACTAAGCCAAAAAAGCATTAATTTTAATTCGGAAAGCTGTTTTATGCTAGTTTTTAGTAGGTTAATAAATCTGCATACCCAGTTTAAAACGTAAAAAATTTCAATTTTTGGCCAAATTTTGACAATTTTAATGATGTAACCCCTTTCCTTTTTTTGAAAATTCGGAAAATTTTGAAAAAATTAAATTTTGATCGGACATAGCCTAATCGACTCGGCTGTTGATGCTGATCAAGAATATATATGATTTATGGGGTCGGACATGATTCCTTCACGGAGTTTCAACCTTCTGAATAAAAGTATAATACCATTTTTTAGTACATTTTTCGATATTTTTATTTGAGCATTTTTTCGACAAATCAAGATTTAAAAATCTCATAACTAAGCCAAAAAAGCATTAATTTTAATTCGGAAAGCTGTTTTATGCTAGTTTTTAGTAGGTTAATAAATCTGCATACTCAGTTTAAAACGTAAAAAATGTCAATTTTTGGCCAAATTTTGACAATTTTAATGATGTAACCCCTTTCCTTTTTTTGAAAATTCGGAAAATTTTGAAAAAATTAAATTTTGATCGGACATAGCCTAATCGACTCGGCTGTTGATGCTGATCAAGAATATATATGATTTATGGGGTCGGAAATGATTCCTTCACGGAGTTTCAAGCTTCTGAATAAAAGTATAATACCATTTTTTAGTACATTTTTCGATATTTTTATTTGAGTATTTTTTCGACAAATCAAGATTTAAAAATCTCATAACTAAGCCAAAAAAGCATTAATTTTAATTCGGAAAGCTGTTTTATGCTAGTTTTTAGTAGGTTAATAAATCTGCATACTCAGTTTAAAACGTAAAAAAATTCAATTTTTGGCCAAATTTTGACAATTTTAATGATGTAACCCCTTTCCTTTTTTTGAAAATTCGGAAAATTTTGAAAAAATTTAATTTTGATCGGACATAGCTAGATCGACTCGGCTGTTGATGCTGATCAAGAATATATATGATTTATGGGGTCGGAAATGATTCCTTCAAGGGAGTTTCAACCTTCTGAATAAAAGTATAATACCATTTTTTAGTACATTTTTCGATATTTTTATTTGAGTATTTTTTCGACAAATCAAGATTTAAAAATCTCATAACTAAGCCAAAAAAGCATTAATTTTAATTCGGAAAGCTGTTTTATGCTAGTTTTTAGTAGGTTAATAAATCTGCATACTCAGTTTAAAACGTAAAAAATTTCAATTTTTGGCCAAATTTTGACAATTTTAATGATGTAACCCCTTTCCTTTTTTTGAAAATTCGGAAAATTTTGAAAAAATTAAATTTTGATCGGACATAGCCTAATCGACTCGGCTGTTGATGCTGATCAAGAATATATATGATTTATGGGGTCGGAAATGATTCCTTCACGGAGTTTCAAGCTTCTGAATAAAAGTATAATACCATTTTTTAGTACATTTTTCGATATTTTTATTTGAGTATTTTATCGACAAATCAAGATTTAAAAATCTCATAACTAAACCAAAAAAGCATTAATTTTAATTCGGAAAGCTGTTTTATGCTAGTTTTTAGTAGGTTAATAAATCTGCATACCCAGTTTAAAACGTAAAAAATTTCAATTTTTGGCCAAATTTTGACAATTTTAATGATGTAACCCCTTTCCTTTTTTTGAAAATTCGGAAAATTTTGAAAAAATTAAATTTTGATCGGACATAGCCTAATCGACTCGGCTGTTGATGCTGATCAAGAATATATATGATTTATGGGGTCGGACATGATTCCTTCACGGAGTTTCAACCTTCTGAATAAAAGTATAATACCATTTTTTAGTACATTTTTCGATATTTTTATTTGAGTATTTTATCGACAAATCAAGATTTAAAAATCTCATAACTAAACCAAAAAAGCATTAATTTTAATTCGGAAAGCTGTTTTATGCTAGTTTTTAGTAGGTTAATAAATCTGCATACTCAGTTTAAAACGTAAAAAATTTCAATTTTTGGCCAAATTTTGACAATTTTAATGATGTAACCCCTTTCCTTTTTTTGAAAATTCGGAAAATTTTGAAAAAATTAAATTTTGATCGGATATAGCCTAATCAACTCGGCTGTTGATGCTGATCAAGAATATATTTGATTTATGGGGTCGGAAATGATTCCTTCACGGAGTTTCAAGCTTCTGAATAAAAGTATAATACCATTTTTTAGTACATTTTTCGATATTTTTATTTGAGTATTTTTTCGACAAAGCAAGATTTAAAAATCTCATAACTAAGCCAAAAAAGCATTAATTTTAATTCGGAAAGCTGTTTTATGCTAGTTTTTAGTAGGTTAATAAATCTGCATACTCAGTTTAAAACGTAAAAAATTTTAATTTTTGGCCAAATTTTGACAATTTTAATGATGTAACCCCTTTCCTTTTTTTGAAAATTCGGAAAATTTTGAAAAAATTAAATTTTGATCGGACATAGCTAGATCGACTCGGCTGTTGATGCTGATCAAGAATATATATGATTTATGGGGTCGGAAATGATTCCTTCACGGAGTTTCAAGCTTCTGAATAAAAGTATAATACCATTTTTTAGTACATTTTTCGATATTTTTATTTGAGTATTTTTTCGACAAATCAAGATTTAAAAATCTCATAACTAAGCCAAAAAAGCATTAATTTTAATTCGGAAAGCTGTTTTATGCTAGTTTTTAGTAGGTTAATAAATCTGCATACTCAGTTTAAAACGTAAAAAATTTCAATTTTTGGCCAAATTTTGACAATTTTAATGATGTAACCCCTTTCCTTTTTTTGAAAATTCGGAAAATTTTGAAAAAATTAAATTTTGATCGGACATAGCCTAATCGACTCGGCTGTTGATGCTGATCAAGAATATATTTGATTTATGGGGTCGGAAATGATTCCTTCACGGAGTTTCAAGCTTCTGAATAAAAGTATAATACCATTTTTTAGTACATTTTTCGATATTTTTATTTGAGTATTTTTTCGACAAATCAAGATTTAAAAATCTCATAACTAAGCCAAAAAAGCATTAATTTTAATTCGGAAAGCTGTTTTATGCTAGTTTTTAGTAGGTTAATAAATCTGCATACTCAGTTTAAAACGTAAAAAATTTCAATTTTTGGCCAAATTTTGACAATTTTAATGATGTAACCCCTTTCCTTTTTTTGAAAATTCGGAAAATTTTGAAAAAATTAAATTTTGATCGGACATAGCTAGATCGACTCGGCTGTTGATGCTGATCAAGAATATATATGATTTATGGGGTCGGAAATGATTCCTTCACGGAGTTTCAAGCTTCTGAATAAAAGTATAATACCATTTTTTAGTACATTTTTCGATATTTTTATTTGAGTATTTTTTCGACAAATCAAGATTTAAAAATCTCATAACTAAGCCAAAAAAGCATTAATTTTAATTCGGAAAGCTGTTTTATGCTAGTTTTTAGTAGGTTAATAAATCTGCATACTCAGTTTAAAACGTAAAAAAATTCAATTTTTGGCCAAATTTTGTCAATTTTAATGATGTAACCCCTTTCCTTTTTTTGAAAATTCGGAAAATTTTGAAAAAATTAAATTTTGATCGGACATAGCCTAATCGACTCGGCTGTTGATGCTGATCAAGAATATATATGATTTATGGGGTCGGACATGATTCCTTCACGGAGTTTCAACCTTCTGAATAAAAGTATAATACCATTTTTTAGTACATTTTTCGATATTTTTATTTGAGCATTTTTTCGACAAATCAAGATTTAAAAATCTCATAACTAAGCCAAAAAAGCATTAATTTTAATTCGGAAAGCTGTTTTATGCTAGTTTTTAGTAGGTTAATAAATCTGCATACTCAGTTTAAAACGTAAAAAATTTCAATTTTTGGCCAAATTTTGACAATTTTAATGATAACCCCTTTCCTTTTTTTGAAAATTCGGAAAATTTTGAAAAAATTAAATTTTGATCGGACATAGCTAGATCGACTCGGCTGTTGATGCTGATCAAGAATATATATGATTTATGGGGTCGGAAATGATTCCTTCACGGAGTTTCAAGCTTCTGAATAAAAGTATAATACCATTTTGTAGTACATTTTTCGATATTTTTATTTGAGTATTTTTTCGACAAATCAAGATTTAAAAATCTCATAACTAAGCCAAAAAAGCATTAATTTTAATTCGGAAAGCTGTTTTATGCTAGTTTTTAGTAGGTTAATAAATCTGCATACTCAGTTTAAAACGTAAAAAAATTCAATTTTTGGCCAAATTTTGACAATTTTAATGATGTAACCCCTTTCCTTTTTTTGAAAATTCGGAAAATTTTGAAAAAATTAAATTTTGATCGGACATAGCCTAATCGACTCGGCTGTTGATGCTGATCAAGAATATATTTGATTTATGGGGTCGGAAATGATTCCTTCACGGAGTTTCAAGCTTCTGAATAAAAGTATAATACCATTTTTTAGTACATTTTTCGATATTTTTATTTGAGTATTTTTTCGACAAATCAAGATTTAAAAATCTCATAACTAAGCCAAAAAAGCATTAATTTTAATTCGGAAAGCTGTTTTATGCTAGTTTTTAGTAGGTTAATAAATCTGCATACTCAGTTTAAAACGTAAAAAATTTCAATTTTTGGCCAAATTTTGACAATTTTAATGATGTAACCCCTTTCCTTTTTTTGAAAATTCGGAAAATTTTGAAAAAATTAAATTTTGATCGGACATAGCTAGATCGACTCGGCTGTTGATGCTGATCAAGAATATATATGATTTATGGGGTCGGAAATGATTCCTTCACGGAGTTTCAAGCTTCTGAATAAAAGTATAATACCATTTTTTAGTACATTTTTCGATATTTTTATTTGAGTATTTTTTCGACAAATCAAGATTTAAAAATCTCATAACTAAGCCAAAAAAGCATTAATTTTAATTCGGAAAGCTGTTTTATGCTAGTTTTTAGTAGGTTAATAAATCTGCATACTCAGTTTAAAACGTAAAAAAATTCAATTTTTTGCCAATTTTTGACAATTTTAATGATGTAACCCCTTTCCTTTTTTTGAAAATTCGGAAAATTTAAAAAAAAATTTAATTTTGATCGGACATAGCTAGATCGACTCGGCTGTTGATGCTGATCAAGAATATATATGATTTATGGGGTCGGAAATGATTCCTTCAAGGGAGTTTCAACCTTCTGAATAAGAGTATAATACCATTTTTTAGTACATTTTTCGATATTTTTATTTGAGTATTTTTTCGACAAATCAAGATTTAAAAATCTCATAACTAAGCCAAAAAAGCATTAATTTTAATTCGGAAAGCTGTTTTATGCTAGTTTTTAGTAGGTTAATAAATCTGCATACTCAGTTTAAAACGTAAAAAATTTCAATTTTTGGCCAAATTTTGACAATTTTAATGATGTAACCCCTTTCCTTTTTTTGAAAATTCGGAAAATTTTGAAAAAATTAAATTTTGATCGGACATAGCCTAATCGACTCGGCTGTTGATGCTGATCAAGAATATATATGATTTATGGGGTCGGAAATGATTCCTTCACGGAGTTTCAAGCTTCTGAATAAAAGTATAATACCATTTTTTAGTACATTTTTCGATATTTTTATTTGAGTATTTTATCGACAAATCAAGATTTAAAAATCTCATAACTAAGCCAAAAAAGCATTAATTTTAATTCGAAAAGCTGTTTTATGCTAGTTTTTAGTAGGTTAATAAATCTGCATACTCAGTTTAAAACGTAAAAAAATTCAATTTTTGGCCAAATTTTGACAATTTTTTCCTTTTTTTGAAAATTTGGAAAATTTTGAAAAAATTAAATTTTGACGGACATAGCTAGATCGACTCGGCTGTTGATGCTGATCAAGAATATATATGATTTATGGGGTCGGAAATGATTCCTTCACTGTGCTGCAAGCTTCTGAATAAAAGTATAATACCATTTTTTAGTACATTTTTCGATATTTTTATTTGAGTATTTTTTCGACAAATCAAGATTTAAAAAACTCATAACTAAGCCAAAAAGGCATTAATTTTAATTCGGAAAGCTGTTTTATGCTAGTTTTTAGTAGGTTAATAAATCTGCATACTCAGTTTAAAACGTAAAAAAATTCAATTTTTGGCCAAATTTTGACAATTTTCCTTTTCTTCCTTTCCTTTTTTTAAAAATTCGGAAAATTTTGAAAAAATTAAATTTTGATCGGACATAGCCTAATCGACTCGGCTGTTGATGCTGATCAAGAATATATTTGATTTATGGGGTCGGAAATGATTCCTTCACGGAGTTTCAACCTTCTGAATAAAAGTATAATACCATTTTTTAGTACATTTTTCGATATTTTTATTTGAGTATTTTTTCGACAAAGCAAGATTTAAAAATCTCATAACTAAGCCAAAAAAGCATTAATTTTAATTCGGAAAGCTGTTTTATGCTAGTTTTTAGTAGGTTAATAAATCTGCATACTCAGTTTAAAACGTAAAAAATTTTAATTTTTGGCCAAATTTTGACAATTTTAATGATGTAACCCCTTTCCTTTTTTTGAAAATTCGGAAAATTTTGAAAAAATTAAATTTTGATCGGACATAGCTAGATCGACTCGGCTGTTGATGCTGATCAAGAATATATATGATTTATGGGGTCGGAAATGATTCCTTCACGGAGTTTCAAGCTTCTGAATAAAAGTATAATACCATTTTTTAGTACATTTTTCGATATTTTTATTTGAGTATTTTTTTCGACAAATCAAGATTTAAAAATCTCATAACTAAGCCAAAAAAGCATTAATTTTAATTCGGAAAGCTGTTTTATGCTAGTTTTTAGTAGGTTAATAAATCTGCATACTCAGTTTAAAACGTAAAAAAATTCAATTTTTTGCCAATTTTTGACAATTTTAATGATGTAACCCCTTTCCTTTTTTTGAAAATTCGGAAAATTTTGAAAAAATTTAATTTTGATCGGACATAGCTAGATCGACTCGGCTGTTGATGCTGATCAAGAATATATATGATTTATGGGGTCGGAAATGATTCCTTCACGGAGTTTCAAGCTTCTGAATAAAAGTATAATACCATTTTTTAGTACATTTTTCGATATTTTTATTTGAGTATTTTTTCGACAAATCAAGATTTAAAAATCTCATAACTAAGCCAAAAAAGCATTAATTTTAATTCGGAAAGCTGTTTTATGCTAGTTTTTAGTAGGTTAATAAATCTGCATACTCAGTTTAAAACGTAAAAAATTTCAATTTTTGGCCAAATTTTGACAATTTTAATGATGTAACCCCTTTCCTTTTTTTGAAAATTCGGAAAATTTTGAAAAAATTAAATTTTGATCGGACATAGCCTAATCGACTCGGCTGTTGATGCTGATCAAGAATATATATGATTTATGGGGTCGGAAATGATTCCTTCACGGAGTTTCAACCTTCTGAATAAAAGTATAATACCATTTTTTAGTACATTTTTCGATATTTTTATTTGAGTATTTTTTCGACAAATCAAGATTTAAAAATCTCATAACTAAGCCAAAAAAGCATTAATTTTAATTCGGAAAGCTGTTTTGTGCTAGTTTTTAGTAGGTTAATAAATCTGCATACTCAATTTAAAATTTAAAAAATTGAGATTTTTGCCAATTTTTGTAAATTTTAATGATGTAACCCCTTTCCTTTTTTTGAAAATTCGGAAAATTTTGAAAAAATTAAATTTTGATCGGACATAGCCTAATCGACTCGGCTGTTGATGCTGATCAAGAATATATATGATTTATGGGGTCGGAAATGATTCCTTCACGGAGTTTCAAGCTTCTGAATAAAAGTATAATACCATTTTTTAGTACATTTTTCGATATTTTTATTTGAGTATTTTTTCGACAAATCAAGATTTAAAAATCTCATAACTAAGCCAAAAAAGCATTAATTTTAATTCGGAAAGCTGTTTTATGCTAGTTTTTAGTAGGTTAATAAATCTGCATACTCAGTTTAAAACGTAAAAAAATTCAATTTTTTGCCAATTTTTGACAATTTTAATGATGTAACCCCTTTCCTTTTTTTGAAAATTCGGAAAATTTTGAAAAAATTAAATTTTGATCGGACATAGCTAGATCGACTCGGCTGTTGATGCTGATCAAGAATATATATGATTTATGGGGTCGGAAATGATTCCTTCACGGAGTTTCAAGCTTCTGAATAAAAGTATAATACCATTTTCTAGTACATTTTTCGATATTTTTATTTGAGTATTTTTTCGACAAATCAAGATTTAAAAATCTCATAACTAAGCCAAAAAAGCATTAATTTTAATTCGGAAAGCTGTTTTATGCTAGTTTTTAGTAGGTTAATAAATCTGCATACTCAGTTTAAAACGTAAAAAATTTCAATTTTTGGCCAAATTTTGACAATTTTAATGATGTAACCCCTTTCCTTTTTTTGAAAATTCGGAAAATTTTGAAAAAATTAAATTTTGATCGGACATAGCCTAATCGACTCGGCTGTTGATGCTGATCAAGAATATATATGATTTATGGGTTCGGAAATGATTCCTTCACGGAGTTTCAACCTTCTGAATAAAAGTATAATACCATTTTTTAGTACATTTTTCGATATTTTTATTTGAGTATTTTTTCGACAAATCAAGATTTAAAAATCTCATAACTAAGCCAAAAAGGCATTAATTTTAATTCGGAAAGCTGTTTTATGCTAGTTTTTAGTAGGTTAATAAATCTGCATACTCAGTTTAAAACGTAAAAAAATTCAATTTTTTGGCCAAATTTTGTCAATTTTAATGATGTAACCCCTTTCCTTTTTTTGAAAATTCGGAAAATTTTGAAAAAATTAAATTTTGATCGGACATAGCCTAATCGACTCGGCTGTTGATGCTGATCAAGAATATATATGATTTATGGGGTCGGAAATGATTCCTTCACGGAGTTTCAAGCTTCTGAATAAAAGTATAATACCATTTTTTAGTACATTTTTCGATATTTTTATTTGAGTATTTTTTCGACAAATCAAGATTTAAAAATCTCATAACTAAGCCAAAAAAGCATTAATTTTAATTCGGAAAGCTGTTTTGTGCTAGTTTTTAGTAGGTTAATAAATCTGCATACTCAATTTAAAATTTAAAAAATTGAGATTTTGGCCAATTTTTGTAAATTTTAATGATGTAACCCCTTTCCTTTTTTTGAAAATTCGGAAAATTTTGAAAAAATTAAATTTTGATCGGACATAGCCTAATCGACTCGGCTGTTGATGCTGATCAAGAATATATATGATTTATGGGGTCGGAAATGATTCCTTCACGGAGTTTCAAGCTTCTGAATAAAAGTATAATACCATTTTTTAGTACATTTTTCGATATTTTTATTTGAGTATTTTTTCGACAAATCAAGATTTAAAAATCTCATAACTAAGCCAAAAAAGCATTAATTTTAATTCGGAAAGCTGTTTTATGCTAGTTTTTAGTAGGTTAATAAATCTGCATACTCAGTTTAAAACGTAAAAAAATTCAATTTTTTGCCAATTTTTGACAATTTTAATGATGTAACCCCTTTCCTTTTTTTGAAAATTCGGAAAATTTTGAAAAAATTAAATTTTGATCGGACATAGCCTAATCGACTCGGCTGTTGATGCTGATCAAGAATATATATGATTTATGGGGTCGGAAATGATTCCTTCACGGAGTTTCAAGCTTCTGAATAAAAGTATAATACCATTTTCTAGTACATTTTTCGATATTTTTATTTGAGTATTTTTTCGACAAATCAAGATTTAAAAATCTCATAACTAAGCCAAAAAAGCATTAATTTTAATTCGGAAAGCTGTTTTATGCTAGTTTTTAGTAGGTTAATAAATCTGCATACTCAGTTTAAAACGTAAAAAATTTAAATTTTTGGCCAAATTTTGACAATTTTAATGATGTAACCCCTTTCCTTTTTTTGAAAATTCGGAAAATTTTGAAAAAATTAAATTTTGATCGGACATAGCTAGATCGACTCGGCTGTTGATGCTGATCAAGAATATATATGATTTATGGGGTCGGAAATGATTCCTTCACGGAGTTTCAAGCTTCTGAATAAAAGTATAATACCATTTTTTAGTACATTTTTCGATATTTTTATTTGAGTATTTTTTCGACAAATCAAGATTTAAAAATCTCATAACTAAGCCAAAAAAGCATTAATTTTAATTCGGAAAGCTGTTTTATGCTAGTTTTTAGTAGGTTAATAAATCTGCATACTCAGTTTAAAACGTAAAAAATTTCAATTTTTTGCCAAATTTTGACAATTTTAATGATGTAACCCCTTTCCTTTTTTTGAAAATTCGGAAAATTTTGAAAAAATTAAATTTTGATCGGACATAGCTAGATCGACTCGGCTGTTGATGCTGATCAAGAATATATATGATTTATGGGGTCGGAAATGATTCCTTCACGGAGTTTCAAGCTTCTGAATAAAAGTATAATACCATTTTTTAGTACATTTTTCGATATTTTTATTTGAGTATTTTTTCGACAAATCAAGATTTAAAAATCTCATAACTAAGCCAAAAAAGCATTAATTTTAATTCGGAAAGCTGTTTTATGCTAGTTTTTAGTAGGTTAATAAATCTGCATACTCAGTTTAAAACGTAAAAAAATTCAATTTTTTGGCCAAATTTTGTCAATTTTAATGATGTAACCCCTTTCCTTTTTTTGAAAATTCGGAAAATTTTGAAAAAATTAAATTTTGATCGGACATAGCCTAATCGACTCGGCTGTTGATGCTGATCAAGAATATATATGATTTATGGGGTCGGAAATGATTCCTTCACGGAGTTTCAAGCTTCTGAATAAAAGTATAATACCATTTTTTAGTACATTTTTCGATATTTTTATTTGAGTATTTTTTCGACAAATCAAGATTTAAAAATCTCATAACTAAGCCAAAAAAGCATTAATTTTAATTCGGAAAGCTGTTTTGTGCTAGTTTTTAGTAGGTTAATAAATCTGCATACTCAATTTAAAATTTAAAAAATTGAGATTTTTGCCAATTTTTGTAAATTTTAATGATGTAACCCCTTTCCTTTTTTTGAAAATTCGGAAAATTTTGAAAAAATTAAATTTTGATCGGACATAGCCTAATCGACTCGGCTGTTGATGCTGATCAAGAATATATATGATTTATGGGGTCGGAAATGATTCCTTCACGGAGTTTCAAGCTTCTGAATAAAAGTATAATACCATTTTTTAGTACATTTTTCGATATTTTTATTTGAGTATTTTTTCGACAAATCAAGATTTAAAAATCTCATAACTAAGCCAAAAAAGCATTAATTTTAATTCGGAAAGCTGTTTTGTGCTAGTTTTTAGTAGGTTAATAAATCTGCATACTCAGTTTAAAACGTAAAAAATTTCAATTTTTGGCCAAATTTTGACAATTTTAATGATGTAACCCCTTTCCTTTTTTTGAAAATTCGGAAAATTTTGAAAAAATTAAATTTTGATCGGACATAGCCTAATCGACTCGGCTGTTGATGCTGATCAAGAATATATATGATTTATGGGGTCGGAAATGATTCCTTCACGGAGTTTCAAGCTTCTGAATAAAAGTATAATACCATTTTCTAGTACATTTTTCGATATTTTTATTTGAGTATTTTTTCGACAAATCAAGATTTAAAAATCTCATAACTAAGCCAAAAAAGCATTAATTTTAATTCGGAAAGCTGTTTTATGCTAGTTTTTAGTAGGTTAATAAATCTGCATACTCAGTTTAAAACGTAAAAAATTTCAATTTTTGGCCAAATTTTGACAATTTTAATGATGTAACCCCTTTCCTTTTTTTGAAAATTCGGAAAATTTTGAAAAAATTAAATTTTGATCGGACATAGCTAGATCGACTCGGCTGTTGATGCTGATCAAGAATATATATGATTTATGGGGTCGGAAATGATTCCTTCACGGAGTTTCAAGCTTCTGAATAAAAGTATAATACCATTTTTTAGTACATTTTTCGATATTTTTATTTGAGTATTTTTTCGACAAATCAAGATTTAAAAATCTCATAACTAAGCCAAAAAAGCATTAATTTTAATTCGGAAAGCTGTTTTATGCTAGTTTTTAGTAGGTTAATAAATCTGCATACTCAGTTTAAAACGTAAAAAAATTCAATTTTTTGGCCAAATTTTGTCAATTTTAATGATGTAACCCCTTTCCTTTTTTTGAAAATTCGGAAAATTTTGAAAAAATTAAATTTTGATCGGACATAGCCTAATCGACTCGGCTGTTGATGCTGATCAAGAATATATATGATTTATGGGGTCGGAAATGATTCCTTCACGGAGTTTCAAGCTTCTGAATAAAAGTATAATACCATTTTTTAGTACATTTTTCGATATTTTTATTTGAGTATTTTTTCGACAAATCAAGATTTAAAAATCTCATAACTAAGCCAAAAAAGCATTAATTTTAATTCGGAAAGCTGTTTTGTGCTAGTTTTTAGTAGGTTAATAAATCTGCATACTCAGTTTAAAACGTAAAAAATTTCAATTTTTGGCCAAATTTTGACAATTTTAATGATGTAACCCCTTTCCTTTTTTTGAAAATTCGGAAAATTTTGAAAAAATTAAATTTTGATCGGACATAGCTAGATCGACTCGGCTGTTGATGCTGATCAAGAATATATATGATTTATGGGGTCGGAAATGATTCCTTCACGGAGTTTCAAGCTTCTGAATAAAAGTATAATACCATTTTTTAGTACATTTTTCGATATTTTTATTTGAGTATTTTTTCGACAAATCAAGATTTAAAAATCTCATAACTAAGCCAAAAAAGCATTAATTTTAATTCGGAAAGCTGTTTTATGCTAGTTTTTAGTAGGTTAATAAATCTGCATACTCAATTTAAAATTTAAAAAATTGAGATTTTTGCCAATTTTTGTAAATTTTAATGATGTAACCCCTTTCCTTTTTTTGAAAATTCGGAAAATTTTGAAAAAATTAAATTTTGATCGGACATAGCCTAATCGACTCGGCTGTTGATGCTGATCAAGAATATATATGATTTATGGGGTCGGAAATGATTCCTTCACGGAGTTTCAAGCTTCTGAATAAAAGTATAATACCATTTTTTAGTACATTTTTCGATATTTTTATTTGAGTATTTTTTCGACAAATCAAGATTTAAAAATCTCATAACTAAGCCAAAAAAGCATTAATTTTAATTCGGAAAGCTGTTTTGTGCTAGTTTTTAGTAGGTTAATAAATCTGCATACTCAGTTTAAAACGTAAAAAATTTCAATTTTTGGCCAAATTTTGACAATTTTAATGATGTAACCCCTTTCCTTTTTTTGAAAATTCGGAAAATTTTGAAAAAATTAAATTTTGATCGGACATAGCCTAATCGACTCGGCTGTTGATGCTGATCAAGAATATATATGATTTATGGGGTCGGAAATGATTCCTTCACGGAGTTTCAAGCTTCTGAATAAAAGTATAATACCATTTTCTAGTACATTTTTCGATATTTTTATTTGAGTATTTTTTCGACAAATCAAGATTTAAAAATCTCATAACTAAGCCAAAAAAGCATTAATTTTAATTCGGAAAGCTGTTTTATGCTAGTTTTTAGTAGGTTAATAAATCTGCATACTCAGTTTAAAACGTAAAAAATTTCAATTTTTGGCCAAATTTTGACAATTTTAATGATGTAACCCCTTTCCTTTTTTTGAAAATTCGGAAAATTTTGAAAAAATTAAATTTTGATCGGACATAGCTAGATCGACTCGGCTGTTGATGCTGATCAAGAATATATATGATTTATGGGGTCGGAAATGATTCCTTCACGGAGTTTCAAGCTTCTGAATAAAAGTATAATACCATTTTTTAGTACATTTTTCGATATTTTTATTTGAGTATTTTTTCGACAAATCAAGATTTAAAAATCTCATAACTAAGCCAAAAAAGCATTAATTTTAATTCGGAAAGCTGTTTTATGCTAGTTTTTAGTAGGTTAATAAATCTGCATACTCAGTTTAAAACGTAAAAAAATTCAATTTTTTGGCCAAATTTTGTCAATTTTAATGATGTAACCCCTTTCCTTTTTTTGAAAATTCGGAAAATTTTGAAAAAATTAAATTTTGATCGGACATAGCCTAATCGACTCGGCTGTTGATGCTGATCAAGAATATATATGATTTATGGGGTCGGAAATGATTCCTTCACGGAGTTTCAAGCTTCTGAATAAAAGTATAATACCATTTTTTAGTACATTTTTCGATATTTTTATTTGAGTATTTTTTCGACAAATCAAGATTTAAAAATCTCATAACTAAGCCAAAAAAGCATTAATTTTAATTCGGAAAGCTGTTTTGTGCTAGTTTTTAGTAGGTTAATAAATCTGCATACTCAGTTTAAAACGTAAAAAATTTCAATTTTTGGCCAAATTTTGACAATTTTAATGATGTAACCCCTTTCCTTTTTTTGAAAATTCGGAAAATTTTGAAAAAATTAAATTTTGATCGGACATAGCTAGATCGACTCGGCTGTTGATGCTGATCAAGAATATATATGATTTATGGGGTCGGAAATGATTCCTTCACGGAGTTTCAAGCTTCTGAATAAAAGTATAATACCATTTTTTAGTACATTTTTCGATATTTTTATTTGAGTATTTTTTCGACAAATCAAGATTTAAAAATCTCATAACTAAGCCAAAAAAGCATTAATTTTAATTCGGAAAGCTGTTTTATGCTAGTTTTTAGTAGGTTAATAAATCTGCATACTCAGTTTAAAACGTAAAAAATTTCAATTTTTGGCCAAATTTTGACAATTTTAATGAAAATGAAAATTCGGAAAATTTTGAAAAAATTAAATTTTGATCGGACATAGCTAGATCGACTCGGCTGTTGATGCTGATCAAGAATATATATGATTTATGGGGTCGGAAATGATTCCTTCACGGAGTTTCAAGCTTCTGAATAAAAGTATAATACCATTTTTTAGTACATTTTTCGATATTTTTATTTGAGTATTTTTTCGACAAATCAAGATTTAAAAATCTCATAACTAAGCCAAAAAAGCATTAATTTTAATTCGGAAAGCTGTTTTATGCTAGTTTTTAGTAGGTTAATAAATCTGCATACTCAGTTTAAAACGTAAAAAAATTCAATTTTTTGCCAATTTTTGACAATTTTAATGATGTAACCCCTTTCCTTTTTTTGAAAATTCGGAAAATTTTGAAAAAATTAAATTTTGATCGGACATAGCTAGATCGACTCGGCTGTTGATGCTGATCAAGAATATATATGATTTATGGGGTCGGAAATGATTCCTTCACGGAGTTTCAAGCTTCTGAATAAAAGTATAATACCATTTTTTAGTACATTTTTCGATATTTTTATTTGAGTATTTTTTCGACAAATCAAGATTTAAAAATCTCATAACTAAGCCAAAAAAGCATTAATTTTAATTCGGAAAGCTGTTTTATGCTAGTTTTTAGTAGGTTAATAAATCTGCATACTCAGTTTAAAACGTAAAAAATTTCAATTTTTGGCCAAATTTTGACAATTTTAATGATGTAACCCCTTTCCTTTTTTTGAAAATTCGGAAAATTTTGAAAAAATTAAATTTTGATCGGACATAGCTAGATCGACTCGGCTGTTGATGCTGATCAAGAATATATATGATTTATGGGGTCGGAAATGATTCCTTCACGGAGTTTCAAGCTTCTGAATAAAAGTATAATACCATTTTTTAGTACATTTTTCGATATTTTTATTTGAGTATTTTTTCGACAAATCAAGATTTAAAAATCTCATAACTAAGCCAAAAAAGCATTAATTTTAATTCGGAAAGCTGTTTTATGCTAGTTTTTAGTAGGTTAATAAATCTGCATACTCAGTTTAAAACGTAAAAAATTTCAATTTTTGGCCAAATTTTGACAATTTTAATGAAAATGAAAATTCGGAAAATTTTGAAAAAATTAAATTTTGATCGGACATAGCTAGATCGACTCGGCTGTTGATGCTGATCAAGAATATATATGATTTATGGGGTCGGAAATGATTCCTTCACTGTGTTGCAAGCTTCTGAATAAAAGTATAATACCATTTTTTAGTACATTTTTCGATATTTTTATTTGAGTATTTTTTCGACAAATCAAGATTTAAAAATCTCATAACTAAGCCAAAAAAGCATTAATTTTAATTCGGAAAGCTGTTTTATGCTAGTTTTTAGTAGGTTAATAAATCTGCTTACTCAGTTTAAAACGTAAAAAAATTCAATTTTTGGCCAAATTTTGACAATTTTAATGATGTAACCCCTTTCCTTTTTTTGAAAATTCGGAAAATTTTGAAAAAATTAAATTTTGAGCGGACATAGCCTAATCGACTCGGCTGTTGATGCTGATCAAGAATATATATGATTTATGGGGTCGGAAATGATTCCTTCACGGAGTTTCAAGCTTCTGAATAAAAGTATAATACCATTTTTTAGTACATTTTTCGATATTTTTATTTGAGTATTTTTTCGACAAATAAAGATTTAAAAATCTCATAACTAAGCCAAAAAAGCATTAATTTTAATTCGGAAAGCTGTTTTATGCTAGTTTTTAGTAGGTTAATAAATCTGCATACTCAGTTTAAAACGTAAAAAATTTCAATTTTTGGCCAAATTTTGACAATTTTAATGATGTAACCCCTTTCCTTTTTTTGAAAATTCGGAAAATTTTGAAAAAATTAAATTTTGATCGGACATAGCCTAATCGACTCGGCTGTTGATGCTGATCAAGAATATATATGATTTATGGGGTCGGAAATGATTCCTTCACGGAGTTTCAAGCTTCTGAATAAAAGTATAATACCATTTTTTAGTACATTTTTCGATATTTTTATTTGAGTATTTTTTCGACAAATCAAGATTTAAAAATCTCATAACTAAGCCAAAAAAGCATTAATTTTAATTCGGAAAGCTGTTTTATGCTAGTTTTTTAGTAGGTTAATAAATCTGCATACTCAGTTTAAAACGTAAAAAATTTCAATTTTTGGCCAAATTTTGACAATTTTAATGATGTAACCCCTTTCCTTTTTTTGAAAATTCGGAAAATTTTGAAAAAATTAAATTTTGATCGGACATAGCTAGATCGACTCGGCTGTTGATGCTGATCAAGAATATATATGATTTATGGGGTCGGAAATGATTCCTTCACGGAGTTTCAAGCTTCTGAATAAAAGTATAATACCATTTTTTAGTACATTTTTCGATATTTTTATTTGAGTATTTTTTCGACAAATCAAGATTTAAAAATCTCATAACTAAGCCAAAAAAGCATTAATTTTAATTCGGAAAGCTGTTTTATGCTAGTTTTTAGTAGGTTAATAAATCTGCATACTCAGTTTAAAACGTAAAAAATTTCAATTTTTGGCCAAATTTTGACAATTTTAATGAAAATGAAAATTCGGAAAATTTTGAAAAAATTAAATTTTGATCGGACATAGCTAGATCGACTCGGCTGTTGATGCTGATCAAGAATATATATGATTTATGGGGTCGGAAATGATTCCTTCACGGAGTTTCAAGCTTCTGAATAAAAGTATAATACCATTTTTTAGTACATTTTTCGATATTTTTATTTGAGTATTTTTTCGACAAATCAAGATTTAAAAATCTCATAACTAAGCCAAAAAAGCATTAATTTTAATTCGGAAAGCTGTTTTATGCTAGTTTTTAGTAGGTTAATAAATCTGCATACTCAGTTTAAAACGTAAAAAATTTCAATTTTTGGCCAAATTTTGACAATTTTAATGATGTAACCCCTTTCCTTTTTTTGAAAATTCGGAAAATTTTGAAAAAATTAAATTTTGATCGGACATAGCTAGATCGACTCGGCTGTTGATGCTGATCAAGAATATATATGATTTATGGGGTCGGAAATGATTCCTTCACGGAGTTTCAAGCTTCTGAATAAAAGTATAATACCATTTTTTAGTACATTTTTCGATATTTTTATTTGAGTATTTTTTCGACAAATCAAGATTTAAAAATCTCATAACTAAGCCAAAAAAGCATTAATTTTAATTCGGAAAGCTGTTTTATGCTAGTTTTTAGTAGGTTAATAAATCTGCATACTCAGTTTAAAACGTAAAAAATTTCAATTTTTGGCCAAATTTTGACAATTTTAATGAAAATGAAAATTCGGAAAATTTTGAAAAAATTAAATTTTGATCGGACATAGCTAGATCGACTCGGCTGTTGATGCTGATCAAGAATATATATGATTTATGGGGTCGGAAATGATTCCTTCACTGTGTTGCAAGCTTCTGAATAAAAGTATAATACCATTTTTTAGTACATTTTTCGATATTTTTATTTGAGTATTTTTTCGACAAATCAAGATTTAAAAATCTCATAACTAAGCCAAAAAAGCATTAATTTTAATTCGGAAAGCTGTTTTATGCTAGTTTTTAGTAGGTTAATAAATCTGCTTACTCAGTTTAAAACGTAAAAAAATTCAATTTTTGGCCAAATTTTGACAATTTTAATGATGTAACCCCTTTCCTTTTTTTGAAAATTCGGAAAATTTTGAAAAAATTAAATTTTGAGCGGACATAGCCTAATCGACTCGGCTGTTGATGCTGATCAAGAATATATATGATTTATGGGGTCGGAAATGATTCCTTCACGGAGTTTCAAGCTTCTGAATAAAAGTATAATACCATTTTTTAGTACATTTTTCGATATTTTTATTTGAGTATTTTTTCGACAAATAAAGATTTAAAAATCTCATAACTAAGCCAGAAAAGCATTAATTTTAATTCGGAAAGCTGTTTTATGCTAGTTTTTAGTAGGTTAATAAATCTGCATACTCAGTTTAAAACGTAAAAAATTTCAATTTTTGGCCAAATTTTGACAATTTTAATGATGTAACCCCTTTCCTTTTTTTGAAAATTCGGAAAATTTTGAAAAAATTAAATTTTGATCGGACATAGCCTAATCGACTCGGCTGTTGATGCTGATCAAGAATATATATGATTTATGGGGTCGGAAATGATTCCTTCACGGAGTTTCAAGCTTCTGAATAAAAGTATAATACCATTTTTTAGTACATTTTTCGATATTTTTATTTGAGTATTTTTTCGACAAATCAAGATTTAAAAATCTCATAACTAAGCCAAAAAAGCATTAATTTTAATTCGGAAAGCTGTTTTATGCTAGTTTTTAGTAGGTTAATAAATCTGCTTACTCAGTTTAAAACGTAAAAAAATTCAATTTTTGGCCAAATTTTGACAATTTTAATGATGTAACCCCTTTCCTTTTTTTGAAAATTCGGAAAATTTTGAAAAAATTAAATTTTGAGCGGACATAGCCTAATCGACTCGGCTGTTGATGCTGATCAAGAATATATATGATTTATGGGGTCGGAAATGATTCCTTCACGGAGTTTCAAGCTTCTGAATAAAAGTATAATACCATTTTTTAGTACATTTTTCGATATTTTTATTTGAGTATTTTTTCGACAAATAAAGATTTAAAAATCTCATAACTAAGCCAAAAAAGCATTAATTTTAATTCGGAAAGCTGTTTTATGCTAGTTTTTAGTAGGTTAATAAATCTGCATACTCAGTTTAAAACGTAAAAAATTTCAATTTTTGGCCAAATTTTGACAATTTTAATGATGTAACCCCTTTCCTTTTTTTGAAAATTCGGAAAATTTTGAAAAAATTAAATTTTGATCGGACATAGCCTAATCGACTCGGCTGTTGATGCTGATCAAGAATATATATGATTTATGGGGTCGGAAATGATTCCTTCACGGAGTTTCAAGCTTCTGAATAAAAGTATAATACCATTTTTTAGTACATTTTTCGATATTTTTATTTGAGTATTTTTTCGACAAATCAAGATTTAAAAATCTCATAACTAAGCCAAAAAAGCATTAATT
Organism: Drosophila bunnanda; assembly: GCA_035046265.1. Lineage (NCBI taxonomy): Eukaryota > Metazoa > Arthropoda > Insecta > Diptera > Drosophilidae > Drosophila > Drosophila bunnanda. The sequence goes on from JAWNOB010000029.1 coordinate 312,300, forward strand.
TTAATTCGGAAAGCTGTTTTATGCTAGTTTTTAGTAGGTTAATAAATCTGCATACTCAGTTTAAAACGTAAAAATTTCAATTTTTGGCCAAATTTTGACAATTTTAATGATGTAACCCCTTTCCTTTTTTTGAAAATTCGGAAAATTTTGAAAAAATTAAATTTTGATCGGACATAGCTAGATCGACTCGGCTGTTGATGCTGATCAAGAATATATATGATTTATGGGGTCGGAAATGATTCCTTCACTGTGTTGCAAGCTTCTGAATAAAAGTATAATACCATTTTTTAGTACATTTTTCGATATTTTTATTTGAGTATTTTTTCGACAAATCAAGATTTAAAAATCTCATAACTAAGCCAAAAAAGCATTAATTTTAATTCGGAAAGCTGTTTTATGCTAGTTTTTAGTAGGTTAATAAATCTGCATACTCAGTTTAAAACGTAAAAAAATTCAATTTTTGGCCAAATTTTGACAATTTTAATGATGTAACCCCTTTCCTTTTTTTGAAAATTCTGAAAATTTTGAAAAAATTAAATTTTGATCGGACATAGCCTAATCGACTCGGCTGTTGATGCTGATCAAGAATATATATGATTTATGGGGTCGGAAATGATTCCTTCACGGAGTTTCAAGCTTCTGAATAAAAGTATAATACCATTTTTTAGTACATTTTTCGATATTTTTATTTGAGTATTTTTTCGACAAATCAAGATTTAAAAATCTCATAACTAAGCCAAAAAAGCATTAATTTTAATTCGGAAAGCTGTTTTATGCTAGTTTTTAGTAGGTTAATAAATCTGCATACTCAGTTTAAAACGTAAAAAATTTCAATTTTTGGCCAAATTTTGACAATTTTAATGATGTAACCCCTTTCCTTTTTTTGAAAATTCGGAAAATTTTGAAAAAATTAAATTTTGATCGGACATAGCCTAATCGACTCGGCTGTTGATGCTGATCAAGAATATATATGATTTAGAGGGTCGGAAATGACTCCTTTCAGCGTTACAAGCTTAAGACCAAGATTATAATACCTTTTTTTGATTTGATATTTATCTATATTTTTATATGAATATTTTTTCGACAACCAATGCTTTAAAATTTCATAACTATGCCAAAAGAGCCTTAATTTCAATTCGGAAAGCTGTCCTATGTCAGTTTTTATTAGATTTATAAATCTGCATACTCAATTTAAAATAATAAAACCTAATATTTTTGTTCTGACTAAAAATATAATACCTTTTTTGATTCGATATTAAACTGTATTTTTTCTACCAATCAATTCTTAAAAATGCCATAACTGCCAAAAGAGCCTTAATTTCAATTCGGAAAGCTGTCCCATGCCAGTTTTTATTAGATAAATAAATCTGCATACTCAATTTAAAATGATAAAAATTTCAATGTTTTGCCAATTTTTGACAATTTTAATGATGTAACCCCTTATAAAATTTCGAAAAAATTGAAAAAAATTTTTTTCCTCCGGAGATAGCTTGTTCGACTCGCCTGTTGATGCTGATCAAGAATATATATGATTTATGGGGTCGGAAATGACTCCTTTCAGCATTACAAGCTTAAGACCAAGATTATAATACCTTTTTTTGATTTGATATTTATCTATATTTTTATATGAATATTTTTTCGACAACCAATGCTTTAAAATTTCATAACTATGCCAAAAGAGCCTTAATTTCAATTCGGAAAGCTGTCCTATGTCAGTTTTTATTAGATTAATAAATCTGCATACTCAATTTAAAATAATAAAACCTAATATTTTTGTTCTGACTAAAAATATAATACCTTTTTTGATTCGATATTAAACTGTATTTTTTCTACCAATCAATTCTTAAAAATGCCATAACTTTGCCAAAAGAGCCTTAATTTCAATTCGGAAAGCTGTCCCATGCCAGTTTTTATTAGATAAATAAATCTGCATACTCAATTTAAAATGATAAAAATTTCAAATTTTTGCCAATTTTTGACAATTTTAATGATGTAACTTATAACCTTATAAAATTTCGAAAAAAATTGAAAAAAAATTTTTTCCGCCGGAGATAGCTTGTTCGACTCGCCTGTTGATGCTGATCAAGAATATATATGATTTATAGGGTCGGAAATGACTCCTTTCAGCGTTACAAGCTTAAGACCAAGATTATAATACCTTTTTTTGATTTGATATTTATCTATATTTTTATATGAATATTTTTTCGACAACCAATGCTTTAAAATTTCATAACTATGCCAAAAGAGCCTTAATTTCAATTCGGAAAGCTGTCCCATGCCAGTTTTTATTAGATAAATAAATCTGCATACTCAATTTAAAATGATAAAAATTTAAAATTTTTGCCAATTTTTGACAATTTTAATGATGTAACCCCTTATAAAATTTCGAAAAAATTGAAAAAAAATTTTTTCCGCCGGAGATAGCTTGTTCGACTCGCCTGTTGATGCTGATCAAGAATGTATATGATTTATAGGGTCGGAAATGACTCCTTTCAGCGTTACAAGCTTAAGACCAAGATTATAATACCTTTTTTTGATTTGATATTTATCTATATTTTTATATGAATATTTTTTCGACAACCAATGCTTTAAAATAACTATGCCAAAAGAGCCTTAATTTCAATTCGGAAAGCTGTTTTATGTCCTATACAAGCTTCTGACTGCTCTTTTTTGATAATTATGGAATATCAATGTCGAAAATTCGTATCGTCATTGGGTGTATCGATAGGCAGATCGCAATTCAGTGGTTTTCTCACAGTTTCCACGAAAAGGGTTTTTGGTCTAACGGTAGGCGCGGAAATTGAAACAAATTTCAAATTTTTCACCCTTTGTCTGGCAACGCCATTATTTAAGAGAATACGATTTTAGTGTTACCAGCTGTCGTATTTAATGTGTATATTTGTCAAATAGTAGCCGGAATTAAGCTAAACTGGCAGCTCTATCTGTTCGACGTACAGAAGGATTTACGCGTTCGATGCGATAAATACTATGTATCTTTGGTATAATTGTATCTTTGGAATAAACATTAATTTGATTTGTTACGCTCGTGTTCTCTCCCGTGTTGTCCTCAAAATTTCAAAACAAAACGACAAAAACGAAACAGCAACTGGCTATAGCTAGTTGCAAACTTCAAAAGCTTTTCCATATTCAAACATGCCAGATATAGCCGGACAGCACTACTATTTAAGCAACTCGCTCTCCGAATTTTGGAACAAAATCTCTTTGGTCGTGTCGTCGTCACAATTAAAATTTTAAATCGGCTGCGGACGCGCGCAGACTGTTTAGAATTCCTACATATATTTTAATTGGACCGAGCTCGCAACGAGCTCAGTGCGTGCATGCAAATTTTTGGCATAAAACGGCCGCGACTTCTTGGAGGCAGCGCACTTAGCAGAGCCATTCCGCCGGGGCAGCAGCTAATCCGACCCAGAAACCTAACCCGAGTCTAATTCGAGTCCAAAGCCAATCCAAACTACCTGTGACTGCAGCCAGATTTCGTAATCCCGCAAAGAACCTACCAGTAGCCAGACGCCAGTCGCCAGTCGCCAGCCGCCCAGTCAGTGAAAGTGCGCGTGTGTTGGTCGCTGAAGGAAAATCTCTCATATCAATTATACCTGCGGTGTCAGCAGGCCGTAGCAGCAGCAGCAGCAGCAGCGAATCATCGCCACAAATACACAGCCGGAGACCCAGACTCGGCCACCATGAGCGGATACACAGACCTCACCAAGCTGGAGACAAGTCGGTAAGCCTCGAGTCCGAATCCAGTTCGCTAGTTGAAGCGTTTAAGTTCAATTTGATCAAAACGATGCTAAATTGGACGAGGCACACACACCCCATCCCTGCCTCTCACTCTGGTGCGCTCTCTTGTGTTTCGGCTCTCTGAACTCTCAAATGCCAGCCAACCGCACCCCTCTTACGTTTTCTCTTTCGTTTCGTTTCATTTCGACAAAAAACAAGATACAAGAAATTTATCGTACGATTTTCGGCGGCCATTCAAACACGAAAGAAACAGCCAAGCCGTCCCGTCCCGTCCGCTGATATGACACAATCGGCTATATGTATATTGTACGCCCGTGTGTGTGCGCTGTCTGTTTGTTTGCCCAAATGCTTTGCCTAAGCCAACAACAGAGGCAAAAAATCACAGTCTGCTCTCGGATGGGAGCGATAAGGAGCGAATTGTCGCTATCGCCCAGTTATCAGACACTATTACTCATCGCCAGATATCGGTTTATGCTGGCCTGTTTGATGTGTGACCAATAACTATTCGTTCGGCCTCCTTGGGACCGCTAAATCTTGGAAATTCTCTGATTCACCCAAGTTGGCGACGCACACACATTGCTCGGAGGTGCCGCAGGTGTCGCCTTGAACGGGGCGAACGACAAACGGCGAACGATTCGATATTCAGGTGGCCGCCAATGGCCAAACAAACCCGGTTAAAGAGTAGGTAGAATATCAAATTTGCGGGCGTATCAAATATCGATTAGGCTGGAGGCGCTATGGCGGTCAGGCGGGGACACAGTCAAAGGCAGAAACACAAACTAAATATTGGTCAATTCGGTGCAAAAAATATACATAGCTATGGTATGTGTATGTAGATATGTTTATGCGCCATTGCCCAACATTGCAAATACGAGAAATACCACAAAACAGCGGACAAACAGCCACATAGCATCGTTTTCATTCATCATGCTCAGCTGGTTGCCGTTAGAGGAGCGCAGGGGCAGCGCTGAGGAGCGGAGCGGCGGAGTACTCTGTACAGTTCGCTTGGAAAACATCACGCCACACGGCGGCAGCGAAAGAGAAAATACAAAGAGAGGGCGGCCAGCGAAAGAGAGAGTTACGAGCTACGCTTGCCACATGAGCCACCCACCCACCCCTTGCCACGGCTTGCCAGCTGCTGCTGAATGAAAATAATAATCGCCTGATTTCGGCGTTGTATGCGGTACATCACCTTTCTCCCGTCCCCGCAGTCGCCGTTGCCTCCGCTTCTTCTTCTTTCCGCGCATGTCGCGTGACGCTGGCAAAGCTTAGCCCAATTCTCACACAGCTGAACAAGAAGGAGGGAGCGGCTGGGCAGGCAGGTGTGCTATAGTCAGGCCCTCCAATTGGCTGGCAGCGTGTGGCGTGTTATCCCAGCCGGCGGCGTTTAGACTCTTGGGAGCGGAAAGCGGGATCAATAGGAAGAAAGAACTGGTGACAATGGTGACTCGTTTGTGTGTTTTCCCGCATCACAAAAGGTCAATAGCAATGGTGGACACTCTGGCGCGTGGCCAACATTCGGGGGACGCCTGATTAGACCCATCTTTGCCAGCACTAGCCAGCGGAATAAGATGGCGCAAATAATGAACTATAATTGAAAGTAAAGTGAGGTGATTGAGCGTCTAGAATTCCGCGGGACAGCAATCTCAGCCAATCTCTATTTTGTGCCATTATGCGCCAGTGTCGAGTGTCGATTGGCGAGTGTCCGAGCGAATATAGTTGATAAGATGGTAATTGCTTTTGCATTCCTGCGTTCTCCCCCAGAGCCCGTGATTTCCACGATTGGAATTCAACGCCGCAATTAGCGTAATTAGTCAATGGGAATATCTCCGGCGACGTACCGACGTACCGCCGTCCACGACGTCTGGCCGTGAGCTAGAGAGCCTTGACACCCGTCCACCACGTACGAAGTAGACGCCCCCACTGACCGCCCTCGCTCTAGATCCCCATCTAGCTGTGGTTCTAGACGATGTCGGTCATCGGAGCAGCCAGCGGCAGGCAGCCCACGGAGCACGCGGCACTCTCGTGGCCACCCCTACCCGACTGGCCCCTTTCTTACAGTTCAGCCATCGATATCTAGATTGTCTAAGTTTGTTTGACGCGGGCAATGAGGCAGGGGGAGGCGGGGCTCCCTGGGCTAGAGGTCTTTAAATGGCGCAGTCACTAAAACTAAATTTATCAGTGCGCTCGGCGCTCGGTTCTGTCAACTAGCTGTGATCACGCGGTTCCCCACTGGCTGGCTGGCTACGTAGCTGCCCAATCTGGGCGCTCTGAATGGGAGGCGGGGAAAACTCCAGCGATCCGTTCGTCTGGGAGCCGTCTGGCGGCGATAAGCCAAGACTGGCCCTCTAGACTTTGGCCGCACCAGTTCCAGATACCAACCTCGGCCTCCAGCTCGGATGAGACGCTTTCGCTCCGGGGGGTTAATGGCTGTCAATTGTTAATGTTTATGGGGCTTGACCGGGGCGATGTTACGCGGTCTCATCGTGAAATTAACGTTAATGAGACCGGCAAGGATTGTATAACGCTTATTACTTGGGGTGCTCGCCCGCCCACCTAGGCGGGCCCACCTGGAAGCGTCCAGCACGTGGCGGGGTTAAATTGGCTTTCGAGACCGAAATAGAAATCTTAAAGAGCCACATAAGCACTGTCAGGTACAAAAGAAGAGACCACCGACAGGTTTTCTATTTTATACAAAATTTAAAAATACAAATTCAATTTGCGACAACGACGGCGAATCGGTAATTTGCATAGAAACCAATTCATATCTATCATACGCCACGTTGACCAGAAAGCCCGCCAGCCAGCGGCGCACCCAGCGCAGAAAGAAGACTTCGGGTAGCGGAAGTCTGATCGCGGTAGACTTAACGACGCTGGAGAACGACGGCTAGTGTCTGGTCCGGTCTGGTCTGGCCTGGCGTTATGTGATGGGGCACGGTCCCCAATCATGTGTCTATTGTCCCAAACTGGTTTCCCTATGCACACGCTCCACTGATTTACTGTTCGCTAGCTAGCCAAAGCCGAAGCACAAGCTCATCTTTTGATTGTGTTCTGCTTTCAGGAACTGCCTGCGCCGCATCGCCCGTCACGATGAGCAGCAATTCTCCAAAGACAGCATCGTCAACGTGATGGAGAAGTTTGTGAAGACTGTCAACATTATGGACGACACCATACTCGTGCCATGCAGGCTCATGGATCGACAGGTTGGTAAAGCATTCCCTCCGCAAAAGCAGCCAGCAACTCGTACTTATCCCTGGCTACTCCCGTTTGCTTGTTCTCCGGCAGATCGGCGACAGCACTGACATCATCCCGGCCACCATCGGCAAGGACACGACCGCCAACCAGCTGACACAGAGCTCCAGCGCCCAGGGCAAGCGGGGAGCGGCACACTCGAAGAACGTGCAAGACTTCCTCAGCGCCTCCGAGCTCTTCAATCTCTACAACATGCTCAACTCGCTGAAAAAAGATCTGCTCTGGACGGCCAACCAAGAGGACGATGAGCAGCACCCACAGCAGAGTGAGCAGCAGCTGCAGCTCAATGCCAGCTCCAATTCCACTTCGAATTGCAATCCCAGCGACAGCAAGACTGAGTCCAGCACAAGCAACCCCGCTGTCACAGGCACAGGCCCAGGCACTTCTAGTGGCATCAAGGGACATGTGCGTCGCACCTCCACCGCCTCCATGATGTCCACCAACTCGGTGAGCAACATGAGCGACTCGGACTCGGACATCTCGCAGGAGAACGACTCGGGCCTGGAATCGGACGGCAACAAGAGCGACCACGCGCAAAGCACCGACGGCAGCGACATCGTGGATGTTACCAAGTCAAAGCAGGCCTCCGGAGACAAGGCCACGGAGCTGGCGCAGCGCTGCCGGAGGCACCTGAACGGTTTGTACCAGTGCCTGGAACAAATGACAGAAGCGGCCAACTACCTGACCGCCAGATACCAAAGTGATATTGGGCCCGTCTAGGACGTCCCTCTTCTTCTATACTCTTCTCCTATTCTTCAATCCCTAGCCCTAAACCTGCTCCCATTAGAGAGCAGCTACCTTCATACCATAGTCGCGGGCGGGTCTCTACTCTCATTAGTATCAAGTAAACCAAGTGTGAGGTCTTTCTTTAACTGTAACTGTAACTGTAACTGTAACTATATCCGTATCTGTATCTACTATGTATATGCTTATGTATATGTAACTTGAGGGGGTGCTAAGAAAGACAGACGATGAAGATCGATTGTATAAATGTATAACTGAGGATGATGATGCTAGTTTAGTAGTGGATGGAGCAGCCTTAGCCGAAAGCAACAAATTAACAAGTCAACAATATGTTCGTTCTATTGTATAAATTGGTAGCCTCTTCGTTTAATCAGTCTTATGGGTTTAAAGGGAATCGGAATCGAAGTGACTAAATCGCAGCCCAAAAGTCCCTCGTATATATTGTTTATTGGAAATAGAAGCTAGCTACGGGAACTGCAAGCAAACACACTGTTCAACAAGTACAAGAAATCTAATTTCTAACTAAATTACACACACACACACACACACACACACACAAGGGAGGTGGGGGGTCAACGGCAACGGTATGGGGCGACGGGAGGATTAGGCGCCGCCCCCACTCCACTCTTAGTTCGTAATGCTAAGCTTATATATACATATTCCACAACTGTTATTGTAATTGTTTAAGCCAACTATTTGTGCCGTTATGTTTGGTTTGATTTCCTCCCCCAGCGTCACTCGGTGGGCGGATCGATCCTCTGGAGGCGGGTCAAGACGCAGATCCCATAGATCTCGCTGACACTCCGCCTGTGTCCGCAGGACGCCATCCCACCGAATGTCGCTGTCGCAGAGCAAACTGTAAATTACTAACGTTAATAGCGCTTGTGCAAGAGCTACGAAAGAGAATTATTTATACAAAATAAATAAATTTTACTTAGAAAATATATATGTATGGTATATATTATTCCACCTGCTCATTTTTCTTTTCTTCTGGCTTGGCAACGATAAAGAAAGTGCCGACAGAGCTGAATTTGTCGACTTGCGACTTTGTGGGGCTCGTGCGATGGGTACAAAGGCCAGTTGCTGGTTGAAAGGTGGCTGTGGCGTATGGCAATGGCCATTGTAAATGTGCCATATAGATTACAGTGGAGTCTCGCTAACTGAACCACGGCACTCTGATGTGAAGGATGCGGAGGCCAAATGAACTACTGGCTTGGTCCCATTGTAGATCGTTTCTTGTTTTCAATAAAGTAGTCTTGGAACTTACGCAAAGGGTCTTCAATCTAATCTTTTTTAGATAAACACTTCGATTCCGGCGCCTCTATCTTGCACTTGGCAAACAAAGGAATTGACGTATTCGGATAAATATATATTACTTTATCTGATTATTATTTCCTTCATTGGCCATATCTAAGATGCCCAGTTAAGCACTCCCCGTAAGTCCAAGTCAGGAACTGCTCTATCTTATCGCGCTTCCCGGCCTACTAATTTTGGGTGGACGCGTGCCGCGGCATCTGGAAAGTCACTAGTTTTATTCCTCTGCTGATTTTGATTCGGAATAACCGCTGAGGGAGAGGCAGAGCCAGAGGAAACTTTTCCCACTCTGGCAACGGGGTGTGAACCAATCTTATCGCCACACACAGTTGATAATGTCTGCCTAAGACCTGGGGAGTGCTGCAATTACAAAATAATTCCCCGCCCGGGCCGATTCATAGCCTGTGACCGTGAATAAACTATCGATCATGCGACTGACTAATGGCAATAGCTCTTCCCTGCTCAAGTTCAGGGTGGCGGCGGAAGGCTCTTCAGCTCTTGGACTCGTGGCCGGCATGGAGAGCTGTCCTTCCATAGTATTACATCTTCTGGTAGCGGTTATGGGTAATGGGGTAATCTGCTTCAGAATGTCAGGCCATTTTGGTAAGTACATGTATCTGGGCCAAGTTAATTGTGCTTTCCGCCGCGGCCACTTGAGCTGCTAGTTAGTGTTTATTTCTGTTTCTATTTTGGCTATTTGTGTGCTCTTGGATGTGGCCTTATCGTGGCGGTGACGACGAGAATCGCGAGCACTCTGAATAGAAGCCATGAACTTGTTTCGTGCTTATCGGCAGACTCCACTTGAGCGGTTTCCAGGGTCTTCCTTCTGCGCCATGCCATGGCCCACTGTTGTGCATCCACTGGAATTCACATCCGAGTCCGGCTGGGATTTCTGTGACTCCTCTTCCCTCTTCTCCGGTAATCAATTAACGCCCATCTAAGGCTTCCGCGTCGCGGGAGGGGTTTGGGGATGGTGAATAAAGTCGATGGCGAATCGCGCCAGTCTCGATTTCAGTATCAGTTAACTATTTCATACATTTATTTTGGCCTGGTGGATTGGCTGCTGTGAGCCAACAAAAAACTTGTTTACGGTTCTAGCTCGCTTTCGGCTTCCGCTTGTTGTTGGCGCTCGCCTTAACCCGGGGAGGCGGCGTAGATAGACGGAAGTATCATAACTCAGCGAAGATCGATACTCGAACACCGTCGCGCCGCCATTCGTCCATTGTGTTCGCTTCCGTTTATTGACCCCACCTGAACCTTGGACAGAAGAATCTCAATCGGAATTAGCATAATCCCAGCAGAGCCGAGATCAAAAGAAAGTCGCTGTAGTCGGCGTTAGTCAGCGGTTTGGGCCCTCTATGTAACTGGTCAAGCGCTGCCAAGCTGCCCAAGGTCCAAGTTCTCCAAACTGCTAGCTCCGAGTTCGCTAAGCTCCAAGCTTCGGTCTCCAAGGCTGCCGCTGCGGTTCTGCAGCATTGAGCTGCTGCAGCCGAAAAAAAAACAAAAAACGAAAATTCGGAATCAAATTCTATCACGTGCCGCTGCCGCGATCCGAAAATAACTCGGCGGCATGCAAATCGAAACGAGAAATTAATTAATAACGGCACTCGGAGCAGCTTCAGCTTCGAGATTAAGATGTGGGGTCGGGCCGAAAATATCGTGAAACACTTCCGTTTAACCCCAGCAGCTCGATAGATCGCAGGCGGAAGCCAAGGCAAGCCTAATCGATCTCGTAGCTCGCATAATTTCCGTTAGGGCCGAGAGGTGGTCCCCCAGTAACCGACTTCCTGGTTCCAGTTCCATTCTCGGACGCTGTCCGTCCGATTTGGTCGGGGTTCTGGGACCAAATCGGGGCGCCTTAATTCCGCATTATGCTGGACAATTACGGCCCATCTGCGATGCCCCGATAGATGGAACAGAGCCAGCGCAAACAGCTCATAAGCAATGCCTCACGATTTCGCGGGTGACGCGGGGAGCGGCCTGTGTTGGCGGCCAGCTCGACGACGCGCCGGTTCATGGCTAGCAGCCACTGGTACAAAGTCCAAAAACTCGAAATTCCACACCAACACACACTCGTGGAGCGGGATCCGAGAGCTTGGGCACATTACACAGAGCGCTAAATCATGCCAAAAGAGATTCATTCACGAACATTCTGCGGAGGTAAGTCCCCTTCGGCGCGCGACCCGCTGCTGCTCCGGGTCGCAGCCGGACTTGCGACAACCTCTCAACTTCATCTCCGGCCGAAAGGGGAGTAAGCGCTAATTGAGCACCCTCAAAGGTAATTAGCTCGGTCCACTCCAAGCTCCACACACCTGTGAAAGGGAGGCACACACTGCACATACGCACTCCCAGAAAGGTGGGCCAAGTTCACAGAGCTGTTGTGACGTCGGCGGGAGGGCCAGAACAGGCAGCTCCACTGATTTGGAGCCACTGGATCGTGAGCGATGATACACCGAAAGAAACCGAGGAATTCCATTGTACCTATTAAAAAATAAGGACAGGGATTATTAAACATATAGATATCAAGTTCATTTATATTAAAAATTGTAATACCTCTTGAATTAATGAATACGTTCGTCATCGAATTTCATGTCGAGTGAACCAGGAACGGGTTCTTGGAGCTCTGGGGAGAGTTCTGACTGTGGCAATGTGAAGCGACTACCGTTGGGCGACCAACAAGCAACTGTGACCTGTTTAGGCGGAAGAAGCAGCTGAAGGGCAGAAGGGTGATCCCCGCCACTCGGATGCTGAGCCGTCGTCAGAACCGGCCAATCAGCTGCGCAAATTTTTGCACACTGCCGCATGACGGAGCTGTTTTCCTTTGTCAACTCCGGGCCTGAGCTTTCCCCGCTCAGGGGGAGGCGTCAATTGGTTTGGTATTGCGCACATTTAAGGCCAAGTGGCGAAACTCTGGAGATGTGGTGGCTGACGCAACTTTGAGAACTGGCCAAGGGGAACGATCGAAACGAAACGAGGTGCATTTGGCCCGTAAGTTTCCCCAATCTGAAGATCACTCATACGCCCGGTGTACGGTGGCAGTGTGTGCGTGCTTACAGGCTTACAAGAAGAGGCGGCAAAACCTAACACTCAGGCGAGTCATTGGACTAGTTTCATAACTGCCAAAACAACAACGTGCCTCCACAATCCCTCCGCCTTCCCTCGTCGCACCTGCCCGCACCTGTTTTGCGCTGAGCGCAAGCGCAGCGCAGTTCGGCTCGCCGCCGAGTCGGTTTCAGTTTCGGTTTCTACTTCGGACGCGGGCTCTCGGGCCGGGCTCAGGTGAATCTGAATGCCACACACCTGGGCATGACCTTCATGGCTAAAAACAGCGACTGCGCTGCCCGTTGCGGCGATGCGACGCCGGCCGAGACTGCGACAGAGGGCACAAACTGCGGCGAGCCAACACTAAAGTAACATTTTATGGCTAAAAACCCAGCTAGCCGACAACAACAACAAGAATCTCGATAATAATAACAATAATCGACAAAGACGTTAAAAAGCAGCAACAACAAGTCAACAGACAACTTGACGGCTAACAAAAACGACAACAACCCCGCCTTATCCCCCGCTTCCTCTCCCACCACTGCCAAACTTCCAAAGCTTTCGAGACGAGATCAAAAGCAAAACTGCAGGCTGAGACGAGCCCGAAATTGCTGACGGGATAGGGCCTTGGCCACAACGCACTGAGCAATACACTATCAGGAAATGCCTCTCCGGGCGAAATTAAGGTTTAAAATATTTGTACACCCTTGGAGATTGCAATTACATCATTAATATTTAATACAATATAAATTATATTAATTATGTTAAAAATAAAAAAAGTTATGCCCACTTCCATCATTATATTCCCCTATACAATTTTGCAGTCACTGTCTTACACTCACAGTTTTGCATATTTTACGACATTTAACGATCGTTTCTATGGCATATACATATATGATATAGTAGTTTGATCCGGCCCAGCCAAAGTTTCCTTTTCGTTTTTACTGAATTTTCCCTTTGAAATATCTGAAATAGTTTATATAGTACCCTTCCCAACGGACCGGCCCCTGCTCCTGCCAGTGGCCACCACATCGTGGATGAGGAACCAGTTCTGGCCATATATAGGACGAGTGGCGTCTGAGGTACAGCAGTCGTGCCTCCTTTAAGCGGCCACCAGCAGCAACCATTTTATGACTCTGGCAATCTGTCCGGCCATGTTTAATGCTCATTCGATGTTTTAAGCGTGGCCTGCCCAATTGGTATTCCGTCCGGCAGTCCCTCGCCTGGCGGCTCACCCGCTCCCATGCCACCCATTTGCATAATTAGCAGCCGAGACGCAAACGTCGACGGAGCCGTAGCAAGTCCATGATCTGTCTGCTAATTTTCCATTGTTGATGCTCTTCTGGGGATTTTTAGAACACTGCCTGACTGGGGTTTATTTTACCGGCGGCCAGACGCAATATAATGGACGAGATGACAAGAAACGGGGATGAGCGGCGACGACTCTGGAAATTCCACAATGACGGAGCCAGAAAAAACCCAATCAAGATCACACAAGAACTTCAAAATATTGGTCCTTTATTGGCCACTTAAGCACATGGGTCAGTATTTCAGTCATAATGTGATTGGGGAATGGGTTCACACAACAACAAATATCACTCATACCACGTGTGGTACCGTCGTGGATCTGGCTGCAGTCTCATCCTGAAATGCGGTGTGTCTAAACTATGGTAAGTCGTCGTATCAAAAAGCTCGTTGGATTGTCTTAAGGTCGCTGCTGTTGTTCAAGTCGGAAAACCAATTGAGTATTTGGAATCTAGGGCGCATAAATTACTGCCATGTCTCCATGAAGGGAACTACGCGTTAGCGGTGGATCGGGCTGGACTTCTTGATTCGACGGCGTGCGTCTTTCGCGACAGCGGTCACTGCTCGCTCGGTGCGCTCGGAGTCCGATGTTCAAGTGTCGCACCGCGGGTGAAACTAATTAAGTAAATTTAACACGGCACACCGGAGCACTCCACTACGCCGCCTCCTGCTCCTCTAATGGCAGGCACTAGTACGCAAGTACGTAAGCGAAAACGAAAACTAATTGCAATTTCAATTTCAATGGAGAACACAAGTGGGCAAAGCTACAAAGGCATAATTGTTTGGATATATGTATATATATGGTAACTAATATACTTACTACTCGGCCAATGGCTTGATATTGGGCTTGGGGTTTTCATTAAGTTTATTATCACGTTACAGTATTGACTTAGATTATGTATGTATGCTTTGTGTGGGTTCTATAGCGTCTTTATCCATACTAATTGGACACAACACAATACATAATTCAATAAATCCAAATTACAACCAATTACAACCCCCGAGTCGGAGGAAATCATTATAAACCTTGCCAATACAACGCCAGCTTCAACCAATGTCTGGCATTCAAAAACACAATCAACCTTCATTCACTTAACTAAGGAAACAGAACAGTGAAACAATGTCTTTTTCTTCTCCATTAAACTACACACAAACAATTTGGCTAACAAAATTTCAGATTGGATGGATAATATGTTTTACTTAAAGGACTACACTTCCGAACACTTTGCGATAATGCTGATGATGCTAATTGTGAAAGGTTCTACCATAAGTTAAGTTGAGTTCTCTAAGTGTACGCGTAGATATGCATCGGAAATAGAGGAATTTCGACATCAAACTAAGGAGTATTAAGAGTTATTGACTAAGAGCAACGTATTCAAGCTAGGGCTGGTTAGTATATAGGATATTTAAGCCGGATATGCCAGGGAGTCGGTGTTCTAAACACATTCTCCACTTGGCACATCCATTCTAAGTGAGAAACGCAAGTTTATAGTATATAGTATATAGGAAAAAAATAAAATATTACTAATACTTCAGCTGATGTGTTAGAAATAAGAGCTATGATATATCGAGCAACGGAAACGAGAAATCAACATCAAAAACAATTCGCTACAAATTCTACAAATACTTTGTAATAAGTAATAACTTTCTGCTCCAGTCCGTAGTTCCTATTACAACACTCACCGAGTGTTACCATCAATGTAAGTAGTCGTATTTTCTTATTAGCTAGAAAGTTATTGCGCTCACTTGACGTGTCTAGTCTGAGGGATTCGGTTGGACTTGGTTTAACTTAGTTATCATTACGGTCTAGATTATGTATGATGGTTACATGTGATGATGATGATCTTAACCCTAGTAGTCAGTTCACTCAGTTCTATTCACCGTTCAGGCCACTCAGCTGATGGCTCTGATGCTCCAAGCTCCGCTTCAGATCAACAATGGTGTTCAGAATGAGTTGCTGCTTGCTGCCGCCTCCCATTGCCGCCTGACCCTTGGCCTCGTCCAGTGTCACGTCTTGCATTGAGCTTTTTGCCGACACAGAAGCCAAGAGCTGAAGTTGCGAACGTTCGTTCGACTTGCTCCGTCCGTTTGCCTCTGTAATTTCTGTCGTTATAAAGTGGGTTTATGCCCAACACTTATCACTCACCCAACTCCAAGTCAAAGTTCTTCTTGATCCTCTCGAAAGAGGAGCTCCCCTTGTACACCTTGCGCTTCAGTGGCTCGCTGTGCGGGCAATAGAAATTGTTGTTAATTAGGGACTCAGACTGCAACTGACTCTGGAGCTTAGTATCCACATTGTCTCTCGTGTTTGGCTGATGCTGCAAGTGGTTGTGATTGCCCACATCCTCCACAGCTACGCAGCACTCCATCTCCGAGTCGCTGCCGTTGAAGCTTATAACTGTGGTTGTGGTGGTCGATGTCACCATCATGGTGCGTCGCTTGCCCATGGGGCTCTCCTGGAAACGCCTGCCATTCAGCTGCAACTGAGGTGAGAGCGGAGCCTTTGGTAAATTGCCGTTGTTCATCTTGCGTGGCGGCAGCTCCGGTGGAGCGTTTTGGTTCATGAAGTTGGTTAGATGCGTCTTGCGAGGACTGCAGCGACCCAGTTTAGGACTGTTGGGCGGCGAGACAGCAGACGAAGTCTCAAACTTCAGCATCTCGATGCGTTTATTGATCGCTGCGGCCAGTTCATTCTCCAGGGGAGTGCTATTAGAGGGAGGAGCCTGGTTCTTAGAGTCTACCTCACTGTGCTTGAGCATCTCTACGCGCTTGTTGGCCAAGGGATTCAAGCGCCGTGGACTGGCGACGGGTGTGTCCCTGGGAATGCTATAAAATATTTCCTCATTGGAGAATCTTCTCAAAGGAGAAACTTAGTTAAATATTAATACCTCTGCAAGCTGTTCTTCATGGACTCCAGCAGCGACTCGGCCTCCATTATAAGCTGCTTGTATTTCATATCAGCCTCCAGGTCGGCTTTAAGTAGAGCCTTCTCGCTCTCTGCGATGGTAAGTGAGTTATTTTTATTGACGCTGCCAAAGATTAGTGAATTGGAGCGATTCGACAGTGGCGAAGTCTTGTAAATCCTGGAATTTAACGGGCTTATATAAAATAATGATACCAGATTACGAACTGGACATACCTTTCCCTGTGACCCAGAAGATTACGACGCAAGGAGACAGGCGTACCTCCCACGCTTCGAGTCCCACGAGGCTCACTTAGAGGCGAGAAAGGCAGTTTTTCACGGTTCTCGCAGCTCTTCTTGCGTGTCTTCAGGAACCGCTTGCGTCGTCGCTGCTGAGAGCCATCGACCGCCTCCTGGCCGCTCTTGCGCCGCGAGCGAGTTGACGACTTCCGCTTTAACATGGGGCTCATAGGCTGGTGGGAATAATAGTGGCAACTTCCCAGATTGCGTGTCAGATCCTGCCGATCGAGCACCACCTCTTGCATGGATGATGTGTCTATAAAATCAATGTCCAACAGCTCGTCCGTGTCGCACTCGTCGCCCGCATCCTGTCCAGTGTCAAGCTCAGAAGCACAACAGTCAGTGGGATCCGAGTCACTGCTGGAAACGGAAGGGAAAATGGGTGGAAAGTGAGCAATTCCACTCGAGTTGGCCTAACTGTAGCGCTCACCTGAGTATGTCAGTCTCCTTCTCGTAGATGTAGCTCTCGTCAAACTTCCCAATCATCTCGTTGAGGGT
This sequence comes from Drosophila bunnanda, assembly GCA_035046265.1. NCBI lineage: Eukaryota > Metazoa > Arthropoda > Insecta > Diptera > Drosophilidae > Drosophila > Drosophila bunnanda. The sequence continues at coordinate 329,416 of JAWNOB010000029.1, forward strand.
CGCCTCGTCGTCGCTGAGCACAAAGGAGGTGGTGGTGGCCCCTGTTCCGCCACCAGCTGCCACAGGAGCTGAAGTTGTTGTAGTCTCCCCTTGTTCCACGTGAAGTCGCTTTATGGTGTGCGGGGCATGCAGATTTTCCACTTCAGTCGACGAAGAAGAGCCCTCGGACTCGTAAGCGACTCCTGTTCCAGGTGCAACCACAATACCAGCACCAGGACCAGCACCAACCCCACCGCCTGCAATGTCCGCACCCACACGGGCCGACTTGCTGGGAGTGCCCCTGCCGCTGGGGGTGGCTTTGTTTACTGTTGTTTTGGCTGCCGTAGCCGGAACTTCCAGCTCATTGCTCGACTTAATGCCCGACGAAGTGGTGGAAGTGGTGCTGGTTGCATCCTGCTCCAAACGCGAGGGGCCCGACGAGGCTGGCAAGTGCTCGCCTGTGTTGTACCAGGGATTGGTCCTTATGCGACAGCGCTGTCTCGGCGAGGGAGCTGCAATGGAGGAGAGAACGCAAAGCAAAGTGGGACATTACTCCAGTCAAGTTTGGCCCCAAATGGGGTTAATTGCTCTGTTGGCGGCTCAACTCCACGCCCACAACTCACATTCAAAAAGCTTCGGCTGCTGGCGCAGGACCAGCGGACTGGGAGACGACTCTAGGCCGAAGTTGCTCTTGGGCAGAGGATCCATTGGCGACATTTCCTCGATGCGGTTCAGGCCGAACTTGTAGCGCTGCGCCTCGATGGCCAGCGAGTTGACACTCTTGGGGAAGTAGTGGGTGCCCGAGCGCATGTTGATGTAGTACTCGGGCGGGTTGCAGTTGCTGGCCGCGCACGGCGAAGTGCCGTCGGTTGAGTAGCCTGTGGAGTAGGCGCTCTCCGGGGAGGGCAGGCTGTGCGGTCGTGGGCCTGGCATGAAGTTGCTGCGCTGCACCCCTCGGGGAATTCGCATCCGCGACCCTGCTGGCGGAGCAGGTGGTATGGGCGGCGTAGAAGTCAAGTTTTCCAGAGACTCGCTGCCCAGCTGAACCGGCGCCAGCTTTGAGGGCAACAGGCGCCCATAACGCACATGGTTGCTGCCTTGCCTGACTGGTTCTTCCTCGTAAATGAGGCGCATGGCGCCCAGGTTCTCAGACTGTGGCCGCTGGTGATGCGCCATGGGAGCCGGAGGCCGGAGCAGCAAAGCGCCCACCTCTTCGTACTCCACCTCCTCCTCGGGTGGAATGTGATAATCCCCATTGGAGGGTTGCTCCCTGAAGGTGGTCTGCTTGCCGGAAGAAGGTTCCTTAGAGCCGGTAGACCAAGACAAAGACGATATGGATGACGACGAGCAGTTAACCCGGATGGGAGACTTGTCAGCGCCAAAGCTATCCTTGCTGTTTGGCACGCTTAAGTTGTGTGATGGCTGCTGTACCTGCAGGGGCTCCGGGTGCGCCTGATAGCAGTTCGGGGCGTACAGCAGGTTGTCCGACTTGGGCGATGTGATGGTGTACGAGTCGTCATCCGGGGATTGCCAGCCATAGCGACGACTTGGGGGCTATGTAAGCGAGAGGATTATAATTGATCGTTACTAAAGGGGACAACCGCTTACATGGCACTGAATGGGCGACACTTCGCGCCTTCGCACTGGACTGGCGATGCTGTGGCTGCCACTGCTGGTCAACACCGGACTAGTGAGGTTGCTTCCTTGCGGTGGGAGGGTGCCCGCCTTCTTTCCGTTCCCATGTCCGGAAATGGAGCTGGCCGTCTCCGCGGCGGCCTGCTTGTGTTTGCTGCCCTTTTTGCGGGGTCGCACGATGTGCGTCTCCATCCAGGAACGCAGTTTGGACCCGAACATCGTTCTGACCCGTAGTCTTAGTCAAAATGGACGGATTCTAGTTGCTGACGTAACTAAAATGAAGGATGGAGGCAGAGAGGAGCCATTAAAGCTAGCTGGTAAATGCAATTCGCTGCAACAATGGAGCACAAACGGACTCCTGGGACCACTTTGCGATGATAAGGAAATCCATTTAATCCGGCAAAAAGGCAGGGTCGCAGTTTCTATAGTTTTCTCCTGCCCCTGTCTGTGTGGGTATGTGCGAGAGTGGGTGTTGGGTGGCGGAGTCTTGGCATTTGCAAAATTACCTTATTCGCAAATGCGGCCAACGTTGTCTGCTGCCTCATAATATCCTTCCTTTACGCCTCCTCTTATTGTGCGAGCGAGATAAAAGGCGGACCCAACGGTAAACCTATACGGCGCACACACACGGATACGAGCACGGACACACTCCCACGCCTGTGTTTGTTTGTTTTTTGTTGCCGTTCAGTTCACTTCCGTTCAGGCCGAGTACCGACGCACCGAGTTGGGGGTTGTTTGTAAGCCTGCCCAACGATGGATGCTAGCCTCAAGGACTCCACTGCCGCCCCCAAAACGAAGCCAAGCTGTGCGGTGAAGTATGTGTGTGTGTATGTGTTTGTATGGGAGTGGGTCTTTGGCTGTGTGAGTTGTCTGTGTGCGTCTCGTCCTCGGTTGTAAATCCCACGTAACTGTGAATTTTATGTCGAGCTATTTTCCCTTTTCGGCTGCAGACTTGAATGCTTAACCATTTTTTACAACTTTGCGAATATTGTTATTGTTGATTGGTAATAGTCGAACTTCTATTCGATTTGTGTTTCATGCAAATTATTCGAAAATGTTGTAGGCAAAATTATAAAAAAAAGCAGATTGGCTTTTCGAAGAAGAACGGCAAGTCCCGTTAGATTGCGGTGCTGCTACGGAAAAATGCTACGATTTACTCGGTTTTTTAACTTATTTCCGGTTGTTTTATAATTGTATGTATTGGTATGGGATGTATAAACTTTTCGGTGGTTGCGAGACAAGCGTGCGGAAGAATTTCAACTAATGATGCGCGGACCGGCGCGAAAAGAAAGCGTCCGCCGCCGTCAAAGGAAAAAAAGCTAATGACGGAATGCGCAGCAAGGACTTCCAAGCCAGCCGTTACGAATTCGAAATTGTATGCCGCTGCAAGGAGTCCTTGTGGAATTATTCAGATTGAGATTGGGTTTTTTTTTACAGCAAGTTTTTCACGTAAATCCATGGAATTATAGAGTTTAGCCTAAAAGTAATCAATTTATATGTAATTTTGAGTACACCCCGCAACGTTGTGCAGCACTGCGTGCAAGTGGCCACCGGAACGCAGTTGTGAGCACCAGATGACTTGTGGCGTTGTCTAACACTTCGTATTAAAATTTATCGTTGGAAAACATGCGCTGCTATTACGAGGAGCTGGGGCTCCAAAGGGACGCCAACGATGGAGACATCAAGACCGCCTATCGCAAGCTTGCCCTGCGCTGGCATCCCGACAAAAACCCCGACAGCCTGGAGGAGGCCAAGGAACGATTTCAGCTGCTCCAGCAGGCCTATGAGGTGCTGTCAGATCCTCAGGAGCGCTCCTGGTACGACAACCATCGCGAGCAGATTCTGCGGGGCAAGAATTCGGAGTACGCTGATAACTGCCTGGACGTGTTCCAGTACTTCACCAGCAGCTGCTACAAGGGATTCGGCGACGACGCACAAGGCTTTTACCGCGTCTACGGTGACGTCTTTGTCCAGATCGCCTCGGAGGACATCGAGTTCATGGACGGCGACGACCACCTGGGCTTGGCGCCCGAGTTTGGCAACGCGGATAGCAGCTACGAGCAGGTCGTGGGTCCCTTCTACGCCTTCTGGCAGGCCTATAGCACCAAGAAGACCTACGAGTGGCTCTGTCCTTACGACGTCCGTGAGATCAAGGAGCGCTTCATTCTACGCAAGGTAGAGAAGGAGATGAAGAAGATCGTTCAGGCAGCCCGCAAGGAACGGAACGAGGAGGTGAAGATCAGCGCTTAAATTAACTTTCTTTGTTGTCACATCTATTCTTAACTTTCACTGCAGGTGCGCAACCTGGTAAACTTTGTTCGCAAGCGGGATCGCCGAGTGCAGGCCTACAGGCGCGTGCTGGAGGAGCGGGCTGAGAACAATCGCGTGAAGCAAGAGGAGAAGCGAAGGGAGCAGCTGCGGAAGCGGCAGGAGGAACTGGCGGCCGTCAGGAAGAACATGGTTGTCAACGAAGGCTACGAGGAGCAGCTGAAGCAGTTGGCGCAGCAGTATGGCAGTGATTCGGACGAGTACACGGATGACGAGGACGAAGACAACAATGAAGGCGCCGCAGAGTCTGAGGACGAAAGCGATCCAGACCTGGAGGTGGAGTACGTTGATGATCTCTACTGCGTAGCGTGCAACAAGACATTCAAAAACGCCAAGGCGAGGGGCAATCACGAGGAGAGCAAGAAGCACCGGGATAATGTGGAACGGCTGCGTCAGGAGATGGAGGCCGAAGAGGAGGCCTTCAACGGCGATGCCTCCTATGAAGATAGTTTAAACGGAGTGGAAGAGGCTCTGGAGCAAGCCGAAATCGCCGATGACCATTTATCCGGCGCCGAGGCGATTAGCGAAGAAGAATCCACGCAGACCAAGCGCACCAAAAAGAATAAGAAATCCAAGAAGGCGGTTGCCCAGCAAGTGCTGGAGGAAGCAAGCGATGGTTCAGATGATCCCATAGACCTGAAGGCCGCGACGAAGAGCGAATCCGAGGACGACGACTGGAGCAGAGGCAAAAAAGCCGCCAAAAAGAGCAAAAGCAAAAAGACGTCAACAAATAAGGCGCACATCGCAGAGCCAAGAGCTTCAGAACCAGCACCCAAGGAGGCCAGGGCAGCATCCGAATACGTTGCCAAGAGCGGTGATGAGGATCTCGTAGCGACAACAACGCAACACACCTGCGTCACCTGCCGGCTCGTCTTCGACTCTAAGAACAAGCTTTTTGCGCACCTGAAGAAGACGAACCACGGCGTCTACATACCCAAGTCCAAGCCAGATGTCGAGGGCAAGCCGCCCGGCAAGGCCAAGGGCAGGCGCAACAAGTAGTCCTGGAGGGATAGCCGTCCTCGTATCCGTAGTCTAGAAAAGTTAGAAGTTTATTTATGCTAATGTTAAAGATAATTCGAGAATGAAGTTATGTGTGCTCGCTCTAAGCCAGAGATTGTGCTCCTTATTTCCTGAGGCAGCTACGGAATGCACACCAGCTTGCTGCCGGACTCCACGCTCCGCCGGACACGAGAACGCATATTGGAAGACTCCGCCTTCAGACTCAGGCCGGCGGCCGCAAAGGTGAGTAACACGCCGATAACTGCGCAGTAGAAGGATATTCCTGCGGAGGATCTCAAGTTAAAGGTTTGTCACCAGGGAATTTAACACAATTACCTATGCTGCAGTCGGCGGGATAGAATGGTTCTGCCTCCGGTCCGCACAGACGTTGGACCCGAACCGCCCGCCAGCCCAGCGGATGGAGGAAGAGGGCCAGCATCACGCTTATTCCTGAAAAAACGGAATTACGTCTTTGTGTGGGAGCAACTGAGGATCGGAGCATTTGGCTTCTTACCTGACACCACCTGGGCGCAGGCGGTCATATTGTGGATGCTCTTGCCGAACGCAGACTGGCGACAACAGGTTAGCAGGGTAAGCAGCACCGTGACCGAGAGCAGGGTGAATCCCAGTGAGACGAAGAACATGGCAGCCTTCCACTCGCCGGGATAGACGCTGCTGTCCGTGGCCAATCCGTCCAGGTCAAAGCGGCCGCAGTGGAAGCCCCCCTCCTGCATTACCTTGCAGCGCGTATAGATGCCCACCGATGACTGGCGCCGTGGATTGGCCGCTTGGGCGGGGCCCAGCAGCCACTTGGGCGTGACCAGGGCCACGGCGAAGAGCATGTCGGCCACCAGGCTGCAGAGGAACCACACCAGGCTGGCGCTCGTGATAATAACGTAGCACATATCGGCAGCTTCTTCAATTCGAGATTCCGATTTCAGCTAAGTTCACAGATTGCCAGCGACGTCAGCACTGGCTGGATAGATAATAGACTCTAAGCGTTTGGCTCTCGTTCTGTCTGAGCACGCACATCCCACACCCACCCACAGCACCGCAACAGCGTCACCCACCACCGCCGCGCCAATCGCCACCACCAGCAGCGCCGGGGCCAGAACTTCCTCCCGGCTGACCAGCCCGAAATGGAATTGTTTATTTTATGCTTTCGACGTTCACTGTTAAGCGCTCGCTTTTTGCGTCTGTTGTCTGTTTTATGTTATTCACCCCGCGCACACACGCTCACTGGTGGAGGAGGGAGTGGGGCTGAAGATGGGCTATGGTGGGAGAGGGCACTCCAGGGCTAGGGCCAGCGGTCGCGTCCAGTACTCAATTTGTTGTTGCAGTCGAAGCGGAGAAAGAATGAAAGAAAGCGAATGAAAGAACTGTGCTGCTTCGATGGCGTTTTCGCAAGTCCCCCCAGCGTCGGTGGCTATTTGGCAACTCTGTGCCACACTCTTCTGGACTTCCGTTCGCGCAGGCGTCGCCTATTCCGTTGCCGTTGCTGCTGCTCCACTGCGTCATCGCTCGCCGACACCAACCGACTGAATGAATGGGGCGCACTAAAGCCAGCTGCAGTCCCGGTCCCCAGACAGAGACGAAGACGGCGACAGAGACGGGCCCCACTGCGAGAAATGCTCATCGGAAGAATTGAATTGCGATTAAAGACAATTGATCACTTGTTCTGATAATGGGTAAGTGTAGTGCACTGAGTTCACATTTCATTAAGAACCTTATATTATTGTCTTAATTGTAAATACGAAGAATAAGGACGCAATCTTCCAAATTATCAGGGTACCTGATTTAAAATCGATCATAACTAAGCCGAATTTCAATTCGAAGCTTTACTGTGATAGATTTTATAAGTTTCACAAATCAGCATATCCAACATTTTGACAATTTTAACAATGTAACCCCTTATAAAATTTTGAAAAAAATTGAAATTTATATAAACACATTATATGCATGTCTTATTTGACAAAATAGGTTAAAACACTTTAAACAGTTAAAAAAATCCTATTTTTCTTTAAGTGCATGCAGATGTGGGCGCCGTCGCCGCAACATCGAGAGCGCAGAAATCCAGACATTCCAGAATCGGGCAGCTAAAGTGCTCTCCTTGGCTAAACCTCGCTCTCCGCGCGCACACACACGACCGAGTTGGATCCGATCCGACAACTCCACCAGCAGCAGCTCCACTCCCCCACTCCCTGGCCGAGCGGGTGAGTGAGTAATGTGGCGTCTGCTCCACTCGATTCGATCGATGCAAATGGCTCTGCTGTAATTCCGATCGGGGCGATCCCGGTCGAGCGGTTATCAGTTGACCGCGGCCACTGGGGGCCATTGCGTCATCTGGCTGGGCGCACTCTGTTTGCGTACAGCGATTGTGACCGAGTCCCTAATGAGATCCGCACACAAATTGCGCCGCCTGAGGAAATCACTTTCACTCTCGTTTTCGTCGCCTGAACAGAATTCGATAGGGGGATCACTCACATTTGGCCAAGATGCCGCGTTGGATGGCTTTCCTGCTGCTGCTCCTCGGAGTCACCCTTGTGCAGAGTCACTACTATTACGACTACGGCTACTGGGAGATCAACGAGCCTCCGCCGCTTTGCTCCGACTATGAGATGCTGGTGGTCAACACCCGCCAGTGCGTCAGACGCTGCAACATCGTCTGCCGGAACGGCGTCTGCTTCGAGGACGGACTCTGCCCCTGTGCAGACCAGTATATGGGGGCTAGTCCGGACGGACTGGTCTGTGCCGCCGAGTGCTTGCCCGGCTGCCGGGCGGCCGGTGGCTACTGTGCCGCTCCGGATCTGTGCGTTTGCCGCAAGGACCGGCACTACTACTTCGATCCTCTGTCGCAAAGGTGTCGTCATAGGGCTGCCCGCCTCCTGGATCCCTGTCTTGGGTAAGTGAGCGATCTATGACTGGAGTACAGTAACAGGATGTCCTCTGCAGACGCTGCACTCATGGCACTTGCTCCTCCGACGGCCGGTGCACCTGTGCCCAGGGCTACGAGCTGCGGGCCACCCTGCTCCACGGGCAACAGTGCATGCCGATCTGTGACCAGTGAGTAGAAAGCTCTGACGAACTGTAGCCTCTACTTAATCTCGCTCATCTCTTCCAGCGACTGCGGACCCCACGCCTACTGCTTCGCGCCCAACTTGTGCGCCTGTCGGCACAAACACCTCCATTATGCTCGCAATGGCATCTGCTCCAGGGACTATTGACCCTGGATCAAGTAAACTGCCATTGGCGAGGGCTGTTTTAGGTTCTTATTAATATCGGTCGAAATTCCGGAATTTCCTCGTAATGTTAATACGTAATTCTTATATATTATTTATTTAAATTAAATTAATTATTATCTTAGGAGAATTTAATTTTTGTGTTAAAGTATTAAGAGAGTCTGCAAACTAATAGACTTCAAATATTATTGTACAAGTTAAGAGAGTGCCCCACCTCCAAAATAGACTCAGAGAGCGTAAGAGAGCTTGGGCAAAAACTTTTGGTTGTTGCTGCTCCCATCACGCGAAGTTACATAGTGATTTTGTTATTGTTTATAACAGATGAGAGACATGGAAGGCCCGTCGCTTAAAATTTTAATTTATTACATAAATATATGCTTATACGTATGTATGTATATCCTATAGCCACCAGATCGGTGGAGAATCAAGACCGAAGCTAGGCAGAGGCATGCGTACGTGTTCTCCATGGGCGTCTCCATCGAAAGTGAAAACGGAAGAGGGGCCAACAATCTTAAAATGAGAATAATAATTTTTTATTTTTTATTGTTATGTTTAAGAGCACGCCCATGATGAAGAGAGGGATGAATGTTTGTTTACAAGGGCCTCTTGAGAGCCGCTTCTGGCTGCGATAAGAACTGAGTTTTAAAATGTTTGCCTTTCAAAATAGGAGGGCTCCAACACAGGGTAGTCCAGTTGAAGGGTATATTGGTTCTTAGAAAAAGCCCCAACCAGCAAGCCCAGAAAGCAGCGCAGTCGACGGCAGCGTCGGCGTCATTTTTAGCTTTGCGCGTGTGGCGTGTTTTTGTTTTGTTGTTGTTCCATTGGAGGCGGGCCTCTGGTTGTTGGCGACATCACACAGTGAGCAAGAATTTTGTGCTGAACAAAATTTAAATTGGATAAAAACAAACTTGATACAAACAATTATTTAAAATCACTATGCAAAGAGTTGAATATATGCAAATTAAAATAAGACATTTTTTTAATTTTATGTGGCATAATAAGATCAGATTACATTGTAAAATCCTTGCATATGTAATGTGCCAATTTCCTGTAAAATTAAAAAATCAGTAAACAAAATACAGAACATTTTATAAGGTAAAAAAAAATAAATTTAAAAATATTTCCTTTAAAATATTAATCATTTTAAAATTTTCTACAATTTTTTTCCACTGTGCCCACCACCAACAGCAGCGGCACTCGTGTTCCGATTGTTCTCCATCGCGTTTCAGTTGGAGTTTTGCTGTCCATCGGCGCGGTTCAATCTTTGGCTGGAAGCTCCTGCGCACCTCGTCCCGATCCCCAAGAGCTCTTTCTCTTTTGCAACTGCAGCACTTTGCAATTTTAATTACCTGCAAGCGGTTCGACAAGAAATCAAGAAACAGGAAAAATATGGGCCAAGTCAAGGTACGTGGACTCGGTGAAAAGCTTTTGTTGTGTGTGTACACGCCTCTTGTATACACAGAGGTACGCATCCTTTTGGTCCTGCGTGGCGGCATGCTTGGCAAGTGGGCAGCCCCTCCGTTGCCAAAGCGTGGGAAAATCCAGCTTAACAGTAGACTTAAGCGAACAGGAAGTGCTCTCCAGGCTATAGATTTCTACAAGAACTATTTTATTAGGTTTTATATCTATATGTGTGTGCTGGCTCGCGCGGCGAGTTATGTAAGCAACTCGGCGAGATGCGGCGCGTTGGCGATGCAATGCCTCATAGTAATGACATTGATTGGAGGCCGCCTGGCGGGTTGCGTGTGTTCTCCACTTACAGCATTGATTAGTCCGATTTAGCAATTATTCCTCCTGTCCCTAATCAAGCGCAGGAGACGTCCACATACGTTGAGATATCTGTAGACAAGGTATGTATTATATACATATCCGACGAAGGCGTAGCCGCTGCGCAGTTTTCGAGGCACGCACACCAAAAAAAAGCACCAAAAACAGAACAGTTTATAAGTGTTAATAAGTGTTAAATGCACCAAACCGGTTAGGGCCATCCCGGCCAGCTCATCTGTGCGAGCAGCACTCAATTTCCATTCTATTATTAAACATCATATCACAGGGGAAAAGGAGGAGGAGCAGACGGCGGCTACGCGTGTGCGACCGCCTTATCAGGGAACTTAGCGGGGGGCTTCGCCGCACTTGGGAGAGTGGAAAATATGCTGATCTCAGATAAGCTAGCAATGATTGATATTACTAGGCCGGAGACACCAACCCCTGCCTCCCGTTATCAGATTCCCAATTACCACCTGTTCTTCTTCGGACCACTAACCTAACCGCACTTCTCTGCTCTATCTCCGTCGCTGCCGATACACCCACTATGCAGAAAGCCACCTCTGCGCTGAGCAAGCTCTTCGTTTACGGAGCCCTCAAGTACGGACAGCCGAGCAACTCGATCCTTGCCAGTACTGGCAATGGGCATGCGAAGTTCTGGTGCAAGGCCACCACCACCCAGAAGCTGCCGCTGGTGATCGCTACCCGGTACAACATTCCCTTCCTGCTTAACAAGCCCGGCGTGGGCTATTACGTAACCGGCGAGATCTACGAGGTGGACAATCGTATGCTCAACTCCCTGGACAATCTAGAGGACTGCGAGGACATCTACACGCGCGAGAAGCAGGACATGAACATTGGCGTGGGCGAGGGGTAAGTATTGACGTCAGTTTCGACGTAGAAACCGAATCTGACCTGACCATCTGTTTCTATGATACTTTCATTTCAGCACCGTCTCTTGCTGGGTGTACCTGCTGCAGAAGTACCCGGAGAAGCTGCTCAACTTGCCGTACCTGTCCAGCTACGAGAACTCCAGCACGCATCCGTATATCATGCGCCACCGCCGCACCCACAAGCACCCGGCGCAGGACGACCTCAGCTACGAGGCCCAGAACTAGGCGTGTAGTCCCCTTCGGGGAGCGGCCACTATTCTTATGTTACCGGTAGTTGCATTTCTAGACCGTACATGCCCAGCTGTACGGATCGATATATACGCGCTTATATTGGCAATTGATATACACACTGATATCTGATATATACGATATGTACCATACGCATTACTTAGGTTTTAGCGAACTTAGCTTGTAATTGAAAAAATAATAAATTGAAGCAATTCAAATGAAAGTTGTCTGACTTTTACTTATATAAACTAATCCAATCGAGGTACTTTTCCATTGGCCCCATATCCCGCTCTCCACCCGATTTCTCTTGGTGTAGTCCACCAGTTGCGCTGCGAATGGCAGCAAGAAGAAGAGATCGGCCAGGTTACGTCGAGTGAGCAATCTCCGAGGCCCGATAGACCGAAGAACCGATAAGCGCCGCACCCTGTAGTGTCCCCATGAGGAGAATGTCGCAAAGGGTCTTTGTGTACGGCACGCTGAAGCGCGGGGAGCCCAACCACTATTGGCTGACGAAGAAGGAGAACGGGAAGTCCCGGTTCCTCGGTAAAGGCACGACAGTGGTACGATTTCCCCTGGTGGTGGGCACTCGGTACAACATTCCATTCTTGCTGGCTAGGCCCGGCCAGGGCAAGCACATACAAGGTGAAATCTACGAGGTAGACCAGGCCATGTTCGGCAAACTGGACGAGCTGGAGGAATACCCCAACTACTACGACCGCGAGGAACAGCCCATACGGACCGAGCAGAATGAGTAGGTGGCACAGGCAGCTGGTAGTCTGGTTGAAGAGTATCTCCCTTTACAGAACAGTCCAGTGCTGGTTGTATCTGATTCGTAACTTCCCGGAGAAGCTGCTGGCCAAGGAGCAGCTCGAATGCTACCACGACACACCGGAGAAGCCGTACAGCGAGAAGTCAGCACGCACAGTTCCGTCCCGAGACGATCTATCCTACTGACTGACGCAACCCTCTCTTACAGCTACTTAAATAGCCGGCCGGAGGACCTCAGGACAGATGAGTGAGAGAAGGACAAGAGGAGACACTTATAAAAAAGTAACGTTTATAAACGGATTTCAACGCATGGCTATTATTCGTATTCTATTACATTGATTCCATACTTCAAAAAATGCAAAACGAAATGAACAATAGTAGTTTGTGGCTGTGGCATAGGGTAGAGTAGCAGAAGGGAGGTATAGATGAATCAAGAAGCCTAGAAGGATTGCATGAGCTGGCGCAGAACCTGAAACTGGATGACTTGAGCTCGGCAGCGGACACTGTGACGGTTGACGACGCTTCCCGTGGCCAGCGTCAGCAGCAGCAGCAGTAGCAGCAGCGGCGGCAGCTGCTGAAACCTAGCTGGCTTCATCATCGAGCGATTGGAACCGGTTGGAGGCCGCCACTGGAGCACTCGTGGTCTCTTGCACACGCTGAAAGCGGCCACCATGACGTACTTCTTCGAAGGCGGGTTCGTTTTTCTTCTTGCGCTGTTCCTCCGGGCGCGCTGCACTGAGCGTTGGGAAGAACTCGGTGTTGGTTATGTCCGGGGCGGCGCGTCGAGGACGCAGGCCACCGCCGGCGGAGCCACCGCCCAGTGCGCTCCCCAAGCCAGCTTGCTGCTGCAGATACGAAAGACACGTACGGTTACTGGTTTCCAGATCGGATCGGCCAGCTGCTATCTCTACTCACGCTGTAACGTAACGCGGGAGTAACGTATGGCTTTTCCACCTCCACCGGCACCGGAATCTGCATCACCTCCTCGGCGGGAATCACCTTTTTCCAGGGTCCGTGGCCGACGCCCTTCTCACTGGCCTCTGCGTTGTCATAGCCGTTTCTGTCCTCCTCCTCCTCGTCATAGCTGGCGCCATCGGATGCGGTGGGGACACGATCTGCCCGCACTTCGGCGGGTTCAGTGGCGGTTCTGCGATGAGGCGAATTGCTTTAGAGAAGGCGAGTTGGTGCAATAGAGCGATATTGATGGGTTAAATGGAAAACGTAATAAATGCCTCGAGCTCGGATTCGAAAGAATCGTAATTTTGACACACATGGTAAAGCGCACAGAAACTCACATGGTACTCAGCTGACCTATCTTCAGGCCGCTGTAGTCCTTTCGCTGCTCCTCCACGAACTCCTTCCACTCCTCCTCGACGGGCTGCATGGCGGATAAAGCAATGGGGATAAGCGATAAGTTTTTATTTCATTATAACTCACAAAACACACCGCAACGGACTCTGACACCTTTGCGCTAGTCTCGTTTTCGCCTGCTACTGCCACGCCGCCAGCGACCGCTTCCGGTTTTTTAGGCTTGACGAGCTCTCGCTTGCTGCCATCCTCCAGGTTCTTCACCAGCTCGTCGGCGGTCACAAACTTAGTCGACTTCTTGCCCTTCTTCTTGTCCTTTTTCGCAAAGAAATCGTCCAGCTCGGCCATGTTAGAGTTTATTTTAGGCGAATGAAATTTGCGAGTTTTTCGACGGGAAATTTGGCGGTGTGACCAGACCGCTGGTGGTGGCGGTGGGACATAGTCGATGTTGTGTGCTATATATCGATTTTTAATAAATCGTTCAGCTACTGAAAAAGGACTTCTGTCCAAAAAAATATAACTTAAAAATATCCACAACTACACTACAACAAATAATTGTGAAATATAAAGTTTCCTAATACCATGTCATCAGTTGTGGCGACCAACTGGTTGTAGTCTTGAATAACTGCACTGAATATCGATAAATCATAGCTGGCGGTCTTATTCAAAAAGCCCAATAATAACGGGCATTTAATTTTTTGCAACAATATTGGCAATATGCATAATTTAATGTGTGCAAAAATCACAGGAAAGACTAAAGCACTGATTACCCATATTCGCGGCATTGGGCAACATACTCGATTTGCATAGGAGATTGATAACCACCTAATTAAGTCGAACAAAGTGGAAATCAGCAATAGCTACGACGGTGGCAGCGAATGCAAAGCTTGTCCATTGGCTATTGTGTAATGGACACCGCCGACTTCATCCAATCCGTACAAAAGCTAATTTCGCATCCCTTTTGCATATTCATGCCCAATATATCTAGAGCTCTGTCGTCTCGTCTGTCAGTGCACAAACCAATAACCAGAAAGACTTAAACTGTGGCCAAATATGTTTGCCAAGTTTGCCTATAGGGACTCCCATCCCCCACCTCGGGGCTGACCCCACCTAAGTGCTTAGACAGTGGACAACTAAGTACGGGTTCCGCCTAGATTAGCCAAGCTAATAGATATTTATGCACCAACAACACCAACCTGGCCAACGATTTCGCTTCGTTTCGGCTGCGTTTGGGCTTTAGTTTTGGGTTTGCCACATCCCGGAGCGCTCCAAACCCGAAAGCGAAACCCATTCATATTGACAAGCAGCAGGCTGGCCGCGATCAGTCTTCTTTCGAGCGTCGCAGCGTGCACATCGAGCCGTTCCTCCTCCACAACCGCCGCTCAACGCGATCAGATACCGACTCCGACTTCGATCCAATCCAGTTCGACTTAGTCTCGCATCGATTCGCGTGCGCGAGTGACGTGTTTGATTTAAAATATTGCAAGCGCTTTAATTGAGGAGAATCCGTAGCACCCGAGGTAATTGAAACACTTCACTGCCAACGTTTTTGGTGGTCTCCATCCACTCACACTGACTTCACCTGGGCAAAGATCAACTCCCCAGCTCCTTGACGATTTCTCATTATTCTTCGGGGCAATTTGGTTGCAATTCGAAGCGTTTAGCTGCCCAGCGAAGCGTTTAATTGCGACGACTGCCTCTCTAGATGCCAATCTGACCGCAATTAAGTGGCTCTAACCCAACGCTGAGATCGCTCTTCTGTGTCAGGGTCGTGTCGTGAACTGTCGCCCTGATATTTCGATACTTCCAAGTTCCGTGAGCCCTTTGCATATATTTCGGCCATAGTTTCAGTCTCAGTTTAAGTTTTCTTTTCAGTTGTTGTTTTTCTCCTGTTAATTTTATGTGTGTCTTGACTTCCATCTCATTTTTGTATCAATAGATATTTACATATTGAGGGGATTTTTTGTATATTTATATGTGAGACTGAGGCTAAGGCTGTCTATCTCAGGCCAAATGGGCAATGGAATGGAAGAATTGCCAAACATTTAAAATTTGTTCGATTTCATGGCTTAATGTTTCAGCCTCAAGTGGTTTTCTTAATGATCCTCCACGCACACACGAGCTCAGCTTCGGCTTGAGCTCTTCCTCGGCTTACATCAGCAACCTTAGAAAAGGGGTCACTCCGTCAGCCAATCAGTCAATCTTATTTACTGCACTTTGCATTGGAAAATTTTAATGACTCCCCTCCATCGTCATCATCGTTAGCTTAGATATTAGCTTAGGTATTAGTTAGGCGAAGTTCTGAGGTCGTAACCGACTTGCAAAACGCTACGTAAGTTCATCGAGGTTGCCGTTTGTAAACAAGAGGAACAAACCGTCCATAAACACAGTTACACTGCTAGCTAATTAAAGATTCGAAAATGTGTCTTTACTTAGACACGAAAGCCATACCGGTTTGGGCTTTAATAAAAATATGACAAAACGGAGGAGGGGCATCCACAAAAAAACCATAATTTATCAACAGTCTTTGGAAAACGTTTGGAATAGGCCCAGTCTTTGTAGCCACTTAAAATTGAACTTAATATAAAAGGTTAAAGGACGTCAATCCCAATGGCAGTTTTAGACATATATTAATATTAAAGTGTCACTGTTTTTACGCTGTTAACTTAGAGAGTTCTGGCTTCATTTTAGAAATCGATATATTGATTATAGTATCACTTTTTTTCACAATGTTTATCTGTAAAAGGCGTAGATCTTATTATTGTTGATATTATTATTGTCCCTGTTTTTTCACTGATTTTTATAAAGTTTATACATTAACTGCTTTCTCCTTCACATCGCTTATATGGATCAAGTTCGTTGCCTAAGTCTTTCGTTTGCAACCAACCCAACGGAGCTTCGTTGTCATAGGTTCAGTGGAAGTCTCAGTTTCAGCTTCAGTTGGAGATCCAGCTCAAGCTAGACTCTATATTTATGTGTGTTATGCTTATGACTTCGGGTTTGACAACTTGGCCAGGTCGGCGTGGCGGCGGCTCTCAAAATTCGAGGCTTGCATAAGTGCAAGCGATCTGAGGTTGTTTCTCGACGTGGCTCGGCGGCTATTTAGCTGCTCTTGCTGTGTTTTCACACATTCGGCGGTCGCGTTTTAATTGGCAATAAAGCCCCAAAAGCTGTAGGCTAAGTAATAAGCCGCCAAGCGCCAAATGACCAAGCCGCCAAGCGATGAAGGAGAACCGCCACATTGAGCTAGCAAGCTCCTCTCCGTCCCAGATTACAGCTGTTGGTTGTAGTTCAAGGTGCAGGCGGAGCAGCTGCGTCATGCTTCCTTGCTATTTCCATTTTGCCTGGTTCGCTGGAGAGGGTAAACACTCTTCGGCAGAGAAAGATAAAGACACAGCGGCCACCAGGCCACAGAATCAAGAGGTAAACAATCACGTTCGGTCTTGCGTGAAATGTCATGGCATGACCAAAGTGCAAGCCACAGTCCGAGATTGTCTCTGGTGGAGATCTGCTTGCGCCGTGGATTTAGCCAAGTGTAACACGGCTGCAATCGAAGCCAGGCCAGATGCAGGCCGCATGCAGATTGAGCAACCAATACTTGCCACAATCCCCGTCTGGACGCGGGAGTGGGGACGATATAAAAAGCAGTCGGGGCAGCTACCCCAGCGTTGCATAAGGCAGAGCATAGAAATGCGAATCCGCAGGCGCAATCGAAAATCCAAATACTCGGTGGAACCGAAAGTCCAACTGGAAACCCGTTTGCGGCAGGTTGCTTGAGATTCCGAGTCCGACTCCGACTGCGGCTGCGACTGCGGGTCTGGATGTGGCAAGAGGGGCACGCGTGGCCAGAATCGCGAGCCCCAGTTTGTGGAGCCGCTTGCGCCACTCGCCGCTTGCCAATCGCCGTGTTTTTTTCCTTTGACTGGTTTTCACTTTCCCGGAATGCTTCTTGCGCCATTCATTGGACTCCAGTCCAGTTCACTAATTGAACCCCATTCCTGTCTCTTTTGCAGCAAGATGACGATGGATCTATCGCCTGTGCAGGAGTATTATAAGGACAAGACGATCTTCATCACTGGAGCGTCTGGGTTCATGGGCAAGGTGTTGCTGGAGAAGCTTCTCTATTCTTGCCACTCCCTCAAGGAGGTGATCATCATCTGCCGCCCAAAACGCGGCAAGGCCCCGGAAACTCGCCTGGAGGAGATGTTCAAGCTGCCCATCTTCCAGCGCATCAAGGACCAGCGTCCGCACATGCTCAAGAAGGTGACCATCTATCAGGGTGACGTGACCTTCGATCGTAAGTGTTTTCCTGATCTCCCGGAAGATGAAGAATCTAGCTATCCTCCTTTTTCCAGAGCTGGGCCTGAGTGGCGACAGCCTCAAGCATGTGACCGAAAACACCAACATAGTCTTCCACATGGCGGCCACCCTCAAGCTGGAGGGCAATCTCCGCGACGCCGTCGACATGAACCTGTTGGGCACTCGGCGCGCCCTCAACGTAGCCAAGCAAATGAAGCAGCTGGAAGCCTTCATCCATCTTTCGACAGCCTTTTGCAACTGCGACCAGGAGGTCATGTACGAGAAGGTGTACGATTTCCCACACAAGCCCGAGGACCTCATGCGCCTGGCCGAGTGGATGGACGTGAAGACCCTGGACGCCATCACCCCCGATCTGCTGAAGCCGCACCCCAACACCTACACCTACTCGAAGCGGCTGGCGGAGCTGCTGGTGCGCGACCACTACGAGTCCATGCCGGTGATCATCGCTCGTCCCAGCATCGGTAAGTGACCATTTAACTAAGCTCCGGCTCCGGCTCCAGCTGCCGCTCTCCCACCCTGGTGGTGCTTTCCGTGTGCTTTGGCTTCTGTAGCAATTCGATTTATTCGCGTCATTAACTCGCCATGTCCAATGCCTATGGCTGGGGGCTTTGCTTGCTTGGCGCTGGCGATGGAGATTCCATCGGATTGGAGGCTGCAATAGCCTCCGGGAATGAGTTAGGTTCCCCTCCCCAAACTAATCATGCGCCTTTGCTTATATCTCGGCTTAAGTCTTTGGCTTGTGTATTATTTATTTCATTTTTGGCCACCTGGCCAGGCTTTTTTAGTGTCTCTGCGGGGATGCACGATCTTTCCAAACTCTTGGCAGTCAATTAAACTTTTCTTTCACCATTTTTTTGCAAACCCGAAAGGTCGTTATTTATATAGATAAATGTTAGGGGAAATAGAGACGGGGAGAGAAACGGACTGACGAATTACCTAAAACCTGTTCGATTGGCTTAATGCAAATCTGAATAAAATAACACTATTTTATTGAGGCTTGGGGTAATTAATAAGTGGGCGGTTTGGTGTTTTAGGAGCTATATTATTAGCATAGCTAATCGCTCCTATATCATCTATGTACATATGTATGTATATGATATAATTGTCTTGGTTAAGACTTACCCCAGTAACGGATACACGTTTATCCTGTTTCGGCATTACTTAATTCCAGTGTTTCCAGTGTTCCAGTGTTTAGTTATATTCGTGGTGACTTCAATTCAGCAGTGCGCATCTTCCTGCTTATTCAGATCCATTGCATTGGTCAGGTGATTTATTTGGGGTCGAATCACCAGCACTATCACTTTCACTAGAGATGTAAACAGTGGGAAGGCCACGTAGAGACTAAGGGCAGCGCGACGGCTGTGTCAGATTTATAGTCTCCGAGCAATGAGAATAGAGAAAGTGAGAGCGAAATAACTGCCTCTTGAGAAAGGCAGGGAGAGATGGGGAGAATAAGACCTCTCTAGAGTTACTTGGAGCGACATAGGCATAACAAGAGGGATAGAGAATGTGTGCGCGAGAGAGCGATTGAGAGAGCGAACGAAATGCATTTACTGCCATACAATAATATATTATTACAAGAACGGAAGCTAACTGCGGACAGACGGGCAGACGAACATTCTACATCGACTGATCAAGAATATATATACTTTATATGGCCAGAAACAATCCTTCACTGCATTACAAATTTCTGATTGAAATTATAATACCCTGCAAGTTAAAAAACTATCGTACAAGTAGGAAATCAATGTTCAATCATAATTTAAATTTAAGTTACACTGTTAACTTTAAATATTCGTTTGTTGTTGTTGTTGTTAAGTATATCTTAATACAAAATGCTGTATCACTTTAAAATATAATGAAATAATGGGGTGCATGGCAATAAGGGAATGAATTGAAAAGTAAATGCATTGCCGGCATAGCTAATCGCTCCTTTATCATCTATATATGTATGTATGTATATGATATAATTGTCATGGTTAAGACTTACCCCAGTAACGGATACAACGTGTATCCTGTTTCGTTATTACTTAATTCCTTCCAGTGTTTAGTTATATTCTTCGAGACTTCAATTAAGCAGTGAGCATCTTCCTGTTTATTCCATTGCATTGGTCAGGCGATTTATTTGGGGTCGAATCACCAGCACTATCACTTTCACTAGAGATGTAAACAGTGGGAAGGCCACGTAGAGACTAAGGGCAGCGCGACGGCTGTGCCAGATTTATAGTCTCCGAGCAATGAGAATAGAGAAAGTGAGAGCGAAAGAACTGCCTCTTGAGAAAGGCAGGGAGAGATGGGGAGAATGAGACCTCTCTAGAGTTACTTGGAGCGACATAGGCATACCAATAGGGATAGAGAATGTGTGCGCGAGAGAGCGTTTGAGAGACAGAAAAAGAGCGAGCGAAATGCATTTACTGCCTTACAATAATATATTATTACAAGAACGGAAGCTAACTGTGGACAGACGGGCAGACGAACATTCTACATCGACTGATCAAGAATATATATACTTTATATGGCCAGAAACAATGCTTCACTGCATTACAAATTTCTGATTGAAATTATAATACCCTGCAAGTTATAAAACTATCGTACAAGTAGGAAATCAATGTTCAATCATAATTTAAATTTAAATTACACTGTTAACTTTAAATATTTGTTTGTTGTTGTTGTTGTTAAGTATATCTTAATACAAAATGCTGTATCACTTTAAAATATAATGAAATAATGGGGTGCATGGCAATAAGGGAATGAATTGAAAAGTAAATGCATTGCCGGCATAGCTAATCGCTCCTTTATCATCTATATATGTATGTATGTATATGATATAATTGTCATGGTTAAGACTTACCCCAGTAACGGATACACGTTTATCCTGTTTCGTTATTACTTAATTCCTTCCAGTGTTTAGTTATATTCTTCGAGACTTCAATTAAGCAGTGAGCATCTTCCTGTTTATTCCATTGCATTGGTCAGGCGATTTATTTGGGGTCGAATCACCAGCACTATCACTTTCACTAGAGATGTAAACAGTGGGAAGGCCACGTAGAGACTAAGGGCAGCGCGACGGCTGTGTCTGATTTTTAGTCTCCAAGCAATGATAATAGAGAAAGTGAGAGCGAGAGAACTACCTCTTGAGAAAAGCAGGGAGAGATGGGGAGCATAAGACCTCTCTAGAGGTACGTGGAGCGACATAGGCATACCCAAAGCGATAGGGAATGAGTGCGCGAGAGAGCGTTTGAGAGACAGAGAAAGAAAGAGCGAGAGAAAGGTATTTACTGCCGCACAATAATATATTATTACAAGAACGGAAGCTAATTACGGACAGACGGGCACACGAACATTCTACATCGACTGATCAAGAATATATATACTTTATATGGCCAGAACCATTCCTTGACTGCGTTGCAAATTATGAAATATAAGTTTTATCGCAGTTTCTTATTGTAAATTTCAGTTTTAATTTGTTTTTTAGTTGTTTCTTATTGCAAATGAATATTTTATTGCATTTTCAAATAGAAAATGAATATGTATTAGATCAAAAGCCCCTTTTAGAGAAAAACGGGACGAAAAATAATATTTTCTCGTTATTGCTCCCCTTAATGATAGGTTCGAGGAGGAGCACATATAACCTGTTGGTTCTAGGGGCGGATCCAAGGCTGCGCTGACCCGCTTAGCTGGACAAATAACCCCATAAATAGAGTCAATATTGCTAACTGGGGATCAAAGGTCCGTAGAGTTTGCGGATTTTGTCGATTTTGGCGGTTAAAAAGAGAAACAAAGGCATCTGGTGGCCACACCAGGGGTGTGGTGTTTAGTTTTAAGTCGCTTATTGCTGCCCTCCGCTAATTTGTCCCGTGTATTTGCGCTTTCCGTGTGTTTTTTATACGAAATCGTTGCTATTACCGTTCAATTGGCCGCGTGTGCCTCCCAGTGGGGTGCCCCTACGTGCTTCCCCTCCTCGCACACACTGCCTATCGCACAGATCAGATCCAGCCACCGCTCCCGCAACAGCGCAAACAACAACAGACCACAACATGAGCTTTTAAACACAAAACAAAAAGAAAAAGGCGAATTACTTGCGCGCGGCCCAAGATATTGCTTAAACACACACTGCCCCGCCACTGGCATCGTCATTGACCAAAAAGTTCAATGAGCATGCAATGAAAACAGCAGAAACAGCCCACGCTTAGCCCCCGTCCTTGCTCACGCTGCGCCCTGTCACTACCAACGGCTTCGCCACGCATCTGCCTCCACCACGCTTCCGATCGCCCGGAAGTGAGTCTGAACTCCACCATTGTCCGACCAGTGTCGCCGTCGGCCTACGAGCCCGTTCCGGGTTGGGTGGACAATCTGAACGGACCCACCGGCCTCATGGTGGGCGCCGGCAAGGGCGTTATCCGCTCCATGCTGATCGACACGCGCTTCCTGTCCGAGGCGATCCCTGTGGACTATGCCATCAACGGGCTGTGCGTGATCCCGTACCAGTTCATGCAACTCAAGGAGAGGCCGGCGGAGGTGCCGGTGTACAACATCACGTGCGCCGACCACCGGAAGCTGCCGTGGGGCGAGGTGATCGAGATGAGCAAGGAGATCGGCTACCGCTACCCGATGGAGGCGGGCCTATGGTATCCGGACGGGTGCATAACCACCAACAAGCTCCACCACAACATCAACGTTATACTCTTCCACTGGCTGCCCGCCTACTTCATTGACTTTATCCTGCTGCTGCTCGGCCAGAAGCGATTGTAAGTGGCAGCTAAGGTGGCTCCTGGAAGGAGATCCTGACCTCCTCTTCGTTTCTTTCTCGCGCCTAGCATGATCCGTGTCCAGAACCGCATCTCGGTGGGGCTCGAGGTGCTGCAGTTCTTCACAATGCGCGCCTGGTACTTCAAGTCGGATGCCTACTCCTCGCTCTGGGACATGCTCAACGAGGCGGACAGGAAAAAGTACGTAACGTAACGTAAAGTGAGAGAGGAGCGACTTGTAGATTACTAATTTCCCGCTCGAAGCTTCAATATGGACATGGATCCCGAGGAGACCATCCCCATGTACATTGAGTCGTGCGTCCAAGGCGGTCGCCAGTACCTGATGAAGGAGTCGCCCGACAGCCTGCCGCGAGCCAGGCTCCAGCTGAAGCTGTAAGCGAGCCCAACCACATGGACTCCCGAGAGTCCTTGATCTCTGATCACTCCACTCTCCGTTCCTTTCCATTTCTAGAATGTACATCTTGGACCGCGTCTGCAAAACGCTTATCGTGGGCTCGTTGTGCTACTGGAGCTACGGCCTAGTGGCCCGTCTCCTGGGCGTCTGAAAGGGGCTGACTGGTGGAAGGTCCAGACCGAGCCCGATTCCCATTCATATTGCGCGCATTTCCAATCAATCTTCGCTTAGGTTCGCTTTGGGGCACAACTCCGGGGTTACCGGATCTGGTTTTAATGTTTAATTTAAGTGAATATATATGTTTCATGTGAAATAAACGAGAAATTGAGCTAAAAGAAACCTCATGTTGCGAAGTGTCTGTGTACTGTAGTATATGTGTCTGTGCCTAAAGTGTCCAAATGTGTTGATCCAGTGCTGAGGACCATCCGCTCCAAAGACAACACGAACCACACAAACAGAAACACAACCACTACTCGAACACGATCCACTATAGGCCTACCCCCACAGAACAATTAGAGTCAGAGACTTCCTTCACACTCTCTCCTGTCCTCTGTCCAATTTTATTCCCATTCACACACTCATTCACACACGGCCTAATCCCATACATTCAAACTCACACCCCACTCTCACACACGTTAACACACTAAACACGGCTTCGGTGACCATCAATATGGGCTTCGCGGTATGTAGAGTTTATCAGAGGAGATATTCCGCCTTTAATTTACTCCCTCCTTGCACCACAGTCTCCCCAGCTGCCTACGAGCCGCTACCAGGATGGGTGGACAACCTGAACGGACCCACTGGTCTCATGATCGGCTGCGGCAAGGGCGTGATCCGCTCGGTGCTGGTCAACCAGAAGAACAAGGCCGAAGTGATACCCGTGGACTATGCCATCAATGGACTGATCGTCATACCCTACGAGTTCAACAAGCAGGCCAAGCGACCGGCCAACGTGCCCGTTTACAACATAACGAATGCCGATCACCGGAAGATGTGCATGGGCACCGTGGTGGAGATGAGCAAGCGCATCAACAAGCAGATCCCCTTCAACGCGGGTCTCTGGTACCCGGATCCATGCGTGACCACCAACCACTTCTACCACAACTTTAATGTGGCGCTCTTCCACTGGCTGCCCGCTTACTTCCTTGACTTCCTGATGCTGCTGCTTGGCCAGAAGAGATTGTGAGTGGCATTAGTCCTCTTAGCCTGAATGTGAGTCTGACTTCTGGTTTCTTCCCTGCAGCATGCTGAGGGTCCAGGAGAAGATCTCCACGGGTCTGGGTGTCCTCCAGTTCTTCACGCTCAATGCCTGGTGCTTCCGCTCCGACAACTATGCCTCGCTGTGGAACAAGCTCAACGAGGAGGACAAGGCCATGTAAGTGCTCAATAGTCCTTGCGGTTTTTTGTGGACTTATATTCCTTCCCTTCCAGTTTCAACATGAACATGAATGTCAAGGAGACCGAGGAAGAGTATATGATCGAGTGTGCGAAGGGAGCCCGCAAGTTCATACTGAAGGAGAAGGAGGAGGACATTCCCAAGGCCCGACTGCACATGAAGATGTGAGTAGCGCAAGGGACTTCCATTAGAAGCCAAATAATGGGGATTAACGTGTTTTTCCAGCCAATACGTCGTGGATGTCGTGTGCAAGACCCTCATCGTGGGACTCTTCTTCTACTACCTCCTGAAGTGGACGGGGGTGCTGGCTATATTTTGAGCTCCAGAGCACGCATTGGATTTGGTGGTCACAGGCATTTACTTAGTCATTTAGCTTAGTCTTAGTTACGCATATTCGAGGTTTCGATTCCAAATAAATATGATCCTAGGTTGTTGAATATACACACATACATATCTACCACTTGCCACGTTGTTTCCCTCCGGCGTCGTCCTTGCACCTTGTCGCGACTCGTTATAAGTGGGTTTTGCTTACGTCTTCTCTGTGTACTTTGGCAGTAACGCCAGCGGTGTCTGAACCCCTGCCGGGTTGGGTGGACAACATGAACGGGCCGACGGGCGTCCTGATTGGAGCCGGCAAGGGAGTCATCCGTTCCATGATCTGCAATGGCGAACTAAAGTCCGAGGTCATTCCTGTGGACATTGCGATCAACGGTCTGATTCTACTGCCCTACCACAACAGTCTCGCGGAGAAGAGGTAAATCCCAAACTTAATTCCCCATTGAATGCCTGATTAATAAACCTTCGTTTTCGTCGCAGACCACTGCAGATCCCAGTGTACAACCTGACCGTGGACGACGCCAAGAAGCGCACTTGGAAGTGGATCATGGACGTGGGCCGCGACCTGGGACTGAAGTATCCCTTCGAATTCGGACTCTGGTATCCCGACGGCAACATGACCTCCAACAAGTTATACCATACCTTCTGCAGCATCATGTTCATGTGGCTGCCGGCCTACCTCATCGATTTCCTGCTTTTGATCTTTGGACAGCGACGCTTGTATGACTCTTGTGGATTTCTGTGCCAGAAGCAGATTCGATGATCCCTCTCTTGTTCTCGTTCCAGCATGATCCGAGTGCAAACGAAAATCGCGGTGGGCCTGGAGGTGCTGCAGTTCTTCACGACTCGCAACTGGGATTTTAAGTCCACGCACTTCGAGCAGATATATAAGGAGCTAGGCGCCGCTGATCGCAAAATGTAAGTTTGCACTTTACGAATTAAGAGATTAATCTTACTTTAATTTTCTCTGAAAAGTTTCAAGATCAACACGGACGACGTCGACGACTATGAGTACATGAAAGTCAGCATTCTGGGCGGACGTCAGTACGTGATGAAGGAGCCTCTGACCTCACTGCCCAAGTCCCGCATCCAGTTAAGATTGTAGGTTCTTTCAATAATCTAGCCGAGAATTTTCTCACCTGCTCTGGTCCTTTTCGCAGCATGTATGTCCTGGACCGCATCTGCAAAACCTTCATCCTCTCGGGTCTAGCCTACTGGGCCTGCCTCAAACTGGGGATAGTGGATATTGTGCGCAACGGAATCTCGGCCAGCAAATGAGGTCCTAGTTAGTCAGGTCGTGGAGCAAGAAAAAAATGTTCAGGTGTTTTGTATACGATACCTATAAAAACAAAAATCATGTTACTTTTCGAAATAGAAGTTCTTAACCACTTTTTATATAACTGTTTTTGACATTTTTACCATCATTTTGAAATCCTACAAAATCATAAATATTAGAAAACATTTTAATATTTTGAATTTGTATTCCCATAAATAATGCTTTTTTGGCAGTTTTTTTTTAAGCTTCGTTTTTTTTTAAATAATAATAATAATAATATAAATAAATAAAATAATAACAATTATAATGAAATTATTCCTTCACTGCGTTGCATGACAAAAATTATAATATGTGCCAGGGAATAATAATGTAGAAAAAGATTGCGGCAAAGTCAGGCTCAGATTCGAAACTATCGTAATGGTAAGAAATCACTTTTCGTGAATAATTTATAATTAAGTTAGGCTTAATTTTGAAATTTAAATTTAAATTTAAATTTATTAACCTATTAAAAACTAGCCCAGGACTGAGTTCCGTATCGAAATTATTGCATTTTTGGCTTAGTTCTGACTTTTTTAAGCTTTGGTTTGTATAACTGAAAGATACGAATATTTATACCTTTGCGTTAATTTCACTCTGAAGCCTGCTATGCCGTGAGGAATCATTTCCGACCCTATAAACCATATATATTCTTGATCAGCATCAACAGGCGAATCTATCTAGGCATGTCGAAAGAGAAAAAAAAATTAAAATTTTTTTTTCGAAATTTTTTGTTGCTAAAATTGACATTGTTGCAATTTGAAAAAATGTCAAAATTTTAAAATTTAGAAAATGTCAATTTGAGTATGCAGATTTATTGCGCTATTAAAAACTAGCACAGAACTGCCTTTCTTTTTAAAATTAATGTATTTTTGGCTGAGTTATGGATTTTTTAAGCTTCGGATTGCAGAGCAAATTGCCATATAAATATGACTGCTAGAATACGAATATTTATACCCTTGCAGGGTATTATAATTTCAGTCAAAAGCTTGCTACTCGTGAAACAGGCATTTCCGACCCTATAAACCATATATATTCTTGATCAGCATCAACAGGCGAATCTTTCTAGGCATGTCGAAAGAGAAAAAAAATTTCAAAATTTTTTTCGAAATTTTTTGTTGCTAAAATTGACATTGTTGCAATTTAAAAAAATGTCAAAATTTTAAAATTTAGAAAATGTCAATTTGAGTATGCAGATTTATTGAGCTATTAAAAACTAGCCCAGAACTGTCTTTTTTTTTTAAATTAATGTATTTTTGGCAGAGTTATGGATTTTTTAAGCTTCGGATTGCAGAGCAAATTGCCATATAAATATGACTGCTAGAATACGAATATTTATACCCTTGCAGGGTATTATAATTTCAGTCTGAAGCTTGCTACTCGTGAAACAGTCATTTCCGACCCTATAAACCATATATATTCTTGATCAGCATGAAAAGGCGAATCTATCTAGCCATGTCGAAAGAGAAAAAAAATTTCAAAATTTTTTTCGAAATTTTTTGTTGCTAAAATTGACATTGTTGCAATTTAAAAAAATGTCAAAATTTTAAAATTTAGAAAATGTCAATTTGAGTATGCAGATTTATTGAGCTATTAAAAACTAGCACAGAACTGTCTTTCTTTTTGAAATTAATGTATTTTTGGCAGAGTTATGGATTTTTTAAGCTTCGGATTGCAGAGCAAATTGCCATATAAATATGACTGCTAGAATACGAATATTTATACCCTTGCAGAGTATTATAATTTCAGTCAAAAGCTTGCTACTCGTGAAACAGGCATTTCCGACCCTATAAACCATATATATTCTTGATCAGCATCAACAGGCGAATCTTTCTAGGCATGTCGAAAGAGAAAAAAAATTTCAAAATTTTTTTCGAAATTTTTTGTTGCTAAAATTGACATTGTTGCAATTTAAAAAAATGTCAAAATTTTAAAATTTAGAAAATGTCAATTTGAGTATGCAGATTTATTGAGCTATTAAAAACTAGCACAGAACTGTCTTTCTTTTTGAAATTAATGTATTTTTGGCAGAGTTATGGATTTTTTAAGCTTCGGATTGCAGAGCAAATTGCCATATAAATATGACTGCTAGAATACGAATATTTATACCCTTGCAGGGTATTATAATTTCAGTCAAAAGCTTGCTACTCGTGAAACAGGCATTTCCGACCCTATAAACCATATATATTCTTGATCAGCATCAACAGGCGAATCTTTCTAAGCATGTCGAAAGAGAAAAAAAATTTCAAAATTTTTTTCGAAATTTTTTGTTGCTAAAATTGACATTGTTGCAATTTAAAAAAATGTCAAAATTTTAAAATTTAGAAAATGTCAATTTGAGTATGCAGATTTATTGAGCTATTAAAAACTAGCCCAGAACTGTCTTTCTTTTTAAAATTAATGTATTTTTGGCTGAGTTATGGATTTTTTAAGCTTCGGATTGCAGAGCAAATTGCCATATAAATATGACTGCTAGAATACGAATATTTATAACCTTGCAGGGTATTATAATTTCAGTCTGAAGCTTGCTACTCGTGAAACAGTCATTTCCGACCCTATAAACCATATATATTCTTGATCAGCATCAACAGGCGAATCTTTCTAGGCATGTCGAAAGAGAAAAAAAATTTCAAAATTTTTTTCGAAATTTTTTGTTGCTAAAATTGACATTGTTGCAATTTAAAAAAATGTCAAAATTTTAAAATTTAGAAAATGTCAATTTGAGTATGCAGATTTATTGAGCTATTAAAAACTAGCACAGAACTGTCTTTCTTTTTAAAATTAATGTATTTTTGGCTGAGTTATGGATTTTTTAAGCTTCGGATTGCAGAGCAAATTGCCATATAAATATGACTGCTAGAATACGAATATTTATACCCTTGCAGGGTATTATAATTTCAGTCTGAAGCTTGCTACTCGTGAAACAGTCATTTCCGACCCTATAAACCATATATATTCTTGATCAGCATCAAAAGGCGAATCTATCTAGCCATGTCGAAAGAGAAAAAAAATTTCAAAATTTTTTTCGAAATTTTTTGTTGCTAAAATTGACATTGTTGCAATTTAAAAAAATGTCAACATTTTAAAATTTTGAAAATGTCAATTTGAGTATGCAGATTTATTGAGCTATTAAAAACTAGCACAGAACTGTCTTTCTTTTTGAAATTAATGTATTTTTGGCAGAGTTATGGATTTTTTAAGCTTCGGATTGCAGAGCAAATTGCCATATAAATATGACTGCTAGAATACGAATATTTATACCCTTGCAGGGTATTATAATTTCAGTCTGAAGCTTGCTACTCGTGAAACAGGCATTTCCGACCCTATAAACCATATATATTCTTGATCAGCATCAACAGGCGAATCTTTCTAGGCATGTCGAAAGAGAAAAAAAATTTCAAAATTTTTTTCGAAATTTTTTGTTGCTAAAATTGACATTGTTGCAATTTAAAAAAATGTCAAAATTTTAAAATTTAGAAAATGTCAATTTGAGTATGCAGATTTATTGAGCTATTAAAAACTAGCCCAGAACTGTCTTTCTTTTTAAAATTAATGTATTTTTGGCTGAGTTATGGATTTTTTAAGCTTCGGATTGCAGAGCAAATTGCCATATAAATATGACTGCTAGAATACGAATATTTATAACCTTGCAGGGTATTATAATTTCAGTCTGAAGCTTGCTACTCGTGAAACAGTCATTTCCGACCCTATAAACCATATATATTCTTGATCAGCATCAACAGGCGAATCTTTCTAGGCATGTCGAAAGAGAAAAAAAATTTCAAAATTTTTTTCGAAATTTTTTGTTGCTAAAATTGACATTGTTGCAATTTAAAAAAATGTCAAAATTTTAAAATTTAGAAAATGTCAATTTGAGTATGCAGATTTATTGAGCTATTAAAAACTAGCACAGAACTGTCTTTCTTTTTAAAATTAATGTATTTTTGGCTGAGTTATGGATTTTTTAAGCTTCGGATTGCAGAGCAAATTGCCATATAAATATGACTGCTAGAATACGAACATTTATACCCTTGCAGGGTATTATAATTTCAGTCTGAAGCTTGCTACTCGTGAAACAGTCATTTCCGACCCTATAAACCATATATATTCTTGATCAGCATCAACAGGCGAATCTTTCTAGGCATGTCGAAAGAGAAAAAAAATTTCAAAATTTTTTTCGAAATTTTTTGTTGCTAAAATTGACATTGTTGCAATTTAAAAAAATGTCAAAATTTTAAAATTTAGAAAATGTCAATTTGAGTATGCAGATTTATTGAGCTATTAAAAACTAGCACAGAACTGTCTTTCTTTTTAAAATTAATGTATTTTTGGCTGAGTTATGGATTTTTTAAGCTTCGGATTGCAGAGCAAATTGCCATATAAATATGACTGCTAGAATACGAATATTTATACCCTTGCAGGGTATTATAATTTCAGTCTGAAGCTTGCTACTCGTGAAACAGTCATTTCCGACCCTATAAACCATATATATTCTTGATCAGCATCAAAAGGCGAATCTATCTAGCCATGTCGAAAGAGAAACAAAATTTCAAAATTTTTTTCGAAATTTTTTGTTGCTAAAATTGACATTGTTGCAATTTAAAAAAATGTCAACATTTTAAAATTTTGAAAATGTCAATTTGAGTATGCAGATTTATTGAGCTATTAAAAATGTTTTCCTATATTAGAAGTAATTAAGTAAAAAAAAACTGCATACGTAATTTAAAATTTAAAACAATTAAAATTATAGTACCCTGCATAAACATACATGAAAAACATAAGGATGAAACATCAATATGCCATCATCATGAATACTAGTTCATGTTAGACTGCTGTTATCTAACATAGCTATATATCGATAAGTCTGAAGTTCTGTTAAAGCTACAGTATATCGATTTTATTTGAAAAGCCCCAACATCGCGCCACTTGAAGATCGCTTACACCGATCGCGGAATCAGTTGCATACTGGATATCCCCGAAGAAGGTAATGATCGCGGCAAGTGCTTGCGTTTCGGGGAAATAAACTACAAAAGAAGTGTTTTTGAAATAGATGGTTTTAAAAAACTCCAGCAATATTTCCAAAAAGTCAACGATGAATCACCGCCATTCTCATTATGCAAATCTCATTGATGCTGTGACAAAACCAAGCTTAAGATGACAGGCGGGGAAATTGAAGAGTGTATTATTAGTAAATGTGAATGAATCATATGTAATGCAGATATGTGTGGGATATAAGAGGAATGAGTAAACCGCAGTTGCAAAGATCAGCTCGCCTCCTGCCCACTCAACAGCAAAAACAAAGTCAGTAAAAACAAGTTTTTAAAAATATTTAACGTTCCCAGTCAAGGTTAAAAAACTGCAGAAAACGGCGCCCACGGCAAAAACTCGATAAAGTGACGTCGCGACCAGCTAATTAATCAAGAATTGCATTTTGATAAATGATTAATTCCAAATTAATTTGTAGCCTGTGACATCATCGGATTTTAAACAAAATGCTTTTCTAAAGCCCGAGGGGCAGTGATCACGATCTGGTGGGTTGATGCCCTAAAAGGCGGTGGCTAGTTCTCCGAACAGTGTTTTCAAGAGTTTTACTCTGGAAACCCGAGTGGCGGCAAAGTCAACAAATATGTTCTTGCTGACCAGGCAGGCTTTCGGCTGCGTCGTGGAAGAGTCGTAATTGAACCCGTGTTTACTTAACTGGGTTGGGGACAATCGGAGCCCCGTCATTTGCATGGAATTAAGGCGTCCAGCGCTTCCGTTGTACACCGTCTCCTCCTCCTCCTCCTCCTCCTACTGCACATGTACTGATTTGAATTTTTTATTGCCTATTACAATTAGGTAATCCATCGATTAGGCCAAAAGCGGCCAGTAAGGGATCCCAGTCCCACTCGGAATGCAAATACAATCGTATATACCTCAGGAGAATTGTTTCATTCGCTCGTCTACTTGGCTCCGCCCCTGAGGCTCTTGGTTATTCGTGTTTGCTTCTCTTCGTAAAACACAGCAGCGTAGATCCAGAGGGGATTCATCGCATATTAGATATTTGATTGGGATTTAATGGTGCTGTTCTCATCGAGCAATCTGTTAACACTCTTGCACCAATTCTCCATACCAATTAAGTTTGCCTCCGTCCGAGAGAGAGTGTTCGACTTTTATTAAATTATTCGAAATTACTGAATCGTGCGGAGAGCGCTGTTTCTGGATACCCATCCATCCCCCAGATCTTTTGTTGTGTTTCCATGACGTT
The DNA here is from genome assembly GCA_035046265.1 of Drosophila bunnanda. NCBI lineage: Eukaryota > Metazoa > Arthropoda > Insecta > Diptera > Drosophilidae > Drosophila > Drosophila bunnanda. The sequence continues at coordinate 361,331 of JAWNOB010000029.1, forward strand.
GGCCAGACAATTGTTTATGAAGTGCACAACGGGTCGAGAGAATATAGAGCACATGAATGGGGAGGGTATGGTATCCACTTATTTAACAATTTCCATGTGTGTCTGTTGTAGTTTTTTTGGGCGGATAAACATTGCTTTTTATGTACAACAAAATTCTGCTGGATGGTGTTTTTTTTTATTTTTTTGCGGATGCTTCACAAGCTCACTTTAGCATGAAGTCAGCCCATTCGCATCTGTATCTATATCTATATCTACAAGCATCCATCTTAATTATGAAGTTTTTACGATGACAATTTCGGAGCTACGAGAGCGGTTCAAGTCTCTTTTGTTTTGTGTCTTGGTTTTTTTGCCGCTTTTAGGTTTCTTTTTTTTTTTGTTTATACATTTCTCGGTACGTGTTCTTCTTTTTCCAGCTATAAATCGAAGTGTAAACAAAATTTTCATTAAATGCAGTAAAAGCGCACTAAAGTAAACAAAATATTTTGTTTGCTAATAAACACAGAATTAATAGACTTTATGGACAAGCAAATTAAATTATTTTCGTCTCGCACTCCGCGAATCCCAGAATCGGGGTCCCCAGTTCTCAACATCAACATCACGATACCCGATTTTTAGGCAATCGAGGCCGTCACGTATTCATGAGGGTGCAGCTCATGGTCCTCTGGAACGTCCTAAATGGGAATCTGCGGATGTACTTCTGTCTGACACATTTGCAGACTTTTACTCACATATATCAACTGCCCTTCCCCATTCTTCTTTCTGTCTGCTTTAACTTTTTCCTTGTTTATTTTTACTTTACTTTGTTCTTGAGGCTTTGTAGAGACTGATTATAGGATTCAGATTCAGAACCGAGTGCAGATTCCAAATATGGATCCGAGAATAAGCCGCAAGATACAGGAAGTTGAAATCTTTTTTTTGTTAATTTGTATTCTTTGTTTCAATTTAAATTATGCCCGAAGTTATCGCAATTTGAAGAGGGGCACGCAACTGTTGAATCTTAATAAAGTTTAAACAAAAGTAAATTACATTTGATTTAAATGTAGTGGGAAACGACATTTAGTTCGGTATTAACTTGTTCGCCTTTTTTTCGTGGACACCTATTTAAAATATATCGTTTTTACCTGGCTTTAACTATGTCTAACTCAACCATCACTCTTTCGCTACAATGGCAGGCTTGCCAGCATTTCTTTTCTGCAGCTGAGAGTTGTGCAAAACTTCCGTTAAGTGCAATTATTTGTTAGCCTTTTTTCTGATTTTCCTGTTGCCAAAACCTGATCTACAGGGACGGGTTTTCTCGTACTGCATTCCAGGTGCCAGTGGCTCGTCCGGATGCTGGGTCGGAGAATTGGGCTTTTAGCTTTCCGCCAATTACTAAATATTACGCCATTCTTTGTGTCAACTGTCGACTTGAGCTTTCTGGGCTGAGGTGATTAAACAATGAAGCTGTTTGTCCATAATTGCTTGTACAAATACAAGTTCTAGTGGACAAATAGTACGGTGAAATATAAGACAAACACTGGAGCCAATTAGGGAGGGTGATTGTGCGATTCTGCTAATCTTATCGGGCTTCTTGGGGAACCCTCTGGGCATCATCTTACAATATCCAATTTGTTTGCTAAGCCAAATAACATGCATAAGCCCTCTCATCGTTTCCTGATTACCAATTCCGTGGCTATTGATAAATAATCAGCGGAGGCTGATATTCAAATTAGCCAGGTCGTCTCGAGTCTGATTAGCCGACTTCTCACACATTTCAAGCATCAAAGCAGAGACTGGAGAACTGTGGATCCCACAGAAGAAGCCGCCTTGAAATTTGGCCCAAAAGCCGCCGATAAATCGTGCGATTTCAGCACCCCAGGGCTCCTCTTCCGTCTCCTCATCTTCGGTAGCCCCAGGTCCAGAGGAGTTATCAAAGCGTAAAGCGCAACAAATTGATGGCTAATTGATACTGATGTGTCGATTATTTTATGATTATTCTTTACGATCGTTAGGCTTTGATAGCCCAACGACCAAAACCTGATTGTGGATCACTCCCCTTCCCAAGACAGCGGTCAATACATATCTGTATGTGGGCAATCGAGTACTCCCTGGCCTCGCTTGTCTTTTCTGGCATTGTTATAATTTAATAACTACATGGGGAGCAAATTAAGACCGAAGTTCGTACCACAAAAACCACTTACAGTCGCTTTCTTTAATTGCCGCCTCCGAAGAGAAGATTAGGCTTGCCGAGAAACCTGTAGGGCAGCTTTTGGCTCCATCTGCAGCCACTGCTGCTGGCCAGCTTGTGTGAAAATCATCGTAGCATGAAGCTTTGTCAAGTCCACGTCCAGCCTGCCCAGCCATTGTCTTAGCATTCCAAGGTTTGGGGCTGCCAAAAAGCTGGTCAGGTCAGAAGTTGAGCGAGCAATGCGGGCTCTTGCCTCACTAATTATGTAACCATTGCTCATCCGCCCTCGCTCTCTCTTTGCAGAACCCACAAATGGATTTAAACAACTGCGGATTCGTCGATCCGCAGGCCCAGCTGAGCGACGCTCTGGCCAAGCGGGACATCAGGAGATTCAAGGCGGCGTTGGACAACGGTGCACAGGCCGATCTCCCGGACGAAAAACACATGACCATCTACGAGAAGGCGCTGTCCACGAAAGGATGCCGAGAATTCATAGAGGCCTGCATTGCCCACGGCAGCCAAATCAACTACGTGAGCATTCCGCAAGTAAAGTGTTCGGATAGATCCCAATAGGCTTTCTCGTCCTCCCGCAGATCAACCAGAAGCTGAATAAAGCCGCAGTCAATTATGCCGCCGACTCAAGGGACCCAGGCAACCTGGCGGCCCTACTCCAAAACCGTTCCGGCTTGAAGGTCGACGTGGACCGGAAGTACGGCCAACTTGCGCCCCTCAATTCGCTGGCTAAGAATCTTAGTGAGGAAAACGCCTTGGACGTCCGGCAGTGCATGCAGCTGCTGCTAGAGTACGGCGCCTCGCCCAACATGCTCGACCAGTCGGACTTTACGCCCCTGCATCACGTTCTGCGTAAGAACAAGGTGAAGGCGGGAAAGCTGGAGCTGGTGGAGCTGCTCCTGAGACAGCCGATGGTGGACATCGACAGTTACCGCAACGGAGAGGTGCGCCAGCTCCTGCAGTCCCAGTTCCCGCAGCTGCAGCTACCGCAGCAGCGGGAGAAGGGCCCCGAGCTTGACTTGCAGACCCTGCGTCGCACTCTGCGGGATAGCGATGAGGTCCAGTTCGAACAGCAGTTTGCCGAGTATCACCAGAACCTCAAGGACCAAGCGGATAACCACCTCAATACCCACCAAGAGGAGTACCTGACCCTGCTGGAGGACAGCATCCAGAGGGGCAAGCAGCGAGCATTTGAAGCCATCCTCACCACCGGCATTAGCGTTAACTTAAAGCCCTGTAAGGCCAATAGTCTCGTCGAGATGGCCGCCACCTGTGGAAACTGGAGGGCACTTTCTCGCCTTTTAGAGGACCCGCAGCTGCGGCTGAGCTCCAACTCCAGGCTGCTAAACGCGGTGATCAGCCACTTGGAGGAGCCGTCATACGACAATATTAATTACCAACGGTGCTTTGAGTTGCTTCTCGCCTGCGATCGAGTTGACATCAACGAGGCGGACCGCGGAGGTCTGGTGCCGCTCTTCTACGCGGTGAAGTATCGGAACACCAGGGCCATGCAGGAGTTGCTGCAGCGTGGAGCTTACATAGGGGCTAAGAGCGCCTTCGGGGACCTGCCGATCGAGGACATGCCGCCGGATCTGCTCGAGGAGCACCTCGACTCCTGCATCACGACGAACGGAAAAAAGCCCGGCGAACAAGACTTCGAGATCATCTTCAACTACAAGAACCTGATCCGGCAGGAGATGGACCCGACCGGCCAGACGAGCAATCCGCGTACTATTTCCCAAGGACTGCACGACGAGATGACCCCCATAGCCTACATTGCCGAGGCAAAGGAACTGCGCCACCTGCTTCAGCACCCGCTAATCACAAGTTTCCTCTTCCTCAAGTGGCATCGTCTGTCCGTGATTTTCTACCTCAACTTCCTGCTATACTCGCTCTTCACCGCCTCCATCATCACACATACCCTGCTGAAGTTCCACGAGAGCGAACACTCGGCCCTCACCAACCTCTTCGGTGCCTTGTCCTGGCTGGGAATCGCCTATCTAATTGTCCGGGAGGTCATCCAGTGGCTGATGTCACCGGTGCTATACTTCTGGTCCATCACCAATCTTATGGAACTGGTCTTGATCTTCCTGTCAATACTCACATGCATCGAGTCCAGCTATGATCAGGAGACAAAGCGTGTCCTGGCCGTTTTCACCATCCTCCTGGTCTCCCTGGAGTTTGTCCTGCTGGTGGGCTCTCTGCCCGTGCTCTCCATCTCGACGCACATGCTCATGCTGCGGGCCGTCTCGAGCAGCTTCGTCAAGAGCTTCGCCCTCTACTCGATCTTCGTGCTGACCTTCAGTCTGTGCTTCTACATCCTGTTCGGAAACCCGACAGCTATGGATCAAGTGGTCAGCGTCTCGCCAGATCCCACCAAGGAGCCGGATGCGGAGGCTGGCGGGGACTTCAACACGTTCACCAAGCCCATCGAGGCCCTGATCAAGACGATCGTGATGCTGACGGGCGAGTTCGATGCGGGGGACATCAAGTTCACCAGCATATACACCTACCTGATATTTCTGCTTTTCGTGTTCTTCATGACCATCGTCCTGTTCAATTTGCTCAACGGTCTGGCCGTGAGCGACACTCAGGTGAGATCTGACATCGTTCTTCCAGTGGCATCTTAGCTAACCTTTTGTCTCCTCCAATCCTTACCAGACCATCAAGGCACAGGCGGAGCTGAACGGCGCCATCTGCCGCACCAACATGCTGAGTCGGTACGAAAAGATCCTCAGTGGCCACGGAAGTGCCGGCTTCCTGGTGAGCAACCAGCCCTTCAGAAGCATCTTCGAGCGGCTGATGAACATCTATCCCAACTACTTGAGCCTGCGCCAGATATCCGTCCTGCCCAACGATGGCAACAAAGTCCTCATTCCCATTCAGGATCCCTACGAAATGAAGACGCTGAACAGCAAGCTGCAGGGCAGCTTCCAGCAAGTGCCCACCTCCAGTGCTCCACCGATACAGAAAAGGCCGTTGGATCCTCCTCTCAAGCTGCTGCTCCTGCCCTGCTGCTGCTCCCTGCTCACCGGCAAGTGTTCTCAGATCGATGGACGCACGGTCAAGCTATCCCTCGCCCTGATTGACCAGAAGAACACGACGGAGCAGCGACGCAAGCGGGATCAGACCAACGACCGACGTCTCCAGCTCATCGAGCACAAGCTGGAGAGTCTGATGCAGCTGCTCCAGGAGCGCGACTGATCCTACTGCGTCCAAGATGCCCACCGAGAATTAGTATTTATTTCGGGGTTACATTCAATAGAGAGCCTGAAAGCAGAGCTGGAACGAAATCAAAGTTGTCTGTAAGCATCGATGATCCTGGAAGAGGAGCCGAAACCGAGTTAGTCGGAAATTGTTTTTATTAACATACGAATTATGAAATTGAACAAAACCCTTAATAATTGTCAGTAAGTAAGTTAGTATATAATGGTTATATAGACAGTAAATATTGTATAAACGAATAATCTTTACTGTACGTTCATCTTGTACCCAAGTAAATATATATTTAATTTCAAATTTTAGATTTATTTCTCTTCCTTTCGAGTTTTCGCTTAGTTATTCCCTTTACTTTGGTTTTGTTTTGATTTGATATGATTCGGTTCATAATGTGTGTGTGAGTGTGTGTTAGTCACACGCCCATTAATGTTAATGGATTCTTAATCGCATCTCCCCGTTCGTCGTTAATAAGAATCGATTTTATTTAAGTCAGAGCTCAGGAAACTGAGCCTGAAATAAAAATTTCACGCACCTAAGACCGGGCGAGGCAGTCGCCATCTGGCCATAGAAAACCAAGTGGAAAATTATGCAAAAAAAAAACAAAACGTGGATAATTTGTTATTAAAAATGTTCTGCCTAATTATGGCTTCAAACAGCGAAATAAAACGGAGGAAAAAAGAAGAACGAGCTTCGGAGCGTGTATGGAGCGAGTGGAGCGCAGGCAATGAGTTAAGCTAAGCTAGTTACGAATTATTAATATTAAGCTTTAGTTCCACACATATTTACTCGACTTGATTACGCGTTACCTACAGGACTAGGACTAGGACTAGGACCTTAAAAACGGCAAATCAAAATAATTGACTTAGTTCTCAGAGCATATTTTCAACAACTTCTACAACTTGTAATCTGTTTCTGTTTCTGTTTCGGTTTTTGGTTCTGAGTCTTTTTCTGTTTCTGATCCTTTACATTTACTCGTATTTTCGTATTTCTGGTATTTGTTTGTCCAATGAAACGGTAACCCTGCTTATATACTTTAATTCTCAACAATAAATACGCTTATATAAATAAAATCGTGTATTCTGTAAGGCATGCCTAATCAAAACCCAGCATTATTGCTAACTATAGGTATATGTATGCATATCTCTGTGTTCCAGCTCCATAGTCCTTCCCCCGAGAGTCCTGAAAAGCCTTTAAATGCACAAGACCCGCTTCTGTACGCTCCTGTTTCGTTACGATGCTTTCGCTTGGTTCGATTCGCCTTTTTGAGCTGACTTTTGGGAGCAAAGCGTCGTTATCTACTGCGATTGCGATTGCGGCTGCGATGGCGATTACGATTTTGATAATATAATATCTAAGAGCAAAAATTGTCGCTAGTTACTGGCCTGCTGTGTCTGTTCTTCTGTCTGTCTGCGCTGTTAATTTGAGTTAGTTTCTGGGATATTCTCGGTAACGTCTATATAATTTAATATATGCCTCATTCGTTTTATTGTCGTTATACTCTATGACTAAATTAAACACATCTCGCTAGAGCTGCCAAAATATCAAAAGCTATCGCTATTATCGCAATAATACCGACGTATAGTACTTTGAGAAAGGGGGTATTTATCAAATAAAAAGTTTAAAACAAATATTGTTTAACAATCTAATCGGAATTGTCTTAAATAATATACTAAAAAGTAATTTCCAGTCTTTGTATTATGTGATTTATTCATTTCCCTATGGCTTGCCTTCAAACATGATGTATAAAAATGCAAAAAAACATTAACAATAAAGGAAAAAAACTTTTGGAATATATATATATATATAAATACATATATATAAACCTTTGAAGTTTTCAAGTGAATTATAGGATCCAATTTGAAATCGATCATAACTAAGCTTAAAAAATCCGCATTCTATGATCGCTATTTATTGATGACAATTTTTTTGACAAATAAAAGTTTAAAAAACTCACAACTAAGCCAAAAATGCATTAATTTTAATTCGGAAAGCTGTCCCATGCCAGTTTTTATTAGGTTAATAAATCTGCATACTCAATTCAAAATTTAAAAAAAATAAATTTTTTTGTCAAATTTTTGGCAATTTTATAAAATTTCGAAAAAATTAAAAATTTTTTTATTCCGCCGGAGATAGCTAGTTCGACTCGTCTGTTGATGCTGATCAGGAATATATATGATTTATATGGTCGGAAATGACTCCTTCCACCGTTAGAAGCTTGTGACTAAAATTAAAATACACGCAAAAGTATAAGGTAAAAAAGGAATAATTGAGAAACAACAGACTTGTGTTGGATATATGGTGGCGATATTTGGCGATAGTTTTAAAACCATCCGTGGTGCAATCTGTGCAATAGTACCACAGATGGTTTGACAGCTCTAGTCCAGTATCCGCAGCATCATTGCATCGCTCCGACTGTTCTTGCATCGCTCTCTAATTATTTATAATATATATTTTTTGTTTTAAGGTAACTAAAATTAAAGCTTTTCTTTGCGCTTTTGTTTTTTTTTTTAGTATTTTTTCTTTTGTTTTAATGGCTGAGGATGAGACGTTCTATTGCTATTTCGTTATCTTCATTATCATAATCGTTACTTCGTTTATGTACAATCGAATACGAGTACGTACCAATATTAAATATCACTTAATTGACGAGTGTTTTGGTTTCTGTCGGTTGTTGTTGTTGGTTTTTGTTAACAATTCTAATTTAAAATTATGTTTCACTTTTCTGTGTAAAAATTGCAGTTAAAATCACAATAAGTTGTTGTGTGTACGTTTTTGGTTTCATTTTGGTTTGCTTTGTTTTTGTTTTGTTCCTGGAGAAAACGATTTAGTTGGTACCATAGAGTTTACTATATCAATTTGCTATATCAATCGCTGTCTGATTGTCTGTTGTTAAGTTATGAAAGTGGAGATGGAATTGGAGTAAGTACTTGATCCTATATAGAGTATACAATTCGATGTGTGTAAACTTAATGAGATCACAATTGAGACTTAAGAGAGAATAACACTTAAAAACGTTAACACAAACGAAAGTCGAGTTTCTTGGAAACGTGGCCCGACCTTAACCATTATCGTAGGAGAGTCGTACAAAGAGTCGTAAAGTGTAAATCATTTTGATATCAATAAAATACATAGAGTTCTTGTGGAAGCTTGTCGGTTGCGTTTTGTGCAGGACTTTCTTATCCTGCTTTTGATTCACTTCGGAAACGAACTTAACTAAACTAAACTAAACCGATCGTAGAAGATCTTTCTTCTCGCAGGTAACTGACTTATGTAGGACTGCTGATTGATTCCGGGTTTCTGTGGATTGGTTTTTTGGTAACGATATCGATTCTAGTGCAGTGTTTAGTGGCTAGATCCCGACTGGGACTTGAGATTGATTCAAATATGTGTTAGTGAGTGAGTAGTGATCACTTGACCTTGTTTTTTGGCTTAGTTATAAACTGTTAAAGGATGTCAAAGAAGAAGGCAGGGCATGGGGGCGAGGGCATAAGATATGTACAAGAGTAAATAGTCAAATCTACTAATAATACTTCGCTTTTTGTACTTCGAACAATCGGTAATGGATAATATTCGCTATCGGTAATCGATCATCATCGGCAATTGTCTGCGCTATGCAACGAAAAAACCTTTATAAATATTTCAATAAATTGTCTCTAACTAATGTCATATGTCTCCGCTATATATGCTATATGTCACTATATGTATGTACGTAGTATTATCTCTTTAGTTTAAAATACTTCCTTTGGCATATGTACAAAATGTATTTAGATACTATATCCACATACCCTCCGTTGTTGAGCTGGTAAAAAATTCGATCTAAGAATCAAAGAAAATTTTTTAGTTTTATAAACTAATGAGATCAAGTAACATTAAGATTATTACCGAACATAAAAAACTCCTTTTTTCACGGTAACACCTTCACCTAACCTTATTCGTATTGGTGGAATTTAACTTAAAAATCAATTCCTTAAAACCGAATCGATGATAAACGTTGAGATCGACTTTTTCCCAGCTCTACTCCGTTCGGTATATGCACGATAATTTGTTCAATAATAGATAATCGCAAAAGAAACACTACGAGTAATGAGCCTAGATCCTAACCGCCGTAGTTGGTTAGTTTTACACTAAGGTAATGCCAATCTCTCTCTATGTATTGTATAGTTCAAAAACAACCTTCGAAAATGTGTATTGGGGAGGGGAACTCATTCCCTTCCTCCCAATCGATCTCATCTACAGCTACATCGGTCATTAAACTACCGACGACGATGAAGCTCATCATCATCTCTGATTGTGACAACATGGCGATGGCGACTCTTGACTTTTTGATTTGATTTCGCGAGTTCTACAACGGTTTTTAATGCACGTTCTTGTTAACATAGAGTTAATATTGATTTTTCCTTAGATTGATCCTATATCTGCTATGTATAAATTTGGATAGTTCCGTATCTGTATCTGTAACCGTATATATATGTATGTATATCGTATAAAGCGACTAGTATATATAATTATATAGGTAATCGTAATCGACTATGATAACAAAGGGGCGTGCCCCGTGCCTAAGCCTATCCCTAAGCCTAAGAAACTACGAGTCGCGACACTCGGCACAAATGCACACAGGAATCGGCATTGGATACGCACTCAGACTGGAGCTTGTCAACTTGGACGTCTCGGAGCCGAAGGGCCAGCTCCTGATGCCACCGACGACGAAGACGACGATGAGGACGAGCTGTTCCTGGCAATACTGCTGCTACTACTGCTGGAGCAAGGCTGCTGCTCCAAATCCCGCTGTGAAGTTTTGACCGAAGGTCATCTCTGTCTGTCCGTTTCCGTCTGATGCTGCTGCCCCTCCCCCTCCTCCTCCTCCTCGTCCAGTTGGCCGCTAGTGGACCTCTCCGGATTGTAGTCATAGAACACCTGCGACGTGTCGCCCTGTACATTCACATCGATGGGCGCATCCACGTCCACAATGACTGGTGCGGGTGCAAGCTCGACGCTAAAATCACCGCGCGGCGGATCCTTGGGGCTGTCCACCATGATCTGTACCGTGGGCACCGGACACGTGTCCATGCTGGCCTCCACGGAGCCCATACTGATGCGTATCTGGGGCGGCGGCTGCTTGCCCTTTCCATTACCGTTACCACTCGATGAGGACGGCGACGACGGGCTGCTCTCATCCTCCTCCTTGTACTCCTCGCTCTCGCGATGCACCAGCACATGAACCAACGTGGCGTTGTCCGGCCGCAGCCCTAACGAGTGCGAGTGCGGATGCGTCTGCTGGTCCGGCGAGGGCTTTGTGACTATCACCTCGGGAGCTGGGGCCTCGGCTGGAAGGGCAAAATATGGAACTTTACTCACGGCACAAGGGAGGAATGCTACAGACATTTAACACATACAGACAAAAGCGTTCTTGTTAACTCTTAAAGCGCTCTGTGCTGACAAACCTCTTTCTAGGGGCGGTTTCTTGCGTATGAAACTAGAGGCGCGCTTACGTGAGGGAGCCGCAGCCGCAGCTGGAGCCGGAGCCGGAGACGAGCCACTGTCGGAAGTGGCTGCCGCACCAGAGGCTGAGGCGGTGGCGGTGCCAGAGGTGGAGGCGGAGGTTGAGGTGGTGTTGGTCGTGTTGTTGTTGTTGTTCATAGCGGCTGTCGTGGGTGAAAGACGCGCATTAGTGTCGGCCACAACACACAAGTACGAGGGTTGTGTGGACAGACAGTTAGGTCAGAGAGATAGATAGATAGACTGATAGAGATCGTAGCGAGTAACAACAGTAGACATGATGGGTCAAGAGCAGAGGCTTATATAACTAGGATTCGAATGGATGAAGTGCGTTATCGATGGAGGTGGCAGAGCCACCGGTGAGAGGTCGGACAATGGTGCAAGGTGCTGCCTCCAAGTGGCTATGTACACACAGAGAGAAGGGGAGAGTATTTACAGGGGGCGAAGTGCACAGAGTGAAGTAAATGGAGTGAATGGAGATGTGTTACGGTTACGTGGATTAGGTGAGAGAGTAGAGGCTTAGGCACTTGTCAATAATTACTTTTTCTATGTACTGAAGGTGAGGTTAAGCTGTCATCGACAGCATCCTGATGACGCAAAAAGAAATTATAAAAGCTTCGGCGACGACTTGCTCTAGGCGCTTCCACAAATATGCTACCGCTAATAATAGTTAATAGTTTAGTAATAGTTGGAATAATAACAGTAACAATCATAAGCATAACTTGATATCTTGATCGTCGGGATGTAGAATGTCTTTGGGTATATATAGGTTCGAGAGGTCGGGCATTGTTTCGTTTCAACGTTAGCTGCAATTTTTTGACGAACTTACAAACGAAAGAAGGCTAAGAAGCTATACATGGCAATGGAAGGTCGATTTGGTATGAGATTTAGACGGAGAGCTCCAATTTACCTGGTGACACAGCAAGCTACGCTCTAAAACTAATGTTATATTAAAGGTTATAGGTTATAACATGATCTAGGAAAGGGCAGGCAACCAATATCAACGAAAAGTAACTCAAACTGCGCATTCACAGAGGCTCGTCGGAGTGTGGGAGTGGTCTACGAATTGGTATTGATAGTAGAGTTCAGAGGCTTTCGGATAGTCCGCTACTTACAAATGATCTTAACATAGGCATATATTACTCGAATTATCTGTGGTACTTGTTCTGATAGGTAGTTGTTGTAAGAGAATTCTTGAGTAGAGTTTAGAGTTCAGATGAAGTTTCTAGATAGGATACGTATATATAGTGATCGACTGGACCGAATACTAGATTTTTGTTGAGTTTTATTATATGTATTGTAACTCGGTAAGAAATTGCCAAATAGCTAGAGAATTGTTGTTGAATATAGATAGTTGCAGTTGAGTTTAGACAGACTTTTTGCTTGTTTGGGCTTAAATGAATTGAGTTGGAATGGAGTTACTAGATACGTTTATATTGGGTGATCGACTGAGCGAGTTCTAGATTGTTATTGAGTTTTATTACAAGTACTTAAGCTAGCGAATATACACAACGAGATAGAGAGTATGGATGAGGTAAATAGAAGTTGGTTTTGGTAGAGAGCTTGTTGCATTTTGATACTGGTACTGATTACTGATACTGATATTGAGATACTGATACGGATTTTGATTGTTGTTTGTTGTTAGATTTAAGATTGTACATAAGTTGTAGTTTATATAGTAAGTAGTTAGCCTGAGGTGATGTTAGGGATGGGATTTTGCCTTTACCTAAGTAATTCAAGCCACTAGGCTGGGAGCCACTCCTGAGAACGGCAGTGACCATGTCTGCGAGCAGGGACTCATAGTTTAGGGAGATACAAGAGGATATGCTAGAAATAGGGCTCAAGTTCATATACACACTGTGGACACACAAAACGTTAATTTATCGGATATTCGATATTCGATGCTCGGATGTTCAAATGTTCTTGTATGTGGGCATGGGCATGGAAAGCTTTCGTTTTCGTCTAAAAATTGCATTTCAAATTTCATCGCAGCCATGAAACACAAACATACATGGAATGGCTACGTGTCTGGTGTCTCGTGTCTGGGTGTGTGTGGTGTGAGCGTTCAGTATGTGAGGTGAAAGGTATCGGGTGTAAATGGAGCCAGAGATATCTACCGTTTGCCCAGCTCGTCGCTTTGCTGCTTGATGTCCTTGACCACATCATCGGCCCCCGAGACAAGCATCAGGGGCAGGTTGAGCCAGGGACCGGCCAGCTCGCTGAGATCAGAGGCATCTGAGGCGCGTGAGGACTTCCTTGAAGAGGCTCGACTGCTGCAGGCAGTGCCGCGGCGACTGACCTGTGGAAGGCATCGAAGTGATAGAGTGAGTGCTAGCCTTTGCTGCTACTAGGACTCCCTGTTACCTGCAGGTGGAAGAAATTCAAAGCCGATAGTTTCGACTGCCATCCGCCGGGGCTGGAGTTCTGGGTGGCACTGTCTCCCGAGTTGGAGCGCTCCTTCTCCCGCTTCCGCCTGTGGAAAAACACGCACCATATACATGTAAGTTAAGTAAAGAAAAGAGAGGTTATCGATTGGGAGGAGAGGCTGGCTCTTAGGTACCGCAAATACTCCTTCCAGCCCGTCTGTATGGTCTTGGCCGCCTTCTCCTGGCGCTTCCAGATCCGCGTCGACGAAACAATTTCCAATTCTTTGCGCGTTGGAAACTGTTTCTTGAACTTGACATCCATTTGTTCCTGCAACTGTTTGAAGTTATCGGTCTCCTCGACATGACCTAGCACGTGCTTCACGAGCGCGTGCAAAATGTCGAGGCAGTGTATTTTATTGCCCTTCGAGATGGGCAGATTAAATGACACTAGCGCGACATTATTGGGCTTCGAGATGCCCAATGGTGGATCGAGAGAGGCAATAAAATCGGACAGTTGCGAGAAGTGTATAAATTGGGTGGCATGTGGATCATATCTGCAAGTAAATCAATTGTTAAACCATGTAGTATCCACTCTTCTTTGACTCTTCAGCTACTACTAGGCGGCAGCGGACACCTACTTGGACCAGCGAATGTAAAACATCTCCAGGTCGTCCTCGACTATGCCGATCTCCTCCTCCTGGTGCGCCTGGTTGAAGTTCTCTAGGATAATGGCAATATACATGTTGATAACGATCATGTAGCTGATAATGATAAAGCTCGTAAAGTAGGTGATGGCTAACAGCGGGTGCCCGCAGTTTCCGTTCGTCTGGCCAAAGATGAAGGGATCGCAGTCGGGCGGCTGGATCATCAGCGACTCCAGCACGTCGTTCCAGCCGGCCGAGGTCATTAGCCGGAACAGCAGCTGCATGCTGCGTCCGAACGTCTGGAAGTTGACCATGTCGTCGAGGGCGCCCTGTAGCTTTACGTGCCCGAACAGCGACATGCCCAGGATGGCGTAAATGAAGGTGATCAGGCCCAGCAGGGCTCCAATGTTGAAAAGGGCTGGCAGCGACACCACCAAGGCAAACAGCAGCTTCCTGATGCCCTTGGCGGCCTTTATCAAGCGCAGGATGCGTCCTATGCGAAACACCCGGACCACACGCAGCAGCGTCGGACTGATGGGCAAATCGATCATGATGTCCTCCATTAGGATGCCGAATATAGAGGCGAGCACCAGGAGAAAGTCAAAAACGTTCCAGGGCACTGTAAAGTAGTGATAGCGCAGTCCCACAATTTTCACAATGGCCTCTGTTTGGGAAGAGAAAGAGAAATGTATTAGGATATCCGGAAGGAGATCGGATCTTCTTACCTAGACCAAAGACCGTGGTAAAGAAGGCATTGCTCACTTCCAGAATGAAGAAGACGGCGTGCGGCTGATCGTAGTGCTCGATGCCCATGGTAAGCATGTTGAGAAAAATCAGTACAAAGATCGCGATCTCGAACCTGCACATCATAAAAGTTAATTAGATACCAGTTGGACACACTCCGAGACTAGCTTCAGGCTTCATGCCGAAGTTAAGATGCTTCCCAGGAAGGGGTTATTATATATACAGGCAGCGGGGAGCACCCTACTACAGAGAGAGAGATTAAAACTAGGTTCTAAGTCTAACTATAATACATGCTGGTTCGGGGGAAGGTTATATTAGGGACGGCTGGCTCTTTGGGCCAAAAGGAGGCATCTACTCATCCTAGATAGAACATGCTACTCATCCAGAGTGCGGTAAGTCCGACATGTCTCTTAAGTGGAGGGGTTAAAAGTTGTATCAAAGACAACATAAGCTCTGCAGCCAAAAAACTGCATGACGCAACGCACATTATGTCTTATATTGTCTTTGGTCGTATCATAGCGATTAAAAGGTGCTCTACAGAACGTTTAGAAGAATGCAGATTTACAGAAAACAGTTTACAGATACAGAAGTGAGGCATTTTTGACGGTGTTTGTTGCTGGTGGGACAAGCACCGGAGTTCTGACCAAAAATGCCGGGGAATCGCCAAGTGTTCAAATAAGTTTTATCACCAAATCAGAAACAGTCTATATAGAGAGAGATGTGTTCAGATTGTGGGCCTAACCTTAGGAGACAACTACGAGTGGGTAGAGACAGAGTTGGACTAATAGGCTAGGATAGAATAGGTAAAAACTATAAGTAGAGATACGTAATTTTCTGGACTTATATTGGTTTTCGGAGTTTCAGGGTTTGGTTGACGGGGCTTGTTTACCTTCTCGAATTGGATAAATCATAAAACATAGCTAAAAAATGATTTATAGGTCGCTTAATAACTTTCTGTGGTTTCTTTCGTCCCAATTTTTTCATGGCCGTGTAATAGTGTTTTTGAGATTCGGTGAGAAACATTTCCAACACTCCTCCTTCATACTATATAAGAGTGATGAGAACAGAATGAACATTTATAATTATAATTTAAATGTATGTACAATCCACACACAGGTAAGAGTAACACACAATCTATATGAAACAACACAGAAACACAGTAACACGGTTAAAGGTTATAGGTTAACGATTAACGGGTAATGGTTAATGGTTAATGGTTAACGTTTAGAGCGATCACAGGATCGGGATCAGAATGATTGTGTGACGTATGTACAGGTGGCGAGTCAGGTGACGCTGGAACACAGCACCATAGGCCAGTGAACTTACCTTCTTCTTGAGCATATTAAAGTTATCAATGATAACTCCAATGAACAGATTGAGTGTGAAGAACGAGCCGCACACGATAAATATAACAAAATAAATATACGCATACAGGTTCGCCTCTCGCTGCGGCTGCAGGTCCACGCCACGGGCATCCACGGCATCGGCCATCACCTCCATCCAGCCCTCGAAGGTGGCCACCTGCAGCAGGGCCAGGTAGCCCATGCCCACGTGGTCGAAGGTGATCTTTGAGTTGATCCACGTGTAGTTCTGCTCGATGCAGTCCCACTTGTCGTTTACCTCCTGCCAAGCCAAGCAAGCAGGGATTAGTAATAATAGGAGAGGTATAAAGGAGCGGAAGATTGAACCCCCTTCTGGAGTACTCACAGTAATTGGCAGCAACTCGCCCAGTTCATTGACGCACTTGAAAAATTTACCACCAAAGAACTGAACACCCATTATGGAGAAGATCAACCAAAAAACTAAACAAACCAAAAGGACATTGAAAATTGATGGTATTGCATACATGAGAGCGTTTACTACAATCCGCATTCCTTGCCACCTGGAATAGAAATGGGCGGTGAGAAGATACGGGAAGATGGATGCTGGCCGGAGGCAGTGCTAGGTGGGATTAAGAGTGGGTGGATCTTGTCTGCTATTTATGCTAGCTTAGCTAAAGTATATATCTAAACGTATGTACACATCTACATTATACAGATTATACAGAAACGGAGGCGGAAAAGCTTTAACTACGGGCTACACAGAACTGAGCACGAGGACAGAGGACAGGAGGCGAGGACGATGCAATGCGTGTTCTAAGAGTACATATTTCTATTCGAAATCCATAAAGAAGTCGGTATTGTATTAAACACTGCTCCATACTATAGATGCATATCGAGAGACATTTGACATTTGACATATCCACAATAATTTCGGGCTCAATATTATAATATCAATATCAATAGAATTTTAAGTTCAATATTTCGAAATCCGAACTGTCGAAAAATTTTGTTTTTAGCATGAAAATATTTATGTACACATAATCCCGAAAACAAAACATTGGTAAAATGTTTTGTAAATGAATTTGATCGATTATATAGTAAGCACCTCTAAATCTAAATGTTTTAATCTTTTTATAAGCTGAATATCTATATTAAGCAACGATACAGTTTCGATAATCGATCATTGCTGTCATTCCTACTCAACACCGCTTGATCGCCTCGCTCGGTCTGACCCATTCTCCTCTCCGGAAAAGCAGAGAGGTGTAAAAGAAGAAACAGTAGTAGCAGGATAGAAGTAGAGAAAAGCGAAAGTTCCTACGCTGAGAGACTGGTAGAGTCTCCTTCTCCTGATGCTCGGAGTACGGATGTCTGAGGTGGTGGTGCAGCCTATCGAAAAATAGCGCGACTCTGGTCGCAGCAACTTACCGCGAGATGGCTCTCAGTGGGCGCAGGGCTCGCAGGGTGCGCAGCGAGCGCAACACCTTCAAGTTCTCGTTCTCCTCAATGAGCAGCGAAAATACCGACACCTGGAAGAGGAAGTAGCACTCAGTTAGATTCCATGCCGAGAGATCTCTCTGAGACTACTTACAAACACTATTATAAAGTCGAGTATGGTCCAGAAGCTGGTGAAGTACTTGGAAAAGCCCAGGGCCAGCCACTTGAGGATCATTTCCACGACGAATATCAGGCAGAAGGAGAAGTTGATCCAGTAGAGCACCCGCTTGAGCGTCTTGTTCTTGTCCAGGTTGATGTCCTCGAAGCAGAGCGTGATACTCGACGCAAAGATCAACACCAGCACAAACCACTCAAATGCCGGAGTATCGACAACCGTCAAGACAGCCGTCCTCACCCGCGTCCAGTGCTTGGCGCTCTGCGTGTCCATGCAGCTCATGAACCAGGGGCAACGGAAGTAGAAGCTAAAAGGAGAATCGAGATCAGATATCAGTTTGAGGATAACTGCCAGGGATAACTACTCACTGATCGTAGCACTTCTGTGGGAAACAGTCGTCGGGCACCTTGGGCGCCTTCATCGCCCCGAAGCTCGGAAAAGTCATGGGATCATTGTAAGCTCCCTGCGAGTTACGTCTCCCACCGACAGTGAGATCGTCTACGTAGGAAACCAAACAATGCCATGGTTTTTCGGTCAGTCGCGTGAATGCCGACGGCTTCTGCGTGGCCTCTGGCGCTGCCTGCGCCGACTCCTGGTCAGTCTTGTGGCTCAGGGCCAAGGCCAGGGCCGAGGAGCTCGTGTCGGCCGCCCCCGAGCTGTGCGACTCGGTGCGCGCGGACTGGAAGGATGCGGCTTTGTCTAGCGTCGATTGTGGATGCTCCGGGCGTCGCCGCTGCCCAGCCGCAGGACCATGACAATGTGCCGTCGGTCCGTGGGTGCGTGTGGCATGGGCGTTGGCGGGGCCGTGAGTGAGATCTGCTTGGATGCTCGTGGCATGAAAGTGCTGCTGGTGCTCGGTGAGAGCAGCCAGCGGCGGGGTGGTCTTTAGCGATGAAATTTGCGCCAGTGTCGGTGGCTCGATGCTCGACTTCAGGGAGGTGGGCGGTGTTGCGGGCACGGCGGGGGGCGTGGCCATGCCCAATTTCTGCTTCTGGATTAGCAGGTTCTCATACGAACTGGTGCTCTTCAGCGAGAGGCTGTCCAGGCGCAGCTGGTCGCGCATGGGATTATGGAGAAACTTGCGCGGCATCTTCTCCGACTCGATGCGCAGCGTCGAAATGGGCTTCTCCTCCTCGGGCAGCTCCTCCACGCGCTCTATAAGGGACAGTCGCTTGAAGCGATCGAACTGCACGGCGAAGGGATCGATCTTCCGCCGGAGAAAGGGTGACTGGCTTGTCGGCTGACTGGCGCCGGTTACCTGGCTGGCACTGGTGGCCGCCACCGCCATGGCCTCCATCGCCACGAAGGGGGCATGGATTTGATCACAGATTTTTCGTATCTCATTCGAAATGCTAAAGTCTTCGTCGATCTTGCGCTGCTTCTCTAGGCTACGCCGCTTTAACTTCACGGACTGTCGCTGTGCAGCGGTGCTGACGGAATGCGAGCGCCGCGGCACCGTAGACAGGTCGTAGCTGTCGTAGGGATTTAGTGGATGCACCACCTCGTCGGCGGCCGAGCGCTCTGAAGCTCCGGTAATTACGGCAATGTGGTCCATTATGGCTTTGGTGGCCTCGTCGGCCGCCGGCGAGGGCTCCGAGAGCGTGGATAGCTTGCGCTCCAGTGAGGTGGTTGAGCGCTTGATCTCCTCCAGCTCCTTCTCGAAGCTCAAAATGATGTTGTCGAACTCCGAGTGCTCAACCAGCGGCTCGCTTTCCACCTGTCCAAGCTGACTGCTGGAGGGGCGCCGCGATCGAATGGCCTGCGAGATGCAGCTGAGGTTCTTGCCATCCTCTTCCTGCAGAAACTGAAAAAGCTCCTTCTGGTCGCAGTTAAGAAGCTCCTCGCGAAGATTGCCCTGCTGCGAGAGCAACTCGTCCTGCTCGATCGATATGGAGTTAAGGGACTGCCCGCTTGAGTGCCGTCGCATCTCGGCCTCCTCCGACTTCAGAAGCGATCGTTGCGACTGGCCGCTGGACTGCGAGAGGCGATCCAGCGACTTGCGGTAGCTTGGCGACCGCGTCAGAAGTGATTTCTGGTACTTGAGGTAAGCCTCGTCGTGGTCCTCGCTCCCGTAGCGACGCGACGAGTTGTCCTGCAGCGAGTCGCCGCGATTGAAAGAGCCGCAGCCGCTCCGGTCATTCGCATATGGATCCGTGTCCGTGGAGTTGTACTGGCCCAGCATACGTAGCTCTATTGACTCCGTGTAGGTGGCCTCATCGCGCGAGTCGTTCTGCTGCGTGCTCACACCCGAGGAGATTTGGTGGTGCAGCCGCCGCTCTGCCTGCAAGAAGGGCGTCAGATTCTGACCGTTGCCATTCCCATTGGGGCCGCCGGAGGCCATCATGGCTGTCTCATAGGTGGGAGGCAGGGAGTCAGCGTTGGGTGGCAGTGGATGGGCCTGCAGCTGGATCTGCTCGGGCAGATCAACGACCTCGTCGTACTCCAGGCCGTCGACGATCGTGTGCAGGCCGTCATGCAGGGGTATCTGGAAGCCGAAGTCCGAGCCGGAGACGGGTCGATTCATGGACTCCTGAAAACGACATGACTTAACTATTAGAGAAACAGGGCTTGGGAAAAAACTCACCTGATAACTCAGTCTGTGGAATTTGGTCTCCGCCAGGACACCCGGCTTGTCCCCCCGCTCCAGACCCACCACTCCCTGCTGCGAGTGAGCCTGGGCGTGAGCCTGTTGCTGAGCGTCCAGCACGATCTGCTGAAACTTCTCGGCAAACTGGCGCTCCTTGCGGTCCTTGCGCTCTTGTCGCTTCTTGCGGATAAGGTCGCGCACGCGCTCAATGCTCCTCGCCAACTTAGACTCTTCGCCCACTTCCTATTCGGGGAACAGATATAGAACCAATTAGGACGCAGTGGAGCACAGGGGTGATGTGAGGGTTTACTCAACTGAAGAGTTCGCTACAACAAGTTTCTTTTTGAATACACATCGACATATATGGTTACATAGACATTTAACGATTAATTGGGGATCCAATGCATATACGAACTGAACATGGTTTACGCTAAGGCAGGCAACACAAAAGATTATTTATACTATATAGCCTGATCTCTATATATATATTTACACATACAGTTTGTCTGGATTTAGATATGTTTTTTTGATTAACGCAAACGAGGCAAGCAGTTTAAAGCAAGTTTTAAAAGGATTTAGTTTATAAACAATTACCTTCTTCTTGAAAATCTGTTTAACGTTTTCAGTGTGTATTTAAAAGGTTTTAGTTTTTCGGTTTATCAGTTTGTGTTTCAGAGTTCGGTGTTTGGTGTTGTGAGTTCAGTGTTCAGAGTTCGGTGTTTGTTTTGTGTGTTAAGTTTAGATTTAAACGCATTGTGCAAAGTTGACAACAGAAATTGGTTATTTGGAGTACGCTTAAGTGCATGTACATAGATATTGTTTTTATATATTTAGACCTACAATCGAGACTTAAACGACAGACTTACAAAGGTTTGTTCTAGAGACAGAGGTTTTATTTTATATAATTTACTAGTAACTCTCAATGTGCGAGCGATCAACTGAGTCGTTCTATAAAAATATTAAAAACCCTTCAGGTGCTCTCAAAACAAACCTTATGCTATCACAACTCGAATATGACCGAACTGATGTACCCAGCAAAGGGGTGTAATCCCTGTGCCGGGTGGTTTTTTATTAGTCTTTTATTAAATAGTAACAGTTTAGTAACACAATGCAGAGGAGCGATGGTGACAGAGAATTTAGAGAGAGTGATTAACGACATGGAAATCATAAAGGAATTTGCTCTTTTTGTAAACAGAAGAGAGTGCCACAGATCGTATGGTGTATAATTCAAATGGTAGTTCAATCCTGGGGGTGTTGGTTACCATCGCACACTCGGAGACACACACACAATTACGGAAATATATGGAAATACAAGTACCGAAAACCACATCAAGAGTGCAAGGCAAATTCAAGTCAAACATGGGGAATCGATCTAACCATCGATCGTTTTAACCAGTCAGTTTATGGGGGTCATTTAGGACACGAGGCAAGAGGTGACCCTCCGCTTCCTGTGCCGATTTCGAGCGATTTTTTGAGTTTAGTTGTTCGGTTGTTTAAATAACATTGCTGGCACACACATAGACATAGACATATATAGACACATTCACGAACGTTTTAGAACTACTAATGTGGTCGTGACTTGCCTCTTTTTTCGACTTGAGTTCCTCGGAGTTGAAGCTGTTGAGCAGCAGGGCCAAGAACAAGTTGAGCACCATGAAGTTGCCCATGACGAGCGTCGGGAGGAATATGGCGAAGCAGGTGGAGGCTCCTTGCTGCAATTACTCAGGGATTATAGCTAAAGTGCAGGTGTTTCTTAAGCTAGTCATACCTCCTCCTCGGCACGCATGCAGTCCCATAGAGGCTCGATCCATTCGCCGCACAGAATGCGAAAGATCATCATGAACGAGTGAAAGAAGTCGTTGAAATTCCACCTGAAAACGGTAAAAAGGAACTTAAACCCACAATACGATATGGCTTTCCCTTAAGCCTTGCCTGGGCACTGGATCTGGGTCAAACTTCTCGGGCGTATAGTCTTTGGAGAACAATTGCATACCGATGACGGCGAATATGTAGATGACAATGACCAGAATAAGCGTGAGGTTACCCAGGGCGCCGATCGTTGAGATGATAATGCTGAGCAGCACCTTCATTGTTGTCCACGACTGAGCCAGCTTCAGCACTCTCAGCTGAAGTATGTAAATGGAAATTAATGAAGCTACACCAAGTGGCACCCATTCCTCTCCTCCTCTTACCAATCGCAGGCCACGGAGCACACTCAGGCCATCCACCAGCTCGAAGATAATGTCCAGCAGACTGGCCGTCACAATGAGCAGATCAAAGATGTTCCAGCCGCACAAGAAGAAGTCCTTGGACAGAGCCATAAGCTTCACAATGCATTCGAAGGTGAAAATGGATGTAAAGACCTGGAAGAGCACAGGTAACTGTAGATTTTTTCAGGGTACCAGTTATTCCAACCCACCTTATTGCCCACGTCCAGGGCGTTACGAAAGCTCTCGCTCATGCCGTGATGCTCCATGGCCAGGAAGGCGGTATTCAAAACAATGCACAGGGTGATAGCCAGCTCGAAAAGCGGATCGCGCACCACTTTATATAGACAGTTCTGGAACTGCAGCCAGCTCTCGTAGTCAGTGCACCAGTGGACGCAGCGATCGCAGTTCCGGTCCGGCAGATCATCTACGAGAGAAATGAATCAACAAACCTATTCTCTAAGAGAGTGCACTCAAAACTCACCAATAACGACCACCTCCGAGGAGAACTCCTGGTGCAAAGCGTACACGTTGTGGTTCTTGATGCGGGCTATGTTCCCGTTGCACTTGATCAGACGCACTTCGCGCGGCGATAGGGCCAGCTCTACGGTTGACACGTGGCCTAGCTCGTTGACCGTATCTTGCTCCTCGTGATCGTCCACCACGCCAGAGTCGTCCTGCGAGGACTCGCGATTGACACCACTGGAATTCGAGCTGGTCTGGCGACTGCTGGCTATAAGCTGTCCCTTGTAGTCCGAGGGATACAGCATGTTGGGATTCTTCACGCCCACGCCGCTGTCCTGGAAGCTAATGCGCGCCTTGGGCGGGAGCGTGGGAGCGGTGGCAGTGGCAGTGCCGGTGCTAGTGGCAGTAACGTTGCCGCTTGCCTTGGCCAGCTGGCTTTGCTGCTCCATCTGCTGGTATTGCTTCTGAGCCTGCAAAGTCAGCGCCGACGGACGTTCCGGTGTGGTAGCGCTGTGGCGTGGACTTCGCCCAGGGCTGGGCGTGGCCGAGGGGGACTTGGGATCGGTGCCGTTGCTGCCATTGCCGTTTCCGTTGCCATTGCCGCTGCCCTCTTTCCCGCCCTTTGCCTTTTTTCGCCGTGTCTTCTTCTTGCTGTAGGAGGCCAGGAGCACACCCTTCCGCGAGTCGATCTTCTTTTTGTTGTTCTTGTTCAGCTTCTTCACATTCAGCACCGAGGGATCGAAGCTGAAAGTGGAGTCGTCCCGGTGATCCAGCAGGTCTTTCTTGCGCTCCTCGTTCGTTATCTCCGCCTCCTCCTCGTAGCTCAGCGCTACCACAGCCAGCATCAGGTTGATAAGGTAGAACGAGCCGAAGAAGACAACCACCGTGAAGAAGGAGACGCTCATGGGACCACAGGTGGCCAGCACCTTCAGGGATCAAGAGATTAGTGAAAGAAGAGAGCGAAAGGAAGGAGCACTGACCATGTTGTACACATTCTCCCAGTAGTCCAGCGTAATCAGCTGAAACGTCGTCAGCATGGACCACATGAAGTTGTCGAAGTTGGTGTAGCCATGGTTCGGGTTTTCTCCCACGCAGAGGCACACGTACTCAAAGGGGCAGTGGCGGGCGCCGGTCAAGTTGCCGCACAGCACGGGCAACTCCTCCTCGTCGTATAACCAGTTGTCCGTGTCGTTGACCCAGCTGCAAGGAGAGACAAACCCAGATTAGTTTCAGTCTCACCTCAATTACAATAACTTACATCTGCCAGTCCGCATGCGAGACATTTGTCCAGTCTGAGGGCACCTGGCGCACACATTTGTTGCGCAGCTCGCCCATGTACACCTGGAGGGCAAAAAGCGCGAAGACCATCAGGCAGAAGATGGTCAGAGTCATGACCTCCGCCAGTTGTCGGAAGGAATGCAGCAGCGCGTTGATGATCGTCTTCAATCCGGGCATAATGGATACCGTCTTGAGGGCGCGCAGCACGCGAAAGGTACGCAGCCCCGCCAAGTTGCCTACCTCCATGCCTATGGTGGCGTAACCGCTGGTGATGACCACAAAGTCCAGCCAATTCCAAGGGTTGCGCAGATACGTGTACTTGTTGAGCAGAAAGCCCTTGGCAATGATCTTGATGACCATTTCGATGGAGTAAATAGCCAGAAAGATGTATCTGTGGGGGTCGGGTGGTAATTTAAAGGGGACTATTGGACATGCAGACATCTATACTTACTCAGCCTCCTCCACGGTCTCAGTCATGGCCAGGAAGATGCAATTGAACAGAATGGTGGCCATAACGCAGTAGTCGAAGAACTGATTGGTGGCGATGTACACGCAGACGCGCCTCGCCGGGCTCCATGGGTGGAAGAGGAACAGGCTCTTGGTGCCCGTGAAGCGGTGAATGTAGTTCTTACGGAACCTCTTGGACACCACGCAGAACGTCTGCAATTCGAAAGGAGCGCGCAAATCATTATCGAATCTGTATTAGATGTCTATAATGTGTATTTGTACTGGCAACATTGGCATGACCAAGGGTCTGGCAACTCCAAGCCGGCACTGCCACCTAACCAACTTTCCAAAAAGAGAGGCGTCGATAGCAGTCAAAATGATGCATGATTATACACGTAGTTTTTACTTTCATTCGTGAAGAAAAGATGTGTATTTTACAATAAAAGCCCCAAGAATAGGAATTTTTCAGCTCTTCATTTGTTAAATTAAAATCTAAACTCTTTAACTAAAATATATGGAAACGTAAAATAAATTAATAATAATCTAAAGAGCCTTCATTATTTTTAATATACTATAAAAATGTTGCAGTGCCAGTAAAATGGGATCTTATAGTCTTGTAACTACTTTTTCTATTTTTAAAAACTCAAAATCTCGATAAATGACATAGTACGTTTGAATAAAAAATGTATCGATATATCGGTACGAGCAAAAACATCGCTACAAAGCAACCCTGCGCAAATCAACGAGGCTAGTTCGCTGACTTCCGTTTGACGTTCTTTCTTTCGTTCTCAAATCGTCGTTCCGACCAGAAGGAAAATGAGAGCTAAGGTAAAGAAAAGTTATAAAAGTGGAAAAATAGTGGAAAATTATTTGAACCGTGCATTGATGACCGCGGGAACAAAGTGAAATATTAATTAACCGTGCGTTTTTCTCGTTTCTAGTGGCGTAAGAAGCGTATGCGTAGGTTGAAGCGTAAGCGCAGGAAGATGCGTGCAAGGTCCAAGTAATCGCAGCGCCATCGCCCACTAAATGGTGAGTAGCAACCCGCCGGGAGCACCCTAGCCAGATGCTAATCCGTATTTTTCGCTTTCCGTGCTTGCAGGAACTTTTGACCGCAGCCGACACACCGAAACACGCCGTCTGGGCGACCCGCTTGCGGGGCCCACATGTAATTTTGAAAGACCAGTTTTCACACAAACGAACATGTGCATTTAAAATTCACTTTGAAATTTCACGTAAAAATTGTTCCCAATAAATTACTGGATTTTCGCAAAAGTTCCACAAATGAATGAAAAGCATGTGTTATTAATGAGAGCGAGCGAGAGAGAGTTAGCGGAGCAGTGAAAAGAGGCAAGCGTGCTCTTTCGACATAACCACATTCGCGCGAATCATGTGTCTATATGTTCGTGTGTGTGTGAGTGTGCGTGCCCGAGCACGTTTTTATCAGAATTGCTACATATTTTCTCGGCTCTTTGGAAGAGCCGGCAGCAATGCGGATTGGAGCTATAGAATCTGGAGACGGCATTAAACATTGATCATTGCGAGCGTGGCCTGGCCTGGCCAGGGCAGGACAGTAAATCCCCCCCGTAATCGGCTAATGTCATTTTTAGGTCCGCAATCGGACCAGCTCCTTACACTACTCCGGGCCTCCAGGGAGCGCGTGTCGTGCGCTCGTCAAGCCGTTCCGCTCAGCTCTGCGCTGCCCTGCTCCTTGGGCCACATTCGGAAATATCGATTTGTTTGCCGCCGGAGGGGAGAACCTGAACGCGAGGGAACGCGACGCGGCGAAACCTGAAGCAGATGCCCGCCCGGGCCAGGTTGTTCATTAGCGCCCTGATTTCCTCAATTATATATGCAGATGATGTGCGCCTCTGACGAAGATGGTTCTGCGTCCAGCCCTCCCGCCCTCCTGGAAGCCCACTTGTCTGAAGGTCGTTTGTCACTGTAATACACACATAAACGTCGCTCAGCCGAGTAAGCAGAAATTTTAATGTAACAAGCAAAAGTTACGATTGGGCGGCAGTTTGCCATTTACCATTTTGTGGGCCGAGGGCCGGAGCTGGAAATTTGCATGAGCGAGGGCACTTGTGCTGGCTCCCTCTCCTCCGTGTGGCCGGGTCTTGTGGCGTGGCAGGGAGAGAGCTTAAGGATAAGCGTGTGTACTTTTAAGTGCCCGAAATGAAAAGTTGTGTTAGAGGCCCTTGTTCGGCATTTGAGGCAAACATGCGGCGACGCCAGCAGCGTCGTCTGTGGCTGTGTCTTATCGCGACGCCGGAGAGGAGTACAGAGAGGACGTGTTTGCCAGGAGTGAGTGCCATTAAATGCAATTAAGCACTTTGATTCATCCACCTGGCAGTGGCAGCAAATGGACAGGGATTCTTGGGCTTGTTTTGCCACTTTGTTTGACTTGTTTTCAGTTGCTTGTTCGTCCTCGATTCGAGGGGATTTACTCTTGAGGCAGTCTATGGTCTTTTCAGGACATAATCTAGGGATTTCTGCGATACCCAGCAACTATAACTTGACTAAAATGAATAGGTGAGTGAATTAATTGAGTTTCTTTGAAGGTCTAAGCATGATTTGATTAAGCTAGGTATCGATTTTTTCTGAATATGCGACTGAGTAGTAGCGCAGGACATTGCAAGGAAGAGTTTTGCACATTCTTGCACTATATTATCACCGTCTGTATATATTGTCATGGAACTTTGGTTGCTTGACACCACAGATTTAATTACAGCACATGTGGGACAGCAGTACCAGTCGTCGTCGTGGGAGATGTGGCCCAAAAGCCAACTTATATTTGCCTTTTGCTTCTGGCTTTGGCCGGACGACTCTAAGCCTCTGGCCAATAAGATTTAATTATAGATTGCCCTGGACTTTGTTTGTCTTGGCCAGCGGCAGGAAAGGAGGAAAGGATATTCAGTCGGTCGATAAACACATCACTCGATGTCGCAGGTACGCTCATCTCATGACTCCATGGCTCCGCCCCCCAGTAAAGTCCATTCCCACCTCCCATTATATATTGCAGCCGTAGCCGTAGCCGTACCCGTACCCTGGTCACTTGCATGTTTATTCTGCCCAGTCGCGCTATGCTATCCTGTGAATTATTTTGCCACGACACGTGGTCGGTCCGTCGGTTGGCCGGTGGAGAGCCGCGACCCGAAACCTGAAACCTGAAAGCCGCCAAGTCTTGAGTACACTTGCATGTTCGCCTATAATTTGTCCGCTGCGGCTGCTGCGGCAGTGGAGTACGGGCCAGTTTTGTTTGAGTCACGTAAATACGGTTGTCAACTTTGCTGCCCGGAGCGGGGACCAGAGGAGAGCTGGACGGCGGACTGAGCTGTGCATGACATGACCCATATTCCCACACACTGGCCAAGTCGTATTGTGTGTGTCCTTTGTTTGATGTTGTGGCTCCAAAAATTTATTCCCGCCTTTGAAACTTAACGAGTGCTCGCGCTCTCGCGGCATTTAGGCTGATTTCCTTTTCGGCTCTCGAAAAGGGGCCCACGAGGGCCGTTCTAGGCGTTTCCATTAACCCCGGTAACCCCGTATCCGTATCCGGACTCTCTTGGCCCCGGAAAGTGCATATCCACTTGTGCCCACAATGCGCCGCAAAATGCAACAGAAAACAAAAAACCTATAAAAAGGTATCAAAACAAAAGCAAGGCAAGGCAGCAAGCCGAGTCGCGTTCCATTTCCGCTGTGCCACTTGCACTTGCTACCGCCTCCGGAATCCCTACCCTACCCTACCCCGCCCTGCCCTGCCCTGCCCTACCCCACGGATCCACGGGCACTGGGTCGCGTCCGTGTGACTTTTTAATTAGAGCCAATGGGGCGGCCAACTGGGGTGAGGCGATGGTGGCTCTGCGGATAATGAGCGCAATGCGCCCAGGCACCGGCAGAGGCAGAGTATCACACACTCACCTCCTCGTAGATGAAGGTGTCAATCTCCTCGAGCGGCTTGCCGTACATGTGCTCCGGAAAGGGCTCGAACTTGCGGGGCAGCACGTCGCCATCCTCCACGGAAGCCTTGGTGCGCGGATGGAAGCCGTATTCCCGCACCAGCTGGATGTGCCGGTTCTCATGCTTGACCTGGGACTTTTGCGTGTACGCGACGACCTGGTGCTTGGCGATAGCTGCAAAGAGTGAGCGAACTGTGATTAGTAAAAAAAATCAATTATTACATAAAATAATATGCATCTTCATGTATACTAGTGCATAATTAGCATTACCTTTAAATTTTCTATGTAATATATATGTATATATATAAACTCATACATTTGTTCCATTCGTTTAACAGAGACACCTCAGTTGGCGTGCCATAAATAACAAACTCTCGTTCGAGTGTACATTGCAGGCAAAGCGTGAACGAGAGAGTCAGACAATACGATCATTGTGAAAAGAATTGACGTGACTGCTTTAACTTTTTGATCTTAGTTGGCTGCAAGGCAGCATAAATTTATAAATGATGTGCTTTAAAAGTACCAGAATCTAGAGTCTGGCGGACACTCACAGAGCATCGCGATCGACACGGTTGAATGGAGCGGGACCGGGATAAATACCCGGTGGAGATTCAAGTAATGCAGGCTATTGCTGGGGCCATGACAGGAGCCATGACGCGGGTCGTTACGCATCCATTCGACGTTCTCAAAATCCGCTTTCAGATCCAGGTTGAGCCGGTCAGCGACAGGAGCAAATCGAAGTACCGCGGTATCCTACAGGGCTTTCGCAAGGTATATGTCGAGGAGGGAGTTCGCGGCCTGATGCGCGGCCATTCGTCCGGCCAGGTGATGAGCATCTCTTACGCCATCGTACAGTATTGGTCCTATGAGCGATTCCGGAACTTGGCGCGCACGGTGTCCTACCTGGAGGAGCATCCCTCGCTGCGTCACTTCCTTTGCGGCGGCTTTTCGGGCTGCATGGGCGCCGTGGCATCCCAGCCCTTCGACGTCGTCCGGACAATGGTAGTGGTAGTAGATCCCAACTCCAAGCGTAGTAATATGCGTCCGTTCGAGGGAGTGCGCCTGGTGTATCGCAAGTTTGGCTGGAGGGGCCTCATGACAGGGCTGCCCTTCACCATGGCCGAGACGTTTCCACTGGTAGGCATCAACTTTCTCGTCTACAAGTACCTGAACTCGTGGGTGCTGGCGGCGAAGCATGATGCGTGCAATGTAAATTCGTCCAGGACGGGGCAGTGCACGGACATCCACAGCGGATATCTGTTCGTGAATGGCGCCCTGGCCGGAGTGGTGGCCAAGACTATCATCTATCCGGGGGACCTGCTAAGGAAGCGCATCCAGCTGGTGAGCCTCAACCAGGCGAAGCAGGGCTTGAAAAGCAGCCCCGACTGCCCCACGGTGCTGCAATGCATCGTGGCCACATTTCGGACAGAAGGGTTGCACGGCTTCTACAAGGGAATAATGCCCACGTTAATCAAGTCGGCGGTGACCAGTGCCTTCTACTTCACCATCTATGATCTGGTCAACCGTCGGTTCATCGAGCCACACAAGGAAGAGTAGCGGTAAGCGAACAGCGTGCCAGACTCTTGAAAGGGGATCTTAATTACATGGAATCTGATATGAAGATTTTACACATAATGATAGAAAGTATACAACCTTTTATCATTAGATGGTTGTGCTTTCGGGAAATAAAGATATTATATAGTCTTTAACTTTGGACCTATATACAATACAATTTTACAAAGTAACATTGGTGGAACTTTCAG
Organism: Drosophila bunnanda; assembly: GCA_035046265.1. Classification (NCBI taxonomy): domain Eukaryota; kingdom Metazoa; phylum Arthropoda; class Insecta; order Diptera; family Drosophilidae; genus Drosophila; species Drosophila bunnanda. Next base: position 391,619 of record JAWNOB010000029.1, read on the forward strand.
CTTGGACATGCTTTCAGAAAACGAAGGTCAGCAGCTCAAAAAGGGTTTAAATTATTACACTAACATGGTTTATTTTGTACATCAGCATTGCGTGAGGATGTATGGAATATATGAATGAACGAGCCGTATATAAGTTAAGAGTTCCATGCGGATGGAGTGAACTGGAGGGCATGAGGGCGCAATAGAATGGACTAGACGACCAGATGATGGCCAGGGGCGGGCTGTGCCGTCTACGACCAGCTGGAGGCGCCAGATCCCGACCAACCGCCGGCAGCTGGCGCCGAGTAGCTGTACCCGTCGCCACCAGAGGATCCTCCGTAGGAGCCACCGCTGCCGGAGGCAGCAGCTGCAGCCACCACCTGTGTGTCGTAGCTGGAGCCGCCTCCGCTGCTGTAGCCACCTCCATGTCCACCACTGTAGCCACCGCCATGTCCGCCGCTGTATCCTCCGCTGCTGTAGGACGAGCCACCGCTGCTGTAGGAGGAGCCACTGCTGTAGGAGGATCCGCCGCTGTACGACGAGCCACCTCCATAGCCGCCAGAGGAACCAGCGTCGTATCCACCAGAGGAGCCGTGAGCATCACTAGAAGCAGCAACGGCAGCAACCAGCTGCGTGTCGTGTCCGCCGCCGCCTCCGCTGTAGCCTCCGTATCCTCCACTATGGCCTCCGTATCCTCCACTGCTGCCTCCATGGGCCGAAGAGTCCGAGCTTGCGGCAATGGCTGCAATGTTAGCAATGGCATGGCCACCATAGTCTCCGCCGTGGCCGCTGCCTCCGTGTCCGTGTCCATGTCCATGGTCGGACGAGGAGGAACCTGCAGCAGCTGCTATGGCTGCAATCTTGGCGTCATCGTGGCCAGATCCGCCGTGTCCACCGCCGTAGCTATATCCACCGGAGCTATGACCGGAGCTATGGCCGCCACCGCCGGCGCTATAACCGTGGTTCTCCGTGATGACAGCATAAGTGGCAACATGGCCGCCACCGCCGCCGCCGCCTCCTCCTCCACTGTAACCGCCATCGTGGGAGTGCACTTCATAGCCACCCCCATGGCCTCCAAAGTCACCACCGCCGTGTCCTCCGAAATCACCACCTCCATGGCCTCCATGATCCCCACCGCTCTCCGGAAGATGGATGCGGATGTGGACGTGCTCGCGTCCGAAGGTGGGCTTACCCCATACAGCCGGACTGGCCAGCAGGAGCGCACTGATCTGAGGTGGGGAGAAGGAAGGTTAGAGTCCAACGCTAGGAGGAGACGCTCAGCCGGAAACTCACTATAAAACGGGCCGCCATATGTCTGGATTCGTTGCCAAGGACTCTCGGATGATAACTCGCCTCTGAACTGACTGGAAATGATTCGGCAATCGTGGCCGCGCGCCGTTTTATAGTCTGGAGCCGGGAGCTGGGAGCTGGGTTATGTAAGAGACGCGACGAGCCATCGAGCAAGTGCAGAGATAATCTCTTTCGACGGCAACAAGAGATGAATGGAGCCACGACCGCGACCCATTGAAGGCCACATTGTTTCGTCTTCGCTGTGCTTTTCTTCTCCACTCCACTCTCCCTTTCCGCGGAGCTCTCGATCGCGAGAGTGTTGACCTTTCACATCACATCCAGCATGTGCCCTTTGCAAATATACCAGGCTCCCTCCCGCTCTCACTCAGTTTACACGGCAGGAAAAATCCCTATCCTATCCACCTGCATTTTCTTATGCTTATTACCTTCAGATATTAGGAAAATATATGACACAATAAATTAAAAAAAAATAACCCTAAAGCCAAAAAAGTATTCATTTTACTTCGGAAAGCTTTTCTGTGATAGTTTTTATATGGTTGTTAAATTTGCATTACAAAATTGAATTTTTCTTTTAAAAAATCCATGATTTTAATTTAATTTCATTGATTTGCAAATATTTCTTCGTTATCTAATCGTGCTTATCTATCGGCTAATTCTCTCCGTGTACTGCACACTATCTCTTTTCTTTTCTCTCTCTTTCTCCGTTGTGGAGCAGTGGCTTCTGGTGCTCCACTTTCGTTTGAGAGAAAATCTGAGTGGCCCTAAGCTTTTGTGGGCTGGCTGAAATGCCGAAAATAGCCGAAAATGGTTAAAATCGAAATTCAAACTGTAGTAATATGCAACTTGACCAGTTTCAGTTTTAGTTTTTTTTTTTTTTTTTGGCCCAGAGCTCTTTGTTATTGCTGAGCGCGATCCAAACGCTAACCGTTAGGTATTTTGTTTACTACGTTCATGTTTATGGATGTTTATGCAGATACGGACTTCCTATTGGCAATTCCTTATTGTGGCCCGGACTTGCATAACGGATTGGCCAAGGGCTTGGCTGCTGGCCAGGTCGTTTGTCATTAACCCATTGATGACAAGATGCTGACGGGGGAGCCATGCTGATGCCGCTGTCGGTGCCGGAAATTAGACCGATAATGTTGTTTGCTGGCCGGGTGAAGCGGGTTCTGTTCTGCGCCCTTACTCCTTCGGCTCTCCGCGATGGGGCTCTTGGAGCAGCAGCGAGCTGCGAAAGTGGCTCTCGAGCCGTTATTGGGTTAAGCCTCGCCTGCAGCGCAGCATCAAAATATCTCGTCATGCTCTGGGTTTTGTTTCAGCATCAGCAGAGCCGAGTGACGAACTGCCAGCGGAGGAGAGGTCATGGCCACTGGCCACCGCCCACTGCCCAGTCCTCCCGCTCTGTGCCGCCTCCTCTGTTATGCATTCGCCGTTGATTAGCAACAGTTTTCATTAGCATTGAGTGACTGAGCGCCGCAATTTTCATCCGAAGACGAGTCCAAGTCCAAGTTGAAATGGGATTGGGAATCGGGGCCATGCGGCAATTTCGATTACGTCGCTGATTATCATCTTGGCAGCTCGTCAGCGGCGGCTGCCAGCTGGGAGCTCGGCGCGGCAGATTCCATCGTTGCCGAATAATTAATACACATTTAACCGCCGCGACTCGGTTTGTAAACAAAGGGGGGCCTTACATAAGGAACTAGCCGAGCCGAGAGCGGGACACCAACGCAACAATCTGTTGCCAATCAAACCATAATGACGATCATAATCACGATGCTGTGGCGAATGGAGTTCGAATTGGGAGCGCAGAGCCCGGGCACTCGAGTTGCATTTCATTAACAGCGGACTAGAGAGTCGTCTCTCGATTGGGATTACATCTTTCGCTGGAGCCACGAGGGCCAATGCTGATCATCATGATGGTGATGCTGCTGCTGCTGCTGCCACTAAGATGACTGTGATGACGGTGGGCAACCGGTTGGCGGTCGCACATTAACATCAGATGCAACAGCAACGCACATCTTCCCCGTATTGCATAATCCCTGATGCCAGGCCCGGGACTCGCTCTCTTCGCGACTGGAGGCATCTTCACGCGGAAGCAAAGTCATTCTCAAAGCGCCCAAAAACAAAAAGGAAACTTAACACAGACACAGAAAACTCAAAAGCCACTAGCCTCTTGCAACTTGCAACTAGCAACGTGCAATGTCGTGGTTTTCCCCCGAAAAAAACCAGTTGCTTCCACTCGAAGAAATGTTGCTAACTAAGACCGAATAACCCAAACCTTTTAATTAATATATCATTATATTTGTATAGTAGATTCTCCTTGAATTATAGCCATCTTGTTAAAGAGTCAAAAGCTATAACATGTCGGTTTAGTTTACTATTTAAATACTCTGCTTTAATTGAACTATAAAATATCTTTAAGCATTACTTGAAAATTTAAATTTTAAAGCCTTAAAAAAGTCTGAAGGCACCCAAGGAATGAAGTTGCTCATAAGCTCTCCTGAGTTATTGCCGATCTACTGACAATTATGAGTACTTGTCATATTATTCTCCAAGTGCAGTCATTGTGGTAGTTTCAGTAGCAATTCCCATTGTGTGGCTGCCTCAGTTGCAGTTGCAGTTGCAGCTGCGCAGACCTTTACACAAGTTCAATGGTGACGGGAATGGGTATGGAAATGGAAATGGGATTCGGATTGGGACTCGTGCTTGGACTAGACGAGCTCCTCGCAGGGGGCGGCGGCACTGTACCCCATTCGCTTTTCGGCCCTGGGCGAAGCCAAATCCAATTTTGAGGAGACGCAGCGCCAGGATGAGAACGAGGCACAGAAACGGCAGTGAGGCGAAGCGGACCGGACCGGACAAACAGAAAGTGGAAAAAGTGAATCGGGTGAGGAGGATAAAGCGAGATGCAACCCAGCAATTGCTCTACATATTTAATTAGTTTCCGTTTCCGTTCATATTCGTAATCCACAGCTGGCTGGCAGCAGCGCCCGTTGCACATGGCCTTTGTGCATTGTTCACCTCCCCAATGAATATCCTCCGTTGACAATGGCGCCCACCATGCCCCAGACCCTCTCCCCTTTCCCCCCTCGCTTTTCGCCTCCTCCTCCAGGGACGGAGAGGATAAATTGCGCTCTCTATCGGCGCCTGCAAAACGATTGCGTAACTTATGGCCAGTCATCAGCCGAAACTTTGGCTGGACGCTTCCCGTTTTTCGATTTGTTTATCATTTATTTAAGCGGCCTTAGGGTCGGCCTGTCCCGCCATTAAGCCGCTTCGATTCCCTTCTCGTTTTATTGGCCAAGACCCAACGCCAGACTGGGGCCGAGAGACCCCGGATCCAGACCCTGGCCCAGACCCAGAACACAATGAGCAATGCTATTTAATTATGTTGATGAGCACGACCGGACAGGAGGAGGACAGGAATCCGGGACAGGAAGTGGCAAGGAAAACGCACAACACGCACAAAAAGCACAAATGCCTTCCCGCTCCGTCACTCCCTCCGTCGACATTCCGTATCCTGCACAGTGGGTGGTGCCTTCGTAAGACGGGAGGACTCAAGCCGAAACAAGAAACAATCTGGGTGTTGGTTTCCAGTTCGTTACTTGGCCATCACAAAGATCAATGTATGCCAAAAATGTGTTCATTTCTAGGGAACCATATTTCAGGTTTTGAAAATGGAATGCAATCATCATGTTTTAAATAGATTTAAAACGAAATAGTACCCCTTTTCCTCTAATAAACATGGCAGCGGGTTAAGAAAGCTACACTAAATTTCCCTAACTTCACAATAAACAATTTACAATAATAAGTGCCAAACTTATGGGAAAATAAACAAGAGTTTGGCAAATGATGATTACTTTTCCTTACTTCAATAGACCCTATTTATTCAGAGCACTAAATCCGCGTGCTGTCTATTACCACATAAAAATGAGTAAATAAGTCCCTTTAGGGTTTAAAATCACAAATGGCACCTTGTCGCCTGCTCTTGGTGTGGATTATCCACCAAGGACATGCCACAAGATCCAAGCAGCCAAGGAGCGAACGTGCCTCCACATCTGTGTGCGGCGGCGCCCACTGTGCACGTGTTTCGCTTAGTTGGCGTGCAGGTGTCGCTGTCAGAGGAGGAGCATAGCCCGAGAAGCAGGTGGAGCTGGAGCAGGTGACCCCTGACACCTGCCCCTAGTTGCTCCGGTTGCTCTGGCTTTCAATGCATATGCCCTCGCATACAGATTTGATGGCATGGCCCCATTAACCCTCCCGCCGCTCCCTTCGGACACCTCAAGAATAATATTTATGAGATCGGAGGGAGGGGCAGGCCGCGGCAGCTTGGACCTGGAAAACTATCAATAGCGGGTATCGGGGCTGGGACCGGGAGAGGGAGAGGGAGAGGGACTCACCTTTCTCATCGTTGGACGCCGTTTGATCATCACTCATCTTGACTGATTGTCGTCGTTTGGTTGGTTGTGGCTGGTCTTTCCTCCTCCTCCTCCTCCTCCTCTGGTGCTGCTGCTGCTGCTGCTCTTGTCGTTGCTGTTGCTCTCTCGCTCTCGCGCTCTTTCTTTAGCTGGGGTCCTTAGGGCAGTTGCTGCAGCATGTCTCTCTGGCGCTCTTGCTCGCACTCACGCCAGCAGAGCTTCTCACTCGATTTTCGAACACTGTGCATACATAGGTACGTATGTATGTGTGTATGTCTGTCTGTGTCTCACACTTGCTCAGGCGAGCGGATCGCTCAGTTTACCGTTAATATTGTCACCGTTCCCTTTGTTAACCATTTTGTGCGCTCTCTCATGATGCCTACTATGGCTATATTGCTATGCTATGCAAATCTTATGACTACGACAGTTTCCAATAATGGCATTTGGCATCGCCGGCTCCTCAGCTCGTGCCGCCTCCTCCTCCTCCTCCTTGGTCGCTTTATCTCCTCCTTCTGCTTCTATTGTGAGAGCTTTGGCTGGCTTTGTTGTGCTGATTATTGCTTTACATTTTGTGTGATGCCTCTGTTTTGTAAATGGAAGAAATAGATGCAAAGAAATCAGCGTGAGAGTGGAGAGATTTAGGCGTAAGACGGGGGGAGACTTGGTCCAAATTAAATCCGTTCTCTCCGCAATTGCTATGCGTCGTGTCATGTAACGGTAATTGGCGAAGCGCTAATCCCTGTTAGCTCAGGGCACCCCATGCACGAGCATACGTATATTACGTATACGTAACGACTCACTCGCCTTACGTGTGTGTAATGTGCGTAACGGAAGAAGAGATAAACACCTGGGCAAGGAAGGACAGGGACAGATTGAGCGCCGCTTTAAGACTTAAAGCTTAGAGGAGATAAAGTTAATTAACATTATGGCGCACACACACACCCCCTCAGACAATCTAGCAGCACACACACTAACACTAACCGGGCGCGCACAAAGTGAGATACCAAGAATTGATAAATGGCGCCCAACAAAAAGCAATGAGGTTGCGTGGGCGAAGGAGTGGGAGGGAGGGAGGGCCGACATGCTTGGATGCTGCTCATTGCTCAGCGCTTTGTTGCTGCTCCCTGGCATTGTGGTGTGTGTGTGTGTGTGTGTGAGTATCGTATCTGTAGGCCTGCTTCCTGTGTTCTGTTTGTGTTTTTAGCCAACTTCTTGACACGTCTGCAAGCGAGCAACTGACGCGAAAATGGAAAAGCGTTAGATGAAGGCGCCCATAAAATATTCAATATCAAGTTTCCACCGGCCCCGTGCCGCCCCTCGTTATGGCAGTTGATGTTTGCTGGCGGAAATTTGCTCGCAGCAAGAAGTGGCAGGAGGGCCGAGCAGGAGATGCCATTAGGCCAGGGGAGGCGAAGGGGCGCCATAGGAGATCCGAGCAAGAGATCCACCTGCAGCTGGTCCGCACACACAAATCGTGAAAAATACTTTTATTACAAACAATAAGAGTGCCGCACGAGGCATTAAACAATGTGTTGTTTGTTGGCTTACAATTTTACGGCGGGTCTTCCCCCTGGGCTTTCTGCTGCCTCCTCGCTTTGCTTACTTTGCTTGCCCCCTGCCCGCTTTTCGGTTTTGCTGTTTTCTGGGCGTGACCACCACAGCACAGCACAGAGCAGAGCAGAGCAGCTCAGTTGCTGGTTTTAAAGTTGGCCCATAAAAAGTGCGGCACGGCGGCGGCAAGCCGGAGAATTTTTTCAGTTGGCCCCTAAAGTTGTGCTACAAATTTGCTACGACTCCGGATTCCTGCTATAATACCGCCCTCCAACCTTCACAACTGCCACTCTCCCACACGAAACGAAACGAAAAGTGTGGCCGCCTAGTTAAGTGCACATCAAGAGCTAATTTATGGCCCCAATCCTCAACCCGCCATGCCTCCTTGGCCGCAGCACTGCGGTTGTAGTTGGGGGCGGGGATCACACACACACACACTCACACAGCAAATATGAATGTTCGATTTTACCTTTAAACATTTGCGTTTAATTGTTGTTTACTCTCCGTCCGTTGCAGCTGCAGCAGTGTATGGATGTTGTCGGTGTTGTTGTTGTCGGGATGATAGCGGGGCTTTATGTAATCGCTGGTGTGCTTGCACTACTTGGTATACGTATACGGTGCGCTATTCTATTTCTATTTTCGTATTTCACTTTCTTGGGCCTGCAATACACACACACAAACACACACGGCTTACACACTTGTACCTTTGCACTTCACTTTCCATTCGCGTTCGCGTTCCACTTTCCACTTCCCAACACTGGCTCACTCCCGTTAGTTTCGTTGCTCCGCTGCTCCTGCTCCTGTTTCCACTGCTGCTGTGTTTTATTTGATTTTATTTTACATTAATTACATTTTTATTTAGTCGCAACTGTGCAACAATGCGGGGGGGATGGGGGTGAAACGGAACCAGCAACAAAAACAGAAACAAAGCAAGGAAAAAACTTTGGGCACGCACATTGTTTGACACACATACACGCACACACAGCAGCAGCAGCAGCAGCAAACTGAGAAGTGTTATTACAATTTACTGTTGATTTCTTTTGCCAGCCAACTGGGAGGTGCGAGCGAGGCAGCACAATGGCCCCTTCGCCTCTGCGTGTGGCTGTGTGTGTGTGTGTGCGAAGCGTGCGAAAGAGCGCGAAAATGTAGGTTAGTTTCCGTTGTATTCCGATGGTCTCCCCCCACCCCCATCCCTAACAGCAGCAGCAGCAGCAGCAGCAGTAACAGCAGCAACAACAACGTGCAGCACACATTTCACTCTATTTTTGGGCGCTGAAGAATTTTTTGTCCGCTTCCTCCGCCGAAATGCACTTGTGTGTGGCTGTACTGGTGAATGTAGTAACTGTAAACTGTAACTGTATGCGCGCACGTGTGCGTGAGCGAGTGACTCTGTGTATTTTCCATTTCAGGCTTTTCACTGCTTTTCACCATATATTCCTTGGCCGTGTCCCACTCTACGTAAGTGCGCTCGCATGGCGACTGCTCAGCACTAAGGTTCGTCGGCGACTGAGCTCGGCTAACGGGTTTTCCTTTCCGTTTGACGTAATCTGCAGGGCGACCGCGATGCAGAGCGATGAAAAAACACACTCGAACTTCCCCGTATTCTCGACTAAAAAAGGACTCGTCGGGAAATGCTCTCGTGCTCTGTTCGCCAGTGTTCTCTCTCTCTCTCTTCCAGGTCAGCCGGCATAAACAAATGCCGTGCCACATGCCACACGCATACACTCGCACGTTCATGCCACACGACCAGGAACTTCCCCATATTCCTTCGCCGTTGCTGCACCGCAGGCATCCTTCCCCGCGCCGCTTTTCCCAGCTGCGGGGGAAAATGTCAAAATGATTAAGCTTGAATATGGGCCACTGGCTAACAAAGCCATCGCCAGCACCAGCACCAGCGGCATGCGGACGGACGCTATTCATCAGTCCAAGTGCGACGGCCCCCTTTTCTAGCCTGCCTTCGATTTCCGCCTCAGGCCGCTTGGCCCACGTCGCGTATACGTAATGTGCAGCACGTTACGCATACGCAACGTTGGTCGGGGCGCCGATCCGCGGATCAAGCTGCCGCTGGCTTTCACAATGCCAGATAAGCTGAGCCACTGATAAGCTGAGAGAGCCCGACAGGCCGCCACTTGGAGGCTCAGTTCTCGTCGAGGTTCCGTTAGAGACGGAAGAACGCGGAAAACGAAGCTCCTCCGCCCACGATCGTAATTGCAAACTCTTTCCGATAAGCTTATCGCACGGGAAACGGAAGCCAGCCTAGGCCAAAATGCGTCTTTTGAGGCTGGCGTTGCCCCTGCTCGTCCTCGTTCTGCTGACGTTGGTAGCAGGAGAAGGAACCCCTACTACTACTCCCACTCGTTCCCCCACAACTCCTACTAGGGCTTCTAATCACACAGCTGGCTATGAGCAGGCTACCCAGCAGATCCTCAAAAAGGCCACCGACCGCATGCACCTGATCTGGCACATGAAGCGGCGCATCTTTCTGCAACTCACAGCCAAGGGTAAGTCGCCGATGACCGGCGGCCAGGCTCTGAGTGGCAAGCAGGAAGTGGAGGCGGACACCTACCGGCTGATGTACGAGCTGGCGGCCAATTTGAGTGTGGTACCGGTGTCTCTACTAGGCGATCCGCTGCTCCGCAGGCGAGTGCAGCGCCTGGCCAAGCTGCAGCTGCAGGGACTTCGGCCTAAGGACTACGAGCAGGCCAAGGATCTGCTGAGGACGACGCATAACTTTGTGAGCGGTCAGATAGTCTGCCCTCAGGAGGATTGCTCAGCCCGCGGGCCGCTGGCAATGTACCCGCAGATCGTGAACAAGAATATGCGCAGCAAGCTGTACGAAGAACTGCTGGTCAACTGGTTTGGCTGGCGCAAGGCCATCAACGAAAAGGAGCTGGCCAAGTCAACGTTCATCGACTATGTGCGCCTGCTCCGAATCGCTGCCACCTACAATGGCCATGTGACGCCCTCGCGCACTTGGTACCTACACTACGACACGGAGAACTTCCAGGCCGAGATGGAGGCGGTCGTCTGGGAGATCATGCCCCTCTACCGGGAGCTGCACGCCTATCTGCGACACGAGGTGCAGGCCGCCTACCCCAAGGCAGACACCAAGAGCGACGGCGCCATCTCCGCCCCGGTCATGGACCAGATCCTTTCGCAGGACTGGTATCCGCATCAGTTCTTCCGCACCCCGCATCCCAGTCGGCAGCACCAGCTGCCCTCCGTCCACCGTCGCCTGGAGGAGGTCTTGGTGACGCCCGTTAAGATAAACCGCAAGGCTGCCGAGTTCTTCGAGTCCCTGGGTCTAAACAACCAGTCCGCGTAAGTAAATCCCTCTACGATCTCTTAGTCCCCTGAGCAACATCCTTCACTTTCCTCGCCGCCAGTACATTCTGGGATCGCTGGTCCCGCCGTATGAACGACGACGATGGCGGCCTCGAATGCAAGTCGCAGGTGTATTACTTCCCGCCGGACGTGGCCCTGCGCTACTGCCCCAAGCTGGACTACAAGAAGATGATGCAGATCCATGGCACTATGGCCGAGCTGCAGTACAATATATACAAACTGTCGCAGCCCTTCGGACTGGACACGGAGCCGTGTCCTGGCTTCGGCGCCGCCATAGCGGAAACGGCTATCCTGGCCTCCGGCACACCGCGACACCTGGAGAGGCTGCACATCCTGCTAAACAAGAGCCTGTCCGAGGAGCAGTCGCTCAACCGTCTGTTTCGCATGGGGGTGCACACGCTGATCGCTGTGCCACAGTACTTCATCAACGACAAGTTCCTCGTGGATGTGATGGATGGCCGGATCGGGGTCAAGGACTACAACTGTGCCTACTGGAATCTCCAGGACAAGTTCGCTGGCGTCCAGCCACCATCGTCGCGGAACAACAAGGACTTTGATCTGGACTTCAAGTTCTATCGCGGCATGAATCCGGAAACCTCCAACACCAAGTCAGTACCTCTGAGGAATAGTTGGAAATCACTTATTATCTATCCTCTGGCCACAGAAAATTCCTGGCCGAGATCCTGGGCTTCCAGTTCTACCGCTCCTTCTGCTTGGCTAGTGATCAGTACAGGCCCGGTGATCCGGAGTATCCGCTGCACAACTGCGACTTTTACGGCAGCAAGGAGGCGGGCAAGAAGATGCGGGACATGATGAGGCTGGGTTCCAGTCGCCACTGGCGCGATGTGATGGAGATTGCCACCGGGGAGCGCAAGCTGAGTGGCCGCGGTATCCTGGAGTACTTTGCTCCCCTGTTCACCTGGTTGAAGGAGCGTAACAAGCAGCTGGATATTGAACCGGGCTGGGATGCCGATGAGTGTGAGTACATATGGCAGGAGATGTGTCCTTCGTGAGTCCTTCTTCTTCTCTTTGTGATTTTGCAGTGTGCCGCAGGGACTAAGTGCCTAATTACAACAACACCTTATCGAACCGTATGAATTAACCTTTGAATAGAAACTATAAACATATAAACTATAAATATAATTCTATTGATTTTAAATATGTTTATGTTTCAGGGTTTCTTTTAAAACATATATTTACCGAAGGGCATCGTTGTCTTGGTTGGTTCTTGGTCTCTCCTGTTGTGGATCCTTTCCAAGGTATTTGAACGACAGACTGGAACAAATACCTAATACAGCTGGCTATACTATACCTAGGATTACAATCAATCGCATTTAAATGTTTATTTACAAAGGCACTTTGGTAAAACGACACAATCTTACGACTACTTTAGGCACTACACATATCCTTAGCTTACGGATCGAGTGGACACTTTCCATGTGGTTAAAGCGCAGAGTGGGTATGAGCATGGCTTGTTGCACAAGAATATAAATAAGAAATGGCGGCACTGGCCGTGATGATGATCGTGGGATGTGTTCCGAGATCCATTTTGGATGGGTGCGAGACGAAGGACGGACTGGGCGAGTGTCAGCGACCGCTTCTACATGGTCGTCTCCGAGTCGGGCGGCGTGTGGTAGTTAAGATTGTAGGCGGGCGGCCCGTTGTTGAGGAAAGCCATGGAGCGGATGCTTTCCCGCGACGCTGTCCGCTTGGAGAAACCCATGGCGCTCACGTATGCAGGCGCCGGATCCATGGGCGGCGGCGGAAGATATTGATGCTGCTGCTGCTGCTGCATATGCATGGGATGCTGCTGGTAGAGAGGCGGAGTGCAGGGAGCCTGCGGGGGACTGGCACTGGCCCCATTCAGTCCGGCGAAAACGTTCTCCCCGGCGGCATTCCCATAGGCGGTGGACAATGGCCGGGAACCGTGGAAATTGGAGTAACTGGAACGCACCGAGGGCGGCCGATTGTTGTACATCTCGTCCGGCGCGTGGCCCACGTCGTTAAGGTGGGTGGTGGAGTGCTGGTAACTGGGATTATAGTGGCCTCCGCCAGACTGCAGGATGGATGATGATGCCGCAGGAGCTGGGAGCGGCGGTGGTGGCGGCAGGTTCGGCGAGCCTGGCTCCTCGAGCACTGCTCCCTGCCCATTGGTGTTGTAGTAGATGGGGTCCAAAGGAATGTTTTTGCGGTAGTTGTGGTAGTAGTGCCGGTTGCTCTTGCCTAGGCTGCCCAGCTGACTGCCGGACACATTGGTGTTGTTCACGATGTCGTCGTTCAGCGACTGCAGGTTGGAGGCGGTCAGCGAGAGCTTGTCCTGCTGCTGCTGCCGGTGAAAGGAGCCCAGGTGCGGCTGCTGCTGCAGCTGCTGATGGTGCTGGAGCTGCTGATCAATGATCTTGGTCACCGGATTCTGGTGGTACTTCCTTCGCGAGCTACGCGTACTGCTCCTCACATAGCTGCCGCTGCTGCTGTCCGCCCCGCCGCCACCGTGACCCGAGGAGCCATGCTTGGATCTCAATGTGCCGCTGGAGCCGTGATGTGAGCGCCTGCTGCTGCTACCGCCTCCACTCGACTGTCTTCCTTGTGTGCCTCGTGCCATCACCGAGCGACGCTTGACGCGACGCGGTGTCATGGGTTTGGGACTCAGCTCGCCGCCGTCGTCCTGGTCGCCTCGAGGATCGCCCAGTCCCAGGGTCATGGAGTGGCCGCCGTGCCGGATGGTGTCGCTGCTGCTTCCGCCAAACTCGATGGAGTACAGGGACTGGCGGTGCTTGGACTGCTTGCTAATATGCTTCACTGCGTCGGGTGAGGGGGAGGAGAACGAGAGTGGATCAGTCAGAGAGCTGGTGAGCTGGAGCGTTATTTCCAAAAGATACGAGAGTTACCTGGAGGTTAGCTTGAGTGTGTGCTTTTTATGATTGGAGGAGGAGGAGCTATTGTTAAACAAGTTGGATTAGCTACGTTCGGAGGAGAGTGGAGAGAGTTAGCGTTGGGTTAGAGCCACAAGAATGCTACGGAAAGCCAGCTACCGGTGAGGAAGAGAATATACTAGCCGCTACAGAGGAGTCACATCGGTTTTCTTCTTTTATTGGAAACGCTTCGAATCTTGCAAAGATCACGGTCTAAACAGGGGGATTCTATCTAAACAGTAAATGGTAAATAGAGTCTAGGCTACGTAGATTTGGATCTGCTTCGCGATTATGCCTCAAGCTTAATACTTAGTACTAGGACTTAACAGTTCTATAAACCTTTGTTTCGTATAGCGATCTCGCACTTAACTCAATAGGCAACGTTTGCATCGTAGTACAGTTTGTAATTTATCGTAAATATGTGTATATAGCATATATATATATATTATTAGTTAAACAACGAAAAGGCAGCTGCTGTTGCGGAGAGGCTGCGCTCTCCCTCGCATAACACATCAATATATATGTCTAATCTCGACTACAATCCACCATTCTCGTCCAAGGCATCTATGTTTGCAATTGGCATTCTTATCATCGACAAATCTCTTCATATATCATGATAGTTTGTGACATTCTCATTCGTTTTGTGAAATAATCGTTTGTTTGTTTGTCGTTCATGTTCATGTTTTTTGTTTACAGTTTATCACAGATCAACATAAAATTTGTTAGCGACTTTCCTTTCTTCCTCCGACTTTTCTATCACAGTTCGGGCCGGGGCCGGGGAAAGTCTTAAATGTATGCACGCGCGTGTGAACATGGTACTTAGACTTAAACTAAGGACAGCAGCTTGCCCGAAGCTAGATCTGGGCCTGGTAGCCAGCTGGTTAGGCACAACAGAGAAACAGCAACACGCAAATAGGTATGTTCAAAGACAGTATAAGCTCCAAGATGCCTAACGCCATGCGCTCTATGCGCGTTACTCATCTTGGACATGTATGTGGTTTGTCTGAATGGGTAATGTGTGGCTATATGCTTGTGTGTAAGGGAGTTAGTAACATCCTGCTCCTTAGAGAGCATGATCAAGAGACAGAGAGTCAGAGATAGAGAGACTGTTGCGACGTACTCTAGGCCTGCACGCCCACTATAGAGTTGCAAAAGGAGCGGGGACGGGACTTTTGGCCATTGCCATTGCGGCCACTCCGGCGATTAACGTGAGGAGCAGCCTCCGCCTCCACCGGCTTCTGGTTCTCCAAACGGTCGTCGCTTTGGGTCCGCACCACATATCCCGGAGGAGGGGCGCGAATCTGGTCGCAAAAGTTCACGGGAATCGGGGGCCTTGGCCGGCGGTTACTGCGACGCACCATGGGCGAACCGTGGGGCACCGGCAGGTGTCCGTGTGCCGCTTGAATGGAGCTAGGTCCCAGCTGTGTGGGCATGGCATAGCGCTCGGCCACCTCCGGCGAGAGATCGGGGTAGGGCGCCTGGCCCAGGCGCTGGTGGAATATGTGCGGCCTTGGAACCGGCGGTGGCGGGGGCGTTAGCACCTGATGGCGATCCATCTCGCCGTCCTCGCCCTCGGCATCCGCCTCCTCGTCCTCGTCATGCTTCATCTCCAGGCAACTGTGCATGGGCACCGTCGGCAGCGCAATCTGCGTGGGTCGACGGGCCAAGCGAAGGGGCGAGGGCAGGCCGTTCTGCTCGTAGGGATAGGCATTGTTGTTGGAACTGGAGCGAGAGTTCAAGTGGAAGACGCCAGAGTGCGGCTGCGTATTATTGTTGTCGCCGAGAAACAGACCATTCGGCGTGGGACTCTGGAAGGGCACGTAGGTCACGCCATGGTCGCCGGGGGCGAACTGCTGCAGCGAGAAGTTGTCCTCGTCCTCCTCGAGGTTGCGCGACAGGCGTTCCAGCGGACGGACGGGCGAGGCTAGCTTGGAATCAACTCCTCCCTGAACCGAGAGAGCCGGAAGGGCCGACTTGGGCGGCTTGGGCTTGTGATGGATGCGGGCAAAGTGGGAGAAGCTGCTGCTGCCCTGCATCGAGTCCGGACTCTGGAAGATGCTGTAGTTGCTGTTGCTCAGCGAAGTGTTGCCGCCGCCGGCTAGGTAGGGATTGGAGTTCTGCAGCGAGGCGTACGACAGCGAGGGCGTGGTCTGGGCGGACATGGGGCTGGGACTGATGGGGGCGCCCTTGCTGGCGAAATGGTAGGGATTATTGTGGTGATGGCGTGGGCGGCGCAGGCTGCTGCTGTTGCTGGGGGTTAGGTGTGGATGGTGGGCGCTGTGATTGCTGACTTGTTGTTGTTGGAATGATGCGCTCTGGTTATTTGTTGTGTCTGGCGACAGCGGCAGCAGCGAGTTGGCGCGCTGCCGGACATTATGGTTAAGTAGGGTGTTATTGTTGCTGCCACTGCTGCCGCTGCTCAGCAGGTAGTTCTGGCTGTTGTTGTTGTTGTGGCTACTGTTGTTGGTGTGGAATTGGTGTAGTTTGGGTTGCTGCTGCAACTGCAACTGCTCGGAAGCAGCGTGATGATGGTGGTAGAGTTTCAGTGAGTTTTGCTGCAGCTGCAGATGCTTGTTTGATTGCATGGTGGCGCTGGCAGATGTTGTGGGTATACTTGTATAGCTCACGTACATGGGATGCACCACGGTGTGCTGTGGACTCTTGGCGTCGCCGTTCATGAAATCGACTGCAAACCAGAAATTGATTAAATTGCTTTAACGTAGAAGAGATTAAACACCCATCAACGGCACTGTGCAGGATTCTATCTCTCCGAAATCTTCTCCACGACTCCCTTCCAAGTTTCCGTCTATTTTCGCTGCATAGTGTCGTTGCGGATGGGGCAATAGTACAATATTTGGGGTTTTCTTGATTGTTATGAAAGTGAATGACTTGGACTTGGACATAACATGATTACAATACGAGTATGTATATAATGGCGAGTATAATGTATACGGAGAGCTGCTCACAGCTCTCGCGCACACAGTTCACGATGTGTTGGTTAATGTTGGGTGTACATATATATGTAATGCATATATATATATATATAAATATGTGTTTAAATCAAAATAGTCGCATTCCAGGGTGCGGGTTTATGGGTGGGGGCTAGAGCCATATAGCTTACACATCGACAACACTGATATAACAATAAACAATCGCTTGCTGGGTCGGTAACGTTTCTCCTTGTCACTAGTTAGCTTGATACAAACATTCGCTACACACATTTCACATTTCGGGGCGGGTAATCAGGGAAGTAATGCAGGTTAAGTGACATAGAGGGGAAATATACACAGAGATACCACATAAACCCACAGTGCACAGAGATAATAATGGGATTATGATGTGGGAGAGTGAGGAGAGTTTAGACCATGACCAGTTTCGGGTGTTAATGGAGTCGAGCATGAAGTACGGGAGGAGGCGGTACACGGCGGAAAAACGCCACTTACATCTGTCGTCCTCATCGAGAAATATGCAACTGATCAGAATGGCACCCAGTATGCCCAGCAGCTGTGGGAGCAGAACAGGGATTTAGACAATTTACACAATTCAGGCCACTTAAGCAGCAACAACTCACCGCCAAGGCGCACTGCACGCCCGCCTGCACCGTCTCCACCAGCGGATAGTCCAGCAGGCAGTCCTCTACACGCTCCGGCCGCTGCGGCCGGAACGGATCATCCGAGGTCATGTTGTAGGTGGGCCGGCAGCCATAGCCGTTCGCCTCGAACCAGGAGACGCTGCCGGTGCCCAGGTTGAGCAGGTCACTGTCCTACAAGGTCCCCAATAAGGTTAATTAACAAAGAAAGAGTAACCAAGAGTAGCCAGAACTCACCCTGTCCAACTGCCCTACATTCAAATAGAAGCAAATGAGGAAGGCGTTCCAGCCGATCCACAGGAAATTCCATATTAGATACTGGAAACGAAATTGGGGTTATCATTTATAGGAGATATGATAATGCGTTTTAAGGGCACTCACCGTAATGATGTATTTGACGCGAAAGTGATAGGCGCCGTAGAACCCGAATATGATGAACAGAATGTGGAAGAAGTTCACCAGTATCGGAGCCCACATGTATCCGAGAAAGTCGAATACCTGCCGCTCCACGATCGTTATCTGCGTCACAGAGCGATTTCAGATTAGAGAGAGATTACTCCAAACAATCCCCGGAAGGCGGCACACTCACCACTTGCAGGAAGCATATCGACAGCAAAAAGTGCCGCCGCGTACAAGAGCATGAGCCCATCACGACATCATCAATCCATCCAGAAGTCTATGCAAATAATCTCCGTGCCGCGCTCTCGCTGGCTATCCCTCTATTCGGCCCCGTCCTGGCCTTATCGGGCCTGGAACTGGAACTGGAACTGGCTATCGAAGTGGAGTGTCGCCGTTGCTCCCAATGGCATTTCCGCGTCGCCTTGCTGCAAGTCAAGCGTGGCAAGTGCACACACACACACTCTAGGTAGGGGCCGAGAACGCACAGGTGCAGGAGTAGTAGCGAGGAGGCAAGAGCGAGAAGGAATGCAGCTGCCTGCACTGCACCGAACAACAAAAAACCTGATCTGTGTGAACCGGAGAGTAAATAAAAAGAAATTAAATGAGTTGAGCTACCGAGAGAAACTCTGCACACAGGCATGTACACACACACACACACACACACACACTCGCACTGGAAGCGAGCACACACGGATGCAGCATATCTACCAACACACAAGAACGGGCCCTAGCTCACGTAACGTAAACTAAACACGCACTATTTTCGCCCATTTCATCTCGGAGTACACATATTTCTCGGCCTCTGCCGCCGCCGCTGGTGCTTCTGTTCAGTGTCCAGGTCAAGTATGAGCAATTAATTAATTAGCACACAGCAGCCAGGGCAGAGTGAGCAGCGAGCTGAGAGCTGAGAGCTGAGAGCTGAGAGCAGCGATCTCAATTACGCCATTGTCTATATTTGTTGGGGCTTCGAATTCTGGCTGGCGAATTCACTGCGATCCAATCAGGGGCGACTTCGTGGTAATCGAATTAAGCACTGTTTGAATGGACAGCATGCATATGACTCAAACGCAAAACTCATCAATTTCGTTTGTTTTCCGCTTGCGACACGGAAGCCCCACTCACACACACACGCGCAAAGTCACTGACCACACACAAACACTGGGACACGGGAAGCACACGCAGTGGCCACTTTCCATATGTTTGGAAAGGCTCCAGCTCCAGTTCAGCGCTATCGGACCCCTCTCCGCCCACTTTACATAATACGGAGGCACCGAGAGCACCGACTGGCCGATTTATTATCACGGAAAACGCGAAAGTACACGGAACTTACGTCAAGAACAAGTGCGCGGAACGGTTTCTAAAACTAATGTGCCCGACGCTTTATCGCTAGAAAAAGCCAACGTGTCTCTGTGGACATTTTAATAGTATTTCTGCCTAACTGTTGGTCTCACTGTAATCACACGGACAACTGGTCACACTTTAGACACATTTTAACTGGCAACTCTCACTCTTATACGGATAGTTTTCCCTGTCCGTTACTTTTGAGTAACTTTTGTCCTAGTTAATTTGTGCTCCCAAAAACTAAAACACACTACATTTTTTCGGTTAGTTTAGTTTATTCTGTATGCATATTGTATAATTTGTGTTGTTACCGGTTATCATACATAAATAAATTAAATTATGCTCCTTTTTTGTTTTCTCTCGCCTTGAGTTCGTGTTATTTTGTCGTGTTTGAGGGGACCCCAAACACTATAAAATATATATCTCAAACTCAACGTATGCATATGCGCTTGCATGATTCTTTTCATTATTTTTATTGTGGCTAAGTCAGTTTTCGATTTATTTTTCTCGAAATTTTCAATTTTCAATGATCCAAGATGCTTTGCATAATTCCACTAGTCAACATATAGTATTATTCATGATGTTTTGTTTTTAGGTTGTAGTGTTTTAGCTAGTTTTTGAACTCACAAGTTCTTCAATTCGGTTGTTTTCAATGTATTGTTTTCGGCCGCAATGGTTCCTACGTTTCGTCCTCGTCTCTCGTCTACAGTTCATGTACATGCTTATTCATGTTTATTTACAGTTTTACAGTTTTACAGTTTTACAGCAATTGAGAATACAATAGTAAAATGTTCGCTTTCCTTTTTGGGGCTGGGAATCGCTTCCACTGATAGTTTGTTTCCTCTTTTTTGTTTTGTTTTGCTAATCTCTCTCCCTAATCGGTAAATAAATTGTTTCTTTCTTTCGATTTCATTATCATTTTCGTTTCGTTTCTTTTTGTACAAATAGACGCGCGTGTTTTATCATTGTGTGTGGTGTTATCAGTCGTTTTTCATTTACTTTACATGAATGTGTGCGGGGAAAATTATTGTTAAGTTTTACTTGTAAATAATCCTCTTCTCCTCCACATATAATATGTTTTCTTGTATGCATACAGGTTGTATTTACCAGAATTGTATTTCTAAATTGACACAGATAATTTAGGATCGATCACAAAGCGTAGTAAAAATGAGAAAAAAGATAGTTACTGCACACACCAGGCCAGGGACAGACGGGGTAAGTAAAAAGGTGTCCGCCCTTGTGTGTATAATATATATATGATACAATAATTACATTAATATATATCTATATGTGTGTGTGTATACATATATTTATAATAATATAATATGTTAGTTACCTTCTCCACGCGCTCCTCCTGCGCTCCAAAAAAGTTTGATATACAAATAATTCGACGTAATTCCACCTGTCTGCTGCACATCCTGTCACATCAGCAGCAAATTGTGCAACTGACAGCGGATCGAAAGTTCCTGTGGGGTCCTCGGGGGTCCTTGGGGGTCCTTGGGGGCGTGCTGGGTGGCCTAGTCTTACTGCATAGCAATGTGATTACATACAGGACTTATGCGGTAACGGGAAGAGAATACACATTACAGAGACTGTTGCGTAGACTCTGGACTGCGTGTGTGTGTGTGTGTGTGGGTTGTGGCTGCTCCTGGAATTAGATTCCCCGGACTGTCTGTTAGGAATGCATCTCACCTACTCGGATACCAAGTAGTTCCGAATCTCTGTCTGTGTGTTGTGTGTTCTTGGCTGACAATGGATCAGTCAAACTTTACCCATCGCCGCAGCTCCTGGGTGAAACAAGCTCCGCCTAGCCCCTTCTTACTTCTTGCTCTTGCGCTTCTGCTTCGGATCCTCACCTCCAGCCGATGCAGAGGCGGCGGCCGCTGCTGCAGCAGTGGCTGCGGCATTCAACAGATTCATGTTCGGCTTGACAGTTCCCTTCTTCTGTGTGGCCGGCTGCTGTGGAGTGGCCTGCGTGATGTTATTATTGGTAGCGCCCGCCCCTGCTGCTGCTGCTCCAGCGGTCGACAGATTGTTGGCCGGTGTGGCCGGCGTCTCGTCCAGGAAGAGCGGATTCTTCACCTCCATTTCGCCGGTGGGCGCCAGGCCAGGGCACTCGTACACGGTGTAGTCACCCTCCTCGTTGTCATCATCGCTCTCCACATCCGAGAGGCTGCAGCTGCCGTCAGTGGCTTGACAGTTCTCCATGGCGATGATCTGCTGCTTCTGGTGCTGATAGTGGTACATCTGGGCGCTCTGCGCCAGCTTCCGGTCGCCGGAAGGCGAGACATCCTTGTTGGGGCCCGTTACTCCATAGGCGGGATACTCTACATCCGCCGCCGCTTTGTGACGATTGTGGAACCTGTCAGAGATATAGGAATTACCATCTGGAACATATTGCCCGAGGATGTGGGGGCTACTTACCAAGTCACGCCCAGGGCCAGCAGCCCTACGGTCACCGCCGCACTCACACCGGCTATCAGGGCCACGATATACACTCCCATCTCGCTGTTCATGCCCAGGTGCTGGCGCAGCACGATCTGCTCCTGGCTGGCCCCGCCATCGTTGACCAGGGTAAGGTGCGGGGACTTGCTCTGCTTCTGCAGCTTGTTGATCAGGGCGTTGAGCTCCTGCGGCGTTTGGTCCTTGCCCTGGGGAAGATTCACTCCAGCCACGGCCGCAGCTGCCACGGACTGGGGATTGATACGATGGAAGTTAGCGCTGGCCACATCAAGCAGCTTAGGCGGCTCCACGGGCACGGGGGCCGCTACTGGGGTTTCAATCTTGGTCTTGCTGGGGGCAGTGGCCACCTCGAGAGTGGGCTCTATGGGAGCATACTCTTCGTAGTCTTCCAGGGCGCGGGAATCGAGCTCGCCCGAAGGGTCATTCGGGTTGTCGAAGAACCGGGCATCGTTGGGACCCACGGCGAAGGGAATCCGATCCCGAAGAACGCTATTGCGGCCAGGGGACGGCTTCGGCAGACTGGACAGCGGCGGCAGGTTGGGCAGACGGGGCAGATACAGTGGTGGGGGCTGCTGGACATCCGGCACCGCCTCCATCGGACTGCCAAAGCTGGCCTCCGCCTCCGCGTTGTCGTACTGGTCGTATTGCTGCTCCAGATTGTTGCCCCCATTGGCCTCGTAGTCCTCCTCCTGCTCGCGCCGCACTTCCAGCTCCTGCTGCCGTTGGCGGTAGCGTTCCCTCTCGAGCAGCTGCCGCTGGCGGTCCATCTTGAGATTGATCTCGTGGAGCTGCTGGTCGAACTGCTGCTGCAGCCGCCGGCGGGCATACTGCTCCATCATCTGGGCCAGGAAGGCGTACTCCTGCTCGCTCTGTGGATCCATCACCGGCGCCTGGATGGGCCTTCGGCGGAGTCCTTTGGAAGTGAACCAGATGGATTAGTAGGCGCGGCGGGCGAGGTGATTTTGTTAATGTTAATGTGCTTGTGGCCGCCGCCGGTGGCATGCGTGTCAGCGCAAGGCATGGAAAGCGAAAGGAAAATCGGAGGCAAGGACCGAAAGGTCGAAAATAGCGCAGCACGAAGGTCTGACCCTACCGCCCCGTCCCCTTTGCGAGTTAAAGAAAGGATTCGATTCGAAATAGACAAACAAAAGCCCGTTTTTATTGCTGGAGAGGCTAAAAATAGACCAATTACACACGCGCCCAGCGAGGGAGTCTTGGTGTGGGGGAGACCATCGTGGAGACGGAGGCCGAAGCCTGTGACGTGCTTCCGAAACTTTATCGCCATCGGTTGTTGGTGCTTTTGCTTTTATTTTTAGTTTCCATTGTTGCGCTCAAATCAAGAAAATTATAGCGTTGCTGTAGTGCTGGGGCTGGCCTTAATACGCACTAATAGAGATTGGAAATCACCTGGGCAGGTGTCGAAAAGTATGCTATAAAAAGGGGAGGCTATTAATAATCCTACAATAGTCGTAGGACTTTCAGAGTTTTGAAAGAACTGCATCTTATGAAATCTGGAATTAAGAGTTATTCAAACTCTCAAAAGCAACAGAAAACTATGCAATAAATTATGCAATTTTACGTATTTCACGAATGGCTTCTTACAGCATTTTAAGCCTCAGTTTTAGTACGTTTTAAATAAATAGAGATTGCTAATGGACTTTATTTGCAAGTTTTCCTGACGGATTTCCGCCTTGCAAATTTCAAGCTGCATTTGACTGTGTTAGTCGGTGTATATATGCACATATGTACTAACTATCTCTGTATTTGTTTGTGACGCTGCATTTTACTTGAACTTTCGCCGAAGTGAAAGAGCGTGGGTGTTTTGGTTTGATTCGTGAATACCTCGCATACCCACCGACAACGACACCGACACCGAAGCACGAAGGCAGGACATACCCTCGCTCAAGTATATACTATACAAGTATCTAGTGCAGGGGATACACAAAACGAGGTGGTAAACTCTGGCCTGCTGGCCTGCTGGCCCCTGCCGCCTCCTTCTCCTCGCACTGCTGCTTACTTCCTGCGCCATTCACCACGCACCCAGACTTGAAACTAACGACTGAAGTGTGCTATTTTTAGGCTCACCTGGGTAAACGGACATTTCGCAGTGACCCAATATGCAGCAGAGCAGCGTTGCAGCCAGGGCGAAGCTAACGGTGATTTCCAGGCGAGCCGCCATCTTGCACTTGCGAAATTCGATTTTCTCCTCTGTTCCTCTGTTCCTCTGCTGTCTCTTGTGTGTGTGTTCTTTTTCTGCAGTTTGTAAGTGGCTAACAATAATGCAGTGCCTCTGCCATATGGCCGGTTAATGGGACTGCTACACTTTGCTGATGCTTATGGCCAAACGACGACGTCGTCGACGAGGTTTATTGATTTTCGACACCCACTCACACTTGCAAACGCTGGTATACTTGCTAGCACACACTCACACACACACACTCGGTGGCAGCTGCTGGTGGTTG
Source organism: Drosophila bunnanda (assembly GCA_035046265.1). Classification (NCBI taxonomy): domain Eukaryota; kingdom Metazoa; phylum Arthropoda; class Insecta; order Diptera; family Drosophilidae; genus Drosophila; species Drosophila bunnanda. The sequence goes on from JAWNOB010000029.1 coordinate 415,389, forward strand.
CTCCCCGAACTTTTCGCGGCGTGGGCGTGCAATATTTCGAGCAATTACCGTTGCTTAACCGCACTTTTTCGACACTCCTCGAACGTTGACCGTTAGCTGACACCAATTGACAAAGTCACAGGCTGGTGGAAATGTCAAATATTGCACTTTTCTCTCAGAATGCAGGCGAAAAGGCTGCGGACGTATGGACATATGGAGCTGGGATTTCTGGGGGACTCGACCTCCTGATTCCTGGGCCTGCGTTGCTGTGCCGTCGACGTATACCGTTATACTGAAGAAACTGAATGAGCCTGGCGGCGGCAACACGACGCGACACGATGCGACACGACGCGACAAGACTCGACACCGAACGGAGTGCTCGGAGAAGAAGCAGAAGCTGTGACGCAAATGTTAGGTCCGCCCCCGCGCTGTTAAATGTTGCGGGCAGCTTTTGAGGGCAGAACGACGGGCACCGTGGAGGAGCCTGAAGAGGCGCTTGCGCTCAATGGTCTTGGAAAGCTCAGCACGTCCAATGGTTCTTTGAGTAAACACGGACGCATTCATAAAGAGCCGAAGCGAACTCGACTCGGCAGCTAGCAGGTGGCTGCCACTACCAAGTCCCCGACACCAAGGATCTCGTCCCACTCCCGTCGAGCTGCCTTCCCTTTCCCGCAGCTTTTTTGCTTGGGATAGGACGCGCTTTATTTTTATCAATGAATTTGCAGCAGTTGAGCTTTTTCCCAGTGAAAGACAGCAGCAAGGGTGGAGGTGGAGGTCCTTAACTGCAGGAAAGGATCTTCAATGGTAGCAACCAGAAGTGACGTAGACTAGATCAGTAGTACATGAGACTTAAATTATAATAAATTGTGTCATTTACAAAACGTATATAGGTTACAGACACTAATCTTTGGGATAAGTTCATAATCAATGTACGTAAGTTGGAAAGGAATAGTTTAAATTAGAGGACTTGAAAAACGAATCCAGCAGGAGTTATCCCTTTCTCTTTCAGGGCCTACCCATTCATGAAAAGCCTGCCAAAAGGCATTAATAATGAAAGTTAAAAGCAGGACTTGAAGTAGCTTTAAGAAGCTTATCTATTGAGGACATTTTATGGCTTGTGCTATAATTATAAGAATAAACTTGATGCGCTAGGATAAGAACATAATAAAAGTGAAAAATTAATTTAATTGATTTCTCCATTTCAAACATTTAAGTTAAGATTGAAACATATTTTATACAGAAATTCTAATTAACCATTATTAACAGTACATTTAAGCTCCATGGTATTTTTTAGTATTATAACATCGGAATGGTATATTTCACATACACATTACAACCACACTGACAATCAAACTAGTTCACATGGAACCAAGAACTACACATCTGTGAGTCATTTGAGAGTCGACAAAGGAGAAATAAACAAACACAATGGCCACCTTAAAGGGTAATTATGCAAAGCCCTCTTAACGCGCAATTAACGATGAGTTTTTCGTCTATTTCTTGCACTCATCTGGGATCCGGTACGTGCTCCACTTGTCCTGGATACTACATGCAGCGTAAGTTCGGGCCCACCCCCGCCTCTGGACGATTGGTAATAAGTTTTCCTTTTGCGATACTTGCAGCCTCATCATCTGCGCATTCCTCACATGCATGGGCCTGACCTTCCTGATCCTGGCTTGTGCGGTGCCCACGCCCAAGATCTTCTATCCCTTCTTCGTCCTACTCTTCTACGCACTGTCCGTACTGCCGGTGTTCATTGCCAAGCGGACGGTTCCAAATGGAGAGACCAACCCAAAGACCGAGTTCGCCCTTTTCCTCACCGCAGGCATGGTGCTAAGCGCATTTGCCTTGCCAATCGTCCTCGCCCACGCCTCGGTGGTAAATATAATGTGTATCAAAAGGTCTGCAAGCTTCTAATTCTCTAACACAGATCACCTGGACGGCGTGCACTCTGACGATAATCAGTAACCTCATAAATTACGGCACCATCTTCGGGTATGCCATGCGCGACGAAGAGCCATACGGCAGCAGGTTCTAGAGAGGATCGCAAACATCAAGTCCAGTAACCGCGAAGCAGGAGGTCTGCTGGAAACCTGGCTACTTTCTACAGTCATTCAGCCAATCTCATATTATCAGTGTATCCAGATAACATAACGCAAACGAAATAAACACAGTAGTAAATATTAGTTCAATTCTGGTTCCGATTAATTTGCTGGTTCCACAGTCAAACCGATAACTAGTGGTTCATTATATGGGCGTATCCAGAGGGTTTCACGCATTATTAATATAGTTTTAGATTGAATGAATTAAGAAATATAGTTATAGCGATTAAATATTATCCAAGTGATTATTTGATGGGTCAATTTAACATATTTTGTGTTTATCTACAAGTTAAAAATAAATAGAATTTTCTTCGTCTCCCCTATCAACATTGTCTTAATTCTGGTTACGCCCATGTCCGGATTTGGGACTGCCACTTCGATGCCGGCACTTCACGTCCTTTTGACAGATTAAGCAAAATAGGTAATTAAATTGAAATTGTAATGGATAGGATTATAGAAAAGGAGGAAATAAAAGCGGAGGACTTTATGGGGATACCTTCGATGAGTCTGCATGACATCGAAGGCGACACACTGCAGAAGGAGCACTATGAAGATACGCCTGCGGAGGAGGTGCTGACCGAGGAGGATGTAGAACTTGAGGAGTTTAGTGACCAGGAATCTGTGAAATCTGAAGAGACTGATGTGACCCTCACTCTGGCAAGCGCTACTCGTAACTTGCCCCCCAGCGACGCACCGATGCGCAAGTATCCCTTTAAGCTGAAGCACAACGAGTCCGGGTAAGTCTACGCACTTGGAGGCACGTAAATCCTTTACTGAGAACTATGCTTGGCCCAGAAACATCCTCACCGTACACCACACAGTGAAGGAGGCAGGTCAGCAGATGCGTATCCAGATCGGCGCCTGCTGCTTTAACGAGCTGAGCAACAAACTGGTGGTCATTGACAAGCGGTAAGGATTCCAGTAGGATACAGAGTCTTTCTAAGTCTGTTTCTCTTCCCCAGTGGAAACATCTTTGTCTTTGACTTTGTGAGCAAACGCTACTGGCGCCTGGGCCTCCGAATCCCCAAGGTGAGGCTTATTCGTCCGTCGCCGCAGCACAGGAGCGAGTACATAGTTGGCAACAAGTTGGGCCATATTTTCATCATTGATGTGGACAACTCAACTCTGGGCAGGCAAAACGAGGTGGCCAATTCGCCACCCGATGAAATCACGTTCGCCAATCGCCTGCGAAATCCCCGCGCCGCCAACGTTCTGATGCGCTTCGGTCCCGCGGCCTTCCTGGTCAATCTCCAGTCGCTGCAGGTCTCCCATCAGCTGGACTTTGACGAGTCGCACTACACGCTGAAGTTCGCCGCCTTCTTGCCCAACTCAGACCAGTTCTTCATCGGTTTCTCCAATGACTCCCTGCATGTTTGGTCCTCGCTTACGCTGAGCACTCTCCGGATGGCGCAGCCCATTAAGGCAAAGAACCGCAGACTAAGACTGCTGCCGGCAGGAGAGTCCATTCCGGAGATCTCCCTGCGTGGCTCCGACGACAGTGACCTGGAGAATGATCTCACGTTCGACTTCCAGGACCACGACTATGCCGATGGCAAGCTGCTGAGTTATTGCTTTACTCCCGACGGCAACAAGATGTGCCTGAGCACCGTGGACGGCTTCCTGCTGCTTCTGAGCACGGCGTCCTTCGACCTGGAGAAGATCTTCCGCCTCACCGACTTGGTACTCCGTCAATTTGCCTTTCTCAGTCAGCCCAAGGAGCGCGTGGTGTTCGGGATCACGGGCCGGAATCAGGCCGTCATGCTGGACCTGGCCAATACAGACCACAAGCTGATCGTCCAGCGTTCGAATGCAATCAGCCTGAGTCTGAGCAAAGATGGCAAGCTGCTGAGCATAATCTCCGGCGGCGGGGAGGTCAATGTGTGGTCTACATGCCGCCTCTTCAAGGGCCTGCAGGTACAGACCCGTTGCCTCAACCACATCAAGTCAACGGTCTTAAAGCATCCGGCACCTCTGCCCCTGCCGCTGGTCTCCTCCAGTGTGAGCGGACGCATGAATCCGGAGTTGCGCCATCTGCTGAAGCCAGAACGGCTCCGGAGCATGCTGAAAGAGTACGGCTGCTATCCGGAGAAATACAGGTTCCTGATTTGGACGTCTCTCATGGATCTGCCCTGCAACGGTTCGCAGTTTCAGGCACTCCTGAAGTTGGGCTCGCCGCTTGTGGTCCGGAACCAGGCCAAGAAGCTGAAGATTCGTAACGAGGCGCAGAGGCGATCTGTGATCAAGATCTGGAGCTGCCTTGCCCAGTGGTGCAAGGTGCTGGCCCATGCCGAGTTCATGCCGCACTTGATCTATCCCTTCGTGAAACAGCTGCCTAAGAACGGTCTGGTCGCATTCGAGGTGTTGGCCACCCTTATCCTGAACCACTTCCAGCTGTGGTTCGAGTTTCATCCTCTGCCGCCCGCCAACTACCTGGCCCTGTGCGAGAATCTCCTGCAGCACCTCGACGAGCGCTTATGCAAGTTCTACAAGGCGCAGGAGGTGCTGCCCAAGGACTACGCCTGGCCGCTGCTCAGCAGTGCCTTCGCCGAGATCCTGGAGGAGCAACAGTGGCTGGTGCTGTGGGACAACATCGCCTCGGAGCCGCCCTGGTTTCCCATCTTCCTGGTGGTGGCCTACAATCTTCTCAATCGCGAGATTATCATACGGCTGCCTGACCAACGATCCGTGCTCTCGTTCTTTCACGACCAGAACCCGCTGGACGTGTGTAAGCTGCTCTCCAAGTCCCGCCGGCTAATGGCCAAATGCGAGCCTGCACTGCATCCGCAGCGTTTCATGCAGCCCTTCGAGCCCATTCCGAAGGGCGTGTATCCCAAGTTCCTCAAGTATCCCAGCGAGTGGATCAATCAGCAGGAGGAGCAGGCCGTCTCTTTGCTGAAGCACAACCAGGAGATCGACGCTCGCATCCGGCACCTCGAGCTGGAGGAGGTGCACATTATGGAGCGGCTGGAGAACGGCCTCAAGCAGGAGGAGCATACGCGGCGCCTCAAGGAGATGGAGAAGCTCTACCAGGACACCATACATCGCGAGGAGGAGCGCATCACGTGCCAGCGCAAGATGCTGCTCACCTACCAGATGGAGGTGCGTCACCGCAAGAGCGAGGTCATCAGCAAGCTGCAGCAGTCCGAGCAGCGACGCAAGGTAATAGAAATGGAGAAGGACATCGATCTGCTTATGCACAGCATCGAGCGTGAGCGGCGCCGGAACAACCAGCAGATGCAGCTGGCTGAGGACGAAATACGCAACCAGGAGATGGAGCTCCTAGCGCAGCGCTACTATTCCGAGTCGGGCGGCGCTCCGTTGGCCCAGAAGTACTACGACAATATCCAGAAGCTATGCCGGCAGCGGAATCAGTTGCAGCAGGATCTTAAAGAGGTGAGTGCTGCAGGTTTCTGCCCTCTACGAGTTATTTTAGCATTTCTTTCTTTCCCATAATCAGATGACGATGGAGCAGCTGCGCACGCCGACCACTTCATGTGCTGGACCATATTATCCTCAACTGGCGGATATAGAGAGCTCCATACTGGACATCCAGCGCGAGTTCACCGACATTGTAAGCTCAGAGACAAGACTGACGAGCAACGAACGTAGGGGCAATGTCTCCTAATCTTAATTAGCATAACAAATGGCGGCCTTAAGGTACAAATAACTTTCTAAGCTAGGAATATTTACATGGCATCGCGAAAATAAAATAAATAAAGGCATGTTCTTGGCCTCACTTCCTGTCCGCGGGCGAAGGCACTAGCATGTTGGGCACATTGATGAGCAAGTGGATGCTGGAGGGAGGAATCTGGAGCTGGTGGGCCATTACTGCAAAATTTGGCAGGGTTTAGGCAGAAGTTAAGGAGATCTATTAAGAGGTGAGTCCCTGGTCTTACCACCAGCCAAGCTGCTCTGACTCTTATGCTGCTGCAGCTCCCTTTCTAGGCGAGCGATTCTCTCGAGCAGCTCCCGGTTCTCCTGCTGCAGCTGGGCATTCTGCTGCCGCAGATCCTTGTGCTCGTTCCGCATTTTGTTGCGGTACCGACTGGCGGCTGCCCGCCGCCGCTCCATACAGTCCTCGTCCCGACTCCTATCCTTGGGCAACTCCGGCTTCGAGGGGCCCGAGAAGTGGCGTCGGTTGCTGTTGTTGTTGCTGTGAAGGATGGCCTTGAGGCGTTCCTTGATAGGCAACTGGGAGGTGGGGGTCAGGCTTGCGCTGCTCGGCTCCGGAGCCGGTAGCGGTGGATTGCAGGATACCACAATGGGATCTGGCCGCTTGCTGGCACCGCCAGGTGACCTTGAACTCGGCTTGGGCAGGATGTAGGGGCGACTGCTGGTGCCGACTGAAGTCTTGATGCGCTGGGCATCCGCGGGCGGGTGGGGATTGATTGACTGCGTTGGCAGCACCCAAGTGATGACCTGCGGCTGGATAAGCTGGAGCGGCGGCGGCCCTGACTCTGCCTGCGGTTCGGTGGTGGTTTCCGTGCTTGCCAACAGTTGCTCCACGTCCACGTTGCTGCAGCTGTCGCTGTGCGTGTTACCAGGCGCTGGCGCCTCCATGGGGTACACCTGCGGCGTGTGCAGGGACTCACCCTCGACCGGCGGCGCCTCAGGCCGATTGGGAGTGCTGCCGCAGACATTCTGCTCCGCAGCCCGCTGGAACCCTATGTCAAAGGGATTCACGTGCTGCAGGTCTTCGAACAGGCCCACCTCATCGCAGTTCTTGATTAGGCGAGTCGGCGTGGGGGTCTGGTCGGCGGCGAAGAGGTTCTCCGACGACTTCTGGCCCAGCGAGAGGTCCAGCGAGTGTTTCACCTGTTGCCGAAAACTGGGGAAGCAGGACACATCCGCCTCGCCCTCGGCCGCCTTTGGCTCGAAGTCTGCAAAGGAGACGCTGGCCAGGTCCGGCATGCCGGCGGGATTGTCGTTCATGACCAGGTGCTTACATCAAAAACAATGTAAACACCACAAATTTATTACATTGGATCTAAAAACAATAACAGTCTCCAGTGTGGCTGCCTAACGGTCAAGTTTAAATGGCAAAGCGCCTTGAAAGTGGCAGTGATGCCAGATCAGCAAAGAACTGGTGCTATTTTTTCATCATTTAAGCCATCGCAACGCTCGTCAAGTTCTCTCAGACGAATCTCTGCAATGCTGGTAATTCTGATTTTGTACGCAAAAGCCTCTTCGAAGTGCGTACTGAATACCTATTAACAAGAGTTACCACACAATTCTGCCAATAAGCATTCTGCCAATAAGCATTCTGCCAATAAGCATTCTGCCAATAAGCATTCTGCCAATAAGCATTCTGCCAATAAGCACTCTATCGATATCGATATCAACGGATATCGCCCGCTAAACTTTCAAATTCAATTTTTGCATTTTTATGATTCCCCAAAGCCTCGCGTTCTCAGCCACGATTACCGCCATTTGTATTGCGTTATGTAACCGCAATCTAAGGCAGCTGAGCCCCACTTTTGACATTTCCGCCACGAAATTGCGTATCGACGGACCCCAGCATGGCATCCATCGCATCCGCATCCCAAAATATGCTTTAGACTCTTGGTTCGCAGCACGTACAAGCAATCTTATGTGTATATATATGAGCATGTGGGAAGGGCAGGAGGAACAAGATACATTTTTGGCAGCCAAGAAAACCCCATAATTTAAAATTTTGTATCTTTTAAATTAGATTTCTCATTGAAGGAAGCGACGGACAACACAAAATACAGCACGCAAAATGTTTTCAAGTCGCTCGCTGGCCGCTCGCCGCTCGCATGCACGCAACGAGCGGAGACGACGAAGCGGGCAATTTTCTAAAACTCTGCCGCAAACTCGTCTTGTGGGTCAAGTTCAGTGTCCAAATACGTTGGCAACTCCCAGCCACTTCCCAGCGACAAAAAGATGGCCACCATTCTCGCCGCCGTCGACGGGGAGTAGGAAGAGCCACAAGATGCTGCATGAAAATTAAGAAAAAGTGATGCGTAATTACAGTCATTCTCTTTCACTGCAGTCCGAGCGGGCACATAGCCTTACCCCAGACCCGGGCCCATAGCCAGACCCATCCCGATCTCGGGATCCCTCAGCCACATTGCATGCAGCAGTCGCGCGTTTTTCGGTTGGTCCATGGATCTACTGAGTCTCAGCCTGAGTCCGAGCCTGAGCCTGAGTCTGAGTCGGTTTTGGGTTCTCAGTTCCTTGGCAGTTCCCAGTTCTCGGTGCTGCCGGTAGAAACAATCAGTTTGAAGTTCGTTCGCATAATTATGGGCAATTTTCAAAGAACATGCGTTCCGATGAACATCTCTCTCCTGCTCGCATTCAAAGTATCATCCCCACACCCCATCCTTGGCCCCGGCCCCGGCCCCGGCTCCTCCTCCTCCTCTGGCTCCTGCCTCTTGGCCTTCCCCTCTCCTTGGCCGCACTGCAGCATCGCCATCTTTTCTCATTGTCCGTCGGCCTTTTGTTGTTGGGTTTTGGATGCATCTAGGTGCAGAGTTCTTAAGGAGTTTTCGCTCAAAAAACTATCATTAATAATCTTTCAGTCTTACTTGAAATTTCTTTGCACTTGAATAAATACCCCTTTAAAATTATTCAAGTTTACCCAAGTAATAGATATTATGGACGACACTTGACCCTAAATATTTTAATTATTTTAGCTGGAGCTCCGCTCAAGAAAAAATGCACCTACCGAACAGGTTGCTGTCCTGCATGCCGCAGGACATTCATGGCTTAAAAGCCAAGGACCCTCATAACGGCATGTGGACAGGGCACAGGATCTGCTGTTGCAGCGGAGAGAAGTCCTTAATAAATATTCAAAACGCTGGCTCCTACATTTGCCCCGAAATTGCTCATCATTTCCCGCTTTTCGGACACTTTGTTTGCTTTTCCTCGCGGCAGTTTTGCATACAAAATGTATTATTAATTCACAGATGAGGGAGGAATTAAGCAGCAGTATTTTGGAAATTTATATTCCGTTGGTATCTCAATTTCTGCATCGAACGACACAAAATTTGAAGGTGGTCTGGCTGCTCTTGTTGTTACATTTATTTTTTTTTTATTTTGCAACTTCCAGGGCCCGGGGCTTTGTTAAAAAAAAAAAACAAAGACAAGAAAACTTCCTGTGCCGCCGCAACGCCAAATTGTTTCTGCTTTTCCGACGGCACCAGAGATACATTTCACTGTGCCGAAGACTGGCGGGACTTGGACTCGGTCTTGGTCTTGGTCTTGGTCTTGGTCTCAGTCTCGGTCTCGATCTCGGAGCTTGGCTTGGCGCTCCAATAATAATTTCATAATTATGGGTTATCTGGCAAGTGGCATTCGTAAATAATAAAAAGTAAAAGAGAGGAAACTACGCGATTCGCGCGGCACAGCATGAAACTGGAAAAGACGCAGACTTGCTGAGTTTTGGGGAAGTGGAAGTGGAGCTTTGGCCGAGATTGATTGTCGCTAATGGGCGTGCGGTTCCAGCGAAGAGCTATCCCGGCTCAGCTCCTCTCCAGGCCAGACAGGGTCCCTGTAATTGTTTTAATTGCTGCGCCTTGCCCGTCCCTCGTCTCCGCCGAAAGTAGATCAGGCGGCGGCATTAGAAAGAGTATCTTGGTATCTGTATCTTCTGCTGCGACCAATTAATTGTGACCTTGAGGTGGCAATCTCCAAGCCAGGCCTGGGAGCCCCTTCCGTTGCCCCGATCATCTAACGGCAAAGGAACCCCTATAGCTCGTGCTGCGAACGCGCCACTCTCCTGGTCATCATCATAAGCCATGTCCGTCATAAGGATGGAGCTGGGAGCTGGGGGAAGTTGTCGGCGCTGCTCTCATCACGCCGTGATTCGCCAGATGATGGATTGCGTTCACTTTTGATGTATCTGGCACTTTCGGCTCGCTCACGTCCGCGCAGGCGCTGCCTAATTGCCTGGTCCCGGGCTCCACGGAGAGAGGATCCCCCCGAGATCTCCTCCCATCCTGCCCCGCCGCGATCATTTCCATTTCCGTTAAGGCCGCCGCCGGAGGGCTGAGTGGTCCCAACTTTCGCTGGCCAAGACTTCGCCCGCCGACGGCTTCTAACACATCCTGTCCAGGAGGCGCATCCTTGACTGGCTTTGCCGCCTAATTGGAGCCGCGTCTGGAGGCGGATACCCGCGGTCCAGGGCTTGTGTCCAACATGTGCCAAAGGGGAGGCGTGTTTTGGGCAAAGAAATATCAAAGAAGAACCCTTTGAAGAGGGCCCCGAATCGTAGGTAGAATTACCTCGAGGGCACACAACTACCAAACGCTCAGAACTCAGCTCCTTGGAGACCTCGTCCTCTAACGGTAAACGTTCTTAGACATTTGTGGCATTTAATTGCATGTTTCGGGGAGCAACTTCATTGGAATTTCTAATTAGAAAAAAACACAAAACATGCAACATGAATCACAAATAGAAAAAAGCAAAACCCCAAACACGACACCATTGAGGGGAAAGGTGTAAATATCTGGCTAAATGTCTAAAACAATTTTCACCCTCATTCGCTAATTGATAGCCGCAATCCCATAATGATTCGGAACCGAGAGCGAGCGGATCCATTAACTTAAATTGAGGCTTGGCTTCAAAATTCATCAATGAATTTCTACACTGCGCTTTACTCGCTATTTAATGTGTATTACTCAATGTGAGGCACACAGAACAAAATGTTGTAGGAATATAGATGAACAAATTATAAGGAATTATAAGTTTGTCCTTTGATCCCATGGATCTAAAAGCCATAAATGCTAATATCTTAAATTTGGTAAGCAAGTAAATAGCTGCATATATTATAAATAATATTCCACCGTACGATAAGTACAATTAGATGATAAACATGGATGTTATTTGGTAATAAAGGAGCTACCTTCTGATATATAAATTCATGACAACCCACTTAGGAAGAAATATGAATGAATTTAAATTGGATATTGGACTCTGGTTTGTCCAAAAACTGCCTGAATATGAAGCTTTACATTTTAGCTTGCTTCTTGATACTCTTTTTGGATTGGGAAACTATTGCCTCTTTCGGACAACTCCATCACATTCACCCCATTCATTGTTTTTACACAAATGCGGACTTTGGGCAAATCCGGCGGCAAAGAAGACGACCACCGAGGCTTTTACAGTCTCAACTTGGCTGACCTGCGGCCATTTTCAATGTTCTCGTCTCCGTCGGGCTTCTTACCATTTGACAAATGATTGGCAACCGGGTTTGGATATTGGGAGCTGGGGATTGGGATCTGAGGAGCAGGCAGCGGCAAAAACTCATCAATTAAAAGTGCTAATGGCTATCATAATGATATGTTAATATCACTCGCAGCTATGGCCATTCTGCTTTTGTTTTTGCGCTCTTGCTGCTGCTGCTAACTGCGTTTTCAGTTCAGTTAGTTCGGCGATCCGGTTCGGCGGAGGAAAAAAGGTAACAAAACACAGCGGAACTCTAGGCCAGAAAGCCAGAAAAGAATGTTGTTGCATGATTAATTATGGCCTGGCGACGACTGTTTTTGGCGGTCTCTCAACGGACTTTTTGGGGTCTAAAAAAACGGCGAGTCCCAGCTTTAGCTTCATTAGCGCATTTCTTCCTTTTATTTTTGGTGGCAAAAACTACTACAAGCAAGCATTCATATTCATGCGTCTCGTCTCCCTTGATATGTGTCAAATTAATTAAGTTTTCTGGCACAACCGTTCTCCGCTGATCCCAAGGGGTCAACGGAGCAGGTGAAGCTCAAAACACTCCAGCTGCCAGAACGCACTTCGCAAGCCCGCCAAAGGTCCCATAGGTTTGGCTCTGATTTATGGGTTCAATCAAACTCATGAATATGCACATCAGACTGCCCAGCGGCACTAGGATTAACTGATTTATGGCAGGGATCGGCGGTGCAGGGATCGCCATCCGGAGATCCAGAGATCTGGAGATCCAGAAACAGACCGACTGACCATATATGCAAAAGGTTGTTTTTCAACATTTTTCAGATTGATACGTGCTGGAATTCCGCGGCCATAACTCTCGATTGTGATATATGCGTCTGCCTCGGATCCGATCAGGATCAGGGGTCGTCTTCGTGCGTAGGCCTAATGATCGGTTTGGGGTTAAGAATTATGGTTGAACTCCAACTCCCCGCGTGGCGGATGTAGTGCATCATCTCTGGGCATCCCGGGCATAATAATGATAGGTCAGCTGGGCACTGGGAAAGCGTCAAGCTTAGATTTCAAATTTTAATTGTTGCGCTTCTTCGAAATTTATGCATCCCTTTCGGCCACCATTGGGTGGCTTTTTTCGGGTGGCTTTTTGGGGTTGGGCAGGACAGTGCAGGAGGCATTGCGTGCCAGGAGGCCATCACAGAAACTAACGGCGGCAGCGACGGCGATGGCCAATTGTAATGCAAAAGTTCGCCATGCCGACTTGCCAACGCCAACGCAGTGCGCCCTGGGCCAAAAATTTCCAATTTAACTTCTTTTTTCGTTGTTTTTGTTGTTTTGTGGCAGTCAACTCGGAACTCCGAACTCTGCGGCTTGATATTTGGCCAAAAGTTGGTGTTGTTGTGGCGGAGCCGGAGCGCTGAGGTAACAAGTTTGGAAAATTTGCGTTTCCGGCATTTGCAAATTTACAATTCGCGCCTTGCATTTTGACAGAGATGCATGCCCCGTGCGAACGCTGGCAAAGAAGGGAGGAGTTTTGAGGAGGAGTTGGAGGTGGACTGGGAGAGGGACTGGCTCTGGAACTGGGTGTGGGAGTTGAGCAAGGGCTGCCAGTGATGCAAAGCAGATGGATTTACAGCAAATTAAAGAGAAATCGTATCTTTAAGATACTCTGGAGAAGACATTAATATCAAAGTTATATAGTCTGGAACTATCAAGTTTTTCAACATTTCCTATGTAACATTGATCGATATTTGTCGATAAATATACATCCCTAGATCTTTTGTGTGGTGCCTAGCCCTTGTCCATGTGGGAAGTAACCTCTTTGCTCATCTCTGGCGGGGATCAGAGTAGTGTTAAGTGTTTTGGGTGTTTTATTAGGGACCTGTCTGCGGTTGACTGGCTGTGTGCCTATTTCGGCGGAAGGTAGAGGTGGATGTGCCACCAGCGAAGGTAGAGGTGGTAATGGGGGTGGTCTGGGGGGCACTAGTTGGCGAGTTGCCCCAACTAACCCGTTATGTAAACGTCTTTGCGCGCCTTCATTTTGTGGTTTCAGCAGCTCTGAGCTCTGAGCTCGGAAAGCAAATGTTTATAGGCTGTGGGCTAACTTCCTCTTAACATGCAACAATTTATGCCGCCATGTGGCTCAAATTGCATGCGTCTGTGACCCCAAACCAGGAGCTGCTCCATGGTACTCCTAGCTACTCCTCCCGAGCTCCACTCCCCGCTTAAAATGGCGCCCGAATTGCGAGCGGAAATGCTGACAGCTCATGGCATTGCAGCTGCTTTAAGCTCTGCACAAAAAAGCCATAAAGTTACTAGTTAGACCAGATTATATCAGCCAGAGATATCTTGGGCTATATAGCCGCTGATCGGCTGATCGCTAGATGGCTAGATCGTAACCCCGCCACAAGATCAACCGCTTTTTGCCCCGATCCGCTCCCATATAAATCAACTTCAGAGCCAAACAAAACGAAACGTCAAATTAAAATGCAAATTTAATTGATGTATCGGCGAAGTAACTAGTTTCCAGGCCGGCGCTGTGTGCATTTGAGACACCGCCAGACCGATCATTAGATGCAAAAACGCTGAAACTTAAGCCAAAGTGCGCCGCACACACCGCACACCACACACCACACACACCTTAAACTAAGCCAGGCCAGCGGAAATTATACGAGTGCGAGCAAAGGCAATCTGGTTGCAACTCAGTTGCCGGCGCTGCAAGTTTGCAATTTGAAATGCTTCAGCTAATTACACGCATTTCGCATGTGGCTAGGTTCAGGCCAGACCCATCCTCGGACCCCCATGACCAGGCGCAGGATACGTGACCATTAAGTAATAGCAACGAAGTCTGCCAATAGATGCGACTGGCAGTGGCCGTTGGATCAAACATCAAAGGCAACTGGAGTAACTACTGTCCACTCCTCGGATGACATTACCATTAGGCAAGGCAAGGCCTCTATCTTGAAGTTGCTCTCATTGAAAATTAAAGGAACCATTGAATATTGAGGGAGCTGCGTTGGTTTTGTAACTATAATCAGGAATATGCATGATTTATCGATTTCATTTTTGAGGAGAAATCAATAAGCTTGCAAATATTGGGGAATTCGAAGCGATGTGCTTTAGTTTTTATATGAAAACTATAGTTTCTTAATATATCTGAGGCGCTGTATTTTTTATTCTTTTTAAACCAAATATTCCCCCTTTGCAGATGCAGAGATTCGGTGAGGTAACCAAGCAGGGCATGACCATCTACCCTTTCCCCTGCCTGCTTCGGCAGTTGAGAACGAGAACTGCCAGTCGAGATGTCAAAGTTCAAGCAGAAAAGTCGAAAGGTGTCGGTGTCTCTCAATGTCAAACGAGGAACGGGCGGCGGAGGCCGGGGTGGAGAAGGCTTCCTCCGACTCCAAGACAAACATTGATCGATGCGAGTTGCATTCCGTACTCTGCAGATGCGGCACAGCCATCTGACAGATACTTCTCCGACGAGCCGAGTATCTGTATCTGCATCTGTCTGTCTGTCCGGCTGTCTTTGTGTTCTTGAAGACAAAAAAAAGCACCAAATTGGCCGTGCTGTTGCTTTGCATGCGAGTGGCTTTAGCTTTTGGCTTTAACTCTTGGCTTTAACTCTGCAGTTGCTGCAGCTGCAGAAGGCCAGAGAAAACCAAAAAAAAAAACGTGGCAAGACGGCGGATAAAATGGCCGCCGCATGGAGGAGCAGCCATGGATGCGATCTGCGATCCTGTCCCCGCTAATTTTTCATCTTATTTCGCTGGCCTGCCTCTGCCTCGTTGTGCTTTATCGTCTGCTGGAAATCTGCGCACGTTTCGGTTTCTTCGGCCGGGTTATTATGCTGCAGGGGGGCCCTTGAAGACTGGAGGACCGAAGACCGAAGAAGCCTCCATCTTAGGCTGCAACCTCGAGCACTCCCCCACTCTCTCCCTCTCTCTCTCTCTGTCTCTCTCCCTCTCTATCTACCTCTGTCTCTCTTCCCGGCCAGAGCTGTCAGCCACTTGGCAGCGTGTTTGTTAACATATAGTATTTTGAAGGCGTGGGAGCCGCAATGCAGCCAGACTCTGGAGAAGAGACCCGGCAGAGGCACCACAAGGGGGCAAAGAAACGTTTTCAGTCTTTCTGCCTTTTGTTTTTTGTTTTTTGTGTTTTTTTTTCTTTTTCCTGCGGCAAACGCCATTTTTCCCCTTGACTTCGTTATGGCCAAATACTTGGGCTCTTGGCAGAGAACCTCTCCGGCCCTTGGGAGCAGCAGGCTCTATTTTTCTAAGCCTCGCTCGCTGGCCATGTTATTTGTCAATGCATGACAATTTTATTGGCTTACCTTAACCTGCCCTTCTGCCTGCCACCTTTGATGGACGTTTTGCGGTCTGCAGACACTTTAATTTGGGCAAGGCCCGGGCCTAGGGATGCCAGCCTCTCCGCCATCCTGCGTGCACAGTCCTAAAGCCTCGACTGGGGTTTGGACTTGGGCACGAAGTAAATCACATCACGACAAACCAGCCAAACCAATCCAATCGCATCCAATCCAATCCAATCGAATGCAATGCAATCTATGGCATTGCAGTTCCATCTAGGGGCAATCGAAGCCGCCGCCGCTTTGCATCGACTAATTGCGGAGCCTCGATTCGATTCGTTTTTGCCGATATTTTCGGCGATTTGGCGCTAAGCGGCGAATCATGACCAACGGGGTGTCGGAAAATGCAGGGAAAATCGCCACAAGGGAAACCTGGGCAGCTTAACCCGCTGAGATTAAGGGTTAAGAGGAATTTAGATTCGGAAAAAGTTCTTTTTATTTATTTGGACGTTGATGCACTAAGGTCTGTACATTCAAGTGGCCCGTATGACACCAGGCACGTGCCTGTTTGGGTTAGGTGTTAGTAGGCGCGATGGAAATCATTAAATGCCATAAAATTCTATCTAGGAGTCCCTGAAAGAATGCTGGATTGGCTAGACTGGTGATGGTATATCACAACCTCCTTTACTGAGTCGCAAACTTTTTATCAATAATTTAATATGAATAAAGTTATGACGCTTTAATAATATTACTATAAAATATTATTGCTTTCAATAGTTAAAGTAATTCGTGAGATTTTTTGTAATATTTTCCTTGTTTAGCGGAAATATATTAATTGCTTTAGAGGGTTAAGAGCTGCTGGGATAAGGTTGGCATCTTGGTTTGCGCTCCACCGCTCGAGGAAAGAAATCACACGGAATCGTGCCAGAGTTTTCCATTTCCCCCGCGTTTTCCGGGCCGCAGAAGGCACCTCCTCCCCCCTACTTTATTTTTCACTTTCGGTTGACTAACTGCGCAGCTAGAGAACTTCTATCCCAGTGCCCAGTGGAGCCACCACCTCCATCCAC
This sequence comes from Drosophila bunnanda, assembly GCA_035046265.1. NCBI lineage: Eukaryota > Metazoa > Arthropoda > Insecta > Diptera > Drosophilidae > Drosophila > Drosophila bunnanda. Next base: position 431,987 of record JAWNOB010000029.1, read on the forward strand.
CGTCCCAGAGTACCGCCAGTACTCTCTGCCCCGAGGTTGCGATTCAATTTGGGCTGCCTTTGTGGCCGCCATTTGCCGTCGATTCTCGCGGCGGCGGCGGCAGCGGCGGCGGCATGTATTTTGCATATTGACGCGCGGCATTTTGCAAGGCAACATTTCACATTGCAATTGGCATCGACAGAGCCCCTGCTCTATGTGTATGTGCACACGTTCATGTGGCTTGGGTACGGACCACGTTTCGTGCCAAGATAACCAACTACACCACGGCACATGTGACGGAGCTCCTTTGGCAGAAAAAAAAAGCACAAAATGAAAAATAACTCACGACATCTCGACACAAGCCGCAGAGCTCATGAGTCATGCGAATGCAAAGTCCCGCACCTCGGAGCACGACCCAGAGTCAGTCCGCAAATCAACGCCAGCTCCGCTCAGCTCAGCTCGGCCCACTATATAGCCGATGTATCTGAATGCTAGCGTGGCGGGTATAGCTCTGGAAAAGCCACACATAATAACAGTAACAATAACAACTTCTGACATTTTTATTGAGTGTCTGTTTGACGAGTTGTTCCTCACGACAGGTTTCGGTTTCTTTCTCTCATTCGGACTCGGATTCGGATTCGGATTCCGATTCCGTCTAAAAGTCTAGGTTCGAGGTTCGATTCCTAGATGAGAGCGGCTTGGGTTAATCACAGACCATTCAAGTATGACAGAAGCCCCGGGCATCTCCATACACAGCTCCACAACACATGTCATAATCAGGGGCACATGGAATTCAACTGCTAAATTCAATTAGCTGGAATGTAAGGTCCAAAAGTAGCAATATCTATCTATCTATATGAATCTATGTAAATCTCCTATCTAATATTGAGATTACTTAGGTCAAAAATGATCAAAATGATCAGCAATTAAGGCCCCAAAACCTATCAAAACTATTTGTGGATATATCTTTACCTAACTTGACTCTTTTTTGAGCCAACTTTCTGGACATGGCCCACCTACGACTGCTGAGAGAGCTTTACAAAATGTTGATCTACTTAACCTCCAGTTGAGGTCCACAACACAGGGGGGTAGGGGGCAGGGGGCACCTTCGATTCCTTCGATTCCCTCGAACCAATAACCATTCATCATGTGGGGGTTGGGTCTACGAGCAGACCGGAGCAGATCCATAGGGCGCTGCAAATTTCTTCATTGGCGAACCGCAACAAGCCAAACCTTTGCTGGGCTCCTCGATGGCCTGGCGGATCTGTTTTTGATAGGACTTTTGATTTATTACAAATTGAAGTTGATTTTAATCGAGTGTTTGCCAAAGTCCGCACGCTCCACGAGGAGGCCCGGCTGGACTGCGGCTGATTGATGAGTCCGAGCAGCTGTCGAGCGCGTTTGAAATTTATGACAAAATATATGAGCCGCACTTTATCAGCTCGCGGTGATCGCGGCACGCTGCGAATATTAATTGGAGCGATCTCCGGCTGGGAGGAAAGTGTTTTCCATTTAAATTGAATCTGGAGACGCTGGAGCAGCCCGCTGGAGAAGGCTTCTTCTGCTCCTCCTCCTGGGACGAGGGCATTGCATTATTTTATTATAATGTGATTATTTATGCTCCGGCTATGCTCTGGCTTGACACCCGAGCGATCTGCGTGGATTCATGCAACGAATTGATTTCCAAATTACTGTAATTTTGCACAATTTTCTAATTATTTAATCGATTATTGATTTTTGATGTGCGCTAAGTGGCTCACTTAGTGCGTGAGAAATTGATGTGTGAGAAATCATTTGGTTGCGCCTCCACCTGATCTCCATTCCGATCCCGATCCCCAACCCGATCCCGACGAGGTGTTGATTTGCCAAGTCATCTTCGCCAGGCAGAGCAGAGCACCTGCAGATGGCTCACTGGGATGGCTGTGTGGATGGAGAACCATGTGTGTGGGTGTAGCTAATGGAGTGCCAATAGGTCACCAGGTAATGACTCAATTAGGCCTGGCCAAGAGCAAAAGTTTGGGGCACCCAATAGGGAGCTGGGAAATCGCTGACAAGTCGGGAAAATTTAAGCAAAAAGCTGTAAAAGCGTACTTAAATAGTCCGAAAATATGAATTATTTCTATATTTAATTGGGTTTAAATGATTCCTATTATTTTCCTTAATGAAATCATACCATTTCCTGGTTTGTTCTTTCTCTCAGTGCAGCTATAAGCCTACGAAAATTGAAGCCAATTGAGAGGAAAGTGAAATTCGAATCAAATTTGGCGGCAAGTGCCAATTGAGAGGCTTCCCTCAGTATGAAAGAAAAAAACAACTACCAAAAAAACAGGCCAAAAACCAGGCCAAGAGCAATTTAAATGCTGCTCACTCTCTCTATCTCTGGCCTCTATTGGTGTTACAAATCCATTGGGCCGAGGAGCTGCTGCTCCCTCCGCCAGAGATCGCTTAGGATCGAATAATATATAATGATAATGCACTGACGACGATGACGATCGTAATGAGCTGCAATTGCTGCGCTTTGAAGTGTGCCACACGACTCCTCGGCCGGGTCCCCGGCTCTGGACTCTGATTACACTTAAGTGGAGTTTTGCCAATGTGATTGGGATTGGCCCAAAGTGGCCTGTGGTTGCCGTGGCAGTGGCTGATCCTCAAGATCGCTTTAGCTCGCTGGATCGCTGGATCGCTGGATGCGCTGCAATCATTTCATGGTTGGCTTTTTGCATACGCATCCCCCCTCCCCTGGAAGCCAAAGCCGAAACGAGTTCAGAAACAAAAACAAGAAGGAGCCGTGGCTTAAATTGCTGAAATTATTGCGGTACAAGAAAAAGAGTAGGAAAACTATGAAACTGTCACAGAAAAGCCGTCAGCGAATCGAATTGGAATCGGATTCGGATTCGGTGACGACGACGACGACTCATTAGAATGTCAACGAAAATTTCGCCTGACGACGATTTAGTAAATTGCCTTGACTCGGTTCGCAATCGAATGAATATGCATATGGATCCAACTCGACATTTGTGGATATAATTACTCGTCGTGCTCTGGTCCGCAGTTGGGACGACAGGTGTCCCAGCGAGTTCTGGCGGATTCTGAATAATTCAGATCGAAAGACCGCTTGACATAAGTCCAGGGATGCACGCCAAGAAAATGGGAGCCAGGATTAAGGCAATTATTTGAATTATTTGATTAGTAGCGAGTACCTTTTATAAAGGTAAATTCCCTAAAATATATAAGGAAAACATAGATTTTCAATTATTTGAAATATGCCAGAATATTTTTAGAGTGCACTACTACCCGGGGATCCTTGGCCTGGGATCCTGGGAACCGGTGGCGGAGTTCCCGCGACGCGTCAGCCACCGCAGTGCGTAGTCCTTTCAATCAGGCAGTCGGAATCGAATTCAATTTGCGTGAATTATTGAAACAATTGTGTGTACATGTCCCTTCCGTTTGGAAGGATAAAAGACAGGAAGTACGGGGGCATAGATTTCATAATACTGGGAAGTCATAAACTTGTTCAAATATTGACGCCCAATTATGGTAATTTGCATTGTCCTCCGGGCCTCCCCCCGGATAATTTTCATAATAAAAGTCACGTGCAAATACTGCCTGCGGCTGCTCTTTTGTTTTTCTCGGAAATAGCGGGGAATTATATGAAAGTGCCTTAAAGTCTCGAGCCATATATTAGCTTGAAAGGATTCGATCGTTAAAATTAATGGTTCATAAACGCAGGAAATTAATTTGATTAGAGAAGTCTAACGGCTGTAAAAGCAAGTTTTTGTGAGGTTAGGTAACTTTTTAAATTAACTTGATTTTGTGTTTTTATAAAAGGACAAAGTTACACTGCTTTCTGTTTAAATTTGGCGCCTATGTTTGCACTGCTTCATTAGCGAGTCCTGTTGTAAGCAGTTTGAAAGCAGTTGTCAAGCAGTCGAAACGGTGTGGATAGGCCTTGTGCACATGCAAGCAGTTTTAGTAGGATAAAGAAATAATGTTAATCAAGTTTAATTGCGTCATTAATTTGCTGTTAATTATTGATATCAAATTTTAATTTTATGGGTTAGTAGATTTTGCAACAGAGTTTTATATAGATTTTTTTTTTAAATTTTTTATGATGCATGCATAAAAGTTAATTAAACACTCAAAAACCAAAAATAAAAAATAGATACTTCTCCGCTGATAAAAAGAAGGAAAATAAAATAATAGCGGAAAATACGAAGCTGTGAATGTAAAACTGTTTAAAATGCAAAAATAATATATAAAAAAATATATAGGTTAATGTAATGAAATATATATAATTTATATAATATTAATTATTAGTGATCGAATTGAAATCTGAAAAAATATAATAACTAACAATAATAGAAGGAAAATAAAACAATAGCGGAAAATACGAAGCTGTGAATGTAAAACTGTTAAAATGCAAATATAATATATAAAAAAATATATATGTTAAGGCAATGAAATATATATAATTTATATAATATTAATTATTAGTGATCGAATTGAAATCTGAAAGAATATAATAACTTCGGCTTGCCGAAGTTACTTCATTTATAATGAGTTAATTAATTAATTGCCACCCCGAAGATTAAAAATTTAGCATTATGAGTAAAAGGGATTCGTAATACATTCAATATAAAAATTAAATAAAAATTCAAGAAAATTCACTTACCGATTTTCATATTTTCGTTTCTTCTTCTTCGTATTTTTCTTGTTGAATTGGAAATTGAATTAAAATTTTGGCTGAGCGTGAGATTTCTCTTTCCTTCCTTTCTCTTGGATATTTACGGCATTTTTTAGCTGGCATAATTAATATTTTAAATTTGTTCAACACTTAAAAAACAAAACAAAAAACACAACAAAACAATAACATATTTACTTCCGCTTTGACAACAATAAATGGAAGAACCGTAAACACGGCCAACAACACCAATGATCTCTGGCATATTTCTCAGCGTCGCACTTTTATTTACACTTAAAAAAAAAACAAAAAAATATTTTTGCTTTTACGAGGCAAAACATTATTAACACTTAAAGAAATTACTGACATATTATACGAAAAACAATGCCATTGGCATATTTTCGAAACATTGCGCTTTATTTACACTTAAAAAAAATTCACATTTATTTACACTTAAAGAAAAAACAAAAAATATATGCAGTTTTTTTTCTGCATTGATCTCTCGCATATTTGCTCTGCATTCCACTTTTTTATTCGCTGCTTTTATACACGCACTTCGAAGTTTTCGTATTGCTTTAAAAACGGTTAATCCAAATCCCACCACGGCAGCAGTTATTTTGCATTTTCTTTTTCGGAGAGGTTTCTTGCCATGCACACACACACAAATTTGCATGGATCTCGCATTAGTTCATGCATGCATACATACACACATACATATGTACGAATTGGCGGGTGCTCCTGGCGGCCGCGGGAGTCTCAACGGCTATTGTTGCAATTTTACGTGCTTTAATTAAACTTTTATTTGACAAATTCTTTGCAAACGTCTTCTTTTCATCATTTATCTTGTTATTTATTGAGTTGACTTCGCCACTCGCACAAATTATGAGTTTTTCTCATTCCGTTTTCACCTCCCCCAACCCCCGGCGGGAGGGGGAGCAGCGCTCACTTCTAATTTGCATAAAATCCTTATTAATTCACTTGTTTAATGTTTGATTTCAGTGTCCCCGCATCAAGTGCAGTTAGTTGAACCGATTTAATAGTTTGGTTAATATTATTAAACATTTTATCGCACGAAAAACGTTTTTTAGCAGGAGCGCGGCAAATTTTTCACTTTTGGCGGTTTCTATTTCCTTTTATGGAGAGGTTTCTCTCACTCACATCCACATCAATACGCATTGACTCCGACGCACACATACATATACAAAAATTGAAGGGTGTTCTTGATCTTATAGGGTGCCCCTGGCCCTCTCTCTTTTCACATCACCAAACCGCCGGCGGGAGGGGGAGCAGCGCTCACTTCTAATTTGCATAAAATCCTTATTAATTCACTTGTTTCATGTTTGATTTCAGTGTCCCCGCATCAAGTGCAGTTAGTTGAACCGATTTAATAGTTTGGTTAATATTATTAAACATTTTATCGCACGAAAAACGTTTTTTAGCAGGAGCGCGGCAAATTTTTCACTTTTGGCGGTTTCTATTTCCTTTTATGGAGAGGTTTCTCTCACTCACATCCACATCAATACGCATTGACTCCGACGCACACATACATATACAAAAATTGAAGGGTGTTCTTGATCTTATAGGGTGCCCCTGGCCCTCTCTCTTTTCACATCACCAAACCGCCGGCGGGAGGGGGAGCAGCGCTCACTTCTAATTTGCATAAAATCCTTATTAATTCACTTGTTTAATGTTTGATTTCAGTGTCCCCGCATCAAGTGCAGTTAGTTGAACCGATTTAATAGTTTGGTTAATATTATTAAACATTTTATCGCACGAAAAACGTTTTTTAGCAGGAGCGCGGCAAATTTTTCACTTTTGGCGGTTTCTATTTCCTTTTATGGAGAGGTTTTTGCTCTGCACACACACATACATAATACGCATTGACTCCGGCACACACATACATTTGCACAAATTAGCGGGTGCTCCTGGCGGCACGGGTGTCTTTATTGTTATTGTTGCAGTTTTACATGCTTTAATTAAACTTTTATTTAGCGAATTCTTCGCAAATGTCTTATTTTCATCATTTATCATGTTATTTATTGAGTTGACTTCGCCACTCGCACAAATTATGAGTTTTTCTTATTCCGTTTTTACCCCCCCAACCACCGGCGGGAGGGGGACCAGTGCTCACTTCTAATTTGCATAAAATCTTTATAAATTCACTTGTTTAATGTTTGATTTCAATGTTCCCGTATCAAATGCAATTAGTTTAACTGATTTAATAGTTTGGTTAATATTATTAAGCATTTTATCGCACGTAAAACGTTTTTTAGCAGGAGCGCGGCAAAATTGTACACTTTTGGCGGTTTCTATTTTGGTGTTTTTTCTCCTTTCCCGCTCACCACTGCCCAGCAAACCATTTGGCGATTGTTGAATCGCCGCTCGCCAAGAAAAATTGTGTAACATTTCTTTGTTCATTTAGTCTGACATTGTTTTTTTTAAATTGTTTTCGATCTTGGGTGTCACTTTCAAGTTTTCGGTAAATGATTTATGTCTTATTTATTTGATTTTGTTTAAAGTAACTACCAAATACCATGAGTTTGTGATCGAAGGCCATAAAGAGCGAAGTAACTTCTATGCAAAGCGATTGCTTGATGTTGACTTATTTCGAGCCATTAAAACATGTAATACTTGTGAAAAAGATTATCTTTATAGTCTTTTGTAAATTATTTCAGAATACTAATATATATATTTGTATTTAACATAAATAAAACACATCAAGCGATGTGCTTACTTTCATACTGAACTCATAATCCATGTAATTTATGAAAGAGCTACTAATTTTAACTTGTGAAATTTAAAAGAGGCCAAGCAGTAAAATAAATAAATAAATAAATAAGAGAAAACCAAAACACTCGTATACTCTCTTATAGTTCTTCTATAAGAGTCGCATGCGACTCTTCCGCGATTGAAATGGTTTGCTGGGTGTAAATGGATAATCCATGTAATTTATGAAAGAGCTACTAATTTTAACTTGTGAAATTTAAAAGAGGCTAAGCAGTAAAATAAATAAATAAATAAGAGAAAACCAAAACACTCGTATACTCTCTTATAGTTCTTCTATAAGAGTCGCATGCGACTCTTCCGCGATTGAAATGGTTTGCTGGGTGTAAATGCATTGGCGAGATCGCGTTAGCTTAGTGTCAAACGGTTCCAGAGCGAGAGAGGGAAGAGAGAGAAGAGCAAATGAAGAAGATGAAGGAAATGATCGAAAGCGAAGGTGTAAAATTGCGACGTGCTGTTAATAACGTTTTTCGTCTGATAAAATGTTTAATAATTACAACCAAACGATTAAATCAGTTCAACTAAGTGAATTTTATACATGGACACTTAAATAAGCATTGATGCAGTGAATTATAAAGATATTATAAAGGTTTTATGCAAATGTGGTATGAGCGCTGCCATCTCCTTCCAATTGGAGTGGGGGGAGCTGAAAACGGAATCTGAAAAAGATAAATTGTGCAAGTGTCGAAATCAACTTAATAAAGAACAACATAAATGATTAGTGGAAGATATCTGCAAGGAATTTGGCAAAATAAAACTTTAATTAAAGCATGTAAAAGTGCAACAACAACATTTGTGACACCCGCGTAGGCCAGGGGCACCCTATAAGATCAGGTGCACCCTTTAATTATTTTTATATGTATGTGTGTGTGTGTGTCGGAGTCAATGCGTATTGATGTGGATGTCAGTGAGAGAAATGTCTCCATAAAAGGAAATAGAAACCGCCAAAAGTGAAAAATTTGCCGCGCTCCTGCTAAAAAACGTTTTTCGTGCGATAAAATGTTTAATAATATTAACCAAACTATTAAATCGGTTCAACTAACTGCACTTGATGCGGGGACACTGAAATCAAACATTAAACAAGTGAATTAATAAGGATTTTATGCAAATTAGAAGTGAGCGCTGCTCCCCCTCCCGCCGGCGGTTTGGTGATGTGAAAAGAGAGAGGGCCAGGGGCACCCTATAAGATCAAGAACACCCTTCAATTTTTGTATATGTATGTGTGCGTCGGAGTCAATGCGTATTGATGTGGATGTGAGTGAGAGAAACCTCTCCATAAAAGGAAATAGAAACCGCCAAAAGTGAAAAATTTGCCGCGCTCCTGCTAAAAAACGTTTTTCGTGCGATAAAATGTTTAATAATATTAACCAAACTATTAAATCGGTTCAACTAACTGCACTTGATGCGGGGACACTGAAATCAAACATTAAACAAGTGAATTAATAAGGATTTTATGCAAATTAGAAGTGAGCGCTGCTCCCCCTCCCGCCGGGGGTTGGGGGAGGTGAAAACGGAATGAGAAAAACTCATAATTTGTGCGAGTGGCGAAGTCAACTCAATAAATAACAAGATAAATGATGAAAAGAAGACGTTTGCAAAGAATTTGTCAAATAAAAGTTTAATTAAAGCACGTAAAATTGCAACAATAGCCGTTGAGACTCCCGCGGCCGCCAGGAGCACCCGCCAATTCGTACATATGTATGTGTGTATGTATGCATGCATGAACTAATGCGAGATCCATGCAAATTTGTGTGTGTGTGCATGGCAAGAAACCTCTCCGAAAAAGAAAATGCAAAATAACTGCTGCCGTGGTGGGATTTGGATTAACCGTTTTTAAAGCAATACGAAAACTTCGAAGTGCGTGTATAAAAGCAGCGAATAAAAAAGTGGAATGCAGAGCAAATATGCGAGAGATCAATGCAGAAAAAAAACTGCATATATTTTTTGTTTTTTCTTTAAGTGTAAATAAATGTGAATTTTTTTTAAGTGTAAATAAAGCGCAATGTTTCGAAAATATGCCAATGGCATTGTTTTTCGTATAATATGTCAGTAATTTCTTTAAGTGTTAATAATGTTTTGCCTCGTAAAAGCAAAAATATTTTTTTGTTTTTTTTTTTAAGTGTAAATAAAAGTGCGACGCTGAGAAATATGCCAGAGATCATTGGTGTTGTTGGCCGTGTTTACGGTTCTTCCATTTATTGTTGTCAAAGCGGAAGTAAATATGTTATTGTTTTGTTGTGTTTTTTGTTTTGTTTTTTAAGTGTTGAAAAAATTAAAATATTAATTATAAAAAATTATAAAAATTATAATTATATTATAAAAAATGCAGTAAATATCCAAGAGAAAGGAAGGAAAGAAACATCTTACGCTTAGCCAAAATTTGAATTTAATTTCCAATTCAACAAGAAAAATACGAAGAAGAAGAAACGAAAATATGAAAATCGGTAAGTGAAACATTTATTTATTTTTTATATTGATTACAATTATTTATTACTCATATTGCTAAAATTTTTTAAAATATAAAATTTTTATTATTATATATTATTATATTATTTTTATTATTATATTTCATTATATACAAAATATCCGATTTTTTAGCCAACAAGCTGTCTTTCTTATATTATTTTATTTTCATCAAGATAGCAGCATTTTGATTGAACCATAATAATCTAATATTCATTTGGCCCTTTTATATTAATACCCTTATAAAGTTCATAATTATTAACCTTACTTTTTTTAAGCTTCAAATACAAGATACAAATTGGTAAGAAAAAGGCAGCGTTGATCCAGATAATCACTTTGCAGATAAACATTATTTTAGTGCGATTAATTGCTCGAATTAAATTTTATTTACACCTCACTTGCTTGCCAATTGGCCAGGCCACCAATATCTGTGGTCAACTAATAAATTAATTATGCGCTTTAATTGATGCCGATGGCCTGCTCTCGCCGCCACGGCTTTTTGTTTTGGCGTGTGAACAAATTAGCCTCAAGGAGCGAGTCCGGTCAGGTGTTTGTGGCTAAGAACAGAGTCATTAGCTGGGCGGGATGGGGATGGATCCGGCGGGGAAGAGGCAGGTCGAGACGGCATGCAGTCGCGGCGAACTATGTGACATTTTTCAAATGTTGCCGCGGGAACAAAGACTCCGCAGCAGGGGGAGGGCCATCGATGGGCAGGCGGAGCTCCGTTACAGCTAATCTTGTGTGCGTCGCCGCGGGAAATGTGCGGCGTGCAGAAATGCCAAAGCGTCAGCACTGGAGTCCATTGAAGTTTCCAGCCAGCAGCTAGTCACCAGTCACTAGGCACTAGTCACTAGCCAACTTTAGAATTCGGAACTCCTCGAGAGCCCCGTCAATGGTGTCACAATCCCGGCCGAAAGCCAGCTCCACTCCGACGATGATCGGCTCTGCTCTTGGCCCCCTCCCCCAGCCCTCTCCCTGGCTGCTCCTGCTCGCATGTACTCACGGCTGTCGAAAGCTATTTAGCCAGCATTCATTCAAGGCTCAGGAGGAACCAGTTCGCATCTTCTCCAGCTGCCGCTCAACTTCAGCTTCAAATCCCAATCAAACGTCCGGAGCCCGGACGGTGGGGGGCCTCGGTGGTGTGTGGGAATGGGAATGAGAATTTCCTTTGTGGCCGACGGCGGACGGCGTTTTGTTAACAACAAACAAGTGGAATGCAAACTTTCAGTTGCAGCTTAGAGGCGAAGGTGAAGAGGAGTGGAAAGCATACTCTCGACTGTAGAATACCTGGTTTTTCGTTGATTCAAAGAGAGGAAAAGCTGTGTCTTCTCAGAGTACCACCTAAAATGAACTCTCCCATTCGGTACTTCTTGTTGGATCTCTATTTGGTCAAGTCCCCGGAAAACTTCTTTGGAAAAGCTTCCCTCTTTAATCAGTTAAATCCCAATATACCCGTTTCTCTGCTCCACAAGAAGAGGCACAATAATTTCGGGCCAGTCAGACGCGTCGCGCTAGCCACGTTGACATCTCATCTCTCTGGGCCCGCTCCAGCTGCAGCTCCACTCCTCTCCACTCCCCTCCTCTCCTCTCCGCTCCGGCGGCAGCAGATCAAAGCGGAGAACGCGAATGCGAATGCGAACGCTGACGATTCCGCCGGCGTTTCTCTCTTTGCCGCGGCATGATAAGAATTTCTCGTGCCTGCTCGCTTTGTTAGCGGTTCCTCAGTTCCTCAGCAGCTTGCAGTTTTCGCCCCTCCAAGGGGTCACACTGCGGTTCGCCTGCCGATTGGGTTATTAACCTTGTTTTTTGGCGACAATAATACCCCGTAATAGGTATCGATAGGGCGGCCGGATTCTGGGTTCAGTGCCTATCGCAGGCGGCATCTGGATGCCATGGTCGGGCTCGGAGCGGACTCCGCAATTAGACACAATGGCTGCGCTTAGCGACTAAGCCCACTTTCCTATCGCAGCGGATATATTTAGGAGCTATTTGAATATTATTAACGGCAGATAATTATAGGCACGCACACACCTAGCCCTTCTCCTACCCTAATCTCCCCTAGAGGCAGTAGGTCAGGCGATGCGAAACGCAAAGTGCACGCAGGCGGACGGACAGCGGGGGAGAGTGAAAAAGAGACACTGAGAGGGAGAGAGAGAGACGCAGGGCGGCTGCATTGAGAGGGACAAAGGTCACAGTGACAGGAATGGACCTTTGTTTACATGCCGCCAGTGTACAGTGGTCAGAAATCAGATAAAATCTACAGGATATGTTCCTAAGATGGACTCAAGAGAGAGAGCAAAAGGAAACCCAACATGGCTTTATGCAACTTGGCCTTAAGAACTAGGAAATTGTCTAAAAGGTAGATCATCTTATTGAAGAACAATGGAAGAGGTTTACTCTTAGATCTGTGATATGGAAAATACATTTATTTATTCGTTGTCAATTGGTGGAGAGGTTTCAATAAGCACAGATACTTCTATTACCTCATTACTTAGTCAAAAGTTAAATTAAGTAGAGTTTTTTTATAGACAAAAGATGCGTAACACTAAATTCTGCATTCAAATTCGATTTTAGGTGGTCGTAAAATACCTTTTGCATTAAATTATATTACAATTTGGTACCTTTTAACCACACTGTGCCCTGCTGCTGCTGCTGCGGGAATTTTCTCGTTTCGTACATTCTTGTTGTTCTTTTTCTCGTTTTTTTTTTTGTCTATGGTAACCTACACTCACGCAGGTAATTATAATAATTATCTGGACGGATGCATGAATGAGCAGGGACCGAGAGCGGGGCCGGGGAAGGTCCTGCACGCTGCTCTCAGGGCTCTGTCCTTGCACCTTCCAGGCGTCCATCTTGTCCAGCCGGGGTTCCTTTTTGTGGGCGTTGCCCAAGTGCAGTAACAACCACAAGGGGCAGGGGCAGGGGCTGGGGAGGAAGCGACACAGGCACAGGCAGAGGCACCCAAATGTGACTTCGCAACTGACACTAATTACATGGAGGCGGCGGCGTCGAACGGCCACGTCGGTGGCAGCCGGATTCCTGCTCATCCTGGCGCGCATCCTTGTCCGCTTGTCCGCCCGTCCGCTCATCCGGTAGGTGGCAACCTATGCCGCCGGCTAATTGCACCTCCACCTCGAAGATCTAAGAGTTATGCGGGGGCGTCCCTTTAAAGTCGAAAGTCCAGAGCCAGGACTGCGACTCATTCTGCGTCCTTCGTCTAACGTCTACCGTCTATCGTCTCTCGCATTCCGGGCTCCTTTGAGGCAGCCGCCGCGGCATCGCTGCGCACGTGCTGCAGATTACACGTTTCAATGACTTTTGGCGGCAGAGAAATAAAAGGAATTACAAATGTCTTGCCCCGTAGCACTCCTTCTTCCCATCCTGCTCCTGCTGATCCTGGAACTTCAAATGCCCGACTGCTGTTTCAATTTGCTGCCCATTGTTGGTGGTTGGTCGCTTAATTAAGTTGACGCCGCAATCAAATCAAATAAAAATCAAAATCGACGCATATGCCGGGAGCGTGTGGCGAGGAGCGTGGAGCGGGGAGCGGGGAGCGGCCAGAGTATCGCAGGAGAGCGAGCGGGATGACAGTTGCCTCTCAAGGACCTTTGGCATATGCTCTCCTGCTGATTCCCTGACTCCTCCTCTGCGCTGCTCCCGTGGATGCTGCAATCAACAATTGTCAGTGAATGCCAAGGGGGTGGTCCAGGCACAGGGAGAAAAAACGGGGGACGTTCAACGTTTTATTAAAAACAATTAATAAAATGAAATGTTAAATTCAGTATGTCGATTTCTTAGCTGGATAAAAACTAAACAAATTGTTATGATCGAAACAAATTCGGCTCTTTAATCTGCAAGAATATAGAGTATTTTTCTTCTCGAAGATAGCTTCTTCTCTTGTTTTTGCAATAACAAATAACAGAAATACAGACTGATTTCTCCAAGTGTCTGCGAGTGAGTGGGCGGTCCAAGGGAGGCTGGGCAACGGAAGGTTGCCGCGTGTGGTCCGCTAATTCGCTTTAAAGCTTTTCAGGGTCGTTGGCTGGATGTCGCAATAATGCCTCCGTGTCGACATCCACACACAAGGGAATCATCATCAATGCCATCGTTAAGTAATCCATTCAATTGATTTGCGAGGAATGTTTTGGGAAATAACGATTATATTGTTCAACCCAGATGTATTTCAGATGTATACATTACTATTACCCAGTTCTATACATTATTATTATTATTATTATTTTATGATTGTGAAAGACACATGACCCCTATAATCTATTTATATTCTTTACGTATGAACATTAGGAGGAAAACCTTTGAGTATTTTGATTTGGGCTCTTACTAGCTTGGGGATATGTTAAAGTTTTACCAAAATTATTAGTAACAAAGCACTTGAGCGATTAAACTTTGTTTAAAATACCACACTCTGAAAATCACAAAGGAATCCCGAGTCCCGACCTTCTATCCCCTGTTTGGAACCTCTCTCCTGAAGCACGACACCTAATCAACGCACTTGGCCTGGCATAATAACCAAATTTACAAATTAGAGGGAGTGCTGGGACTGGTCTACAAATCCTGGTAATGGAAATGGGAAAAAATATTGGGCATATGTGCACACCACACACCACCCGATATCGGGGCTCCACCTCCCAGAGGCAACTGCTAATTTGAGTGCTCCACATTTGGACGCGGAGCAGGACGAAAGAGGCGAGGAAATTCGGATTTGGATTTGTAATTGGAATCAACGGACAACGGGTGATTGGATGATGGACTGGACTCCAGTTCCTGGTTGGGGTTTAGGGTTTAGACATGCTGCTGCATGGCCTATAAGTAGGCTAGGATTGCCATTGATTTTAAAGGATCTACCCGACTCCATGCAAATTGGATGAGCAGGAGGAGGAGGAGCGGTCCTGGACAAACGGATGCGTAATGTGTTGCCAGTCGCCAGTCGACAGTCGTCAGTCGCCAGTCGACAGTGTAAATGAATGAGTGCCGAATGTGTCCGATGTGTTGTGTGTGCGTGCACTGAATGCGGCTTGTTTTACACTCGAACGCATTTGAATACGTTGCTAATGGGATTTTGATGATGACAATGTTGACTGTGCTCGGGTCCCCTTCTGACCCTTCGCTCCGTGAAAGCCAGTCTCATCTTGGTCACGATGGATGGCAACTTTAACCTCAGTGGAGAGTGTTTCAAGTTCTTCTTAAACAGAGTTTCCCGACGATGGCCGAGCAGGAGGAGGAGGAGGAGGATGTTCCTCGAGGAGAGAGCGTCCCATTATGTCGCTCTAATGCGTAAAAGTACATAATGGCGAAGTAAGAGGAGCCAAGGGAGCCCTAGACTGGGCTGAGACCGGGCCAACTCCCATCCAATTACAGCCCCGCAAAAAGCCATGTTGGGACGTCCTTTCGACCCCGGGCCGGATGACGACAGCAGTCCAACAGTGGCAACATAATGTGCCATTCACTTCCGTTCCGGCTGAGGCCCCAAAGAACTGCTAAAGATTCCTCCCTCTCTCCGTGTGTGTGTGTGTGTGTGCTGGGGTTCAAGCAAAGCAGAAATGTGGCAGAAAGGACCCTTGCCAGGACATGGACACACTGGGGACTACGGACTATAGAGACAGCGACAGCGGGAACTACATAAGCAAACGCCTGTTCCTGTCACCGTTACACCTCGTCCCGGGAAACCACTGTTCCTGCTTCCAGCGCCGCCACATTTGCGGTTACATTTTCATGCCACTGCGCCGCGCCATTTGCCGCACACACTACCCTCCGCCCTGGCCACCCCCGCTCTCTGCTGTTTACTTTTTACAGGTTGCGGCTGCGGTCGCTCGCTGTGCGCGGTGGTTGGTTTCCTCTAAGGGTTACAGCGAACTCCCTCCCGTAGCTTTCCCCTTGCGGTGTGTATGTGTGTGTGTGTGTGTGTGTGCCTTTTGCCAACACACACAAGTTGGACAATTTGGGCGTGTCGTTCAAATACCGCAGGCCGTGGGTGGGCCAACTCCAGGACCAACTTCAAAAGCAATCCCTGTTCCAGGCGAACGAACAACTCACGCAAGCCCGAAAGATCCCAAAATGTCTGAGAGATACGACAGGCAATGTGGAAAATAGTGGAAAAATGGCTAGGATATGAACTTATTTCAAATATTCCGATTTTCGTTGCTTTTCAAACAAATTTTCCAACTCAACTTAGAACTTAACTGGTGTGGAAATGAGCCTCTGTTATATCTTAGTAGGAATTTATTCACAGACATATTTTCTTATGATAAATTAACTCTATTGCGCTGTTTTTTTTACCGAAAGACTCTTCTTGTATACTTACAATATTACATAATTTTGATTATTTTAAAGTTGATATTTAGCCCTTGCAGACTTACTGTTTCACAAACCCTAACTCGATGTTTAAGAATCAAATTAAAGTTGAAAAGTCGCTTATAAAGCCAATTTCTCATCACTAATCAAACTCCAGACGTTTGCATAGTCCTTTGTCGTGTTGCACGAGTGTCCTTTCTGGTCGGGACAACTTTATTGGGCCGCCCCATTAGCAACCGCTGGCCTGGCCAGAACCACCCCGTTCTGTCCCGTGGAGTGGCTCCCTTGAGCGGCAACCCCCTTGGCACACAATACGCCTTATTATTGGCTTTCAGTGTTGGCACGTTCGATTATTTGTGTCTTAATTAGCGTTTGTTGAGATTTGTTGTTGATGTAATAAACTAATAAGCAACCGCAGCCCCACCTGGGCCAGCGGCTTAATTGCAATTCAATTGTCGATATGGCTGGTCGATGGCAAAGTTTTCGTTCAATCTTTTATTGGTTATGGGCCTTGTCTGTATTGGCCAGAAACCGTCAGAATGCTAATTGGCCGGCATGAGCGAACGAGTTTAATAATAATAATTTCGTTAGCTGATTAGCAGGTGGCAGTTTCCACCTCGGATAATTCGTGTATTTGTGGTTGTCAATCTGTCGATGGAAAAACCTTTTCGGCTGGCAAATTGGTCAAAGTTTTTCTATTGCCGCCTCAATTAGCACTTTATTTTTGGGTTCGGGCCGCGTTTACTTAGCCAAATTGAATTGAATGACACAGCCAGGAGCCCCGGTGACCTGCGTCCTTCCGGTCTTCGGTTAATATGGAAAATTGCCTCTATAGAGGACAGTATTAATTTCGAGGCCATTAAGTGCTTAATCAAACGGCAGAGCTCATTACGCCTAAGAAATGCATTGAAAACTGCGTTTGATTGGCATTCCGTTATGGAAATCGCCTTTGCCATCATTACAGCGCTATTAATTGCAATTGTATCTCAAATGTATCCATACCGACGACCTCCTGGCAATTAAGCAAATGAGGCGGACCGCTGGATCTCCGTCCGTTGTCACCGCGATCCGCGTCCAGCACGTGTTAAGTGGCGCTTTAACTGCACTTAATTTAGTTGAAATTAGCTGCAATCAGTTGGCGGCGACGGCCCCTGCGACGGGATATGAAAGCTTACCTGGGTGACCCGTGCCACGGCGGTGGCCAATGATCACTGATCAGCGGCCAGCTTCCTTCCGCCGCACACAGGAACCTTCTTTTCCATACCTTGTACATAGTAATAAATGCAAATCAGGGCAGCAATCGCTTTTGGAATTAGCGCGCGACAACAAAGTCCACAATCGGAAGTAGCCACTCATCGATTGCACAGGCCCTTTGCTGTTGTCTACGAGATACATTGGTTAGATATTCGTTGTACAGGCATATGTATCTTATAGATACGTATATAGAATAGAATTTACCCGTCTCAAGGAATAACATTCCTGTCTCATCGTCTCATGAATTATCTTCATTTCAAAAGAGAAGCTACTAACCCTATCTATCCCCAACTACCAACATTTTCCTTGCATAATCCAACCACTGTGCCGCCTCTTCCCAAGGCCTGATATCTGATATCTCTATTGGCCCATCACTCATCCGGTTTGGGGCCGGACCAAGGGCTTCCTGAACATCATCAACAGGCAGCACTTGATCTTAACGATTTTAATTAAAATTTTAACTAACTATTAATAGGCAGAGAGTAACAGCATCCGGCGCCCAGCTCACTTCTTCCTCATGCAGCTGGTGATGAAGCTGCGCACCCGATGGATACTCGTGTAGACCCCAGGATACTGGGCATTGGCGCAGCCCAGGCCCCAGGAGACAATGCCGCAGAGCTGGCTCTTGTAGATGACGCCGCCACCGGAGTCTCCGGTGCAGCTATCCCGGCCGGGGGATCGGGCACAGAAGGTGCTGGCCGTGAGAGTGTCCCGATTCCGGTAGGCCTGCTGGCACACCGTCTTGCGGATCAGTTGGATCTGCACAGTGCGCAGCTGGTTGGAGGGACTGGAGTTGCCGTAACGGGTGACGCCCCAGCCGGAGACACGCATGTAGTCGCCGGGGTTCCACTGTGCCGTGCACAGTGGAACTGTGGCGATCCCGCTGCCCGTGAGGGCACTCTGCAGCCGGATCACGCCCACGTCCCAGTTGAGGCTCGAGCTGCTGTAGCCACTGTGTATCCAGTACTTGGCGACCCTGCGGACCACGCCCGTCTGGCTGAGCTGGCTGACGCCGCCCTGGACCGTGATCCTGCCGGCCTGGTTGCCACTCAGACAGTGGGCAGCCGTCACCACGTACATGCTGCTCACCAGGGAGCCGCCGCAGTAGAAAGAGCCGTCGTAGCGGAGGTTCACCACGAAGCCCCCTACATTGGAGAGCGATGTGGTGGTGCCTCCCACGATGCGAGGCTGGATGCGCTGTCCCTGTGCTCCCAGAGAGATTAGGTGTAGTAGAAGCAGCAAGCCTAGGAGGTATCCGTATCTTGGTCGCTCCATGATAAACTAAGTTGGCCAGCTTTGTCTCGGCTGTTTTTATCATCCGGAACTCAAGGGGCACGTCACAGCTGTGCAAACAGGGATCCGGGTCACCTGGCATGACGTATGGATCTCACAGAGTGGGTCAAATGTGCGGATTTCTCTCAAGGTGTCGACGACAAGTGGCTGAAGACCTTGTGGGGTCCACAGAAATATTTATAGCATCTATTTGTCAGTGTTTGCTCTAGGTTCTGACTGAAGTTTCCAAGTTTCCACGAGTTCGATCTTGGCCAGAGTTAGCATTCCTCACCGACTTCATTTTGGCTCCTGCCCGTCTTAAACTGTGAGTCATAAAGATGGGCGGTATTGGCTGGAGATCTCCGCTGGCCGATAAGCATTCCATGGTCGGAGGAGCCCGGTGCCAGTGCCCTTTGGCTTTCGGCGCGCATTCCAGTGGGAAAGCTGGCTGCTCGCCTTATGCGGGCTACCATATTGGGCTGGAACTTGGATGCCTCTTGCCTTTTGGCGTCTGGACTTGGGCCAGGGATACACCTACCTACCAGGCCGCGACCTTATCGCACCCATTAATCTGGCTGGCAGGCAGGCAGGCAAGAAATGAGCAATAACGAACCAAATGAGGCGAGTCAAGATGGTGGATGTCCCCGCCACGTCCAGCTTTGGCTCCTGCGGCTCAGGCAGGCAGCCAGGCAGCCAGGCAGCGGGGCAACATGGCGGAGCTGGTGGAGAGGACCTAATGAAAAGCAACCCCGGACGGGGCGAGGGGCAAAGCTAAATATTATGACCAGCGCGGGCTGGCCTCTCATACGCAGCCATCAGGGGCCAAACAAAAACAAAAGCAACAAAATAATAATAAAAAACGAGAGAAGAGCTACACAAAAAGCAAAAAAATATGAATTTTACGATCTCAAGTCATGCAAAAAGCGAAACGAATCAAAACGCGGTGCACATTGGACGTGAGTCGCGAATGTGCTTCGTGCGGGGCTGTGATGATGGCGGCCATGGTGGGTTAACCGTCACTCCCGCACTCCCTCCCTCCCTCTCTTTCTCTCTCCCTCTCGCTCGTGCTCTCTGTCTCGCTCGGTGTTAACCCCCCGATGCCCGGCACACCCCCTTTTGGCCAGGTTTTTTGGTTTTGGCCCTGGGTTGGAAGTTTTTGCACTCCTTTTTCTTGTGTGTGCGCGTCCGAGATAAGAACTTTTTGTACTCATTTTTACTTTTTGTTCATTTTTGTACATTTTTGGCTTTTTAATGCCCTTCCATGGGTTCCTATTACTTTGTTATGGAACGGAGATATCTAATATATGCCATAGGGAGGCTTAGTACAAAAATTATTGACTGGTTGCCAAAAATCATATATATTTCAATTCGCCATTATTCAATAAATAATAAAATATTGCAAAAATATAGAAAACCATTTTTGTAAGTTGTTTATCCACAAAATTTTCATAAATAGTGTAGTTTTTTAATTGACTTTTTGCTCTTTTTTTATGTAACTAGGGAAAGGGTGTGCCAAGTTCGTATTTCATAAATCTTGATCTTCCCTCTCGTTGTAATACGCTTTTGCTGTTGTATTTGGCTCGTTTTTCGTGATGGCGAACATCATGGTGGAGCAGGGAACCTCCAGCTCTGGCTGTGGCTCTGGCGGAAATGTTTGACAGACACGTAATGCCCTCGCCACAGTCATAAACTTTTCTATTCTTTGCATACGTTCTGTATGTACACCGTACATCCCATGTACGTACTACATATGTGTATGCATGCATCCCTCCGTCGCGGCATATATCGAACGTTACTAAAGTATTTTCCTCGTTTTGTGTGCTGGGGAAAGGCGACGACTGAAGAAACTGGCGATGGAATTTTATAATGAACATTCAGTGGGTCTGACATTTTGTGCTGCTAAAGTGCAGTTAGGGAATAATTGTTACTCTAAAAAAGCAAAAGAAGAGCTGCAGCGAAACCCATAACTAAGACCCCAGAGACGACAGGCAAAAAACCAGAGGAAAACAATGGGTTGGCCCTCTCACCGAGACGAGGAGACGAGCCGGGGTTGGAGAAAGGGGAAAGCATTTGAAAACAAAGTGACGAGAAAGGTCGTAACATCCAAAGAGGAACAATCATCGCACATAGCACTGTGGGAGGAGCACCTGGGGAGGGTTGGGTAGAGGAGCTTGGTTCATGGAAGACACCGGCTCCAGAGGTATGCAAAGTGCGACGCCCAGGAGAAAAGTAGATACCGGGTAATATGAGCATTTTTTGCACTCTGCTGTGAGAGTGTGTGTAATGGCAATTTGAAAAATAAATTGGCATAAAATATTAACAACACAGCCCCCATGTGACTTGTCCACTCTCATTCGCTTCATACCATCCAGATTGGCCATGAATTATCCGTTTTAATATTTCAAAGTAATAACAGGCTGCCAGGCAATCGATTTCGCATTTTCGGATGCCTCGAATCTAGGCTACGGCTGGTGCTTAGGGAAAGTACTTTAGAAAGATGTCAGAGCCTTTAGCAGATGGTGAAGTCCTTGTTTCTTTATTGATTTATTTATTATAAATCAAGAAAACGAACTAACTAAGGAAATCAGAAGCTTATATACCCTCGCAGCTTGAAATCGGGTTCTAGAATCGTAATAGGAATCAATTGTAATTGTATATGACCAACTGGCATTATGACAATTTTTCCTACAAACCGAAGCTTAAAAAATTCATAACTAAGCCAAAAATGCATTAATTTCGATAAGAAAGACAGTTCTGTGTCAGTTTTTGATAGATCAATTAATCTGCATACTCAAATTGACATTTTATAAATTTTCAAATTTTGACAATTTTTCAAATTGTAACAATGTCAATTTTAGCAACAAAAAATTTCGAAAAAATTTTGAATTTTTTTTTCTCTTTCGACATGCCTAGATAGATTCGCCTGTTGATGCTGATCAAGAATATATATGGTTTATAGGGTCGGAAATGACTGTTTCACGAGTAGCAAGCTTCAGACTGAAATTATAATACCCTGCAAGGGTATAAATATTCGTATTCTAGCAGTCATATTTATATGGCAATTTGCTCTACAAACCGCAGCTTAAAAAATCCATAACTCAGCCAAAAATGCATTAATTTTAAAAAGAAAGACAGTTCTGTGCTAGTTTTTGATAGCTCAATAAATCTGCATACTCAAATTGACATTTTCTAAATTTTCAAATTTTGACAATTTTTCAAATTGTAACAATGTCAATTTTAGCAACAAAAAATTTCGAAAAAAATGTTGAAATTTTTTTTCTCTTTCGACATGCCTAGATAGATTCGCCTGTTGATGCTGATCAAGAATATATATGGTTTATAGGGTCGGAAATGACTGTTTCATGAGTAGCAAGCTTCAGACTGAAATTATAATACCCTGCAAGGGTATAAATATTCGTATTCTAGCAGTCATATTTATATGGCATAGCTCAGCCAAAAATGCATTAATTTCGATAAGAAAGACAGTTCTGTGCTAGTTTTTGATAGCTCAATAAATCTGCATACTCAAATTGACATTTTCTAAATTTTCAAATTTTGACAATTTTTCAAATTGTAACAATGTCAATTTTAGCAACAAAAAATTTCGAAAAAAATGTTGAAATTTTTTTTCTCTTTCGACATGCCTAGATAGATTCGCCTGTTGATGCTGATCAAGAATATATATGGTTTATAGGGTCGGAAATGACTGTTTCATGAGTAGCAAGCTTCAGACTGAAATTATAATACCCTGCAAGGGTATAAATATTCGTATTCTAGCAGTCATATTTATATGGCATAGCTCAGCCAAAAATGCATTAATTTCGATAAGAAAGACAGTTCTGTGCTAGTTGTTAATGGCTCAATAAATCTGCATACTCAAATTGACATTTTCTAAATTTTCAAATTTTGACAATTTTTCAAATTGTAACAATGTCAATTTTAGTAACAAAAAATTTCGAACAAAATTTTGAAATTTTTTTTCTCTTTCGACATGCCTAGATAGATTCGCCTGTTGATGCTGATCAAGAATATATATGGTTTATAGGGTCGGAAATGACTGTTTCATGAGTAGCAAGCTTCAGACTGAAATTATAATACCCTGCAAGGGTATAAATATTCGTATTCTAGCAGTCATATTTATATGGCAATTTGCTCTACAAACCGAAGCTTAAAAAATCCATAACTCAGCCAAAAATGCATTAATTTCGATAAGAAAGACAGTTCTGTGCTAGTTTTTGATAGCTCAATAAATCTGCATACTCAAATTGACATTTTCTAAATTTTCAAATTTTGACAATTTTTCAAATTGTAACAATGTCAATTTTAGCAACAAAAAATTTCGAAAAAAATGTTGAAATTTTTTTTCTCTTTCGACATGCCTAGATAGATTCGCCTGTTGATGCTGATCAAGAATATATATGGTTTATAGGGTCGGAAATGACTGTTTCATGAGTAGCAAGCTTCAGACTGAAATTATAATACCCTGCAAGGGTATAAATATTCGTATTCTAGCAGTCATATTTATATGGCATAGCTCAGCCAAAAATGCATTAATTTCGATAAGAAAGACAGTTCTGTGCTAGTTTTTGATAGCTCAATAAATCTGCATACTCAAATTGACATTTTCTAAATTTTCAAATTTTGACAATTTTTCAAATTGTAACAATGTCAATTTTAGCAACAAAAAATTTCGAAAAAAATGTTGAAATTTTTTTTCTCTTTCGACATGCCTAGATAGATTCGCCTGTTGATGCTGATTAAGAATATATATGGTTTATAGGGTCGGAAATGACTGTTTCATGAGTAGCAAGCTTCAGACTGAAATTATAATACCCTGCAAGGGTATAAATATTCGTATTCTAGCAGTCATATTTATATGGCATAGCTCAGCCAAAAATGCATTAATTTCGATAAGAAAGACAGTTCTGTGCTAGTTGTTAATGGCTCAATAAATCTGCATACTCAAATTGACATTTTCTAAATTTTCAAATTTTGACAATTTTTCAAATTGTAACAATGTCAATTTTAGTAACAAAAAATTTCGAACAAAATTTTGAAATTTTTTTTCTCTTTCGACATGCCTAGATAGATTCGCCTGTTGATGCTGATCAAGAATATATATGGTTTATAGGGTCGGAAATGACTGTTTCATGAGTAGCAAGCTTCAGACTGAAATTATAATACCCTGCAAGGGTATAAATATTCGTATTCTAGCAGTCATATTTATATGGCAATTTGCTCTACAAACCGAAGCTTAAAAAATCCATAACTCAGCCAAAAATGCATTAATTTCGATAAGAAAGACAGTTCTGTGCTAGTTTTTGATAGCTCAATAAATCTGCATACTCAAATTGACATTTTCTAAATTTTCAAATTTTGACAATTTTTCAAATTGTAACAATGTCAATTTTAGTAACAAAAAATTTCGAACAAAATTTTGAAATTTTTTTTCTCTTTCGACATGCCTAGATAGATTCGCCTGTTGATGCTGATCAAGAATATATATGGTTTATAGGGTCGGAAATGACTGTTTCATGAGTAGCAAGCTTCAGACTGAAATTATAATACCCTGCAAGGGTATAAATATTCGTATTCTAGCAGTCATATTTATATGGCAATTTGCTCTACAAACCGAAGCTTAAAAAATCCATAACTCAGCCAAAAATGCATTAATTTCGATAAGAAAGACAGTTCTGTGCTAGTTTTTGATAGCTCAATAAATCTGCATACTCAAATTGACATTTTCTAAATTTTCAAATTTTGACAATTTTTCAAATTGTAACAATGTCAATTTTAGCAACAAAAAATTTCGAAAAAAATGTTGAAATTTTTTTTCTCTTTCGACATGCCTAGATAGATTCGCCTGTTGATGCTGATCAAGAATATATATGGTTTATAGGGTCGGAAATGACTGTTTCATGAGTAGCAAGCTTCAGACTGAAATTATAATACCCTGCAAGGGTATAAATATTCGTATTCTAGCAGTCATATTTATATGGCAATTTGCTCTACAAACCGAAGCTTAAAAAATCCATAACTCAGCCAAAAATGCATTAATTTCGATAAGAAAGACAGTTCTGTGCTAGTTTTTAATAGCTCAATAAATCTGCATACTCAAATTGACATTTTCTAAATTTTCAAATTTTGACAATTTTTCAAATTGTAACAATGTCAATTTTAGCAACAAAAAATTTCGAAAAAAATTTTGAAATTTTTTTTCTCTTTCGACATGCCTAGATAGATTCGCCTGTTGATGCTGATCAAGAATATATATGGTTTATAGGGTCGGAAATGACTGTTTCATGAGTAGCAAGCTTCAGACTGAAATTATAATACCCTGCAAGGGTATAAATATTCGTATTCTAGCAGTCATATTTATATGGCAATTTGCTCTACAAACCGAAGCTTAAAAAATCCATAACTCAGCCAAAAATGCATTAATTTTAAAAAGAAAGACAGTTCTGTGCTAGTTTTTAATAGCTCAATAAATCTGCATACTCAAATTAACATTTTCTAAATTTTCAAATTTTGACAATTTTTAAAATTGTAACAATTTCAATTTTAGCAACAAAAAATTTCGAAAAAAATGTTGAATTTTTTTTTCTCTTTCGACATGCCTAGATAGATTCGCCTGTTGATGCTGATCAAGAATATATATGGTTTATAGGGTCGGAAATGACTGCTTCACGGCATAGCAAGCTTCATAGCATACCCTTCAAGGGTATATACATACATATTTTATAAAGTTAAGACTGATATTTCATAGAAATATCAGTTAGGTCTTTAAAATAAAATCGCATCTCTTAACGACTCTTAAAGTCTGTTCAAATACCTTAAAATCCCTTGATATATATTTGTTGGCTTCTTGTTTAAAACTATCTGCTAGCTTTATATAAATAAATAAATACATATTTGCGATCTCTCGAAATTTATACCAAAAAGCTTCAAATATTTCCAAATCAGTGTTTAAAAGTGATTTTCTAATGTAATGTAAGACGCACCTTAAATAGAAAGGCATTTAAGGTAATTATATAATTAGCAGTTTTGTGTCAGAAGTTAGGATTTGCAGAAGTCTTCTCATAGACACCTTAACCCCGTATTATAAATGATTCTGGCCAAACCCAAAAAGAACCCGATGCAAACGCATCAGGGGAAGATGCAGAAGCAGATAGAGATACATGTGCCGATGTAGATGCAGATGCAGATGCAGATGCAGAAATAGCACTCATACGCCCCGTTTTCGGCTGCGAACAAAACAACAATGGTTGCCAAACGAGTGCAGCCTCGCCGCCAAACCAAGAGATGGAAAGAAGGAAAAACAACAAACTCGGGCACCACCGACCAGCAACCATGACACCACAGAGGGGGAACCCCGTGCTCCTCCCCAGCAGAGAACCTGGAGGGGGTGCAGTCGGTGGCCCCGGCATATTCGTGCGCAATTTCGCGTTTGACGAAACATATAATCTTCGCACATTTCTATGGAAATGAATGGATTGGCGAATGCTTTTGCTTTTTTGCTGTTGCTGTTGCTGCCTGGCCCGATGCATTGATAGATGCAGAGGTCCGGATTGATGGTCGGATATGTGGCTGGATTGGGCCAAATTGGATTGGTATTGGTTTTCCAACAAGAAGTGTAGAGAGAGTTGGGCTAAACAAAAAAAAAAAAAAAAGAGCAGAAATAGGTGGCATATTTCCTTGGTTTTGCGCTGCAGTTTCGCTGCAGTTTCTCTGGCTTTTGGCTCTGGCCGGGGCTCTGGTGATGGAGAGCTTGGTGCTGGGTGCTTGGTGCTGGGTACTGGTGCTGCATGCAAATTGGTTTCCCCACCATTGTGCTCCACCTTCTCCCGCTCCCTGGTGCAGCCACACCCTCGAAATCTGCCATTCCGTAAGAGGCAGGCGCCCAAGCGACGCTGCCTTTTTTTCTGTCGTGTTCTACTTACACCGGGAGTGTGTGTGCCGTGTGTGTTCGGTGTGTGGTGTGTGTGCCGGGCTGCATTTCGTGTGTTTTTGTGCTGTGCGCCTATGCAAATATGCAATTAAGTTGGCCTGCCATCGAGCGGCATGTTTGCTGCCATCTAACATGGCATTCCGTCGTCAGAATCGGAATCGAAATCGGAATCAGAGTCACCAAAGCTGGAGCTGAAGCTGAAGCTGAAGCAGAATCTGAATCTGAATCCGAGAGAGCGCCTGTCACTGCATCATTCATATGCTCATCGTCGCCAAGTTGGCGACGAGTTTGAAGAGGAAGTGGAAGTGGGATCAGGAGGCAGGCACTAACTGATGGCCACCAGGCGATAGTTGTCCTAATAGTTGGGTCATGTATGGTCTCTGGAGACTGCCAGATAAGAGAATAACGGGTTGATTATACGATATTCCGGAATAGGTGGAAAATTCCTATAATTTTGAAGTCTTGAAGCAGACATTAGCTGCCCAGAATCCACACCTACGATTGGAACTGTGGTATTGATTTGACTAGAAGTCCCCTAAAGGCTTCTTGAAGCTCTCCAATGACCAAGACCGAGTCAGTTCTATTATTATTTCTATAAATTAACCATTAAAGTATGGCGTTAACTTAGTGTCTCTCACTTACATAGGAAAGAAACCAACTTCGGGAAGCCAAGGTTTAGTATTGGGAATCAATCATAACAAAGCTTAAAATATTCACATTATTGAATCGATATTATTAAATATTTTTATTTATATATTTTTATTAGCTTCTGACTGAAAATATAATACCCTCCAAGGGTATAAAAATAACTCAATTGCTTTGCAATTTAAAGTGCAACATACTCTAATGGGCTTCTAAGCGGCGTATACTTAATGTACCCTCTGCGTATACTTAATATGCGCCAGCACACTCTGCAGGAATTCCAGCTTAATATAAAAAGTATTTGCATTAGTTAGGCAAGCAAAAAATAAATATGAAACAATGTTGAGAGCTTACAAAACGTTAAACCGCAGAAAAAAGTTGTAAAAGATGCAAAAAACGAGGCAAGAAGATGCCGCAAACGAAAAAAATGCAAGCAACGAAATTCCGATGAAAGCGTTGCATCCTCCTCTCGCTCTCTCTCTCTCTCTCTCTGTCTCCCTTTCTCTCAGGCAACTGTGTGTGTATATGTTGCGTGTGTGTGTGTGCCGTGGCGACGCCATGTTGCTGATGTTGCGTGCAGCAAGCGTGTGTGTGTGCCTGCGGAGTTACATATGTAGGCACGTAACGCATTCGCATTCGCATTCGCATTCGCATTCAACTTCCACAGCCACACTCGCATTATGGCCGACGCGAACGCTTGTGGCTATAATGCTTTTTTTTCTGGCTTTTTGCCGCTGCGGTGTTGCCTTTATGGCTGCTGCCTGCTAAAGCCACCCAAGCCAACCGCCGAAATCCAGCCACAGGGAGCGGGGAAAGGCAGAGAGGCAACCTTGGCTAACTTTGCGGTTGAAATGCATGAAAAAACCCCCGTTTTTGTTAAGGGAGGGGTTGGGGGAGGGGTGCAGGTGCAGTCCAAGAGCTCAACGTGCAACAAAGTCTCGCAAATTATATACACTGTATATATGGTAAGCTCCAGCGAGGTGCTGAGTTGCTGCTTACTTACTCAGCTGCCGAGTTGCGAAGCTGCTGAGGCCTACGCAAAACTTCTCTAAAAGATTGTGATTTATAAATATAATTTTGGAGGGCAACAAATCGTTCGATTTAACTATATTATACGTCGCTTAAGCTTACAAGCAAGCCGAAAGTCGAATTTCCGCGCGAAAACTGTTGAGTTTAAGTTAGACACTGCAGACTTTTTGGGAAGATTAAAAAGTGATAACTCCCAGAGATAATAAATACTTAATAAGTAATTCTAATTGCAGGTAGCAGTAATTAATTATATAACATATTCAAGTGGCGAAAAATAGAAGTGCCTTTAAGATACAAATACCACAGAGACTACACCAGAATCCTTTCCAAACTCGTATTTCTTGTGTTTTTGGAGACTGGCCCAAAAGATGCTGCATTTTCCCAGCCATAAATAGGCGTAATTTCTCAATTCCTCATTTCCCTTTTCTCCCAGTGCAGTTGGTGGCAACAAAGTCTTAAAATATAATACAATGGATAGGCTTAGCTACCGACTTGGAGTTTTTAGTCTCTCGCTGCGGCGGCCTACGCAAAGCTCCCAGAAAAGATAGTGATTATTAAGGCTAATTTTGAGGCTCTCAGGCTCTGCAACTATTTCAAATTAGCTGCCATGAAATTTTCAATTAATTTTCAAATTTCAATTTATAAATCGAGCAACTGGAGCCGGAGCCGCCACTGAAAGTGTGATGAGAAATTTCGTAATGACTTCTTAGCCCCAGTGAGTCCGTCGTGGCCATAATAAGTGCAATTAGGCCATTGATGGTCTTCTCGTCAGCTCCACACCGACTGCGACTCCGACTTCGACTTCTCGGAGTCCAAGTCCAAGTCCGTCACCGACTGCGATCCGCTTTTGAGGCGGATGTGAATGTGGGGAGGTGATGGCAGAGTCTCCGCTCTGGGAGCAGCAGCTCCTGCAACTGTCGCCGCGCCTCGTTAGCCTGGCCAGCAGCAAATTTGCAGCGTCTAACATGGCCGGTCGCCATGTTTAATCAAATACGTGACTTGATTTCGATTTGGGCGCCACAAGAGCCACCTCCTCCCAGCGAGAGATGCAAACGGCTTTCCCGCATTTTAAGAGAATTTAAGAGTTTCCGACAGACATTGCTGCGGTGCGTGGACAAAAGGTGAAAAGTGTATTCTATTTCTGTAGTTTGCATATAAATTTTTTATAGTTGTTTCCAACCTAATATATATAAGAAATATTTATAATAACAAACTCAGCTCTCTTCTGTGTAAGTTCCAATTAAAACTTAAGGTATCTTCCATAAAATCCCTTCGATTTCTCGTAAAAAGCAGTCAAGTTCTAAATTTTAGCACCTCTTTTTACATGATTAAACGCGTAATCTGTTACGCAAAGCTTTACCTATTTTAAGCACTATATAATGGTAGATATATTACACAATTTAGCCGCTGCCAAGTTGGCCCAATGTTCCAGACTAATTGCAGTAGAAATTGACCGACAAGTGCTGGGTGTTGGCTAATTACAAGGTTAAAATCTTCTCCAGTTACCAACGTTTAGTGCTGGAAATATAAATCCCTAAGACGAAAATGAGCCCGGGTTAACCTGTTCCGCATTTCAACAAGTCAATCAGAAGTCAATCACTTTCAGAGGCCTCTTCAGGTCTTCGGGTCTTCGGCTCTTCGGCGTTTCGATGTGTTCCCAGTTCGATCGGGCTGCTAAAAAGTAATAATAATAATAATAATATACGGCGTGCAACAGCAACAACATAATTGCAAATTGGCCAAAAAATAAAAACAAGACACAGCAACAAAAGGCGAGCCAACACGATAATTTAATGTTTGACGAAATGGGTGAACGGGACACACAAAAAAGCAAATTATAGACTGTCTGGTGACCTTGAAAGTGAAATGTCTCCATCTAGGGGCAGGAGGGAGGGGATCGGGGCGGAGGACGGAGGGCGGAGAGATCGGGGAAGGTGAGAAGAGTTGTGACCAGGGACCAGGAATCCCGCTCTAATTGCGTAATTGACTGATCCGACACAGCGGCGACAGAGCGTCGAACAAAGCCAACAATTGCTGCGTATTGAGATGCAAAAACCCGGCTACAAATAAATACCACATGCGACAGGAGACAGCAGAAATCCATCAGTTCATCACAGGATATAGAGGGATGCAGGGGTATGAGGGAACACAGAAGGAGCGGGGAGCGAGGAGCGGGAACAAAGGGTCCTCGGCTTCTAGGGTTACTTACTGCGCATGTATCTTGCAGATACACACACATTTTCCTCTCCTGCGAGAGGCTGCACC
This sequence comes from Drosophila bunnanda, assembly GCA_035046265.1. Taxonomy (NCBI): domain Eukaryota; kingdom Metazoa; phylum Arthropoda; class Insecta; order Diptera; family Drosophilidae; genus Drosophila; species Drosophila bunnanda. The sequence goes on from JAWNOB010000029.1 coordinate 462,613, forward strand.
TTCTCACTGCTGTTTTTTATGCAATTGTTTTATCCGCTCGAGCTCAGTTTTTTTTCTTTTCTTTCTTTTTGTTGTTCAAAAAACGCTCGAATGGGCGTGGACCAAAAATACAATTTCGTAGCCGCTTTCTTCTCCAGATTTATATGTATAAATACATTTTTTTTTCTGCTGCTGCTGCTGAGCTGAACTGATTTCCGGCGCGTTTTGGATTACACAATACAGGCAGCCAGGCCAGCGAAAGGTGAGCGGATTTCTGGAGAGGAGTAGCCGCCGGACTAGCAGCAGGCGAGTGCCGAGTTCCGCCCAGCAGAAGCAGCAGCGGCAGTCGAGCCGGGCTCTGTGGTGCACGATTCCGTCTTGAGAATCCAATTTGAATTGTCACCCGGAAGTCGGCGCGGAAACAAAGCCTTGAACTTGTGAACGCGCCACTGCCACATTTGTTGCGCCCTCTCAAGAGACGCTTACTCAAGGGTGCTTGCTGGTTGCTGGTTACTGGTTACTGGTTACCCCTTGCCGGGACTCCGGGACTCAGCTGGCACCCATCCCCATCCTCCCTCGATCTCGATCAACTGCTAGCATTTGACAAAACCCACTCTCTCGCCGGGGTGTTGCTTACAATTGCCGGAGTTTACTGTTGCTGGAACTCCTCTGGCATCTGGCGGAGCAACCTAACGGATGCAGACAGCTGCAGGATACGGATACAGTTGGAAATCAGAGTCACCAGGGTTTTTACGAAGGTTGTCAGATTATGGAGACTTTTGAATCATATATGAGAAGGAACTGGACTTTTCAGTATATTCTTAAAATAGATAGATGGTATAGCATTTAACGATGCCATGACAAGTTTTGCTAGTATAATATCTATAATTTTACTTAGAAAAATCTTCAAATACCAAAGTTTCAAAAGAATTAAGCTCGGAACTGACCTTGCTTCTGAACGAAAACCTACAAATGTTGATAGTTGCGATTCGTTTCCCTTTGAATTTCATACTTTTCATTATAGAATCTTCACAGCTTTTGAGAGAAATCATAAAAAAATCCCATTAATATTTCCTGGAAGTTCGGGGCAAGCGCGGAGAATTCGATTAGAGATTCTTCGACTGTCACAGAAAGCAACAAAAGAAGATACAGATCCCCGAAGAGCCCGAGCTAGACCCACATCAGCGGGGCCAGGCCATGGGGCCAGCGAGCAGTTCAGGTGAAATTAATCAAAACTGAGCCAAAGCTCGAACCCATTCACACATCGGATCTGGGATCTGTTGGGGGCCACCGGCGGGTTAATCTGCGCTGAATCAATGAAGTGCCCCGACCAGTGTGTGTGTGTGTGCCGCTGAACAATGAAAGTGGCAATTAACCAGAAGCCGAGCATTAAATTACAAAATGCGAGCGATCGCAGCAACAGGTTGCCCCGTCGGATCGCCCGATCCCCATCAATAGATAGTGGCAATAATAATAAAACAACGGCCACAACAGCGGCAACAGCTGAATGGGCTTGACCGGGACAGGTTCTGCTCCAAGTGCAGCTCCAGCTCCAGCTACAGCCTCAGATACGGCTTCATCTAGTAGCCTGACCAGGCCCTCCTAATCGATTTCAGGCCGCCGCAGCTTCTTCCAACTGCAATTAGACGGTTGCATTCGTCTCTCTTGGTGTGTGTCTCTGTGGGAGATTGCAGCTTGCGGGTTTTGGAAGGTATGTGTACCTTTAGGGAAAGGTGCTCTCTCCCCTAAACCCCCGAAAGAGAAGAGGCTTCCCGCTGAGTCCCTGCATATTGAATATTGATTGAAAATTGATCTATTACGAACCTGAAAGTGCGACATCGATAATCCGCAAAAAGTGCACATGGCAGGGGCGAAAACAAAAGACGCTGCTGCTCAAGTGGGCGTGGTCGGCTGCACTCTATACCGAATGCCCAAATCCAGATGCATATGTATTATCCGATCTGTGTTTAGTGTTTTTGCCAGCAGGGGGGTACGCTCTCAAGGCTCACACCTCTCGGCAGCGAGAGCATCCTCGTCGGGGCTACATCCCAGGACCAGTACCAGGACCATCCTCATCTCCCGCTCCGAGTGATTGACAGGCGGCGACACCTTTTTATTTACTGCCGCCGCCTGTTTGTTGTTTGTTACTGCATTTTTAATGATATCACGTAGTTTAATACACTCGCTCTCGGCCTTTTCAGTTCGCTATTTTTCTTTTGTGGAAAATGCAAAAAGTTTTCATTTCAAACACAGGCATCATCCGCATAACATGGCAAACGTTATTTCCTTCCTGTGTGTGTCCGGGTGTGTAGGGGGTGAGGTGGTGAGGGGATAGTAGATGATGCCTTTGCTCATTATTGTTTGCACAAACTTTTGTGGTCAACCCATGGCTAAAGGGGGGATGGCTGGAGAGGGATGGCGGGTCGCAGGTCATTTGGGAAATGGAGTGTCATCGATAGTGCGAGTGCGGTTAGGCATTGCAATTCAATGGGGGATATCAAAGCCAATGGTTTGCCACTTAACTCAGTATATTCTAAATTTTACGGGGCAATCAGAAGGAGGGGGAGCCACTAGTTGCTTATTATTATAACTAATTTAAAAGCTTCAGGAATTACTAGTAGCTGTTAATCTTCCTAGTCCCATAAAGAGTCTTTCACAATCCAACCTCAATGAATATATCCCCTTCTATCCTCAATTTCTCAGACTAATAAAGTGGTTAAAGCTCACTCATTGATTGCCCGAAGGAGAGACTCAACCCCTGAACGCGACGATATCCAAGCACTTTGATTTGTCAACCCAATAAGCTCTGCTCGTACTGAGTGCTCCGAGTGTGTGTTGTCATGTGACCTTAGGTTCAAGTTGTTTGCATGAGCCACATCTTGATTAGCCCAAACACTCTCCACAGCGACGAATGTCGTTGTGTGTTGTTGTGCCCGCTGTGTGTACACCGTACCCCTTGTGGTAATCGAATTGTTTCAGCGCCGCTCGGCAGTTGTCCGCAAATCGAGTCAATTTAATTGACCTCCAGAGGTCAAGCTGTTCCCTTTGTCGCTGCGGTTAGTCGGCGGGATTAATAATAATAATAATAATGCTGCTGGAAGTGGAACTGGAACCCCCATGGAACGCTTTCTTTCTCCCAGAGTCCGGGAATCTTTGTGGGGAGACCCAGGGACCCAGCGCCGTGGAGTTCAGCACCAAGCCGTGCTCGTTGCTCGATCGCTCTCCCCGTTAATGGATTTAATTGAATTTGGCTTGTTGCTGCGTTTTATTTGTCTTAATTGTCTGCGAAATAATCATAAATCAGTTTTGTGAGACGGAGACAATTCTTCCCCAGAGCCCTCCATACCCACACCTTCGCCCTCGTTGGTTTCTGGTCGTTGGATTCTGGACCGGCACCGGCACCGGCCCCGGCACTTGGGTCAATCAATTTATGACATATCTACCCAGCTCAGAGGGAGCTCGAGCGATCTCAAGGCGGCTCTTGGATGATGCGGCACTTTCCAGAGCTTGGGAACTTGGGGGAACCTGGGTGCTTCGTCCGTCCACCAGCCAGACGCGGCATTGTTTTCGCTTTCGCATGCATCAACCCTCTGTTGTGGTTGTTTTATACATTAAATTAGGGATGTAGATCTGGGATTGATTTAATCGTTGAAATATCGATAATATCGGAAAAACAACATATATTGGCACAGCATAAAAAATACATAAAAAAATTATATTAAATGTATATCGATGAGGAAAGTTAATAAAGTTAACCTACCATATCGATACTATACTAATATATCTGTCATCGCTAATCCAGCTCCTTTTGTCTCCAGATTAAAGGGCTTTGAGGGGATGGAGTCACCCACAATTGGCGGGAATTCCAAGCATTTCCATGCGGGCTGACTCCGGGATTGAGTGAATTTAGCGAGGCAGATCCGATGGGAAGTCGGAGTTCCCTTTTCGGCCTTTCTCCCGCTAACCAGGCGGTGGAATCAAAGCCCGACAGAGGCTGCTTCCTGGCCATGTTGACAACTAAATAACACGTTAATGTGTTTATTGCGTATGCTACACGGGGTCCCCTGAGTCCGGGCATAAGATTCAGCTGGGAGTTGGGAGTTGGGAGCTCGGAGCTGGAAGCTGGAACTCGAACCTGTGTTAGGTGTCGCGGCCAACACATTCGATCTGGCCTGCTCCTGATCCGATCGATCGGAGCAGCTCTCGCATTAAACATGAGTCTGAGGCTCTGGGTTGCGGGACACAAAACGCGTTTCACGCCCTGACTTCTGGCCCGGCCTGGAGCTTGGGAAAGAGCGCAACTGGTTGCTCTTGGGCCGAGCTCCTTAACATTTATTTATGTATTTATGGAACGTCATGCGATCACTCGGCTCAGCGGTAATCATATGCCGTGGAGCCCTCTATCCTCTCCCTCTCCCCACCCGATGTCAGCAGTATAAATAAAAGATTAGTTTTCATAGAATAAACATTTGGCCAGTTGCAGTGGCCAGCAGCACTTGGCTTTGAAAATGTGTCGCAATAAAAATTCTGAATTACCAGAGATTGTGGCAAAGTCCGAGAGCAGGAAGGGAAGTGAAAGCTTGGAGAATAAATGTGTTGAAATATGATTATAATATGTAATGTTTGCATTAACAGGGGCGTTTTTTATATGTGTTACTTAATAAATGTGCATAAGGTTAGTTCCTACCTATATGCAGTTGTTTTTTCCCTCATCTGACATAGTTTAGCTTTAAGCAGGGTGTATCTTTCTATTGATCTCTCCAGAAAATGGGCTGTAGGGGCGGTGTCCTTGCCTCCTACCCTTCCATATTGCTCTACCCTCTCCCTGCGGCAGCTGCGTTTCTCTTCCCCTGCCGCTTCCGCCGAGTTGGCCAGATCAAACGCCGCTTGTCACGTGCCTCACGTGCCACGCCCCCTCCAACTGATTAAATTAGCGGATTTATGTGTTGCGATAGAGAGACAGAGAGAGCACGGAGCTGAAGCGTTGCCGTAATTGCCAGTTTCGGATTTCGAGATTTCGGCATTTGGCTTTCAGTGCTCATAGAGCCGAGCTCGGCGCAGGCGCAGCTGAAATGAGGCTTTCCCCTCTTGGTACACTGCCAATCCCCTCCAGACCGGACCGGGTCTCGTTACACAAGCCAACTCCGGCTCCGTTACAAATGTCAGGCGACCTTACACGCATTACGGCAACGGTCTGATGTTGCCGCCGAATGTCAGACGGAGCTGGCGAAAAATTAATTCATTTTCAACACCTATTTTGACAGTTCATAAAATACATTTGTCATAAAATCGGTCAGCGACAGCGACTACTACTGCTGCTACTCCTCGGCCCAGGTCGCGGCCAAGAGATTTATGTGGCTCATTGGCAATGCAATTCGAGGGACGGGAACCCACCGACCCTTGAGCCCCCTGCCACATCAAATTTGTCGTCCCTCTTCGCTCTCGGGGCAGCCAGAAGAATATGGTCCCCAAAGCGAGTTGCAGAAATCTTAACAAAGTTATTTTAGCAAACGGTACGACAAAAAATGTCATGTCCCCGAAAACATTGCCCGGCCAGCGACGAGAGCGTCCTGCCAAGCGATGTCCCCTGGTGAAGCAAGGAGCTCTCTGGAGTTGCTCTGCAATCGATATGCGTGCAGATGCTCCACTTTGATCAGGTCATCAGCGACACATCGTTCATCATTCCGAGCGGACGGTGCGCAGGAATGCAGCTCTCCTCCAGAGGGAGCAGGAGCAGGCGGCAGGCGGCAGGAGGAGCTATGCATGACCAGTAGCCCGAGTTCAAAACAATGGGCCAAAGCCATGAAAGGAACGCTTTTCAAGTTTTACGCCAAAGACCCAATGTCTGCGACTGGGCCTTGTGTCCGTTTGCCTTTGCCTTTGCCTTGAGGTTTGGACTTGGACTTGGGCTTTGGGCTGAGCCGAGCCTGGAGCTGGAGCTGCGGATGAGGATCCCAGGACCGGCCGCGACTTTGACGGATGAATTTCACAAATAACTTCAACTGCGGCTGTGCAGTTCTGCTCTTTTTTATTTTCCTGCAGCTCCTGCTGCTGCCTGCCTGCGTTATTTATTGTACGAGTATTTGGCCGGGACTCCTGGCTGCACCAATACCAATTTCGTCGTTGAGTCTGCCAGCTGCACCCAGAGAAAATCTATCTAACAGAAAGCTAGGAAAAGCTAATTCCAAAAAAATGAATAACCTAAACGTAAAGGGGGTTTTCTTCCAGAAATGGAATCAATACCTTCTCAGTAATTATAAGTATTTGGAGATAAATTATAGTTCAGCCCTTATTTGATTTATTTCTGCCAGTGTTGTTTCGAATCCGAGTCAGAGGCTGAATCTGCTTTTGATTCTGAAGCTGGAAGCTGGAAGCTGGTAGCTGGTAGCTGGGAGTTGGCGTTGACACAAAACCTTGTTGAGTTTCGGAACGCGGGCCAACGAATACGAATGACAGCAGCAACAACGTTGGATGTCCCCGTTGTGTCTAAGTTTGGTATGCGTCATTTTTACAGGGAAATTCCTCAGACTTTGTGACTCCGAGTCTGGCTGGGCTTCGTCTCGGGCTCTGGCCCTGGACCTGGCTTCGACTCCGAGTGTGCCTCCTTGGGTTCGACTTGTCCTGCTGCTAATTTATGTAAACACGCTAAGTACAGTCCTAGCTGCACCTTCGACTGCCCCTCTCAATTAGAAGCCATTGAGAACGGACCGGCGAGGACTCTTGGTTTGCTGAAATTTTAAATTGAAATCGCAAAAAAGAGCGCTGTCGCTGGGCTCACAAATGCAAAATTCCCCGCAAGCTGACATTCCAGCGCTGGCCATTGTCTTCCCTTAGGTCGAAAAGGTGTTGATTTAATGAGGTTTGCTGAGGACTGCTCTGTTCTTTAAGCAGAGGTCCTCAGGCAGAGCCTGAGTGAATCCTCAGTCTTAAGTCTAGAATCCCTGCGGTGATTGACATTCGAATGCCTCGCGGAGGGGGTTTCTCATTTCTCATGTCTGATTTCTCATTTCTCTGCTTCATTTCCAGCTAATTAATTGGCTGCAAATGAGACACTCACTGCGAGAACCGTCGAATTCGAGGCGTGTAAATCAGTGTTTTCCTCCACTTTTTCTCACTCACTCCAGCGACGGCGAAATGATGTCGCTTCGAGGACATAATGGAACCATTCATTGCGCCTGTAAAAGCCTGTCCTCGTCGTCGTTGTCGTCGCCCGGCTCAGGCATATCCTGTTGCGTTCTTTCATGATTAATGGAACAGATTTTCCAGCTTCCTTCCGCCACTGCCACTTAACTTTTTCAAGTGTAATGCATTAATGTGCCGCAGACACACCAGTCCCTTCCCTTGTCCTCTTCCACCCCCGCCGAAGAGCACAAAACGGCAGCCAATGTCCCTGAAAGTGGCCCCCGACAGCCCACACACACGCACACACAGTAGCCGCTTTTATATTTAAATTTTCTTTATTTTTTATTGAGTTTTTCTCGCTGTTTTTGTTGTTTTTTTTTTCTCTTTTGTTTTGATTTGATTTAAAAATTACATTAATTACTAAAAATTAGGGATAGGGGAGTCGCTAGGCTTTGTTCTGTGATTCTTGTTTGTTTTGTGTTTTTCTCTGCCATTTTCTAGATTAAAACTAATTAATTAAATGCTAGCACATCTTCGTGTTTTGTTTCTTACGTTTTTCGGGCTTTATAAATTTGATTTTGTGTTTATTGTTATTAAATAATTGCACACTCACACTCGCACTCACACTCGCTGGCACTCATACGCACCCTTGCACTCCGGTTTGTTGGTTGTTCTCGTTAAACTATCAATTAATTCCTTTTAGCTGCTGTTGGTATAAATTAAACTAGAGTGAAACACACGCACTAATTACCGCTTAAACTAGATTTACGCTTAATCCATAATTACGCAGCGAATGTCGGCTTTCGCCTTTCAAATTGTGCCTTTGTCACCTGACATTTGATGTTCGATTCTTGCTCTGCGCGGAGAGGCCTAAGATATATAATATATATATTCTATATAAAATGCGGTCTATACAAAAATTTACAATTCAAGCAGGTAGTTTCAACTATTTTCTGTGGCGGAATAGGCGGAATTATATATATTGCACAATAAAAGAACGAAATGATCCTCCTCCTCTTCAGGTGCAAAGAAAAAAAAAAATAAAATAATAATAGAAGTTGGAACAATAAAAACAATTAAAAGAATCGGAAAGTATATTATTCTTTTTGCATTTTGAGATCGGATTTTACTGATTTTTCTGGGTTTCCTCGTTTCTACACAGAAGAACAAAAAACACGCGAAAGAGAAACTCTTTTAAGATCAACAGCTGATTTTTCTTCATTTTATTTTTACGATGTACTTTTACGCTTTTCATATATTTTGTTGTTGTTGCTCACTACATGTATATATATTTATATATATATATATATAGATAGATTTATACATAGTTATTTAGCTAAATTTAAAAACAAATTTAAAGGACACGTTTCCATGTGATTTGAGGAATGTTCTCTGCTCTCGGTTTAAGTATTTTTTTGTTGTTTGTTTTGTTTTATGTATTGTTTTGTTCTTAGCTAGACTACTGTTTTTGTATTCAGAACGACTTTATTCACGCTGGTGTAAATGGTATTTAGATTACGTTTAAAATGTACAAAAGTTACGCTTAACTTGCCAGTTATCATGGATATTTTACAGGTTGCTATCATGGTTTGCTTGTTATATTGGCTAAGAAATTGTGTGCTGCACTGTCCCGCCCGCGCCCAAGGACGAGCCGCCGGCGGCGAACTCCTGCTGCCGCTGCTGCTGGAGGAGATGCTGCGCCTGCGCTGCCCCCAGCGCCTGCTGCTCCAGTTGCAGATGCTGCTGCAGCCCCAGTTCCGGGCAGGTGTGGTGATGGTGGTGGAGGTGCTGCTGCTGCTGCTGCTGCTGCTGTGGCAGCGACTGGGACTGGGACTGCTGTTGCTCCCGCTCCCGCTCCAGATTCAGGTTCAGGTTCAGCTGGTGCTGCGTCCAGGCAGCCGCGGGCAGCTGGTTCGGATGCTGTTAGACCGCCGGCCAAACACTGAGGAGCAGAGTTAGATGGCGGGGTTAGTTTGGTATATATTTTATGGCCATTGAGGTTGCAGCTAATAGTAAAATTAATATAGATGTATAAAACAGGTAGCCACACTTACGTCACTAGTGATGGATTCGTCTCCGGCTGATACCAATACTGGGGCACATAGCCGCCCATCTGTGGCGGCGGGTTGTGGTGGTGCGTCTGCGGATGTAGCGCTGCCGCGGGATGAGGTGGCTGCGGCGTCATTTGGGGTGGCGGCTTGTGGTCGATCCAGTGCGGCTTCTGATCCCACGGCGCTTGCGTTGGCGGACTGAGACCCGTTGGTGGGAATTCTGTGGAACGAAAAGCAAAGCCGAACCACCGTTGAAAATATTCCCTAAGACAAGGACTCTCTGTAGGCCCACTCACCAGGTGATAGCTCGGACACGGGTGTACTCGATGGCGTTGGACTGTGTCCGGGAGGTAGATAATGTGAGGGTGAACCGCTGTTCGAGCCACCGCCGTTATTACCGCCTGAAAAGCATATTAAATTTAGTTTCGGGGTTTTATTAAGGGGTTATTCTCTTGGGTCTCGGCACACTCACCACTGTGCATTTGATTGGGACTGTGCTGGCCGGGATTGGGTCCACCGCCGCCCAGGGGCATGCCGCTGTTGGTGCCCGGCCCCTGGGCCGCCTTCATCATCTTTTTGTACTTGGAGCGACGATTCTGGAACCAGATTTTCACCTGCAAGCGGACAGATTAGCGTGTGAATTAGCATTGATTTTAGTTTAATGCGAAGCGACAGAAGCCCGCTAACAGATACAGATACAGATACTAGGCAGCTTTTCAAACAGCCTTTCAGTTGAAATTAAGAGTGAGCGCTCGTGAAAAGCGGCTGGCAGGAAAATGGCTCTATAAACTATGGATTTTGGCAGCGTGTGACACATATTGGTGTCTCAATCGCGGCTCGAAAAGTGTTTAGGCCCAGAGATACTTTCAGTTTCCGTTTATTTGCGACCTGCTGCCGCTAGAACTAATTGTTCGCTGAGCTGTGAGCGGCGGTGAGTGGAGCACTTCACTTTTGAGCGCTGACTCACCGTATTATTAATTGAAATGACCCAAAACTAGTCACAGAACCTGGTTAGTTGGTCAGAGTCACGAATCTCGAGCAATATCTCAACCCCAGCGTTGATGAACCTCAAAGATACGGGCCGTAACAGCGCGTATCTAATGCTGTCTTTGAGCACTTTTCATCTGCAATCTTGCACCGTATCCGTACTCGCATTCGAGCCAAACTGAGGCATATAGATGGATATACATATAAAGCCTTATAAACTTGTAGCGGGCCAGACTTGCTCAAGGTCGTTCTTCGCGGTTGGTTGGATTTTTGTAGCGCCGCTCGAGCGCTCGGCGAATTTCACTGACTTTGCCTGGGTTTTAGTCGCTGCCTTTTTGTTTGCCCATAAAATCGGTTGTATTTTTGAGGAGATTCGGCTTTTATGTGCATTCCCCAGCGCCGAAACCATCGATTTCAATTAGCCGATAGCTACCGAGCTGAGCTAATAGCGCCCATTGTCGGATCATTGACATTGGAAGCCGTCGCCGGGCCACAGTAGCCGAAAATAGTAGAAACCGACGAACGAATTTGAATTTCCATTTCATTTAAGTGCTCAATCAAGCGCGAATGGTTATGTCAGAGATACTATACTATGCACCTTTTCGGCTACTGAAAACCTGAGCCAGTCTGCCGGAAGGAAGGAAGGAAGGAAGCTTCCTTGGTAACTCTTTAGCTTCTACATATGAGTTACGCAAGGCAGGCCAAGCGAGAAATCTGCGCTCAATGATAAAATATTGTCGAGGCTCTTCTCTCGAAAAATACCTAAATACGCAAATAGTCACGCTTTGGCAGCTTTTGGTTTAAGAAACATTTAACATTGCAAAAGTGTGCTGGCCGAGCAAGTGTCAAAACTAATGGTCAGCAGCCTCTCAATTGTCAGCTTAGCGGAATAAAATAAAAACAAATTAAGCGAAATATCAACTCAACAAGTTCCCCTCCAGAAGGCATAAAAAACAGCCATGGTCGAGAGTAAAAGTGAAAAGAGAGACAGCCCGTCAAGTGTCAATCAGCCTTATGCTGCTGTCCCCATGTCTCCCGTGTTGTGTCTCTGAATTTGTACCACTTTCGCATGGACAAATATGGCAAAAATACGGAGATACAAAGGAGAAACACGAAATTAGCATGTCACTGTGTCGAAGTCCGTCTGCTCCGGCATTATCCTTTTAACCCACTTGCAGTTTGGAGCCCCCAGATGGTCAGCGGCAGCAACACTTGCTTGATCACTTCCGCAATATGTCACTTACCATATAATTTATGCAGTCAGTCGCAGAATTGATGGCTGGCTAAGAGTCTGGATGGAGCTAGAGGCGGACGAAGATTACAGATGGGTTTTATGACGACAACAGACGATTCTCCAGCTGGCCAGGAGAGCTGCAGCTCTAGCTGGAGCTGTAGCTGCAGCTAGAGATGGAGATGGAGATGCTTGCCTCACGCTGTGGGCTTTCTAATTGCGAGCACTTGCCGTTGGAGCGATAAAATTCACTCGCCACAGGCCGCGCCACTGCCTCGGCCTCGGAGCCGGCTCCCCTGGTAACTGGTTCCGCGGGGCATTGCCAAATGTGTCCCAAGCCCCGGGCGGCTTCCCCCACCCAGAGCCGGGCCCAGAGCCAGACAGGCTCTAATTCATTTGACAGTTGAGCATTTAAAACGTGGGAAAAGATAAGCCAATCGAACGGAGAACCGTAATACCACTGGCCGGGCACCAGCATCGTCCGCGGATTGATTTGTGTGGGATCCCTGGCAGGGCGGCTCTAGCTGGGCTGTTTTCTGTGGAAAACACACTTGGCTTCGTCGGTATTTTCCCTGATAAATCATGGTGCAATTGGAGTCTCGCCCGCCCCTCGGTTAAGTCATAAACCAGGAGGTAACTCCTCCACCTGACCCTGCTACACCCGAAAAGCTTACAACTTTATTAGCCAAGCGGCGGGCTGAGCTGAGCTGAGTAAATACTGGAGACAGACACGGCTTGGACACGGATGCCTGGGCTTGATGACACCCGCAACGCCCCCAAAACGGACCATGAGATGATCTCCAGTGGGTTTAGGAGGCTGACCGACACTCTCTTCAAAGAAGCTTAGGAGATTTTCTGGGTTTAACTTGGGATATTTACTCTTCTTATTGTAAATGTTGTTTGGGAGCATCTAATATTATATCTTTATTCCCAATTTAAATCAATTCCCATGGAGACAAGTGCCATTATTGTGTAGTGTAGTGTATGCAAACTTCTCCTTCGGCGAAGGTTACCTTTGGCAAATGCATTTCCATTAAAAATACCGAAAATAATGTTTATGGCTTTTTCCCAACCGGAGACTAGCGGCTACAACAAATGGCGGACCTGGAAATGGTCTCAGTTTTGTAGTCACAGTTGCTGCCACAAATTTATGGCTACCAGGCGAGGTTTTCCCCTCATTGTTCTCGGCTTGTTGCTTGTTATGTTCGCTGCTCCCGGCTGCCTGCGCCCCCCGGTTCCTCTGATCTGAGGCGGCTGCCTTGGTTTTCATTCATAAATTCCGTGCAACAAGATTTTAGCATTTTTGCAGCCACATTTTTGGTGCGAGAAATTTCAATTTGCTGGCCCCAAAAGCGGTTAACATGAAAAACACTTTTCGGGCGGCTTCTTTGCGTTCGCTTTGAATTACGCGACATCCTTCGCGAGCATTGTCTTAGCCAAGCTGATTAATGGCTCGATCGGGCCGATTTGCAGGCGCCAAAAGCGGGCTGTTAATTCGCTTAGGCCAAGATCGTAGCCATCACTTTCATTTCATTTGATTTCCGACTCTTGAGCAGTCTCATCTGGCAAACGGCTTTCCTCCTTCGAGCACGCGCCAGCTCTAGCTCCAGCGAACGGCTTTAATCGCGCTGCAATCGCTAGCAAAACGCGTGCAAGCCGCGTTGCGCGAGCGCGCGGCAATTTTTAATTTATGCAAAAAAAAGTGAAGAAAAATCGTAAAAAAAGGCACAAAGACCATAAAAATTTAAATAGACGATAGAGAGAGAGAGAGAGGCCAAGAGTCAGCGGGGAAGGGGGGAGAGACGAGGGGGCTAAAAATCTGAGCTGCTGCGCGAAATAAAATAAAATTTTGATTTATGATCTTGTCGCTGAAGTTGTTCGTCAACAGCAGCGCGACGGCAGGTAGCTAGGGTACACTGAGCGAAGTGGGGGAAAGGAATAATCATATTAAAAGGGTATTTCCTTATTTCAGTGCCTGGGGAAACCCCCTTAAAGGTCAGCAAAGCTAGCAAGTATAATATAAACAACTTGTGCTTGTTTCCCTAATAGCTTTGTTTTAATTTCAAATTTTTACAAAATTCTATTTTTTGAAATCATCTTGAAATGTAATTAATGAAAGGGGTTTTAGTAGAGAACTCCGAAGACTCTGTCGCATAATCGCAGCAATTTTTTCTTCCAGTGTCTGGCTGTGTGAAGCTGCTGTACAAGTTTGTTGGCGCAACAAGTGCTTTCGGCCAGTATAACTCACTCAGCGGCGGTCGGTCGATCGGTCAGTCAGTCATTCATAAAAGCAGTGGCCGCGTGGCACTTTTGATTTTGTTGCCGTTGCCGTTGCCGCTGTTGCTTTTCTTTATTTTTGGTAAGCCCATGTTCATGCCCGATCTTTATCTCCGAACAGTTAAAAAGCGAAAAAGTAAAAGCCAAACAAAAACGCATTTAATATACATATATATAAGCATCTCTCTGTGGCCCAAAACGATTGCAAATTCGCGATTGTTTTGTGGGCTGTGATTGTTGCTGCAGCAGCTGTTGCGTGTGCTGAAAGGCAGTAGGATCCACCCCCAAAAGGCCAGAAGAAGCCGCTGTTCCCTTGCCAGCGAGCAGATCCTCCTTCCCACAGCAGCAGCAGCTTGGCTACATCAGCATATTTCTTCTCCTCGCCCGACTCCATGCTCTTTTGACTGCCATGGTTGACGGATTACGCAACTTGCCGGCCGTAGCATTTTCATTTTATTATTGTTATTATAAACTCCTCGCATTGTTGTTGCTGTCGGCGTGGCGTTTTTCCCTCTTCTTTTTTCATTGTGCTTGGAAAATTTGTACATTGCATGCGATTGTTTGTTGTTTATACGCTCCACGGCAACAGCAACAGCAACAGCAACAGCAACAGCAACAGCAACAGCAAAAAATTTGTTTATAATTTTGAATGCAACAGCAGCGGCGGCAGCGCCGCGGGCAGGCAATGACTTCGAAACATATACAACAATGCCATGTCGTGGCAAAAACACAGAAAAAACGCTACAAAAAGTTTTCTTTCTGTTGTTTTCCGCCCCGTTCCCCCCTCCTGCCAGGGCCTGGAACTGCCCTAGAGTCAAGTGTCACGCACACACCAAGCCGCATAGAGACCATCCTCGGTCGCAGCCTCAGCAGCAGCAGCAGCAGCTCTTTTTTCGAGCTCATTAAAGCCAACGCCGCATTTCAAGTTCGCTGCCTAAGTCTTTCGTTCTTGTTAGTAACTCGCGCCAGAGCGAGATGGCGGAGGTCCAGGAAAGGCTCAGCCAGAGGTAGAGAGAGCGAGCAGGAGACGTGCCAGCCAAAGTGATTTCCAAATAAAATCGTTGCGGGCTGTTTTGGGCAACGCCTTCCCGAAAAACCCAAAAACAAAAACAACAAAAAAAATGAAACAAAAAAGCGAAAACAGTAGAAAGGAAAGCGGCAGCAGCAACAGAGTTTCAACAAAAAACGCTCCAAGGCTTCAAGGCCAGCAACGCAACAACGCCTTGAATCCGCTCTCCAACTCCATCTGCAGCCAGGGCTTGAGTCCCAGCTCCAGCTCCAGCTACAGCTACAGCTCCAGCTTCAGCTCCGGCTCCATTGCTGGCAGCAAATGAACGCAAGTTAACACCGGCCGATCTGGCCGCCGATTCGGACCTGGGGACTGGACCCCAGACCGGCTGGACGGGATGCCGCCAAACAGAAACACAAACAAATTGAAAGCAAATCGATGCTGAGATGCGGCAGCCGACCGTGCTGATGCTGGTGACCGTGCTGCAGCTTTGACCCCGTGGCTAACTTGTGAACTTGTGCCAGCAGCACGTGGACCAGCTACCGGGGAGCTCGAGCCCCGGTCTAGGATGCAAACAAATTAATTTCCTATTAATTTTCCACTCGTTTGGGGGTTAGTCGTACACTGGAAAAACGGGTGGCATAAGAAAGGTAGCTAGCTCTGGCCTACTTGGAGGATTCATGGGAAGCCCTTCTAATCATTTCATCATAAGATTAATATCTCTTAATTTAAGTTTGAAAAGACACGTCAAAGGTTTAGATCCTTTTGCAAAGTGTATGCATCGGCAGCATTTCAAAGTTCAGTGGGACTCATTGGGGCTCAGTGGCCATTGGGATGCAAAGTATGCAGCCGACTGACCATTTTTGGGTCACCGTCACCGTCCATCAGTTCCCCCGGGGGCCGCGCATGTCGTCCGCAGCTATGCCATTGATCTTTATCAATGGAGCCGGGACCGGGACCCGCCAGGGACATACATAGATAGAGTCGCCAGTGCGCCATGAATGAAGCTCGGAGCGATCGCGGCTAGATGCATTAATTTATGCATATGCAGACGGTGTGCGTAAAAAGTGAGTGAAGAGTGTAGAGTGAAGACGGAGGACGTGGTGCTCTCCAGTTATGAGCACCGCTTGGCCGCCGCCGGCGGCAGCGGCGGTGGAGAGACGCTGCTTAATAAACAATAAATATGCAATTAAGCAAGGCCAGACGACGGCCGCTGCCAAGTGCTGTTTATATAAGACACATATCTTCCCCCTTTGGAGATCGCTGATCGCGCAGCCCATCCTCGTTCTATAGCCACTCTAATAGCAATTAACTTGGACTGCCACTTGGATGGCCTGGACGGGACTGGGACTGAAATGATGCCATCGGCGGCTGGCCGTTAATGAGAATCGCCGGAGCGACGAGTGAAACAATTTTACAGACGACGACCACGACGGCGATATGGTATATAAATAAAGATATCGATCAAATTTCTATATAGACATGGCGGCGATCCCCAACCGATGATTGCTCAATCGCCGGATGCTCATTTCACCAGCTTTCCTCGGCGCTACAGAGAGCTTTCGACTTGAACTCTTCAGCTTGAATATGATTTAATTATGTTGTTAACGGAGCAAAGCCAAAGAACATAGCCAGAGCTGGCCTGGAGCTGGAGCTGGAGCTGGAGATTCTGGCTAAGTCGCGGCAACAAGTGCAGCCGCATGCCAGCGGCCAAAGTTAGCCAGAGCCAAGGACAAATCGAGCATTATACTAACTCAATTAGTGCCAGCTTGGCCATTCGCTGGCCACTTTGCCATTTTGGGACCCGGCTTTCATAGAAGCAATTAACGAGGCCTGCTCTCTGGCTGGGAATCAGCTGGAATGACGCTCATCCGGCCGGATTCGGGTTCGGATTCCGATTCCGATTCGGATTCGGATTCAGAGTTCTTAAAGCGATTGTGCAATAAAGCTGCTGCTGCTGCTGCTGTAGAGAGCTGTTGTCAATTCCGGAAACTGTTCCCATGTTTCGCTGCGAAACTATTGAAAAGCGAACAACGGGCGGACCGAAGCCAACTGATCGCTGAAAAAACGCCCCAAAGCAACGTTCAAAGTTGTTCTGACTGACTGGCATGCAATGCACTGAAAATAACTAAGCTCAAACTGAAATTCCAGGGGTCAAGGCAGCAGTAAAAATAGACAAGAGTTGAGCTTAAGGTATTGTTGAAGTGATTTAGAATTTATATTCATCTAAAATATAAATATAAGCTTGTTTATATTCAATATTTATAATTTAAAAAAGGGAAACAATTATTTAAGAAATTTAATAAGGTTTAAGATGTTAAAAGAGGGCCTTGGGATCGTTTTCTTTCTAGTTAGAATCTTTAGATTTTAATTAGAGTAACATTGATATAAAATTAATTTCTTATGAGATTCTTAATAGGCTCCCCAATTTCTCTCTCTGTGCTGGGGAATTGCGAATCGCCCGAGCGACTGCGAATGAGAATTTCTGTTGGTATTTTTTTTTTGATTCACCTGCAAAGCCTTGAAATTTTGTAATTCTAATTCGCCGCTGAAACACTGACTCAGTTCAGCTTTTGTAATCCATCAGCAGAGGCAAAAATTATGATGAAAAAATAAAAAATAAATCAGCAACAGCAGCAGCAGTAGCAACAACAGCGGCGCAGCTGACGTACAAAAATTGTTCAACAATAAATCGGCGGCAGCATTTGATCAGCAATTGTCAAGGTGAGATTCTAAGCAGATACAAAGGTAGAAGCCAGCAACAACAATGCCGAACATTAGCGACTCATGACGATCAAGTGCAGTTCCCCCGGGGGGCGGGAGCGGGAGCGGGAGCGGAGGGGCGTGTTCGAAAATACGAGTATTGCTTTTTTTAAGCCAGTCTCTCCCCGCTCACTAAGTCTTTATCCTACACTCCGCGACAGGAACTTAGTCATGTCTAGATTCATTTTTTTTTGGCTGTGCAGCAGGTGACGCTCCCAGGTAGTTGTGTCATTAATTCTACAAGAAAGGCAGCTGGAGTTTAGCGAGTTTTACTAACTAACCCAAGGGGGAAACCCCTTTCAGCTTGTTTAATATTAATGTGATTCTTCTGAAAGGAAAAAAAGTCGCAGCAACAATAGACGTTTATGGAGAATAGAAGTTTATGGGGGAGTCCCTCCTCGCGAGAGCTTGGGAAAGGAAACTTACTTCTAATGTGGGTGCACTTTCAATTACCATTAAAGCTCAATTAGATGGCCCAATTATAATGATCGTTCTTCGAGCAGAAACTCTGCTCTGAGAGCAGTTCCCCCAACTGCAGCTGGAGGGAAGGCATTTTCCGCACGGATTCAGATTCAGTTTCAGGAAAATTAAATGAGGAGGTGACCCCTCTCTTTGTGGTCAGATCGACCAGATAATAAACAAAACAAAACTGAGCGAGGAAAGGGAGAAAAAACGCTAACAAAAAAGTGTGGCGGTTAATTGTGCAATTTATATAAGCGCATTCTTTTCACGGCGTTTGTTTTTGTTCGCTTGTTGTTCGGGGCTAGTAATTTAAATATTATGGTATTTGTTGCTGTCTGCCCCTCTCTCCGCCAGCTTTTTTTCGAGTCGGCAAAATGAAATCATGGTCAACTGACTATTATTTGTCGCTTACACACAGTATTCAGTTTTCAGTTAGTTTTCCTATGCATTTTCACAGCGGCAAGATCATGATAGCGACTGGAAAACAACAAAAGAGTGGAAGAGGAAAAAAGAGCCCAGTCGGAGTTAACCAAGCGTTAAAAGTTCATTGTTAGTCGCTGGGGGGAGACCCGCCAAGGAAATCCACGTTCCCATCTCCAGTCTCTGGCGGCTCTTGGAAATCCCTTGGAAATTTAATTGGTGTCAGAGTACCGAGCCCAGGACATTCGAGTCCTGCTAATTGGCATCGCATTTACAAGGCCAAAAACAAGTGCAGAAGGGTTGCGTTCGATATCTGCAGAATTTGAGAGCCAATTATAACATGAGACCTCCAGAGAGTGCCACCCTCTGGACAGCGTGGACAGGGAAAAGTCTCCTGGCAAACCAGTTGCAGGGCCGCATCTTGGCAATAAAATAGTAATTATTATTATTATCTCGGCGGAGAAATCTTGGGCAGCCATGGGGCATCCTTGGCAGCGACTCTGTGGGCTTGTTTACCTTTCCGCCGTGTGTCAACAAATGAGACCGTAATTAACCCCGCTCAGCCCCCACGTTCCGTTGGTCAATAGTGGACGAGATACCTGGCCGTACTCGTGCCTAGCTATGCGCAATAGTCGTAAAATTTTATTTATTTGAATACTCTCACCTGGCGGGGCTAATAACTGGCCTGCCTGCCTGCTGGCCCCGTTCCTCGTGCTCCGCCTGGGCATTTTGTAATTTCCTCTGAGCGTTGCGTACGATTTTGATCGACAAAAAAGTATCTGACGGATGGGGCAGCAACTGGAGCCGAGACTGGTGGCAGTGGAAGCCAGTTTTCGAGCGTTTTGAAAGCGCTGCCAATATTGTGAATGAAATGGGAAACTCGCTTTCAGCGCAGGGACCTCCAGCTGTGTGAACAGGAGAATGCTGGCAGTCTCAGCCCAAGCACATGCTAATGGCCTGGGGAGGCTGTAAACGGTGCCGGGGGATTGGACGTAGCCTTTCCTCGCCATAAGCTAAAGCTTTTCCAGGTAGTCTCCTTTCTTCTCGACTCTTTGGTTGCATTTTATTTACTTTTAAATAGTAAAATCCTATCACTTTAATGCCTTTTTCCCAGTTACCACATCCATTAAGTTCTGTGTCAAAGAGTCCATCCTGTACTCAACAGACAACACTTAATACAAAGATTAAGTGGTGGCTTCTTTCAGTCAGTGCGTTTTTTTTTGGCACGCTTTGTGGGTCAATTTGTGACTTGAATCGGATCTGAGATCTCTACCTGTTACGGCGAATTATGTCAACTGCAATCGAGATTGCACAAGCGGCACGTAAACACTCGAGTGTGTGTAGAGCCCCTGTCCGGGTCTCATCTCCGCCTGAGCCCGTAGCCGTGGAGCTCTTGAATGGCGTTAGATTGGGCTCCTCTCCGTGCAAATGCAAATGCGGTCAGCGGAGAATCGGAGAAAGAGAGAAAGGGGGAGAGGGAGAATCCCAGCTGGAGAAGATCTCTGGTGAGAAATTGAGAAACGAGCCCGCTGCTCCGCGAGCGATGCTGGGCAGCTCTCAGGCCATGCATCATTGTTAATGGCAACTTGTTTGTTGTCGTCGCTGTGCTCTTACACAGAGAGAAAGCATGATGGATATATCTCTTATGATTATGGTTAGTTTTAATTCTATTTCTCTCAGGTCTTTGCACTTTTCTCGCTGTGTAGTGTTGCTGGTACTATCGCTAGTGCTGGTGCTGTTGTGGCACCAGCATCGCCACTGATCAAACTTAATTCAAAGTTCCTGTTGCGCGAATTTTGACATAGGGAGGGAGGGACGGTAGCAAGGAAGCTGTTGCTGCGGCACATCATGTTGCTGCTGATGCTGCTGCTGCGGCGACTGTTGCTGCAATATGCGTGCGCGTTCAAGACGCGAGCGTGGCTTGGTTACACTTACATTGTATTATGTGTATTATGCGCCATAATTTAATTGACATTGCTCGCGTAAATCAGGCAATCACTGATATACGATGTGTTGTTGCTGCTTGTAGTTGCTGCTGCTGCTGCTGCTGCGATGCTGGCCACAGCACCAGCAGCAGCAGCATGAACGAACGTGAGCCGAGCGAGCATTTAAATGCGGTCAGCCAGTTTTTCATTTTTTCTCGCTTAGTCGCCGCTTAGTAGTTGATACTAACTAGACACTTGTATTATTTAAATCAAGTTGTGCTAGTTTTTTTTTTAATACAATAAAAAACGCGCACTCTCCGCGTGTGTGTGCTGCGTGTGAGTGTGTATTATTTGATGTGGAAATTAATTTTAATTCGGTTACAAGTATTTGCTTGCTGCGGCTGCTGGCCTGCTAAAAATTCCAGCGAAGTATCATTTTGGGTTTCTCTGCGGAGTCCATGACCTTTGGAGCAGTGCCAGGCCAGAGCCGGAGTCGGGGCCACGTTGCACGTTAGGGGTGGAGCAGCTAAGCAGACTTATCTTCGCTCTGAGGAGCTCTGAGGAACCCTGGCCACAAAGCGAAGGTGTGCACCGTGGGCGATGCGTCTGCGTTTGCGTCTGCTGCTGCCGCTGCTGCTGCGTCGTCATCCGACCAAGTCTGCATCTGTGTCTGCCAGAGATTCGCCAAGAACAACAACAGCAGCACCAGCCCAAAAACACACTCACATACTCTCGAACGGGCGGACTCATAAAACAGGCGTTGTTGATTTTTGAAGACAGGCCAGGGCAGAATGGCACAGACACAGAAAAATATTGGTAGAATTAACCACAAGATTGAGGAATTTATAAGCAGAAAAATCCGAAATAATATCTTTGGAGCTAGCCAGAAAAGTCTTCTTAACCAACTTATAGATTTATTATTCTTAAAAGTATTTTAAATATATTTCAAAGAAGGAAAGTAATAAGTCTCTGTGTCTATTGTCAAAAATCTCTCTGAGCTAACTTTACCAAGAAACCATCGAGTTCCCTTTCGACCAACATTTTTGTGCCGGCTTAAAGGCCAGTTTCTGCGGTCTTTTGCTCCCACAAGCGCCGTTTTGGCAGTTCGTCTGCCAAATCCTTTGTCTTCAGCCAGCGTGGCCTCCTACAAAATATTTCGTGGCTTTTGTGGCCGCCCTTTCTTCGGAGCGCGGAGGAACCAGATCAAAATGTGCCGATATGAGCTCATAAACACGCAGTTTAAAAGTATTTTTATTATTTTATTTCAAGCTTGCCTTTGCTTTTCGCCTTTTAATAATCTTTTTTCCCCTTTTTGGGGCATAAAGATCGGCGCAGCCCGTTGAAAGGGGACTGTACATACACAAGAGTCGCCCAAAGTGGCTTTTTTGGGGTATTGAAAACTTTCGGCAATCCAGTTGAACGTTCTATGTAATTATTCAATTAGTCGGCGAGCAAGATAGGGAGAAACAGTAGCCGGGATTTGCTCTAATTGAAACTTAATTATTCTCCGAATAAGCGGCTATAGCTTAGTACGTATGAGTCTCGGCTCGGACTCCAGCTCGAGCTCATTAACAGTCACCGGATGCACTTTCAAATCAACCGAACAGCAAGTGGCCGAGTGAAAGATGCAACTGGCAAACGAGTTTTTGCCGCTGAAGACACACAGCAGCAGCAGCAGCAGCAGCAGCAGCAGCCGCCTCAGCAGCAGCGGCTAAAAATCATAATAAAATTACCATAATTATAAAAAAAAATGTGCAAAAGTAAAAAAGTTGTAAAACAGCCAGAGCAGTAATATTTCCATACTATAACTATGTGCTACGCGCTGGCGAGGAGTGCTGGGATCGCAACGGAACGGATCGGATCGGCTCGGCAGGTGTTAGAACGTGTCTCCCGAGAGCCCGATGCCGGACAAGTTGCTGTCAAGACTCGGAGGCCGAATTGTATAACACACGCTCCACAAAAAACAGCACACACTCGCACACACACACACACACCGAAGGCCATTAAGTTGGCAAGAGTCTTGGTCTTGTCTTGGCCGCTAGGTGTTGGCTTTGTGCAACGCATAAATCTTAGGGCCTTAGCACAATGGTTTGTTTGCACGTCGCAAACATTGGCGTGTTCGGGGTACACCAAACTTGGACTAGGACTTTGAGTTGGACCCGGGGCCTGGGACTAGCCCCTGGCCGGCAGCTCCTGCTCCTGGCCAAATCAATAAAAAACTTCCGTTGCTCAAAACGACGAGGGCGGTTTTAATTAACACGCGGCCAAAGTTTCCTGCCCCTTGCGGAAAGCGAAAGCGCTTGTAGTGTTGTCCACGAAACAATGTTAATATATTAAAAAAGAAAATAGTGGAGAAGTAGCGGGAAAAATGAATCATTTTTAAAGAAAATCTATATATATTTATTGACAAGTTACAATTAATTGTCAAGTGTTTCTCTCCTGTTTAAATTGGCATAATTTTTATGTTAATAAAACAGTAAACAAATGTGTAATTTTATATTGCACCTATTAACCCCTATATAAATTCCCATAAATTGAGGCACGACATTAAAGTATACCTTAAGCCATATATGGTACTCGACAGTATCTCAAATGATTATTAAATGTAAACCAAGACTCTATTAAAATGCAAAACTGTTGGTAATAAAATTACCATAAAAACTGGTTAATTTCTAAAATAAAAATAGGTATTTCAAGTAAATAAAACTACTAAGAAAAAGGTTAGGGAATGCTTGACATTTTTTAGCCAAAGTACTCCTTGATGTAGAGGACAGAAAGACAGCACTGTTGCAGAGCATTTAGAGTTGGTAGCACCCTCAAAGTGCAGTCATAAATTCGGGCTCTGTGGCCAAGCGGTTTAACCCCTTAAAGCCGGCGGCGTTGTACAGAGTACAGAGATAGACCAAATTGATTGTGTCGCTTGAGGGGCGCCGAGGGCGTGGCTATTTGCTTAGTTGCCTCGATTGACAGCTGCCAGCGGTCTTTGGGAAATCAGGCTCTCTCTCCGCCGCTGCTCCTCCTCAAGTCTTCCTTTTTGGGTGACTAACAATGGCCTGGCTCAGCAGGAGAATTTATTACACAGCCGCCGTGTGGCACGCCCGTTCTAGACTCGAGACTCGAGACTCAAGACTCGAGACTCGACTCCTCCGCGGATATTCAAATACGAAAACGAATACGAGCTTATACTCGTATCTTGATAAACAGCGCACCACCCACGCCACCAATACAGCGGCCTTTGGTGCAGGGTCTTCAACTTGTTTTACTAGTTTTCCCCACAAACTCACATACAGGGACGGGGGTCTCTGTGCTCTCCGCATTGTGCGCTGCTTGGTCCCTCTGTCTGGTGGTTGCCTCTCTGCGTTTTCTCTGGGCAAGCACATGAACTTTCGTGGCACACTAATTCAATTAGGAAGCCCACGCCCACTATCAATAAATTCTCGCCAGCACGAGACCAGCTCTCCAGCTCTCCAGCTCTCCGGCTCATTTACAGCTGAAAATATTCCGGGCTCATCATCTGGAAAAGGCACTAACTGTGGCAGCAGCAGCACTAGTCGAAACTAGAAGTACTCGATGCTGGGTATGACGCGAGTACTTGCCCCTCGTCGGGTGGGTGTTGCCTGTGACAATGGCAACCACCTCCCTTTCGTGGGCAGCAGCGCGTGCAAAAAAAAGCGAAAAAAAAAAAAACACACACACACAGTGAAAAATAGCAACTGAAAAACTTTTCACGAAATTGGCATTGACACACGTGGAACGAAAAGCAACAACCACTCACACACAAAGAGAACATTACAATATTGCACATACGCCCGAGTGGCGTGTGTGGTTGTGTCTGTCAAGTGAGAGGGTCACAGGCGTAGGAGGTCGCTATTGTTACGTCGTCGTTGTCTCGGCGGCCGTTGTCTTTGCTCGTTTGTCAGTCAACATTAGAGACATGTCAACAATTCAATTTGCAAAATGCCAACTAACCGCGGGCGCAGCCCAGGAGAAGGACCAAAGGATCCTCTCGAGGGGTTCGAGTAGCCCAGGGATCAAAAGGTGCATAGCATTTTGAATTCCCCTTATCAGAGCACTTTATTTCGGTTTAATAAGTGAACTTGGTTACCTCTTTCTTTTCGAAAATACTCATTTGGGATAGTTATATATTTCCTCTTAAAGTTGTATACAGAATTATACGAAATTTGCAAATATTATTTAGAAAATAAACAAGGATTTATATGGTTTGTAAACCAAAATAAGGCCCCCAAAGTCCTCTTTGAACTCACCTGCGTCTGCGTGAGGCCCAGACTCGCCGCCAGCTCGGCCCGCTCGGGCAGGGCCAGGTATTGGGTGCGCTGGAAGCGGCGGTTCAACTGCTGCAGCTGCAGCGAGCTGTAGATGGTGCGGGGCTTGCGCATCTTCTTGCCCTTGCCGTTGACGCGGAGGCCGGAGTCCTCGCACTTGTCCGAGATTGAAAAGTCTGGAAGGAAAAGTCAGCGTCAGTGGTTGCTCTCTGTAAATGGCAGGAACCGCTCCGCAGCTCCTCCTGCCTCTGCAGTGATGAATTTATAATCAGCTATGAAATTATGGCCGGCAGAACGCTTAACCCTTTTTTGCTTGCCCGGCTCCGTGTATGCATATTTATGAGCGAATTCCCGCCGCGGACCGCGCTGGAATGCATGAAACTATTACATTTATGGACCTGGAGTTAATTGCAGCCGCATCGCTTAGAAATCGGGGGCAGCCGCAGAGTAGCGCTATATATCGGCTATCGATTCGTTAAGTAACTTGTAAATGTCAACGAATTAGTGTTAATTGTCGGAGCGAAAGTTCAAAGCACTCCACACCATTGGGCTCATAAAACCACATATGATATGATATGATATGTGGTGGTGATGATGATGATCATCGGCCCAAGTTGAATGGGCGACCGCTGACGCTGCTAATTGTTCGAAAACGAACTATTATTAAATGCCAAATATGGCCACAGGTGGAGGAGCCAACACTCCGTATCCGTATCTATGTACCTGTATCTCTATCTGTATCTGTTGCTGTGAATTGTTTCTTTTTTGGCGCCCGAGCAGGAACAGCACGTGCTGCGCTCGCTTAATGACAAAATGGCAAGTCGCCACATTAGTCAGCCGGACACCCGCTCCCTGGAGTGCCTGTGCGTTGGCTCCTGGCCACTGGTGACCATTCCGGCCATCGCAACACACACACACACACACGGCAATCCATCCATCAGACGGAGCAATTAATTACGGCAAACGAAAGCCTAATTACACTGCAATTATCGTTACAAGCAACATTTGGCGACCGGCAAGAACTCTCCGAGGATTTCCTTCTCGCCGAAGATTACTGCCAGCGCCTTTTAACGATTAACGATCAGCTGTTCTTCTGGACGATTTCAAGTGCAGTGCATCAAGGTCAATTGGGCCCACGTTGCGTATGAGCGACGACAGTCAAAGATAGCAATTGAGGCTGCTGGAGCTGTAGCCGCGGCGTTGGCGTTTTGCTTTTTTTTTTTGTTCACATCGCGCGACAATGGCTAAAAAATGAATTGCTTTTCACTCACTGCGAAAAAACCTGAAAACTGCTCAACCAAAACGCATCGAAATAGCAACAAAATTGTTCAACAAAGTACGAGAGGCAGTCGCTACAACAAAATTGTCACAGTCAAGCGCGCAATTATGCCAGAGACTGGGAAAAAAATTACCAAAAAAACAGATACAGCGTACAAAAAGAGAACAAAAAAAAACAAAAAGGAAAGACATAAAAAATAAATAAAATGGGAAAATTGCAAGTACGTGGATGCGAAACAAAAAGGTTGCACAGTTCTCCCACAAAAGCAACATAGTAAGTCGGATGGATTTTACAAAAAGAGATAAGATTATGGATATTGAATGGAATTTATAAATATAATATTTTAACTAAGTAATAATGTAATGTTCAAAGTATTAAGACATTAGTTCTGAGGTTGAATTTCCTCAGAAAAACACTTGATTGTGTTGGACAGCCATCTTACAAGTGGATTTTATAACCGATGCGTGTCTAAACATTGAAATTGACATCTGATGAAAGTGAAAGACACCCGAAGACACATTGTGCTCGTACTTGGCTGCAGGTGAAGCCTAATTGAGACAAGTCCGAGAGGAGACTCGAAGTCAACGAGCAAACAACGAACCCGCAAAAGTCGACAACAATGGCACTCGAGCAGCGAGCGAGCGATGAGCTCTTGAGTTCAAGTGTCGCCAAAAAATATATAGATATTCGTAGATGAGGAAGTGGACACTGGTCAGGGAGATCTTCAAGGGGAGTCTACAGCACTAGGGATTACTTACCATCCTTTGGCGGACTGGCGCAGGGCGGGGCATAGCTGCCCAGGTGATAGCCGGAGTAGGAGTTCTGGTGCATGGGCGGGAACGGATAGCCGAGGGCGCTGCGCGGACTCGGGAAGCCAGAGTCCTGGCCGCCCTGCGGCCCAAAGTGCTGGTAGGTGCTCCGGATGCCTCCGTACCTGGAAAATGCAAGGGAAATAATCAATACGTGTATGGAGAACACTGCCCCGCTCGGGGACACGGCTTTTCCTAGCTTTTCCTAGCTCCTTGCGTGTTTTGTCTACACTTTTCACTATTAAATTCAACAGGAAAAACTCAAAGAGAAACGGTCCCAGAATGTGTTTCATGTTTAATGCAAAAAGCGACGAAACGAAAACTTTTTCTCTCACAACAAAAAATTAGGCGGAGAGGCAGGAAAACTTCTGCCATGACTTCATTTACACAGAAACAGAACTCAGAGCCGAACTTGATGCGGCTTAATATATCAAAGGAAAATCAATACAAATGTCAGAGTTTGGTTTCAGTTTCGACTGTAGTCCTGGTAAATATTTTGTTAACACTTTGCCGGCGAAACAGTTGAGCGAGTTCCCATGCATTATGTTCGCTCCTGCCGGCCCGGCCAACTGCATGAAATATTCAATGCTCCCTCTCTGTGTGTCGCCCTCTTGGCCCGAACACGGAAACGGAAGCCCAGCGCCGGGTGAAACGCAGCAGAAACCGCAATGGACAGTTAACGGACAGCGGACAAGGCGTATTCGTGGTATGATATACAGAAGATATGGCAATATGGCTGTCATTCCGTGGCCTGAGACTGGGACTGGGACTGGAACTGAGACTGGGACCAAGACTGCAGCAGAGACAACTCCCGAGGGCTGGGCCTGGCGCAGCCAAGCATTCCAAGCTCAAGGGCCCAACACGCACAAATGACAGAGAGATACGCGAGTAGAACGGGGAAAACCACAAAGGCCGGGAATGCAATGAAATATGTATAATGAAAAATCGAATCGTGCGTCGGGGAAAACAATTTGCGGCTGCAAACAGTTGGCAGAGTCAACGGTAAATAGGACCGCCGTACCCGAACTTGCCACTCGAAACCCCCGGCGAATGGCCAGAGACAGGGGCTTTATTTAGCACACGCGGACCGGCAGCAAACTATACTTAATTGAATTTATTTTTGGCTTCCGTTTGGCGAGCACGGCGGAGGCACCACCAGCATGAGCTGCCCAGCCGGGAAATGCAGCTGAAGTGATTTTCTTAATCAAAAATAATAATGCTAAAGCGGGAGGCCGCAGGCGCGGGTTCGATCCCCAAAACTGTCGTAGAACCAAGCCGAGCTTTCAATAGGCTTTAATTAATGCAAGACGACTAAGTAGGGGAAGTGAATGTGAATTCTATGTGAATGCGTATTATCATATATATTTTGAAGGGAAGTGTTGATTTTAGTAAATATATTTTGAAGGAAATTATGAATTTATTGTGGGTATCAGTTTTAGAAATATATTATTTATGAATGGGAGATGACGAAGTTAGAAATTATTGCAAAATATTAAATGATTGTCCTAAAACTTGCATATGGGAGCTATATTTTTAAGGCAAGCTAAAAAAGTACTATTTTTTAGTTTGCAGAATTAAAGGATTAAGATCCTAACCAATCAAATTATTTTAAGAATAATTCAAGTTAAGTGATACAGTTGTATGATCAGTGAATAATGCAAATTGAAACGTTATTAATTATCTCTTGAATATTTTTATAGATGTTATTTTGTGATTTTTCCACTTCTGTTTTTATTTTAAAGAAATGGGTCCTACTATTATTTCTATTTTAATGAATTTTTCAATAATTTGAATATTCTCTTTAGATGTTAACACTAGTTTAACAGAGAAATATACAAAGATTTTAGCTACTTTACATTTACAAAGTGTATTCACCAACGGGCTCTCCTATATTTTTCTTTATAACTATGACTATATAGTGTACGATTTGACAAATATCTGTAACAAGACCCATTATAATGAAATGCAAATTTCGATGAATGGTTAAGGGGAACGCCCTGGGTAGGAACTCCTTGAAAATCCCCAACAGGAGTGGCAAATAAGCCACAAATTAGATCCAGTTTGGGATAAATCTGTGGCTGGCAAAATCAAATTAAAGTCTGCGCGGGAGTTTCAAGACATTTTCTTTGTCAATTTTCCGCAGATTGGGGATCCAGCGATCGACACTCACCCGGCGGCGGCGTGCTGCTGCAGCTCCACGAAAGCGGACTTGCCGGGCAGGTTGACGCCCGGCGTGACGCTGGCCGCCGTGTTGCCGCCGTCCATGTACTTGGGCGTGTGCGGGGCGTCGGGGGCGTCCATGCCGGACTGCGGGGTGCTGGGAGGCCCCTCGTAGGGGCTCCCGAGGTCCGTGAAGTTGAGCGTGTTGGCGCCTATCGAGGCCACTTTATCAAGAATTTTGAAGGCCGTGGGGGGATGCGCGCGGAGAGGAATTCGGTATCAAGGGTATATATTGATCCGCCTCAAAGCTAGTTGTCTGATGTCCGATGTTAAGCTGTGCACAATAATGTTTTATTTGTTATATAGCTGAGTTGAGCACGTAAATCCTTGCTCAGCTTGGCGCGGGTCACTTTTCTCAGCACTTTGTGGCACTCAACACTCTTGCAATCGCTTTCTCTGCATTGCAAATATTTGGTGGAACACGTATTTCCCTCGAACTGATCGGAATCAGATCGAAATCGAAATCGAACTCGAATCAAATCAAATCAAATCGAACCGATTCGAAGCACTGGCGAGGCTCGCGACGGATGCAACGGAAACGACGACGGAATTCTTCGGTTGGCAGCGGCAACGACAGCAACGGCAACGACGACGACTGCCCACGAACAAAGTGCGTATACGACTAGGTGAGGCTTGCGCTTCGCGGTTGCGCGAGACTGCCGCTGCCTCGGCGCTCAGTGTTGCTTTGCGGCTTTGCCGCTCTGTGGCCGTACTGTGCAAGCGAGACGGTTGCCGCTGGCTGAGCCTGGGTTGAAGCGGGAAAACCGTAGGTCTACTGCAGCTACTGCGAGCCACTCTCCCTTCCCGGGACCAATCACGGGGCTGGAAACCGGTTTCTGCGGGGTCTGTGTGTTCGTGTGGTTGGCGTTGAGACCGCACCAATACCATAAATCCCATCCGCAGGGGGCTCTCGCTCTAGCTCACTCCTGCCCCTAGCCCAAAAGTCTCTGTTATTTCTTCTGTTTTTTTCGTCTAGGTCTAGGGCGACGGGCGGGGCGTGGCCTGGGATTTTCGGGGGACTCACAACATTTTGTATGCAAATATCAGGAGAGTGGGAGGCGGGGGGTACAGCAACTGGAAAGTGCAAATATTTTGACGTTTTAAATAATGTTGATTAAATGCAAAGGTCTCAATTATTAAATTGATTGTTGAACCTGTAATTTTTGGCTTCTCCTTTCGGTGCCGTCTCTGTTTATGTTATTTTTAGCTCAATCGAACGAGGCACGCCGCCTCAACGAGAGCGGTAATCAATGGTTGAATTAAGCTAATGATTTGTTTACGTTTTAGCTGGTCAGACTTAGCTATTCTGACTGAATAATGCAGCTAATACGAAGTACTTGGCGTAGTATATAGGTATAGTGAGTTTCTCAACATTTCCCAGAAGTTTTACCTTTAGAAATTGAAAACTATTCGGGAGACTTGAAGGCTCCTTTTGAAGTCTAGTACTTGTGTCGCCACCTAGCGGTCGCATTTGGCACCCGCTAAACCAGTCTAACGGGCCAACCTGCTCACCTGTCAAGCCACAAACACACACACACGCACACTCGCTCACTCTTGTCAGAACCCTGCCCCCTGCTGAGCGAGACTTAGCCACGCCCACTCTCCTTACTACATTTGCCAGAGAGAGCAAGAGAGCAAGAGAGTCAGGGAGAGCGGAAGAGCGGAAGAGCGCGCGCATAGGGAATTCAAAATGGCGTCCTTTCAAACAACAACCCTGTGTGTCGCTTTGTGGCTCTTGGCCGAAAAGCGACAACTCTTGGCCCGCTCGAGCGGAGTTTTTCTCATTCATTCGCCCAGACGGCGAACAGCGGACTTTTCCGCTGGAGCCCAGAAAAGTTGTCACCTGAGAAGGATTTCCGCTGGACGGAGAATGAATATTCATGAGGAGCAGAGACGAGGGAGCAATTAACCAGAGAGTGCCGTAAAAGTCGAATAAAAAGTTATTTATAAAAGTTCAACTCATGGATGTTATAGATCGTAACCAATTGAAATGTTAATCCGGAAAATACTCTCGGGCTTAAGGCACATTTTCAGCTGGCCTGACCTGGCTCTACTTTAAAGGGAACGCCGTCGCATGGAAAGCGGGGAATACAGTTCAAATGCACGTAATTGTGGCAATTACTTAATGAAATATTTATTAAATGCAAATTATGATTAGACTACCAGCTAAGCGGCGGCGGCCACCGTTACTGCTACTGCTCTTTTCCCACTCAAAACTTGTGTGTGCGTGTGTGTGTGTGTGTCGGTATTTGTGAGGAATATACAGGTGTATCTTGGGTGTGTGCGGTTGAGCCGCGCCGCTCTTGGGCCATACGATTAATTGGCCATAAATCAAAATCAAATTACCGCCACACGAAGCACGTGCAAATATGTCAAACAAACACGTTCGCAAGTCAATCAGACGCGGCGCGAATTAATTTATCTACAAATTGTCGCAGATGAACTAAAGATCAATGGGATCAATCAGATGGGAGAATCTACAGCTTAAATGGGGCTTGAGGATTCCTTAGACAGATTTATGCATAAAACGCCTCTTTTGGCTTTAACTGACTTTATTATTAATGCTTTTATTTGCATAATATAATTCTTAAAGCTTTCGGAAAAACCTTTGAGAGTGATAAAAACAGCATTTTTTATAAATAAGGTTTATTATTATAAAGGGACATTAATCCATTTTAAAAGTATTGAAGTAGCAACCGAAAAATATATTAAGCTAATGAAGGGGTTTGATTTCCTTGCCAATATTTTCCAATATTGACCTAGTCCTAATTATTCTCCTGACCCTCAAGACCCTCTCCTATTTAGATGTCTTTCCACTTTATTACATTTATTACACCTAAACCGGAAAAGGAAGTAGCGAAATCCAAGCTCCTAAGCTTTCCTCCATTTTGATATCTCACTTTTCGGCCAAAAGAAATCTCGGCCAGAAACGGGCAAATACGGAAGCCAAATCGATTTGGTTTACCAAATAACATTAATTCCCGAATTAAAGGCAACTGCAGGGGCATTTGGACAAATGAGACGATTAATTCTCAGGCGAGAAGACGAATGAAGGAAAGACCCGACCTGTGCGCAAGGAAAATCTACGGAAAATTGGAAGGCCAAAAGATGGAGTCGCGGCAGGGGAAAGCGCACGGAAACACCCACGAAAAGAACGAAAAGCCGAAGACCCAAGTACAATTTATCATTTAAATAATAATGTGCCACAAATGACGGGACGAGAGTGGGCGAGCGAGAGGGCCATCGCATAAATCAATCAAACGCTGTGGCGCGAAAGAGACGCCAGCAGAGGGCGAGAAAGAGCTAGGACTAGCTTCTGGGGGTTGCTAACTACCAACAACTGTTGTTGCGTTGCTCTTGGCTCAATGAAATGGAAACTGACTCCGCCGACGAGCCACATTTGATGGCTTGCGCCCGGCCTGACCTGCTCACTTGACCGTCGTGTCCAGACACTGAGAGAAATTTGACCTTAAATAGTTCAAGTAACACTCTCTTTCAGTTTTTTTTACATTCTAGTGAATGTACATTATTTTATTAATGTGTTTTCTATGGGAAAAGATGGACAAAAGATGTGCCAAGTAATTTAAACGTCTTTAAAGTTTAAAAAATAAATAAAATAAGGGAATAGGTACAGATTCAAAAGCTTTTATACAAATCAATATTGTCATTAATATTGGTATACTATAAAATTATAAACTAGAATACATTTTAGACAGAAAATATTACATTTTTCGAGTGCAGCCAAATGAAATGCGAGGCAAGGCGCTCGCTCAAATTACATTTTAATGAGTCCCGCAACCAAAGGGGATGAACGGCTAGAGGGTCAAGGGGGAAGAGGCCAAGAGAGGGAGCAGAGCCGAGTTCTCGGCTAGCAAAAACCAAACTGCAGGCTGACCTCACCGCGGAAATGGGGAACACTCGAACCTGGACAGCCGGGGAGACGGCCATTCGATGCGCCTTTCAACGCCATAAACATAAACCGATCGTCCGAGAAGTGCAGTTTATGAATCTGTTTATGATGTACGAGGAGGCTAATGAAAGCGCCACAGCAGGCGCCAAATTGGGTCAGGACCGCCTGCGGTTCGGCGGCTCGGCGGCTCTGTAGATCCAGAGCTGGAGCTGTGGAGCCCCGTGAGCCTGTATTGACATTCAATTCGAAATAAATCAAAGTTTACGACTCCCAGCAGAGCCGACGACTTCATCGCAGTCACTTCCCACTTCGGGCTCGGCGGGCAAATGCACTGAGGAAAAAGGCTTAGGCTTAGGCTAATATAACTAAATAAAAAGTATTAAATTGGTAAAGAAAGTCTACTAAATTTGAACGTTTGTTGGGCAATTCAGATATTTTGAATGATTTAAAATTAAAATGATCTTACTTCTATTTTGAACTTAAGTTTGATTTTGAAGTAAGATCAGAGGCAATAACATCCACATGTTGTTTCCTCTGCAGAGCCAGATGCAGGCGGTCTCCTTCAAAGATCAACGCTGGTGGCTACGGCTCCAAGCTCTCGTTTGCCCGGCGTTAATTGGCAGCACCGACACTGGCCCGGGCCAATAAATTTCCTGGCCAACACGGCTCCGCCGGCTCCTGGCCTAACTCCGTGTTGATGTATTCATTGAATTCTAGGATCAAACAGTGGCTCTCTGGAGGGGTTCCATCAGGCGCTGAGAAATGCCAACTGCGCCGATTAGCCACCGAAACACAAAGGCCGGAAAATGGCAGCATCGGAAGAGGGGGGAGCAGGGGGAAACTGGTTGGCGCGTTGGCCAGAAATTTCGATTGAGTCTTCAGGCATTGAATGTTGATGGCTTCATTGCTCTGAGATTGGTAAATTATTTAACTCAATTTTAGTTAATTTTGTTGAGGGATTTTAATGAAATAATGCTTGAGCCACGGTTATCTTGCAAAATGTTAGTAAGATATAAATAATCAATTGAATTTCATAAAAAATATTAAGCACTAGGGCTGTTATTTAATGTCCATGATTAGAAAGGCATTAAGTACTATCAGACTCATGAATATATACCCAAGAAGTGTCCTATATCAATGAGCTTTAAATCATCTTTGGTCTTTGGTCGCCCCTTGGAAACTCCCCAGCGAATGAGTCCCCCGCCGATCGCTTCACCAATTTCACACTTTGGGAAACCTTTTAAGCAGCGTCACTCGAAAGGAACAATAAAATAACAATAACAACAAAAAAACGCAACAAAAACCCCGAAAAAAACCATCAAAAACTTTAAACCGACGAAAAAAGAGCGAAGAATGAAATGAAATGTTTGGAAATTTGAAAATAATTGTTGACACTTTATTGTTGTTGTTGTGGCGACGTAACAAGTGTCTCTCTGCCCCCGCCCCCTTTGGCTGCACATGCGCAGGCCCGAAAAACTTCCGGCACAACAACAGCAACAGCAACAGCCACATGTAAATGGGGAAAAATTTAGTTGTGTCACATTAAAAAGCAATTATCACCTTAAATTAACCGACAGAGTCGCGCCCCTCCACTTGCCCTGCCCTGCCATCGAAATATTCAAATTGCCGCTCGGCTCCGACACCGACTGCGGCATTTTTTCTAATGACTTTCCAAAAAAAGGAGCCACAAAAACTGGAAGCTCAACAAATTAACTTGTTGCTATTTTCAATTGGGCGCCTTCGGTTCGGTGGAGTTTGGTTTTATTTTTCGGCATTTCGGGAGGTTTCAAACGGCTGCGCTTTTAATTCGTTTTAAATTATTTGGAGGCTTTGGAAAAAGTACCGTCCTAAGGTAGGGTTTAATTTAGCATAGCATAGGGTTCCCTGGCCCTAGTACTTAAGGCACTTACTCTTACAGTGGTAACAAAGTTAAAAAAACCACAAAGGAAGCTAATTTCGAGAAGGCAAAATTTGTTTTTTCCCTTGCACTTAGAGATTGGATCGAATGGGAAATCTATCATAACTTTCTTGCAGTCATATTTATATGGTAATTTGCTCTACAAACCGAAGCTTAAAAAATCCATAACTCAGTCAAAAATGCATTAATTTTAAAAAGAAAGACAGTTCTGTGCTAGTTTTTGGTAGCTCAATAAATCTGCAGACTCAAATTGACATTTTCTAAATTTTAAAATTTTGACAATTTTTCAAATTGTAACAATGTCAATTTTAGCAACAAAAAATTTCGAAAAAATTTTGAAATTTTTTTTCTCTTTCGACATGCCTAGATAGATTCGCCTGTTGATGCTGATCAAGAATATATATGGTTTATAGGGTCGGAAATGACTGTTTCACGAGTAGCAAGCTTCAGACTGAAATTATAATACCCTGCAAGGGTATAAATATTCGTATTGTAGCGGTCATATTTATATGGCAATTTGCTCTACAAACCGAAGCTTAAAAAATCCATAACTCAGCCAAAAATGCATTAATTTTAAAAAGAAAGACAGTTCTGTGCTAGTTTTTGATAGCTCAATAAATCTGCATACTCAAATTGACATTTTCTAAATTTTCAAATTTTGACAATTTTTCAAATTGTAACAATGTCAATTTTAGCAACAAAAAATTTCGAAAAAAAATTTTGAAATTTTTTTTCTCTTTCGACATGCCTAGATAGATTCGCCTGTTGATGCTGATCAAGAATATATATGGTTTATAGGGTCGGAAATGATTGTTTCACGAGTAGCAAGCTTCAGACTGAAATTATAATACCTGCAGGATATATAATTACCCAGGTTGAGTCTACATTAATTTTACGTTGAGAAAATTATTTCTTACTTTGTAGAAAGTATATATTTTATGCTAATAATTTATCTTCTCCCCACTGTGCCTGGATTTCGACACACAAAAACAAAATGAAAACTTTTACCATGTTTTGACGGAAACATTTGTCAGCGATTTTCCACGCGCGCACTGGAAAACATTCGAACAATTTAATTAGAATCACCTAAGCCCAACGCTATCCATCCGTTCATCCGCAGACCCGCGGCAAATTATCATGTGGGGGCAAAAGGAAAAAAAAACGGCATCCAGTGTGATTTTTAGGCGCAACATGTGTGACATTTGTCGCCTCCATTGTCGGCCTTACATCACCACAACCAATTACAGAAACAGTTTGGCTACAATTGGATCAGCTTCACCAGCAGCAGCAGGAAGACGCTCTCGGCGAGGGTGAACCACCAGGGTGGCTGCCTCTTTCTCGTGGTAACACTCTGCTGGGGATGATGCGGTGGCTGCCACGTTCCGAGGAAGATCTCCTCGTGGAGGTGGCACTGCTGATGCTGGAGCGAGAGTCCTGTCTGCCTGCCCTCATTCTCCTGCAGGGGCAGGCAGAGCAGTAGCAGGAGAGTCCACAGAGTTCTCTGGGTGAGTGCTATGATCATTGATACCAGGTGGGAAGTTACACTAGAACTTTCTTTTGTACTTATTTATGTGTAATTTGGTAACTTCTCCCAAAGGTGCAAAGGCTGCTTTGAGTTAACAGCTTTTTTAGGCAAAAAGTTTTAAAAAACAAAAGACTTAGGCGACAAACTTGACCTGTACGAAATCCTTTCATCAGTTTTATTTATTAGGCAAAAAGTTGTAAGAAAACAAAAGACTTAGGCGACAAACTTGATCTGAATGAAATCCTTTCATTAGTTTTATTTATCATAAATAAATGTTTAATATATAAATATTTATTTTCCCACCTGTGCATAGTTTGAAAATGCTAAGATTGGGTTCTATATATATATATATATGTATATATATGTATCGGAGCTGCACAATTAATTAACAAAGGCTGCGAGGGGCTGCACCAGCTTCCCCTCTCTCATCCTTTTACCTTTTGTTCGCCAGTGATATGATTTATACTGTCTCCCTGGCCGGCGCCACGGCCAGAATCCTCGGCATCGGGCGGTGTCTTTAATGTCTCGGAACTGGGAACTGGGAACGGGGAACTGGAAACCAAGAAACTAAGAACTCAGAACCCAGAACCCGACTTAATTCCCTCTGTGCGTGAGAGGAGACTAAGGATGATGCTGATGATGATGAGGCGGCTGCGCTTTTAATTCCACGACGTGGCTCAGTTTCAGTTTCGGTTTTTCGGAAATCTGCATCGACTTTGACTTTTCACACTTGGCCCTTCCTTCCGTCCGATACGCTCCAATTTGGAGAGCAACACCCCCGCTGATCTGGGCCTGCATTAAAAAGAGATTTGCCCGAGTTGGCTAATTATATTTTGGTAACACTTGCGAACCCTTGACTCGACTCGAGTCCTGATCCTGCCTACCTGGGTGGGTGGTGTCGTGGCCTAATGAGCTGTTCTGCCCGCTCAGCAGGAAGGAACGGATTACGGCGAACGGATTCTACGGATTTAGCTAATCCAAGGTCGCTGCCTAGCGCCGGCTCAGAGTGCGCCTCGCCTCAATTGGATTCGCATTCGCAATGGCACTCCGCGGCGGATGCGGATGCGAGTGCGGATTCGGGTCAGAGCGACGAGATCTGGGCCACCGAGTTTATGGCCCGATGCAAATGAGGCCTAAGCTCACAAGTCAGCTAACGGTGCCGCCGCTGCTTCCCTCCATCTTGCATCTAGCATCTTCCATCTCCAATCTGCGCTGCCTGATCCCCGATGCACTGCAGCACAGCGCAGCACAGCACAGCACAGCAGCAACGCCCCCTGGTAGATCGCTCCGGGTTGTCCGCGTCCAAGCATCTATCAAGCAAGTGGCGGAGGAGGGGCAGCAGCCGCCGCAGCCGAGATGCGAGCCATGTTCCCGGGTATTATAAAGTGCATTGTGGCTACCAGTTAAGTGCATGTTGCTGGCCAGAGGGTTCGGCAGACGGAGCGCTGTGGCTGTGGCTGTAGCCCGGGCTTGGAACTGAGATGGAGTAGGGGCCCAGCCTCGGTAGGTGTGTAAACTATGTTGCTGCCGCTGCTGCTGCTGCTGCTTCATGTTGCTGCGGCTGTTGCTGTTTCTGCCGCTGCCAAGCAAGCAGTCAGCAGAGCCAACCCATCAACAGCCAAATCGCCACAGGCTAGGACCTTTTCCTTAGCTTTTTTCCAAAATCAGATACCCTTAGAAGGGGTATGTTGCTTGTGCGGTATTTATATTTCAACTAATAGTTAATAGTTAAAGGTTTTTTATTGAATACAACATAAAATTACAAGAAAATACAATAGGTTAAATAATTATTGGTAATTTTCGCAACATTTTTATAATTGTATAAATAAATACTATTTTATAATAATTTGTTCATTAATCTTCGATAACTAAAAGCTTGCCTGCTTTTATTTTATCCCCTTCCAGGGTATTTTAGTCGGTAAATCTGTGAAGGAGTCATTTCCGACCCTTTAAAGTATATATATTCTTGATCAGCATCAACTGCCGAGTCGATCTAGCTATGTCCGAACAAAATTAAAATTTTTCAAAATTTTCCAAATTTTCAAAAAAAGGAAAGGGGTTACATCATTAAAATTTACAAAAATTGGCAAAAATCTCAATTTTTTTAAAATTTTAAATTGAGTATGAAGATTTGTTATCCTAACAAAAACTAACATAGGAAAGCTTCCCGAATTAAAATTAATGCTTTTTTGGCTTAGTTATGAGATTTTTAAATCTTGATTTTTCGAAAAAAATACTCAAATAAAAATATCGAAAAATGTACTCAAAAATGGTATTATACTTTTATTCAGAAGCTTGAAACTCCGTGAATGAATCATTTCCGACCCTATACATCATATATATTCTTGATCAGCATCAACAGCCGAGTCGATTAGGCTATGTCCGATCAAAATTTAATTTTTTCAAAATTTTCAGAATTTTCAATAAAAGGAAAGGGGTTACATCATTAAAATTGTCAAAATTTGGCCAAAAATTGAAATTTTTTACGTTTTAAACTGAGTATGCAGATTTATTAACCTACTAAAAACTAGCATAAAACAGCTTTCCGAATTAAAATTAATGTATTTTTGGCTTAGTTATGAGATTTTTAAATCTTGATTTGTCGAAAAAATACTCAAATAAAAATATCGAAAAATGTACTAAAAAATGGTATTATACTTTTATTCAGAAGCTTGAAACTCCGTGAAGGAATCATATCCGACCCTATAAATCATATATATTCTTGATCAGCATCAACAGCCGAGTCGATTAGGCTATGTCGGATCAAAATTTAATTTTTTCAAAATTTTCCGAATTTTCAAAAAAAGGAAAGGGGTTACATCGTTAAAATTTTCAAAAATTGGAAAAATGTTGAATTTCTTTAAATTTTAAATTTAGTATGCAGATTTATTAACCTACTAAAAACTAACACAGAACCGCTTTCCGAATTAAAGTTAAGGCCTTTTTGGCTTAGTTATGCGTTTTTTAAACTTTGACTGACCAAACAAAATTATATATAAATATAGATTAATATATATTCAAGGAATCCGAATATTTTATTATAACTATAATTAATTTGCAAACTGTAAGGGTATATGAAGTTCAGGTTCCCGGAGTTAGTTTCCTTTCTTGTTGTGTTTGTTGACCATTTGGCGTGTTCTTGGCGGGATGGCGGACAAACCGAGTGGGCGCGTTCCCGTCCTGGTCCACGTCCACGTCCACGTCCATGTCCGCGTCCACATTCACGTTCACCTGACGCTTGCTGATTTCGCGGCTGATGCTGTTCGCCGCTGCAGTAGAACAGCTTCTGTTTTAGCTTGGCAAGCGGGAAACTGGCTCGGCCGGGGCTCCATTCATGAGGCCGCAGCCGAAGCTGGGCCTGGCTGGCTACAAGTTACCAAGCTATAATTACTGCATCCATGTCGCTGCGAGTTGCTACTTCATAAATTAGCATGCTGCTGGTGCCGCGCCGGCCGAGCCGAGCCTCTGATGTTGCTGCTGCTGCTGGTGCTGTAGTAGTTGATCCAGTCCAGAGCGGTCAGCGCTTTGTCATTGCCAGAGAACTTAGGTCTAGAATGGCGCGTTTTCCGAAGAAACCGCAGGCCCAAAAGCACAAATCACAAATCACACGGCAAGCATTAGGCTTCCGTGTGCTGTCTCTCCGGCCAGGAGTCGGAGCTGGAGCTGGGCCCCAGACGAGGTCGTTCCCCGCCGCCGGGCAGGCTCCAGCCTCCTCGTCCTCATCGTGCGCTCATCCTTTTCTGTTGCTGCTTCTTCCCTTGAAGAATTCCTTGAAACAACGAAACGCCCTCCGCAACTCGCATCCCCTCCTGCCGGCTCCTCCCTTCCTCCTTGTTAGGCCCCGGCTTGACCCACAAACAATTTGTTTTTGCATTTCGCTGGCGGGGACGCGAACCTCGGAACCCCAGACCATGGAGCATGATAGCCATAGCCACCACCCCAATTTAATAAGAAAGAGGAAAAAACTGGCTCTCGACATCATTATCACTGCGATCAGTGGGCCCCTTGCGTGTCTCTACGACTTTGCTCGTCTCAAGGTTTCGATTTTAGGAAATCAATCTTGTTTTGGCGCACGAGATGCGAAATACCGAAAAAATACCGAAATCATTAGCCGATGAGGTCGGTCTCTGCCTCTCCCAGGGAGACGGGAAGACAGGAGCTGCCAGATGACCCCAGGCGAGGATGGAGCCCAGCTTCTTCCGAATGAATGGTCGGATCCAGGTCCGAGTCGGATGCTGATGATGTGGCTCTGACTCGGACGCGGACTCGGACTCGGACTCGAACTGTAGCTGTAGCCTGGCCCCGGGGCAGCAACTCGTAAGCGTTTCTGAAGACCTCCAGTGCAGCACGCGATTTATATACGACACCCAGGAAACGGGGCCCGCCCTTCCTCGCCCATAGCCCCGCGTGTGTGCTCTATAAATCCCTGAAAATGAAAAACAAAAGGCCCCCAAAACGCAAGTTACACTCTTTAATGGCCTCACTCGAAGCATCTCCTATGGTATCGATGAAAAATGTGGTTTTAATTGGGATTAGGCCAGGCCAAAAACAACTTACTCGTCGCTGGAGTGTTTGAAATGCTAATAAAAGATAGATTTATCATCCTATTCCGGCTGCGACTGCGGCAGGCGCTACCAGAATGATTACAGCAAATACTCATAGTCAACGGCAGCAGCTCCGAGTCCATGGAGACTAGACCCAGAAGGTAACATCTTCTTCACCAGCGTCCGCTGCAGCTCACAAAAAGCGCTGCATCATGACGAGGGTTCCTCGAGAACCCGGGGCGGGAGGATCTGGAGGAGCCAGAGGAGGGGTTGTACACCAGCGACAGGTTAAGCACTTGCGTGTGTCACTGCAGTGACGCTCAAGTAGTCGACTGGCTCCGGCTCCAGCTCTAAATCCCGCTTCAGCTCCAGCAGCTACGTACGAGAGGCTGAAAGCCAAAGGCAGAGCCACCTGATCATGTTGGGTTAAAGGTGTCTCTAGGCACTGAGAAAAAACTCGGTGAATATATATTCAAATACATTTAATCAATGGCAGACTGGAAGCAGACTTTCCTCTTCTAGAAAATCTCTGACCTTTATTCAAAATCAATTTATTTTTGGTCCCTTCTAGTATGTAAACTTTAAAGCAATATTTTTAAAGTTTACCTTCCACTCATACCTCAATAAAACCCATCAATAGTTGAAATTTCCTTCAGTGCAGACTGAAATGAAAATTAAGTCATCAGGCCCCGGATTTTGGAGTCGCATTTGGAGTCTCAGCTAGGTGAAGTAGGTGCTGTAAGTTCCCCAAAATCAAAGCCGAGACAGAGATATATGTTTACGAACCGCCAGCCAGACACTTCTTGATGAGATTTGAGCTCATCAGCCAAGTGTCTGGCGACTGTTTGCTACCTCTGAGTCGCAGTCGGACTCGGAGTCGGAGTCAGAGCCTGGGTCTGGGTCTGGTCCGTCTCTCTCTCCAACTGGCAGATGATGATGAATGGGCCAAGTTGACATATGAGGGTTTTAATCGTCATAGAAAACCTACGCATGCGATTCGAGCATTAAACTTGGAGATGGAGACAACGGACTGGAAATGGAAATAGAAATCACAGAACAAAAACAGAAACAGTAACAGAAGCAGACTCCTAGCTCATCAGCCAAGTGATGGGTAACTAGTTGCTGGTTGCTGGTGACTCCCACGCCTTGTTATCCTTGTTTTTTATGGAGGGGAAAGGACAAATTGGCGGCATCCTTTCAAGCGGCTGAATAAACACTCGACTTTCGAGGCAAATCATCTTCGACGGGTAGGATCAATGGAGAGGAGAGCGCCTCTTCACAAGGATCAAACGGCTTTCAACAAGTTCCAGAGCCTTTTGTTAGGCGCGTTTTTTATTATTATTTCTGTTGCCGAAAAGAAACCAAAGTTGAGCGGCAGCAAATGTCAGTCAAGGGGCATTGATTATGATCATCAAATTATTGAGCGCCCATGGGCAGAGATCTGGAGACTGGGACTGGGACTGGGACTGAGGCTGAAAAGGGGCTGGCCAAAACGCCCCCTTCCGCAACAAAATGCTTTGACCGATGGCAATGGCGATGAAGACATGTACTATATAGATACATAAAACTGCTGACACAATCGAAGCAATTAAATCGTATGACGCTGCCCGAACGAGACCCAAAACTTAAGTCGATGCAATCGAAGTCCAATGGAAACGGACACGGAGATGGATTCCGAGACGGACCCGGAGTCGGAGTCGGAGTTCCCCCAATCGAAGTGAAGCCCTCTCGAGGAGGAGCAAGGCAGGCGACGATCTCGACAGCGATAAATTGTTGTTTTCGAGTCTCTTTACAACCTTAACAGGTGAGAAAATGGGTTCAGTGGTCTGCGCGGACTTTCGAACATGCTGATCTCATCACCTGCCTTTGGTCTTGCCTCTCCTCGGGCCGGCCATTCATGAGTCCTGACCAAACCCAGTACCAAACCCAGGCCTAGTCCCAGGCCCAGTCCCAGTCCCTGTACTTCTAATTCAATTGGGCGATCGTAGGGAGATCTCTCTCCATTTATTTACACAGCTCAGCAAATCTTCACAGTGGATAATTTCACCCATAAATTGAGCGCCACTTCCGTTTCGATTGCCCGCTCCCGATAAAGGTTGTTCGATTCAGTTCGGTTTGGTTTTCGGCCTGATTTTTGGTCGAGGTCATTCATGAATGGATTGCACGGATGGATGGGGATGGGATTGGGTTTGGGGATCAGAGTGGGGGATGAGTGCTCCACTTCACCCAATCCGCTTAATCTTTAATCATTGTTTGCCATTGAATAATAATCGAAAAAGTCAAGGGGTCAAAAGAGCAGTGGAAAGTTCCGGGGAGATTGAAGGTAGATAGGGTTGTAAAATTATATAGAACTTTGGAAAGAAGTAATATTAAATAAAACATTTAAGTAAACTATTTTCGTTTTTAAACTAAATATATTTAGATTTCGTTGAACATTAAAATTATATAGTACTCCCAGGGGAAAAACTCGGAATTAAGCAACAAAGTTTCCATTTCCCATGACTCAGAGAGACTTCCATCGACTGCCAGAGCGTAGGTACTAACTACATATGTATATCAAGTTGAAAACAAGTTCCCGATCTATATCTGTCCGTACTGGACGCCCCAATCCATTCAGTAGAAAAGCAAAGATCAAAGCAAAATCAATTGCAAAAAAGCAATTAAACGTAATTACTCTTGATTTGAAAAAAACGAATGATAACATGGATATAGCAATAGCTATAGGGATCTGTACCAAGTATATATGCTATTTTACAGACAACGCAATAGAATTGTTTTCTGATATATTCTCCAGATCCGCGTTTGGCTCTGATTTTCCACGCTGGCAAGGCTAGCGGCAAATTGGCGGCAATTTATTAATTCAAAATGGAAAAAAAAAACACAAAACAAAACATTGTAGAGAAACGAAAATCCTATTTGTCAATTTATTTGCGCAAAAGTATGCGTGCGCAATCACCACAAACAACCAGCAACAAATGTCAATTGCTTGAGCAAAATTGCGCATAATTGACATTTTTTTCCAATTTGCCCCATTCCGTGTGTCCCAGGCAGTCGAGGGTTAAGCGGAGCCGGAGGCCCACAGGTCATTGTTAGAAACTGTGGAGAACCTCTGCTCCCTCGCTCCTGGCCTCTGCCTGTCGTCACGCCCTCAGACTATAAAACTGTCCGCGGCAATGATTTAATTTCCCAAATATTGTCAGACATAAATTTAAAGGGAAAACCACAAGGAGCAGGAGGAGATCCTAGTCCCGGCCAAGTGTCAAGTGGGCCTTGAAAGAAGTTGCCGCCAAATCAGCGTGCCGGATGGCTGCGACTGCTTAATGGTTTGTTTAGCGGCCACTCATTAGCCATAGTCCCGACCCTCGTCCTGTGTCCTGCCCGAATGTGTCGCTTTGTGTGGCTGCCACAATTATGAGTCCTTTGTTGCTCAATCTGCCGCAACACTTGTTGCATTGTCCCGGGTCTGTGTGTGGGTTCCTAGG
Organism: Drosophila bunnanda; assembly: GCA_035046265.1. NCBI lineage: Eukaryota > Metazoa > Arthropoda > Insecta > Diptera > Drosophilidae > Drosophila > Drosophila bunnanda. The sequence continues at coordinate 506,809 of JAWNOB010000029.1, forward strand.
CCATTTCCGCCTAAAGGGATTTCACAGCTCATCGATAATCCCATTTGGCAGCGGCTCTCCGACTAGAACTGGGACCTCCTTTTGTCTAATCTTGGCCAGACAGAATAGGCGTTGTTGGCTCCCTTGGCCGTTGGGATTTCCCTTTATTTCGGGTTAAAATTAAAGGCTATTTTGGGTTCTTTTCAACAGTTTTTATTCTTTGTTAATTCAAGATGTGTGTTTGCATTATTTAAATTAGAATTGTTTATTAACAAAAATATTTGTCATACATTTCCATGAATTTTTATCTCATAGAGAACGAGATGGGGCTTTTTAAGAAACTATTATTCTATCTTACTAAGTTATGAAAGTATTTAAAGTTCTAAAATGTATTTGCTTATAATTTTAAACACTATAAATAGTAAAAAACAATCTCCATCTTTGTTATACCCCCGTCCATGTTGGTAATACTTCCCCAACTGCCGTTCTGTGGCTGCGTGAGATGTCGTCTCTTTGTGTTGTTTTGTTGCTGCCTCCGACGCTGACATTGTCATGATGGCGTCTTGGTAGAAACATTGAAACGGAAACGTAGATGAAACACAAATACACAATGTCTGAGAGACTCTGACAAGTTGGCCCCTTCCGTTCCGAACCCCGTCCCCCCTTTGAGCCACGTTTTCTTCCCCTTTTCCTGCGTCTGCTGGCCATAGCGTGCGTGGCTTCGACGGCGGCAAAAGTGGCCCCTATCATTATGGCTGTCGTCTTAGCCGAAATTGGTATAGGAGCCATCCATCGCGGATGGATCTCGCTCTCTCTCTTCCAGAATTGGGCGCCGTCGCCGCCTAGATTTCTAGGCCTAACTTTTGGGCCTCTTTTCGGCGGAGGAAAAATTGATTTACGACTTCCGCTGGCAATGAAAATTCACTTTGGTGGTTTTCGGACAGAGCCACTTCTGCTTGGGTCTCCTCCTGGACGTCGCCGTGATCTCTAGTCACTGCTCTCGGGTGTTCACTTTTATAGACTCATTTAAGGCGATTATTTAGCAATTTTTTAAGACATTTTTGTCGACGTTATTTTCGCGCACACTCTGAGATTGCGGCGCTGGCTCTTCGGCTCTGGATCTGGCTCCTCGCCAGTTAGTGGCGAAATTTATGGCTCAGAAAGTGAATCATTTAAGTTAATGACTTTCAAACGTGTTTCACACTCAAGTGCGAGCGGGAGAGCAACAGAGGGAGAGGGAGAGGGAGAGGGAGCGGTAGAGCTCCGATGCCTGATTGACTTGACTCACTGGCCAAGACAAGTAGCCGCCGTGATTGATAATGCGCTGATTGAATTATGGCCATAAGTGTAATTTGCCCAGTGGCGTAGCCAAAGACAATGTCTGCAGTATGAATGAGGGGGTTTTGAGTCTATTTTGGGTGTTATTTTGTAGGAAAATATAGCAAGATCTCACTTTGAAACGTTGCAGATCTTTCAAAGATCATAAAAAAGCAGAGGAATTAATTTTAAAGTTTAATGTTCAAGCGCATGCAAGAGTCTTTTGGATTTAAATTAGGAAAGCCCTTAAATTGTGATCCAAGAAGGTCTCCTAAATGCTTGTAATTTTATTTGTTTCATAGATTTATATCCAATTACTTAATTATCTAAGAAAGTCAATGTTTTCTTCACCTTACCTTATGAATATAAGTATTTTTATTCCATATTACAAAAACTTCTTAAGACACCTTTATTAATATTTCCCCCATACCTACGCCCTTGGTTTCGGATGAAGGCTTTTTGATGAATACCTCAGCTAAGCTACCCTCCTAGGTCTAGGCCACCTTTTCCGCCAAAACAACAGATCTCTCAAATGGAAGTAGTCGGAATTTGTCTGCCCGGCCTGGGGGCGTTTTTGGGGTTTTATTTTCAGTTTCCCTTTGCGGTTCTCCGTTTTGTCTTCTCAGTTTCTTTTATTTTTGTTTTTTTGGCGGCAAATCAAACCGAGTTTATGAAATTGGCAAATTGGCTTGGCGGCGGCAAACCAAAAAGAGTTTGATGGACGACCCAGCTCTGGACGGAGGAGTCACAGTCCCAGTCCCAGTCCCAGTCCAAGTCCAAGTCCCTGTCTCAATCCCAAACTCAGTTCAGTCCCATTTCCAAACTCAATCCCCGGTCTATGCGTGCCAAAGCGCCAATGGCGTTTTAATTTGAAGTTAAAGCTGAAGCTCCGGCGTTTATGAGCTGCTCTCTGGCGTTGACTTTTATTTATTTAATGTTTCGTCTCTCGTATTTAGTTCTTTATTATTTTATTTGGCTTTTCCTGTGTGCGGGGTCCGGGACCTGTTCCTGTCTACCTGCGAGGAGCAGGGAGAACGATGCAAAACTGGATTAAGTCCCTTTTACGCCCTAATCCCTGGACTTATTCTGCCAGGAAAGGGACAGGGAGAGGGCTGAGTCCTTGCTGAGACATGGCGCCAGTCAGTCAATCGTGGCCATTGTCCCTCTGCGAGCACTAATAGGATCAGCAATGCTGTCTGAGCCCTGGCGTGAAGTCAGCAAATGTTGTTTATTTTGGACAAAGGAAAAGGGGTTGACCCCTGACCTCTCCTAGGCCCAGCCCAGCCAATACAGCAACTACACTCGGAGAAATTCGTTAAGAGTTATACAAGATTTCTGTGAAATCCGTCTCGAAAGGCAGCTCTTAGAGGGGAGAAGGAAGTCAACTCTCGAAGGGAAGCTTTCCCTTCACCGTTCTCCTTAAAGTAAAGATTTACCATATATTTTCTATACTTCGGTCTCAGCTAGATATCCTTTTCTTTGAGTGTATCCCTTAATACCCACTCACAGCTCCTAACTGCATCCACTCCTCCTTGTAGGTGTCTGTGTGTTTATTTATTTTGAATGGAACTCAGCGCAGAATCTCTCTTCTGGCCCGATTCCCTCCTCTTCTTTTCTTTTGGGCCAAAAACACTGCCAAAAACAGAGAGTAAGTCACTCCCGCCTGATCTCTAACTGATGGATGATTCAACAGAAACGAGTCAAGCATTAATGGTTCCCGAAAAGTTCGCATCGATGCCGATGGGAAAAATGTGCAAACAATGAAGCCGCCCAGAAAGGCAGGCACAAAGCTCTCCAGAATCGAGCGGAGAAATCAAGACACACCGCTGGGGCGAGTGTGCGACTGTGCGAGTGTGTGTCTCCGTCGAGTGTGTGTAAGTACTGATCTGGCCATCATTATGGCTTCGATAGCAATTATCCGCTACCGTTTAATTGCGAGCTGCGGCGATTTTGTGGGCCGTTGCTGACTGATTTTTCACACGCATTCGCAGGTGGGCAGCTCCAGCCCCTCCGCCACCCCCTCGCCTTGCCCGGTGCCTGTGAATGCTGTCATGTGTCTAATGAGGGTCGCCCCACGTTGGCCCAGTTCGGAACTTTGGCCGAAGTTCGCGTTCTCTTTGTGTAATTTGCACACTTGCATGGGCATTTTTCCTTGCAACGATTTTCCGCCGCTTTTCCAGCGCACTCCGATGGACAGAGGGAAACTTTGGGTGTAATTTGCATATGGAACTTTTTAAATCATACTGCGCGAAAGTTCTGCCATCACACCTGTGCTTACGTCCGGTATTTGGTGGCGGAGGAGGAGCACCTGTCCTAATGGATACATTTGTCAATGTAATGGTGTGGAATGGCCAAGCGTTCCTCGAGAAGATTCCTTACCTCAGGGAGAAGCCACAAAACAACATTAATTTGTACGGCTTTCTTAAATATTATTTATTCATTGCATATTCCTGTTGAAAGACTTTTAAATTTAAAATATATGCGACTATCTCGATTAATATTCTTTTCTTGAGATACATATTAACCGGTGATTGTAGTCTCAATGTTTGCAAATATATACACCATATTAATAGCTTGTAAGATGCATTATTAAAGCATTTTCGATATTAGCTTGACTCTTGGGACGGAGCAGATAGGGATACTATATCGATCCTTTCTCCCTTGATGCATTCCCCTCCCGTTTCAATAATTCATTCCAATGCCTAGCTAAATACTAGTATACTCTGAATAAAAATAAAAACAGTTTCCAAGCTGACGAACAAACGAGGCGAGTCATCTCATCGAGTGGACAGACGCGATCACTTAATTACCTGTGCGAACTTTCCGGTGTAGGAAACCCGAGGCCTGGGGTTCGGGGGTACAGTGAACACTCGCTCGGCAAACGGGGGGAAGGTGAATTAAACTGACATTTTCACCTTGTTAATTATGCGCACGGTCATGCAAAAATCGCGTAATGAGTGACGGCCATTGAGAGTTGCATTGTCAGTGGACGATGATAGTTTAATTGCGAGGGCCCGACTGCCCCTGGGCTGGAGGGTGCTCCCTTCGGGGAACTCCAGGTGGACCCCGACTAGCAGAAGTGCAGGCTCGTGGGCTTCAGGCGGCCGTACTCCCCGTTCGTGGTTTCTGGAACCGCTGACTTCACGCAGCCATCGGTCTCAAAAGTCCGGTGTGCCACCAATCCTTTCTCCACATCGGCCGCCGTCTGCGTGTACTTCTTGGCCAGGCGCTGGCGGGTGGCGTAGAGCAGGAAGTGCCCATCCCCGTACTTTTGACGGCACTCCAGGTAGATCTGGTCGACGCGACGGTAGTGGCACTCCTGCATCCGCGGATACCAGGCGAAGCGCCTCCACCAGGACTGCGACAACTTGGTCATTTTGTTGGTTAACGCGCGCTGGTGCGCGACCTCTTCCGTGGTCACTATGGTCACCGGCATTTTTGTGGGTTTACCAGGACCTCAGATTGTTTTCTAGTGTGTGTATATAGTATTTATATTTGTTATATTATTTTTCTGTTTCTTGTTGTGTTTATTGAGTGTGACTACGACGAGCGTAGGGCTTGGAATAGGTTGAGCTAGGCGATTGGCAGCTGCTAGGTTCCTAGGTTCTCCAAGCCGAGTCCCAATCCCGTTTTCGAGTTCCCTCCCTAATCGCATTAGCAGTAGCCACTTGACAGGACAACAGGTGCAGGCTCATCCAGGTCACAACTCGGCCAGCTGTGCAAAAACGGCCTCAATAACACCTCCGTGTCTTTCATAATTGCGATCATTGATCGTTAATCAGTGATCACATTTAATATGGTCTGCGAAAAATTCAAACAACATCAACACATCTTGAGAACCATCGGAGCTAGACCCACCAAGTTTGGCAAGCACCGTCTCCTGTCCGTAAAGAGTTTTATGTCTCATTTACAATATAGAATGTTCCACGATGCTTGCAAGGCAGATTGCTGGTTAGGTAAATTCTTACAAAAAATGATAATAGTTTATACTTAAATAAAACAACTGCTGATAGATAATCCCAGTACCAGACTCTTCTTCAACTCTTGGTGAAGTAAAGGAGGATTTCGGTCCGCGGAATGCTGTCAATCAGCCAGGTGCTGTTTATGTAGTATCTGCCATCGGGAATGACCGACTGGACAAGTCTGTTCACGTGCTGCACCGGCAGTTTGTCCAGGACGATGTCGTGCTGAAATCAGTCAGAACTATGTTTGAGGACATCATGCTCAAAGCCAGGACAACACTCACATTGTAGGGACAGGTGTGGTTCAAGTTCGAGTAGGGCGCAAAGGTCTGGTATACCCAGTTGGCGATGACGTTGTTGCGCTCCCTCATGAACTTGCATCCATCCAGCTTGATGTCGAAGTTGTACACGATCCGCTTGTTCTCCCGCCGCTTCACCTGGAACATGGTCTGGGAGGGCATCAGGAGGAGACCTGTCCAAGAGGGATCCGTAATCTTACCACGCAGTTGTCGACGGGCAGTTGCTGGATCTTGCTTTTCAGCGAGGCATACTTATAGGTGCGGTTGATGGACTTCAGGTGGCAGTATTCAAAGGTCAAGAAGCGCTTGTCCCTTACCACGCACTTCATGTTGTCGAATTCCACGTGGCCATGAAGCTGTGAGAGTTACGGGGTTACTTGCCCTCGGATTATATAGCGCTGATTCTTACTGCGATCGGATGGATGAATATCAAGAGCAGGATTCGCAGGGCCTTCATTCTGGCAAGCGACTGCTCCGCAGTTTTCATTTCGGGGTTCTTTTTTTAAAACATTAGCTATTAAGCATTAAGCGGTTCATTGCCGCTCAAAATTACCTATATATATATTAATCGATCTATAGAGAACCTAAGCTCCATGTACAGATAGCTTTGACTACAAAGAACTGCACTATTTGGAGGATGTTTCCTTTGCTTAACTCTTGATTGAACTGAACGTAAAGTTTGATTTCTCAAACAAAATTATATAAAAATATAGATTAATATAGATTTTGTGTTTCTATTTATTTTATTTATTTAATTTTTAAACTTTGATTTGTCTAAACCGCTATCACAGAATAATCGGTCTTTAATGATTCCTTCGCAGAGTTTCAAGCTTCTGACTGATATTAAAATACAATTTTTTCAGTCGATATTTCTGTATATTTTTATGACATTTTCTTCGTCAAATCAAATTTTAAAAATCCCATAACTAAGCCAAAAAAGCATTAATTTTAATTCGGAAAGCTTTCCTATGTAAGTTTTTGTTAGGTTAATAAATCTGCATACTCAATTTAAGACTTAAAAAAATTGAGATTTTTGGCAATTTTTGAAAATTTTAATGATGTAACCCCTTTCCTTTTTTTGAAAATTCGGAAAATTTTGAAAAAATTAAATTTTGATCGGACATAGCTAGATCGACTCGGCTGTTGATGCTGATCAAGAATATATATGATTTATGGGGTCGGAAATGATTCCTTCACGGAGTTTCAAGCTTCTGAATAAAAGTATAATACCATTTTTTAGTACATTTTTCGATATTTTTATTTAAGTATTTTTTCGACAAATCAAGATTTAAAAATCTCATAACTAAGCCAAAAAAGCATTAATTTTAATTCGGAAAGCTTTCCTATGTTAGTTTTTGTTAGGATAACAAATCTGCATACTCAATTTAAGACTTAAAAAAATTTAGATTTTTGGCAATTTTTGAAATTTTTAATGATGTAACCCCTTTCCTTTTTTTTTTGAAAATTTGGAAAATTTTGAAAAAATTAAATTTTGATCGGACATAGCTAGATCGACTCGGCTGTTGATGCTGATTAAGAATATATATGATTTATAGGGTCGGAAATGATTCCTTCACGGAGTTTCAAGCTTCTGAATAACAGTATAATACCATTTTTTAGTACATTTTTCGATATTTTTATTTGAGTATTTTTTCGAAAAATCAAGATTTAAAAATCTCATAACTAAGCCAAAAAAGCATTAGTTTTAATTCGGAAAGCTGTTTTATGCTAGTTTTTAGTAGGTTAATAAATCTGCATACTCAATTTAAAATTTAAAAAAATTAAAATTTTTCCAATTTTTGTAAATTTTAATGATGTAACCCCTTTCCTTTTTTTGAAAATTCGGAAAATTTTGAAAAAATTAAATTTTTATCGGACATAGCCTAATCGACTCGGCTGTTGATGCTGATCAAGAATGTATATGGTTTATAGGGTCGCAAATGATTCCTTCACGGAGTTTCAAGCTTCTGACTGATATTAAAATACCATTTTTGGAGTTGATTTTTATTAATATTTTTATATAACCATTTTTTCTACAAATTAAAGTAAAACGGAACTAATATCAAATTAATTTTAAAATTCGGCATGGCTGCCACACTGCCGAAAAAGATTAGGTGGCAGCTCCGTGTATCAATAAAAACAGTGCGTGCACGAACCTGTTTACGTTTATAGGAAAAGTCAGCTGTCTTTGGCACAGTGTGACCCCTTGCTGCTGTTGAAAAGATTTGGTCACACAGCCCCGGCCAGCGGAAAAAAATGAGTTTTTGCGGCAGAAGAATAATTGATTAATTCTCGTAAATAAACAAAGCAAACAGCGAGAAAACTGTCATTGCCCCAACCAGCGAGATCATGTTGCGCATCTATCAGAATACATCCCGGTAAGCAGGTGACTCCTGAACGGCAGCGAGGGGCAAAGGTTCGCCTCTGCCTCTCTCTCGGTCGATTTCGTCATCGTTGCCTCATCTCTGATTCGATGTGTTTTCCCTTGCAGACGTACCGCAAGGAAAGCTGTTGTCTACGCCACCACCAAGGTTGCCTGCTGCAATCATTCCACGCTCTGCGCCATAACCAGCCATGCCCGAAGAGGGCCGCCCCACGAGCAGCGGCAGCAGCAGAGGAATGGCCCCCACCACGAGGAGTTCCTGCTTGCCGGCAATTCGGCGCGGGGCTGGCAAATGCCGCCGCCTTCGCGCGGCTACGGCATGCTGGTGGTGCGCATCCTGCGAGGAGCGCTAAAGCTGCGTTACCTCGTCCTGGGCGGCGCCATTGGAGGGGGCGTTTCCCTGAGCAAAGTGAGTCTCTGCGGTGTTATATAACTTGTTGCGAAAATTGAGAGTTTGTGTTCCTTTTTTGATAGAAATACGAGGACTGGAAGGACGGGCTGCCGGACATGAAGTGGCTGGAGGATGCCATGCCGCAGGGCGAGCGGTGGAACGCCTTCTCCCGCAATCTAATGGAGGTGGGAGGCCTGGTAAAAAATGCCATCGATATAGGTGAGTGTAAGCAGCACCTACTCCCGGAGTTCTACCTGTGGGTTTCTCCGTCGCTCTCTCTCACTTTAAATGGCCATTTAGTTGCTTAGTTATTCCGTTATTAATCCTCGCCAGAATGGCATCGTTTTCGTTTTCTGAATCTCTCACTGCATCACTGAATCACGGCATTTGCTTGTGTTGTAGATCCGAAGCTCAAGCAGCTGGGCGAGGATAAGTTGTCGGAATGGCGCAGCTGGTTCGACAATCGCCTGGACGATGCCATCGAGGCCGCCGCCGATCAAGGAGTTCAGATTGTCGAAAGTAGGTTGCCCTCCCAGACCCTCAAAAAAATTTAAAGTGAGAGAACCCTGCCCATCGTAATCGAGACTTATATTTGTCCCACACACTCCCCATTCTGTTGCAGCCAAGGAGGACCTCAAGGTCAAGACCTCTGTGGCCGCTCTGGGCATCACAACCGATGAAAGTCGCAAAAAGTATGGTGAGTAGTAAAAATTGTTTCTAGCTGGAAACCCTCTTAACCAAAAACCTGTCGACAGAGAAACTCCAGAGCCAGGTGGAGACGCTGCAGACAGAGATCATGAATGTGCAGATCAAGTACCAAAAGGAGCTGGAGAAAATGGAAAAGGAGAATCGCGACCTGCGCCAGCAGTTCCTCATCCTCAAGACGAACAAGAAGACGTCGGCCAAGAAGATCAAAAAGTCCCTGATCGACATGTACTCCGAGGTGCTGGACGAGCTCTCGGGCTACGATACGGGCTACACCATGGCCGATCATCTGCCGCGCGTCGTCGTCGTGGGAGATCAGAGCAGCGGCAAGACCTCGGTCCTAGAGTCCATTGCCAAGGCCCGCATCTTTCCTCGCGGCAGTGGCGAGATGATGACCCGGGCTCCCGTCAAGGTCACCCTGGCGGAGGGACCCTATCATGTGGCGCAGTTCAGGGACTCGGACAGGGAGTACGACCTCACCAAGGAGTCGGATCTGGCCGATCTTCGCAAAGAGGTGGAGTTCCGCATGCGGGCTTCCGTTCGCGGTGGCAAGACTGTGAGCAACGAAGTCATTTCCATGACGGTCAAAGGTCCCGGCCTGCAGCGCATGGTTCTAGTCGATCTTCCCGGCATTATCTCCGTATGTATTCCTAGAGGATTCTATATTCTTTATACTAAAGTACCTCGTTTGCAGACTATGACCGTGGACATGGCCTCAGATACCAAGGATTCGATTCACCAGATGACGAAGCACTACATGAGCAACCCCAACGCCATCATTCTGTGCATCCAAGACGGCTCCGTTGACGCGGAGCGCAGCAATGTCACGGATCTGGTCATGCAGTGCGATCCTCTGGGTCGCCGAACCATTTTCGTGCTTACGAAGGTGGATCTGGCCGAGGAGCTGGCGGATCCGGATAGGATAAGGAAGATTCTCTCCGGCAAGCTCTTCCCCATGAAGGCTCTAGGCTACTATGCTGTGGTAACAGGACGTGGTCGAAAGGACGACAGCATAGACGCCATCAGGCAGTACGAGGAGGACTTTTTCAAGAACTCGAAGCTGTTCCAGTGAGTAATGGGAAAAAGTCGTTCGAATCAATTAAACTAACATTGCGCCCCGCTTAGTCGACGCGGCGTGATCATGCCCCATCAGGTGACCAGCCGGAATCTCAGCCTGGCCGTTTCCGATCGTTTCTGGAAGATGGTGCGCGAGACCATTGAGCAGCAGGCGGATGCATTTAAGGCCACCAGGTTCAATCTGGAGACCGAATGGAAGAACAACTTCCCCAGGTGAGAACGGAGAAAGTAAACTGATTAGCACTCTTTTTAGCGAGTGATTCTACTTACAGGCTGCGCGAGTCCGGACGCGACGAACTGTTCGACAAGGCCAAGGGCGAGATACTAGACGAGGTGGTGACCCTGTCGCAGATCTCGGCCAAGAAGTGGGACGACGCTCTGAACGCCAAGCTGTGGGAGAAGCTGTCCAACTATGTGTTCGAGAACATCTACCTGCCCGCTGCTCAGTCAGGTTCTCAAAGTAATATTTTGTAGTGCTAAGTTGTAGGTTTTAACGTCATCGTGGGAGGCGCGTCCACGTTCATCCCCCGCCGCCTTGTGCTACGTCCAGTGTGTGTTGTTGTTCTTGGCTTAAGAGGAGGGGAAAGCACACCTGCCTCACGTGTGCCCGTTGTTTAACTTAGCATTTAACATATAAACGAGGGAATCACATGCCCTGAACCGGTTTGGAAGCCTCCTCCTGCAAATCAGACACGGCGCAACTCTTAGCTTGAATCATGCATGTAAATTTACTGGGTACTCCTCCGATTTCGGCGCCATTAACAGCGTTTAATAAGTGACTAAGCAGTCGGGAGTCATGTGGGGACTGCTGCCGGAAAGTGTCGAGATTTACGAGCGCGCCTGTGTAACGTAACGAAACGAAACCAGATTTTTGCCGAAACACGTTTGATCCCGTGTTTACTTACCATTTTATGACAGATCCGTTAATTTGATCAATGAATTCAGGCTAAAATCAAAGGCTAATTAAATCAAATTGCTGCTATTATCGCGACTGTTTTGTGGCATTGTTTACCATCATCATTACCCAAAAACACACACACCCGTGGTTCTATGTACCAATTCGGCTGAACTAATTGCTGGAATGCCTTTTCTCTCTTTGTAGACTCCTTCAACACCATGGTGGACATCAAGCTACGGCAGTGGGCCGAGCAGGCTCTGCCCGCCAAGTCTGTGGAGGCCGGTTGGGAGGCCTTGCAGCTGGAATTCATCTCGCTGATGGAGCGCTCCAAAAAGTCCCAGGATCACGACGGCATCTTCGATCAACTCAAGGGTGCGGTGGTGGACGAGGCCATTCGGCGGCACAGCTGGGAGGACAAGGCCATCGATATGCTGCGCGTCATCCAGCTGAACACGCTGGAGGATCGGTTCGTGCACACCAAGTCCGAGTGGGACTCGGCTGTCAAGTTCCTTGAGACGTCCGTGAATGCCAAGCTCGTGCAGACGGAAGAGACGCTGGGGCAGATGTTTGGCCCCGGTCAGATGCGACGCCTCACCCACTGGCAGTACCTCACCCAGGATCAGCAGAAGCGGCGGTGTGTCAAGGGGGAATTGGACAAAATACTTAAAATGGACTCGGTGAGTATGGGGTTCAATTTAAGATGAAGTTTAACCCCTCTCTCTAACTTGGATTGACACCTCGAATCACAATTAAGGGCCGAAAGCCCAATACCCTTGCAGTTTGGAATTGGATGGAAGGCCGAATCGAAAATCGACCATAACTAAGACAAAAGTGGTCTGATTTCCATTTGGAAAACGTTTCTGTGCTAGTTTTTATTAGTTTAACAAATCTGCGTACTTAATTTAAAATTTTAAAAAATTAAAATTTTTACCAATTTTTGAAAATTTTAATGATGTAACCCCTTTCCTTTTTTTGAAAATTCGGAAAATTTTGAAAAAATTAAATTTTGATTGGACATAGCCTAATCGACTCGGCTGTTGATGCTGATTAAGAATATATATGATTTATAGGGTCGGAAATGATTCCTTCACGGAGTTTCAAGCTTCTGAATATCAGTAAAATACCATTTTTTAGTACATTTTTCGATATTTTTATTTGAGTATTTTTTCGAAAAATCAAGATTTAAAAATCTCATAACTAAGCCAAAAAAGCATTAATTTTAATTCGGAAAGCTGTTTTATGCTAGTTTTTAGTAGGTTAATAAATCTGCATACTCAGTTTAAAACGTAAAAAAAATTAATTTTTGGCCAATTTTTGACAATTTTAATGATGTAACCCCTTTCCTTTTTTTGAAAATTCGGAAAATTTTGAAAAAATTAAATTTTGATCGGACATAGCCTAATCGACTCGGCTGTTGATGCTGATCAAGAATGTATATGGTTTATAGGGTCGGAAATGATTCCTTCACGGAGTTTCAAGCTTCTGAATAAAAGTATAATACCATTTTTTAGTACATTTTTCGATATTTTTATTTGAGTATTTTTTCGACAAATCAAGATTTAAAAATCTCATAACTAAGCCAAAAAAACCTTAATTTTAATTCAGGAAGCTTTCCTATGTTAGTTTTTGTTAGGATAACAAATCTGCATACTCAATTTAAGATTTTAAAAAATTGAGATTTTTGCCAATTTTTGAAAATTTTAATGATGTAACCCCTTTCCTTTTTTTGAAAATTCGGAAAATTTTGAAAAAATTAAATTTTGATCGGACGTAGCCTAATCGACTCGGCTGTTGATGCTGATTAAGAATATATATGATTTATAGGGTCGGAAATGATTCCTTCACGGAGTTTCAAGCTTCTGAATATCAGTAAAATACCATTTTTTAGTACATTTTTCGATATTTTTATTTGAGTATTTTTTCGAAAAATCAAGATTTAAAAATCTCATAACTAAGCCAAAAAAGCATTAATTTTCATTCGGAAAGCTGTTTTATGCTAGTTTTTAGTAGGTTAATAAATCTGCATACTCAGTTTAAAACGTAAAAAATTCAATTTTTGGCCAATTTTTGACAATTTTAATGATGTAACCCCTTTCCTTTTTTTGAAAATTCGGAAAATTTTGAAAAAATTAAATTTTGATCGGACATAGCCTAATCGACTCGGTTGTTGATGCTGATTAAGAATATATATGATTTATAGGGTCGGAAATGATTCCTTCACGGAGTTTCAAGCTTCTGAATATCAGTAAAATACCATTTTTTAGTACATTTTTCGATATTTTTATTTGAGTATTTTTTCGAAAAATCAAGATTTAAAAATCTCATAACTAAGCCAAAAAAGCATTAATTTTCATTCGGAAAGCTGTTTTATGCTAGTTTTTAGTAGGTTAATAAATCTGCATACTCAGTTTAAAACGTAAAAAAATTCAATTTTTGGCCAATTTTTGACAATTTTAATGATGTAACCCCTTTCCTTTTTTTGAAAATTCGGAAAATTTTGAAAAAATTAAATTTTGATCGGACATAGCCTAATCGACTCGGTTGTTGATGCTGATTAAGAATATATATGATTTATAGGGTCTGAAATGATTCCTTCACGGAGTTTCAAGCTTCTGAATATCAGTAAAATACCATTTTTTAGTACATTTTTCGATATTTTTATTTGAGTATTTTTTCGAAAAATCAAGATTTAAAAATCTCATAACTAAGCCAAAAAAGCATTAATTTTCATTCGGAAAGCTGTTTTATGCTAGTTTTTAGTATGTTAATAAATCTGCATACTCAGTTTAAAACGTAAAAAAAATTAATTTTTGGCCAATTTTTGACAATTTTAATGATGTAACCCCTTTCCTTTTTTTGAAAATTCGGAAAATTTTGAAAAAATTAAATTTTGATCGGACATAGCCTAATCGACTCGGTTGTTGATGCTGATTAAGAATATATATGATTTATAGGGTCGGAAATGATTCCTTCACGGAGTTTCAAGCTTCTGAATATCAGTAAAATACCATTTTTTAGTACATTTTTCGATATTTTTATTTGAGTATTTTTTCGAAAAATCAAGATTTAAAAATCTCATAACTAAGCCAAAAAAGCATTAATTTTCATTCGGAAAGCTGTTTTATGCTAGTTTTTAGTAGGTTAATAAATCTGCATACTCAGTTTAAAACGTAAAAAAATTCAATTTTTGGCCAATTTTTGACAATTTTAATGATGTAACCCCTTTCCTTTTTTTGAAAATTCGGAAAATTTTGAAAAAATTAAATTTTGATCGGACATAGCCTAATCGACTCGGTTGTTGATGCTGATTAAGAATATATATGATTTATAGGGTCGGAAATGATTCCTTCACGGAGTTTCAAGCTTCTGAATATCAGTAAAATACCATTTTTTAGTACATTTTTCGATATTTTTATTTGAGTATTTTTTCGAAAAATCAAGATTTAAAAATCTCATAACTAAGCCAAAAAAGCATTAATTTTCATTCGGAAAGCTGTTTTATGCTAGTTTTTAGTAGGTTAATAAATCTGCATACTCAGTTTAAAACGTAAAAAAATTCAATTTTTGGCCAATTTTTGACAATTTTAATGATGTAACCCCTTTCCTTTTTTTGAAAATTCGGAAAATTTTGAAAAAATTAAATTTTGATCGGACATAGCCTAATCGACTCGGTTGTTGATGCTGATTAAGAATATATATGATTTATAGGGTCGGAAATGATTCCTTCACGGAGTTTCAAGCTTCTGAATATCAGTAAAATACCATTTTTTAGTACATTTTTCGATATTTTTATTTGAGTATTTTTTCGAAAAATCAAGATTTAAAAATCTCATAACTAAGCCAAAAAAGCATTAATTTTCATTCGGAAAGCTGTTTTATGCTAGTTTTTAGTAGGTTAATAAATCTGCATACTCAGTTTAAAACGTAAAAAATTCAATTTTTGGCCAATTTTTGACAATTTTAATGATGTAACCCCTTTCCTTTTTTTGAAAATTCGGAAAATTTTGAAAAAATTAAATTTTGATCGGACATAGCCTAATCGACTCGGTTGTTGATGCTGATTAAGAATATATATGATTTATAGGGTCGGAAATGATTCCTTCACGGAGTTTCAAGCTTCTGAATATCAGTAAAATACCATTTTTTAGTACATTTTTCGATATTTTTATTTGAGTATTTTTTCGAAAAATCAAGATTTAAAAATCTCATAACTAAGCCAAAAAAGCATTAATTTTCATTCGGAAAGCTGTTTTATGCTAGTTTTTAGTAGGTTAATAAATCTGCATACTCAGTTTAAAACGTAAAAAAATTCAATTTTTGGCCAATTTTTGACAATTTTAATGATGTAACCCCTTTCCTTTTTTTGAAAATTCGGAAAATTTTGAAAAAATTAAATTTTGATCGGACATAGCCTAATCGACTCGGTTGTTGATGCTGATTAAGAATATATATGATTTATAGGGTCGGAAATGATTCCTTCACGGAGTTTCAAGCTTCTGAATATCAGTAAAATACCATTTTTTAGTACATTTTTCGATATTTTTATTTGAGTATTTTTTCGAAAAATCAAGATTTAAAAATCTCATAACTAAGCCAAAAAAGCATTAATTTTCATTCGGAAAGCTGTTTTATGCTAGTTTTTAGTATGTTAATAAATCTGCATACTCAGTTTAAAACGTAAAAAAATTAATTTTTGGCCAATTTTTGACAATTTTAATGATGTAACCCCTTTCCTTTTTTTGAAAATTCGGAAAATTTTGAAAAAATTAAATTTTGATCGGACATAGCCTAATCGACTCGGTTGTTGATGCTGATTAAGAATATATATGATTTATAGGGTCGGAAATGATTCCTTCACGGAGTTTCAAGCTTCTGAATATCAGTAAAATACCATTTTTTAGTACATTTTTCGATATTTTTATTTGAGTATTTTTTCGAAAAATCAAGATTTAAAAATCTCATAACTAAGCCAAAAAAGCATTAATTTTCATTCGGAAAGCTGTTTTATGCTAGTTTTTAGTAGGTTAATAAATCTGCATACTCAGTTTAAAACGTAAAAAAATTCAATTTTTGGACAATTTTTGACAATTTTAATGATGTAACCCCTTTCCTTTTTTTGAAAATTCGGAAAATTTTGAAAAAATTAAATTTTGATCGGACATAGCCTAATCGACTCGGTTGTTGATGCTGATTAAGAATATATATGATTTATAGGGTCGGAAATGATTCCTTCACGGAGTTTCAAGCTTCTGAATATCAGTAAAATACCATTTTTTAGTACATTTTTCGATATTTTTATTTGAGTATTTTTTCGAAAAATCAAGATTTAAAAATCTCATAACTAAGCCAAAAAAGCATTAATTTTCATTCGGAAAGCTGTTTTATGCTAGTTTTTAGTATGTTAATAAATCTGCATACTCAGTTTAAAACGTAAAAAAAATTAATTTTTGGCCAATTTTTGACAATTTTAATGATGTAACCCCTTTCCTTTTTTTGAAAATTCGGAAAATTTTGAAAAAATTAAATTTTGATCGGACATAGCCTAATCGACTCGGTTGTTGATGCTGATTAAGAATATATATGATTTATAGGGTCGGAAATGATTCCTTCACGGAGTTTCAAGCTTCTGAATATCAGTAAAATACCATTTTTTAGTACATTTTTCGATATTTTTATTTGAGTATTTTTTCGAAAAATCAAGATTTAAAAATCTCATAACTAAGCCAAAAAAGCATTAATTTTCATTCGGAAAGCTGTTTTATGCTAGTTTTTAGTAGGTTAATAAATCTGCATACTCAGTTTAAAACGTAAACAAAATTAATTTTTGGCCAATTTTTGACAATTTTAATGATGTAACCCCTTTCCTTTTTTTGAAAATTCGGAAAATTTTGAAAAAATTAAATTTTGATCGGACATAGCCTAATCGACTCGGTTGTTGATGCTGATTAAGAATAAATATGATTTATAGGGTCGGAAATGATTCCTTCACGGAGTTTCAAGCTTCTGAATATCAGTAAAATACCATTTTTTAGTACATTTTTCGATATTTTTATTTGAGTATTTTTTCGAAAAATCAAGATTTAAAAATCTCATAACTAAGCCAAAAAAGCATTAATTTTCATTCGGAAAGCTGTTTTATGCTAGTTTTTAGTAGGTTAATAAATCTGCATACTCAGTTTAAAACGTAAAAAAATTCAATTTTTGGCCAATTTTTGAAAATTCGGAAAATTTTGAAAAAATTAAATTTTGATCGGACATAGCCTAATCGACTCGGTTGTTGATGCTGATTAAGAATATATATGATTTATAGGGTCGGAAATGATTCCTTCACGGAGTTTCAAGCTTCTGAATATCAGTAAAATACCATTTTTTAGTACATTTTTCGATATTTTTATTTGAGTATTTTTTCGAAAAATCAAGATTTAAAAATCTCATAACTAAGCCAAAAAAGCATTAATTTTCATTCGGAAAGCTGTTTTATGCTAGTTTTTAGTAGGTTAATAAATCTGCATACTCAGTTTAAAACGTAAACAAAATTAATTTTTGGCCAATTTTTGACAATTTTAATGATGTAACCCCTTTCCTTTTTTTGAAAATTCGGAAAATTTTGAAAAAATTACATTTTGATCGGACATAGCCTAATCGACTCGGTTGTTGATGCTGATTAAGAATAAATATGATTTATAGGGTCGGAAATGATTCCTTCACGGAGTTTCAAGCTTCTGAATATCAGTAAAATACCATTTTTTAGTACATTTTTCGATATTTTTATTTGAGTATTTTTTCGAAAAATCAAGATTTAAAAATCTCATAACTAAGCCAAAAAAGCATTAATTTTAATTCGGAAAGCTGTTTTATGCTAGTTTTTAGTAGGTTAATAAATCTGCATACTCAGTTTAAAACGTAAAAAAATTCAATTTTTGGCCAATTTTTGACAATTTTAATGATGTAACCCCTTTCCTTTTTTTGAAAATTCGGAAAATTTTGAAAAAATTAAATTTTGATCGGACATAGCCTAATCGACTCGGCTGTTGATGCTGATCAAGAATATATATGATTTATAGGGTCGGAAATGATTCCTTCACGGAGTTTCAAGCTTCTGAATATCAGTAAAATACCATTTTTTAGTACATTTTTCGATATTTTTATTTGAGTATTTTTTCGAAAAATCAAGATTTAAAAATCTCATAACTAAGCCAAAAAAGCATTAATTTTCATTCGGAAAGCTGTTTTATGCTAGTTTTTAGTAGGTTAATAAATCTGCATACTCAGTTTAAAACGTAAAAAAATTCAATTTTTGGCCAATTTTTGACAATTTTAATGAAAATTCGGAAAATTTTGAAAAAATTAAATTTTGATCGGACGTAGCCTAATCGACTCGGCTGTTGATGCTGATTAAGAATATATATGATTTATAGGGTCGCAAAAGAGTCCTTCACAAGTTACAAGCTTCTGAATAAAATTATAATACCTTTTTTGATTCCATTTTTATTTATATTTTTATGACAATTTTTTTTTACAAATCAATGCTTTTTGTAAATTGTACAACTATATATGTTTGATCTCTTTTCAATCTTAATTGACAATCGTGTTGCGACAAGTAGTTCTCAAGAGTGATTGCTTGTTCCTAGCTTGATAACATTTCTCAATTATGATTGTAGAAACATTTGCCCACGCTGAGCTATGATGAGTTGACGACGGTGCGCAAGAACCTGCAGCGTGATAACGTGGACGTGGACACGGACTATATAAGGCAAACGTGGTTCCCAGTGTACAGAAAGTGAGTGATTGTCGCCCGATGGAGTTGATTTTAAAGCATTTCTTTATTTTGTAGACACTTCCTACAGCAAGCGTTGCAGAGGGCAAAGGATTGTCGCAAGGCCTATTACCTGTACACGCAACAAGGAGCCGAGTGCGAGGTGAGCGGGCTAAGGTAGAAGGTTATCCTAACTGGAGCTCTCTGTTTTATGTGTTGCAGATCTCCTGCAGCGACGTCGTGCTCTTCTGGCGCATCCAGCAGGTGATAAAGATAACGGGCAATGCCTTGAGGCAGCAGGTAATCAATCGGGAGGCGCGGCGGCTGGACAAAGAGATAAAGGCGGTGCTGGACGAGTTCAGCGACGACGAAGAGAAGAAGGCGCACCTGCTCACCGGAAAGCGTGTGCTGCTGGCGGAAGAACTAAGTGAGTAGTGTGTCTAACTTCATAATTGAATTGGTTTTTTAACAGCAAAAGTGCTAACTTCTTCAGTCAAAGTGCGGATGATCCAGGAGAAGCTGGAGGAGTTCATCAACTCACTGAATCAGGAAAAGTAGTGAGTGGAGTGTGCCATGACCAAAGACACATCATCGAGGGGCGTTGCTTAACAGGATCTTACACACATTTCAAATGTTTGTTTCATAGTCACCGCCCAACCCCACTTAGTTAAGCTTACTTTGTGCTGCGAAAGTAATAAACCGATAGCGATCGTTTAGTTTGTATTAATCGGAAATCGTCTTTATTGTTGGATGAATTCGCGTCATCATTTGTAAATGTAAAACAAATCATTATCCGCTTGTAATGTAATTATTATATTGTTGATAAACGCGTATGCTGAGTATGTGGCGGTCCGTGTGTGTGTTGTGTACTCCGTGTTCTCTGTTGTATCGTACAATATATATAAATGCCAGATAGATGCCTCCATCGTCTGGCTGATTGTTTGTTAGCTTTACGTCGGCGAGTGCACTGACCCGATCGGTTGATAAATCTATCTAAGCTATGTATGTAACGAAGTCGAACGTGGTGTGTCTTACAAAAGTAAACAAATGCGCTCTTCCCGTTCTCGTTCTCGTGTCTCCTCCTCCCTATACCTCGTGTTAAATAACTCAACAAAACGATTCTTAACTTGGCAGTCGACTTGTGGCCCAGCCATAGCCATGTGCACAGGAGCTGCTTACGGGCTACATAGTAATAGTATTAATAATGTGTTCGGTTAACCTAAGCCTAGCTGCTCCTCTCTCGTCCTCCCTTAAAGCTTATAGAAACATTAATGTACACTCTCTCCATCCGAAGGCACAACATTACGCTTAAGTCTAATCTTAACGTATCAAGTACTCCGGAACAGGCTTTCGCGTTCTCGCTAGCTAGCTCCCGCTCCTCTGGGCCAAGGACACACCGAAGGGTGGCCGATTCCCCCGGAGATAGTTGTGTGGCTGCGCTGACAAGGTGTTCAGGCTGTCTGGCAGATGTTCTCTTCCTCCGCTAGGCTTCCTAGGCGGCCGGCAGGGGACTGCTCTTCTCGTTGCGACGCTGCTCCCACCGGCTCACACAGGTCAGGGGATAGCAGAGGAAGGCCGACAGCAGGATAAGGCCGCCGGCGAAGTAGAAGGCCATGTCGTAGCTCTTGGTCATCTCGTAAAGGCTTCCTGCAAGGTCGATAATCAATTAGTATTGCTAGAAAGATCTTAGGGATAATGATAACCCACCTGCTATGGGCGTGCCCACCGTGGCTGCCAGGCCCTGGAAGAGCATCAGGAATCCGTAGGCGTTCGTCAGCTTCTCCAGACCGATCAGCTCCACGGCGATCAGGGAACGCAGCGCCGAGAAGCAGGCAATGCAGATGCCGAAGAACAAAGCAAAGGTCCACTGGGAGGCCGAGTTAATCACGACGCCGCTGAAGATGGTAGCGATGCCGCCGGCGGTGAGGGCGAAGTTGTTCAGCCAGAGAGGCTTTACACTGGGGAACGAGCTAATAGAGCCGCACACAATCCTAGCGAAAGTGTTCACCAATCCAATGCCGCCGAGCACCGAGAGGGCCGATGGCTTGTCCATGCCTGCGGCCACAGCGCGCTCCACCAGGAAGCAGAAAGGCACAAAGAAGCCCATCATAGTCAGGAAGCCGCTGAAGGCCAGGCACATGAAGGCGGGTGACTTTAGCAACTCGGTGTCCAGCATAGTGGACAGGGTGCGACGCACTGCCTCCGGGCAGATGCGGCAGCCCTTTTGGCGGTCCTCCAGCATGTCCTGCTTGGTGGGCAGCCGGGTCACGGACATGTGGTAGGCGAGGGAGGTCTGCGACTGGTACTGGGGAATCCTGGTCAGTGATCCGGTGAAGAAGATATCGTCACGGTACATGGGCCTGGAGGATGACGCCTGGCCGTGGTGTGCCTCGTGGGCGGCGGCCGCCGATCGCTTGCCAATGTCCTGGGGTCGGCGGCCGGAGACTGTGTGTCTGCGCGCCTGAATGGTCACCGGCTTGGCCTCCGTCTCCAACAGGTTATCGTTTTCCGCCTCCTCCTCGTTCTCTCCGACGGTCGTCAGCTCCTTGTGCAGGTTGAAGGTCAGCTGCTGGGGATCCCCGTTAGGCGTTGTGGGCTGCGACTTCCTCAGCTGCTTCAGCTCCGTGCCCTTGGTGCTCTGAGCCGCGGTACCCGAGGGCCGGCGCTCCAGGTTCATGCCCTTGAAGATCTCCTGGGCGGTGGGATAATGGTGGCGCTGGGAGGCACCCATGTACGTGTTGTGGGCGGAGTTGGGCATCGAGTAGGCGAAGCGTCCCTCGGGAAGGGGCTTGGTGAAGGCCGCCTGGTGGAGCTGCGGCGTGGGGGCCACGGTGTTGCCGTGTCCGTTTAGCTTGCTCTTCTCCTGCTCGTCGCCGCCCGCCTCGTTGGTCACCGACAGCGTGATGGGCTGGATGGGACGGAAGGCCAGACCAAAGACGGCGCAGGACAGCACGATGGCTCCCTGGATGGCCAGGGTTTCGCGCCAGCCCATCTTCAGCAGGACCTCGGTCAGCGGGGCGAAGACAAAGGTTCCCACACCGGAGCCGCACATGGCCACGCCGGTGGCCAGGGCACGCCACTTCTCGAAGTAGAAGCCGATGATCACCACCGCCGGGATGTAGACCATGCAGAAGCCAATGCCGCCCAGGATGCCGTAGATTAGGAACAGGTACTCCACGCTGGTGGCGAAGTACGACAGCCCGAAGCAGATGGCCGCGAACACGGCTCCCGCCATGGTCACCGGCCGGAAGCCGAAGCGATTCGCCATGGCACTCACGAAGGGACCGGCCATCAGGTAGCAGCCACTCAGGAGCGACGACACGAAAGCCACGTAGCCCTTGCTCACGTTGAACTCGGCCATCAGCTGCTCCTGGATGAGCGGCGAGCAGAAAACGATGCCATCGATCACCGTGCAGCAGAGGAAGGAGGCCACCATCACCACCCAGGCCCAGCCGCTGTCCGGGGGCACCACCACGGCCGCCTCGTCGATCTCCTCGCCCTCCTCCTCATTCTCCTCCTTGATGTTGTCCGGCTGCTTGGATACCAGCGCACTGGCTGCCAGTTCGTCCTGGGACTTGGTCTGCTGTGTGGCCATTTCCTGGAAAGATCGTAAGAATACTGCATCGGATCAGTATGGGTGGGCACCGAAGAGAGAGATCCGCTGGTGGTTACGTTACGCAACTGTTTACCCCGAAAAGCGAGAGTGGCCTTCGCATTGCGCATACGCCCCATGGTTCCTTCTTGTTTATTTCGCTTTTTTGCCACTTTGCATGGATAAATCTATTTATAAATGTCACGTGCCCCGAGCGATAGCCGCATAATTGAACCGGAGGAGCTGCACCTGTACTGGGGTACAGTGCGGGTGGAAAATATAATTACAAAATAGTTGTTTAGGCTTCAAATCTCTTGAAAAGTTGGGTAAAGCTGAAGAAAGGGGAGGAATTTTATGATACAAAATTGCAATTTAGCAATACTTTAAAGAAATCATTAATACTTTTACTACTTTTACTATCTCAACCAAGAGCTGGCTTTCCTAGCTATCTGCATTTATTATTATTTCCCCCAAATATTTCGGGTACTATTGGATGCGCCGCCACTATATACATATGTATCTGTCAGATATCTGCAAAAAGGTGCGTGGTGTGAAAGGCTTTTCGCTGTTTATCACATCGACGTCAATCGGCAGATGGCAGTCAGGGGGGTGCTGATGGGAGGCAGGTGGTGGTGGCGTTCAGTGGGTGGAAGCGGATTGTCAAACGTCAAGAACGATGGCCAATGCCAGGGCCAGGAGTGCGTCAGCAGATCGATTGTCTTGGCCAAAGAAGAATTCGCAATTATGTATTCCAAAAAAGAAACGAACAGAGGAGCGCTGGGGAGATGGAGACGCAGGAGGAGCCTCTGTGGATTCCATATGCCAGGCACATGAGGGGCCTGCTCCGCGAGTACATATTGTGCTGTGGATTTTTGCCCATTTGTTTGATTGCTTTTCTTGTTTGTCCACATCTTGCGGCGGCTAACAAACTCTTGGCCTTGGCAATCGCTATTTTTCGTTGCCTTTATCTAATCTGATCCGCCGCGGGGCTATAAAGTGGATGCTTACATGGACCCGCTGGCCGGGAGCTCGGATAAGATGGGCTCTGAGGCCATGCGATGCGAGGCGATCTTTTGTAACCAAGCACCCCCAGTGATATATTCCCCAAAGATCTCGCTCGGCAAACAAGCTTAGTCAGACCGCTTATCGGGAGCCGGAGAATTGCCAGGATTTATTCTAGCCGAGATTGCATCAGAGATAAACCTAACGCCAACTGTCCGCTAATCGGCGGACTACTGCCCCGCCCGTCGTGTGCATTCCATAAATTAATTGATTATTCCGCCAGATTTCAGGGCTTATCATGGCCCCAGCAACGACTTAACAGGGATATAGTAAAACACACCTGATAGGGGGAACCCTCCGCCCGGCAACGGACTCGGCCCTAACATCTCCACCACCACGTGACCGACTGAACTGGGCCCAAGTTTTGATAATTTCACTTCCTTTACGACCGAATTTCGGCTATATCATTGACCATGCGAATTTATGGGAACCCATAAAGACCAAGCGTGGCGATAACACAAGAGTCTAGTCGGGGCTAAGGCTGTGGCCGGGTATTTGTTTATTGTGCCATCAAAAGTGTTGCGACACCATCCCATCCTCGAGCCAATAACATAATACCGTCCGCTAGCACACCCTGAACCACTCGGGCACTTACCACTCGATCCGCGTTCCTATTTCAGATTTTGTTTTCATTTTCATGCACAAATGACCACGCAGTCCAGGGCCCAGAACCCAGAACTCAGAGCCCAGGAAGGGAGAATCAAGAGCCGAGAACCCATCGAAGGAAGCCCTCCAAGTGCCTCCGCGTAACTGACTTGCCACAGCGACAACAGCCAATGTATAAATAGACATTAGCATTCACTTGTTGCCCCGATCCCATATTGTGGCCACAATATATATCGAAAGCGAAGACGTCTTGGCTCTACAAATTGGCCAAAAGGACGCACCCAGTTTGAGTCTTGATTGCTGTTAATACAACTTTGGCATAGGCACTATCTTAGGGGGTTTGTCATATGCCTAAACAAGATATATATAGAACTACATATATGCAAAAGGAGTTTAGTATAAGAAAGAATAAGCTCTCTAATCCTTTTTAAATAATTTCTATTATAGAAAGAACAGTATGCAGTTAGCGCCACACATCTCGCTTGATATTATGTAAGAGTATCCCATCAGGGAGCTTGGGGAAATCCAGCCTTCATGCTCGTCCGTTTGTTTGTTCTCCCTTGGGTTTGGCCCCACAAAACGGCGGATAATGTGACAAGCCGGCTCCTGTGACCTCCAAGGCCTCGCTCCTAGTTCTGTAAGCTAATCCCGAGGCCAGCAAACAACCCCCATCCATCATTTCATTTTTTTATCTGGTTTCCCGGAGGGGGCGGAGGTCGCGGCAAACAGTTGTCAGCGCCAATTGTGACTGTTGACAGCGCTTAAATTGATGCCCGTCGATTGAATTAATAAATGTTATAGGTAAACACATATGGTCAGAAGAGAGGCGGGATCGGGAGGGGGCCACGGATACCCTCCAGACGCTAAGTCAGACGCAGACGCGGACGGCGAGTTCTTAAGATGTTTTCCTTGCCGCCGGTTTTCCTGTATCGGTATCTGTATCTGCAAGTATGTGCGTTTGTATCTTTATCTTCGACCGTCTCGCTCTCCCTGTGGCGTGTGTGTGCGTACTGCACACACATGTCACATGTTGTACATGGCTCTGTTATTTATAACATGCAACTGTAGGCGTCCTGCCCCTCCTCCTCCTCCTCCTCCTCCTCCTCTCACCATTCCGGCACATCGTGCGTGCGGACCCATTTAGATAGTCCGGTCCCGCCGGTGGACAGGTTCCAAGCCTGGTCGTATCTCAGCGCCGCAATTTGTAGGTACAAGTGAAGCAATCGTTAAGCGACTCTACGCTCAAAATATTAATTAGCTAAGCCGGCAGCCGAAAATGGAGCGAGCGCCCAAGAAGGCTGCGATGGCTCCGCTGTCTGGCATAGAAGTTGCTGCTGAAAATGGAGAGGAAACGCTGACTTGCCAATGCCCTTCTGCCCAAAGATTTTAAATCTAAACTCAGACAAACAATTTAAAACAAGAAAGAAACTAACTTCGGAAAACCGAAGTTTATATTCCCTTGCAGGTTGCAATTGAATTATAGGATCGAATCGGAAATCAATCATAACTAAGCTTTAAATATTCGCATTCTTGGAATCGATATTTTTATATGCTAATTATTTTCGAAAAATCAAAGCTTAAAAATCTCATAACTAAGCCAAAAAAGCATTAATTTTAATTCGGAAAGCGTTCCTATGTTAGTTTTTGTTAGGATATCAAATCTGCATACTCAATTTAAAATTAAAAAAAATTGAGATTTTTGCCAATTTTTGAAAATTTTAATGATGTAACCCCTTTCCTTTTTTTGAAAATTCGGAAAATTTTGAAAAAATTAAATTTTGATCGGACATAGCTAGATCGATTCGGCTGGTGATGCTGATCAAGAATATATATAGTTTATATGGTAGGAAATGATTCCTTCACGGAGTTTCAAGCTTCTGAATAACAGTATAATACCATTTTTTAGTACATTTTGCGATATTTTTATTTGAGTATTTTTTCGACAAATCAAGATTTAAAAATTTCATAACTAAGCCAAAAAAGCATTAATTTTATTTCGGAAAGCTTTCCTATGTTAGTTTTTGTTAGGATAACAAATCTGCATACTCAATTTAAAATTTAAAAGAATTGAGATTTTTGCCAATTTTTGAAAATTTTAATGATGTAACCCCTTATCAAATTTTCAAAAAATGGAGAAAATTTCGAAATTTTTTTTTTCAACCGGGCATGGCTAGATCGATTCGCCAGTTTATGCTGATCAATAATATATATGATTTATAGGGTCGGAAAAGAGTCCTTTACAAGTTACAAGCTTCTGACTGACATTAAAATACCATTTTTTCAGTCGATATTTCTGTATATTTTTATGACATTTTCTTCGTCAAATCAAATTTTAAAAATCTCATAACTAAGCCAAAAAAAGCATTAATTTTAATTCGGAAAGCGTTCCTATGTTAGTTTTTGTTAAGTTAATAAATCTGCATACTCAATTTACAATTTAAAAAAATTGAGATTTTTGGCAATTTTTGAAAATTTTAATGATGTAACCCCTTTCCTTTTTTTGAAAAATCGGAAAAATTTGAAAAAATTAAATTTTGATCGGACATAGCCTAATCGACTCGGCTGTCGATGCTGATCAAGAATATATATGATTTATGGGGTCGGAAATGACTCCTTCATGGAGTTTCAAGCTTCTGAGTGAAATTAAAGTACCATTTTTTCAGTCGATCCCTAGGAGCGTCTCTGAAACAGATCTCTTTAGATATTCCCCCAAAGCAGAGCAACTCCAAGTCTCCGCCGGGCACTCGTGTCACCACTTCAAGTTGGCCCCATTCCGGAATAAGATGGCAAACACTTCGGGGCAAGCAGAAGCAGCAGCTGCTGTCACGTCAAGTTCATCGCACGGCCTTTCACCCAGCGGCGGAGAAGAGCTCCACTTGGGGAGTAAGCCAAGGAGCAGTGCTTGGCGGGAAGTATGCGTCTGTTTGGGGCGTTGACACAGTTAGCTATCATCTCATGCGGGGTGCCGCTGCTAGATCCGTCCTCTGGTGCACTGACCACCACTATCGGCATGAACAAAGGCCACCGCCGCCGCGACAATTAGTGGAGCGATCAATGGTCGCCGGGGTCTGAGCTCCGCTGCTCCCTTCGGGCGGAAGTAGAGCATGGTATTCGTAATCAATTAACATGTTCAAATCATGGAAAATAAGTGCAAGTCGCGCAATTATTACCCTCAAATCGAACTGAAAATCGAGCAAATGGAAATCGAGAGTCGTGATTCCGTGTGTTTGTCGTCCGTTTATTGGGTTATCTGCACGTGGCTGCGTCAGCAGGAGGAGGCTCCTCCTCTCATGACTCCCTCCGGCCCCCGGAGACCAGTTTCCAGCTAAGCTAAGCGGGGATTTGTTCTCGATTCGACCCCGACATTGGCGCCAAAAGCGGCTGCTTTCCGGACTGATCTGATAAGCAAATCAAGGAAACAAACAAACTGCAGTAAGCTGCACTCTAAAATTGGCTTAATCTGGCGTAAATATTTACACAGCGATTATCGATCACCGATCGTTCACTCGCCCGTTCGTGCTGTGTAGATTGTTGTGGAAAAATTTCCACAGACTCTCGGTGCTGTCTGGGTTTTCCAATAGCAAATACCGAAAAAGAATACCCAACCAAGTCCTCACGCAAGCGCACTCGAGCATGCCCGTGCCGGAGAATGAGAAGAAACCCAGGCGGCTTCGACGAGAATGCTGAATGGGAAAACTCCACCACCTCTTATTTGGCAATGAGTCTGGGGCTGGGAGGTGGGGAGGAGGAGGGAGGTAGCCATTGTAAATGCAGAAAACATGTTTCAAGATTTCTAATTTATATTTTACACAGCGAAAATAAATCTAAGAAGCTGGGCACTAGTCTGGGAAATCAGTTGCCAATGTATCTTTAAGATACTGTTAAGATCACTTTAATATATTGATTAAAACTTGGATTTCTAATAATTCGCTGAATCATAATTGTTCTCCGTGCACCCAACTCCTAATTAACCGAAAAATATCGAAAAATACTTGCCTTTGGCTCAGAATTAAAATCAGACTCTGAATCGAATTCGGAGTCGGATTGATGATTAATTATAGAGCCGGGCAATTAGCTCGGTGGCGGGGTGGAGTCGTGGGGAGGAGTCGTGAGAGGGGGGAAATTGGGTCATTGGCATCTTGCAGTTCTAATGCTTCCAACCCGCGTCACGGCCCATTGATATGAATATGGATGTGGCTGTGGCTATGACAGTGGATGTGGATGTGGCTGTGGCTGTGGCTTGGACTTTTCGGTGTCTCTGACTTGATTTCTTGATTTCGTCGACAGCTGTGGGATCTACCATTATCACTTATTCTCGGCTCTCGATTTGTTTTGTTTGCTTTTTGCCGGCAAGCAGCAACCGGTTGTAAGATAAATCGCAACAAAAGCCACGCGCAAAAGCCCCAGAAGAGGGGCGGAGGAGAAGCCTTGGGTTTTGGCCAAAAAATCGATCGCTGACTCACTCACTAAAGGCGTGTCAAATCGGCGGAGATAAAGCCATAATTGATATGTGGCTAATGATGGCAGAGCTGAACTAAAATCTATCTGCATTTGCATAGCCAGGCAGCAGGTGCAAATACTCTCGGGGGGTCTGTCTAACTGGTTAGTCCACTAAAGAAATTGAATTATCAACTTATAAACATAGGTTTTTGACATGAAATAAACTCATTAGAAGCTGAATTTAATTTCCCAAAGAAAGCTTAGATTATTTAACATAGTGGCTAGAATTAGTAACTGCATTTAAAAAATTATTTTTACTAGAAATAGATATGTTCCTAAGAAATTGGTTCATTTCCCCCTGAAGACTTAGTATCGATCTAAACGTAAGCTGCTTTTGTTCTTTGTTCAAGTTCAGGGAGGAAAACCCAGTGGGGGAAAACAAAGCGGCAACAAAGAGGGCTGAAAACTGCGAAATGGCGTTGCATTGCAAAAGCCGCCTTTTTTCCGAACTTTTTCCTGGTATCGATGCCGGGGCTCTAACCCTTCTTGGCCAAGTGAAGGAGAACCTGGAACGCGCGCGCACTTTTGCCGCATGTCGCTGGCTGTGTGTTTTGACCAAAACCCGTTTTGAGCCCAGTTAAGGAGGAGGAGGAGCAGAGAGAGGGACAGAGAAAGGGTGTTGTTTGGCTTGCCTGGCTTACCTCCAAGAGAAGTATCGATGCGGCGTGTCTTGTGCTGCAGCCAAAGATGTGTCCGAGTGTCGGTTGTGTGTGAGTGTGTTTTTTAGAGTCAAAGTTCTGCTCTTATTTTTGGCGCGCTGCAAAGAATTTGATTTTATTTTTATTTATTTGTATTTTCGTGTGCTTTTTCGAGAAAGCGAAAGCGAATCGAACAACGCGCGTACCCCGCCGACACAGTAAAAGCGAAAGTTAAAAGTCAACGCGGCGACGCGTAGGAAACAACACGCTTAAAAATACTTCTAGGCTATATGTATCAGTATCTGATTATACATATGTTTATATATTCGAAGCGAACCGAACAGCACCGCACTGAGCACAGAGCACAGAGCACCGAGCACCGAGAACTGGCAACTGGGAACCGAGAGCAAAAACGGAACGGAGGAGCAGCATATGTGCCAACTACATATATGTACATATATTCTGGTGGAGCATACAAAATTGTGCTGCTTCGATACGGATTCGGGTTTTCAAGTGCCAGGGCTTTGTAGGGTATTAGTTGCTTTACTTTTCCTCTGCCTTATTTTCGGAGTTTTCTGTCGAAGTAACACTCAGTGGCGGCTTCCGCTGCGTATTCCTGCTGATCGCCTCATGAACTCGATGCGAGCGACGCGACGGACTAAAGATAACTAAGGGAAATCAGAATGTGTTGGCAGTATAAACCGCGCAGCAGAAAGCAGCAACAGCAGCAGCAGCAGCAGCACCGGCAGCAGCAGCGGCAACACACACACAGCGGCAGCCACAGCCTGCCTGCGCAAGTGAGCGTGTGTATCTGTGTGCTCTCCCTGGCGGACGGTGTGTGCGTGTTCCCTGCTGGCTGGCTGGATAGAAGGCGCGTTCTGAATGGGATTCGTTCTCGATCTAATCCGAACTAATCCCCGAGGTCCGATCGCTCCCAGAGAGAGCGCGAGTTGCGCCGGCCAGAGTGCTCTCAAAATGGCTCCATGGAACGCACCAATCCGTCGTATACGCAATGTGGGCCAACAACTAGTGTTGCCGCTCCGCTCTCAGCACTCCCAGCGCTCGTGTGTTGACTCTACGTTTATGTTTCTGTTTCTGTTTCGGTTTCGGGACCTGGGAGTGTTTCTGTGTCGGCTTCTTCGGTTCCCTCTCTGGCCTTTTTCCATTTTTTGGGACTTTTTCCAGGGAAAAGAAACCACACTTACTACACATAACGATGCACTGAGAATATCAATTGATATAACTATGTTTTTTAAAGCAAATTTCATCAAATAACATGGCATTTTAATATAAATGTAACTCAAATCTTGGAAATCTTATTTATTATTGAGAGAGGAAAGACTGGCATAATCTCTAATCTCTAGCATAATCTTTAAACATAAGAAAATCGATCTTGTCTTGCAATTTCTATAAAATGTATTTCTTGGCGGAGAAGTCAACATATTTTCCAAATTCCGACAGCAATTTTAATAGCTGGCCCAGGTATTGTCTGCCAGTGTATATACATATCGCTACATATCACACACTGCGTTCCCGCACAACCCGGAGGTGGATAACTCGTGTGTGAGTGTTTGCCCTCGTGCTGCGGACGCTCTGTGTGTGTGTGTGGGCCTTTTGGGCCTTTGGCTTTTTCCACTCTACAGAAGAGATAAACTGAGAAATGTGAATGGAGCTCATTCACTGGCCGAGTTGGGGGAATTGCCTGTCACAGAAATAAGTCTCTGGGCCCATCAGCAGGTCTCTGGGAGAACAGGGAACACGGAATTCTGGCACCTTTCGAAATTGTTTCCAGAAATTATGAAATTGTAGCAACGCTAGATCGTTAGATGAACCTGGAGAGAGGTGGGTAGTCGTAATTAGCTAATCGCTGGCAAAACCGAAAGTCATGCGCTGACTTGAATTCATTAGAAGGTTCATGAACCGCGAGTATTTACAAAAAAAAAGAGTGGCAAGCAATTGAAGTGGGTATTATGCTTTTATCAGTCTGGCATTTATCCGGTTGCGGTGGCTCTTTATCATCGAGGGGAACCTCGAACTTTGGTCCCCACTGACTTCCCTTCCGAGTACAAACCAGTCAGTATCCGAAATCTGGAATCCGAATTCCGCTTTTCAGTTAGTTTTTCCCTATCGCATCGACCAATCATCGAACTGCGCGCTGACTTTGAGTTTTGATTGATAAGCCGACGCCTCCGGCCGGTCCCCAGTTCCCCGAGAACCCCTTGCTGCAAGTGATAAGCCCCCGAAATTATATGGCCCTGGGTGGCACGTCATAAAATAATATTAGATTAGACAAATTAAATTCTTTTTTCAGCATTGGCGGCAGGCGGCCGGCGGCCGGCGGCAGCCAGCCCAAGATCTTACCTAACCTGGCCCGGCCGGATTTAGTCAATAATCTAATCTCGCATTAATACGGCGGGGCATAAATAGTATGTGCTTGGAGGCTAGGTGCAGTAAAAACATGCTTACATAATTGATTTTCCCGTTTAGATTCCCATTTCCCAGTTCATTCAGAGCCCAGATCCCATTATCAATTTACGCAGCATCTGCGACGTTGCGTTTGTTTTCTGCCAGCAGCAGCATCCGAGTCCCTATCTATGCAACGATTCTGCTTATCACTGCAATGCCAGTTTCAGTCATGTGAGCATGGATCAGCACAAAATGCGTATTTCGAGCAAATAAAAAATATTCATATATGTAAAACCGCATCCCCGCTGATTCCAGAGGTAAAGCGAATGCCAAAACCATGAGTCATTCATTCAAAATTTGGATATCGCAAAGAGGTAACAAGCTTTTAAGCGGCTGACGCATTTTTTTGGGAGTTTGACTTATCACAAGTACATATACAAGGGGGTTTTTGAAAGAAACAGATTAGCTTATATTTAAATTTAAATTTTAATGCATTAATCCATATCCATATAGGTATCGTCTTTTTTAAAATTCAGTTCAAATTCAGGGCTGCATTTATTTTCGGGGCTATCGCCCGATAACGATAGACCCGCTGTAACGGTTCTATGCGCGTCAATACAGCAACGATAGCAGAAAATATGGCGGTTATTTTAATTTTTGATATACACATATTCTATACGTGAAGCGAGCGACAAAGGGTAGATAGATTCTATTTTAGAAAATTAAGAAATCCATAATCTACTTGTTGAAACATTTAAGAATCTTCTTGTTATGATGATTTCTTTAAGATAGCTTCCTGGATTTCGGCAAAATGAAATATCATTCAACAAACTAAATTAAGAAATCACTTATTTATCTAAAAAACAACCAAAAGGGTTTGACGGAAAAATTCTTCCTGTTACCATGACACTTTCCTTACCCATGATAATAAAACAAATTCCATACGTCGTCCTTGACAATGATCCAAACGGACGCCTTGGAGATCTAGTGTTCCTTGACCAAACAAGCTCTGCGAATCGATGTTTCACCACACCCTTCGGCTCAGTCTGAGAGTTCTCTAGATTGAGAACACATATTTTCTGGAATTAGTGAAAAAATAAAACTAGTTAGTAATTCTTTAGTAACTTTTCACATACTTTGCGATACACCATGGCGTTCCATTCGGTGGTCACGATGGAGAAGCCGATGCAGCACATCTCGCTGACGGACTGGTATGCCCGAGTCAACCAGATGCGGAACATTGCAGATGCACGGCGGTCTGATGCCTTCGCCATCCGTCACTCATCTCGATCGTTGAGGAATGAGACCAGGATCGAGGGCGATTGGGCCAACTATGAGACCAATGAGACACTGACCGATCGGTGAGTTGGAAGAGGGGATGTTGGAGGCGTCAATCCTGAGATTAATATTCGGAACTTAGCATCTCCGAGCTGAATCGCTGGCGGGATATCCTGGAAAAGTCCTTCGAAAGAATCGTTCGTGAGATCGACATGCTGCAGGAGGAGAAGAATGCCACAGAACGGGAGCTGGAGGCTTTAACGGGGCCTATTTCCGTGATTGCCGAGTGCCTCACCATGCGCGACGGTCGCCTTGGCTCGGAGATCACCTACGACGAGGCCGACACGGAGATCAAGAACGAGCTGGCCGTGCTGGAGAATAACCAGCGGCTGCTGGCAGACCGCTGCCAGAAGGCATGGGAGAAGCTCTGCCGGCTGGAGGAGGTGCGCTTCAAGATTGGCCTTGAGATTGAGAACAAGGTGGAGGCGGTGCAGCTGGACAAGTCGCAGTTGGCCCTCGATCGCAACTCGGCGAATATTTCCTATAAGCCGGATGCCACCAGGAACCCAAAGAAGTAAGTTATTTCCAAGCTTACTCCAAAGTCCTCCTTTCTTACGTCCATCACTGCCCAGTTCCTGCTCCTATGAAGCCTGGCTAGAGAACGTCAAGAACATGAAGCTGCTGGCAGAGAACGAACTGGCCGACACGTACGCCATCCGGGAGGCCCTGTTCGTTTGCCGCGAGAAGGCCCGCAACATGCTGCAGTCGCAGCAAGACCGGGCCGAGCACACCATTCGCAAGCGGATCTTCGAGACGCAGCGGGCCAGAAACGAACTGGAGTGGCAGCAGCTGAAGATGAAGGAGGAGATGGAGAAGGCGGTGTGCGAGATTCGCATCTCGGAGCAGGCGCTGCGCGACAAGACGGATGCCTTAAAGCTGGCCGAGACGCGCTTGGAGAACCGTGCCCAGCGCTCTGGCATGGAGCTGTGCATGGATCAGGCCCACGACATGCTCTGCTTGGAAGTGGAGAAGTTGCGCGAAATCCGTCGCCGGCTGATGGCCAAGATCGATGAGAGCAAGAGCAACTTCAATTTGCTGGAGGAGCACGGCAAGCGCATCGACACGGATCTGGAGAACAAGCAGCACTCGTTGATGACCGACATTCGGGCCCTGGATCTGCGAATGCGCCTGAGGGGCGGCGAGTTCGGCTCCAAGGTGATAAGTGGCTCGCAGACGGACAGGAACATCACACTGACCCGCATGGAGAACGAAATCCCCAAGGATTAGACTAGAGCTAATCACTTGTATTCCATTTATTCCCTGACTTTAATTCTGCGTTTTCATCACTTGTGCAAAATTTTTGTGAGTAAACAACATTCCTACGGCCTTCTGGGTTTAAAACTAAAGTTTAACTCGCCAAGACGGGGCCTGAAGTCCGTGCTCCAATCTAGGCTACTAATAGCCTCCTTTGTAGACCTGGGAAAGTGTACACCTTGGCGCACAAACATGTCCCACTTGACAAACTCTCCGGGCGTGACAGGCTCACTGGGGCCAGTGCTCACTATGGATTTGGGACTGCTATCGTCTGTTAACTGCCAGTCCACCCACAGGGCCACGCCATTGCAGCTACCGGTGCTACAAAAGAGAGAGTATTACAAGGTGGATTTAATTTTTTAGTAATTTTAGGACTCACTGCTTCCACTCTATGCTGCCTTCCAGGTGGTGCTCCTCACTGAAATTGGTAAAATCCACGCTGAGCACTTGCTGGGGTGGGGCCAGGGCCCGACAGGGATACTCCCACAAGGGTTGGGCCTCCACAAGGGACACTGCCTGCTCAGCGGATCTCTTAAAGAAATAATTACAGATAAAACCCTCTCACAAATCGCACCTTCAGTGCGACTCACCTCTACCATTTCGTCGAAAAAATGCAGATCGAAGCCCTCGCAGCTCCCTATGGGCGCTCGAATCTTGTGCAGATCCAGGAACTCCACCGGCAAGGCATAGATTTTGGCCGAACTGGGCGAGATCCTTACACCGGCCGACAGCTTATCCTTTATTTTCAACAGCAGAGATCCAAAGTAGAAATTGTCCCACGGCAGGATGGCAATTATAAAGTACGGTTCCGCAAAGATGTGTGTGAGGCCGGCCAACTGGGACGTCTCCAGTTCCTCCAGCTTATCCACAAACTCCACGTTCTTCAGCTCGTTGTGCTGCACGATGGACTCCAGCAGGCGGCGCGAGAAGCGATGCGGTTCGTGGAGCTGCACAGAGGCCGCTCCCAAGGCAGAGCTCGCCAGGCCCAGCAGGCAACCGTTGCCGAGGACCAGCACACGGGACTGGCCCGCCTCTAGGCTCTCCTCAAGGTAGCGCAGGTAGCGCTTGTTGCGCGGCGACTGATTCATCTGGCCAATCCGGCTGCGCGAGTAGGTCATGTGCAGGTCACAGGAGCATGTGTGCCGCCGTACCGCCTTATCGGGCTTCTCCTCGCGCGCATCAAACCACAAGGAGTACTCGTCATGGTGGCAGCTCAGGTGGAAGGCCTGGCCCGCCTCAAGTAGATGTAGCGGTTTCGGTATGTAGTAGATGGCCTGCATCCAGTGATCCCGCCAAGGCACCACGTTGGGCAGCGGCAGGTCCTTCCCCTTGGAGGCCAGCTCCTTTATATCCGGATGCGCCCAGTAGGGAGCGCAGCTAAGCAGGATATCCCCGCCGTCGTCCAGGTGAATGTCCCACCAGTAGAAGACAACCTCGGCGGCTCCCGGCTGCTTGGATTGTAGCCGCAGCAGCTGCTGCCGCTGCTTCTCGCGCGGCGCCTTCCTCTGAAAGTCAAACTGGAAAATCTCAACAGGATCTGTGAGGGGACGGAAGCTGGACGGTGGCAGCTGCGACAACTGAACATCGTGCAGCGCTGCCTCTCCCTGGCAGGCCTTCAGCTGCTCCGGCGGACGCAGCAGCGGTTCCCCGTCCAAGTTGGGAAGCGTCTTCAGGCTATTCCACTGTGCTGCCAGTGGGGTTTGGGCCACCTGGGCGTAGCAACGAGCGCGGGCGGGAATACAGAGGGCATCCTCGGTGAGCAGCTCGTCGTGGGCATGGTTATAAATGCTGATAGCTCCCTCGCCGATCAGCTCAGTGTCCAGCAGCTCAGCCACCAGCAGATTGGCCTTTCGCGGCATATCCTTGCCTATGAGGATATCCGTGGAACGCTTCCGTATGAGGCGCACCTTGTCGCCGGCGCCGTTCGCCGCTAGAATCTTCTCCGCACAATTGGCCATTGGCAGAAAGGCCTCGCAGGCGGTTACTGTGTCCGCTCCCGCATCCAGAGCCATCATGGAGAGGATCCCCGTCCCGGTGCCAATGTCCAGGACGTGCACTTCCCTGCCGGCGGACCGCATTTCCCCGATGGTCTTCTTCAACGCCGCAAAGTACTTTTGGTTGCGCTCCCAGTCGTGCAGCATGTCGCCGAATCCCGCGTTGGCCACCTCCTGGTGGTAGTCGTAGTCATCTTCCCGCTCCTGCCATGTGTTCTCGCCGGTTATGGGGTTTATTACTTGCGAGAAGCAGGACATTTTGCGCAAAAAACGTGATTTGAAGAGATTCCTTAACATTAAGCATGAAGACACTTTATGAAAGCAATTTTTTTTTGTTGAGTGTAGAGCCAGTGTTGAAAAATAAGCTAGATCTAGCCTAAAATGAGCTAAACTGGCAACACTGCTTACCGCTGTCGCCTCGTACATTGGCATCAGTGTTCCCAGCTTAGTTTATTTTAAGCTAGATCCAGTAAATTTAAAAATTAAATTATTAACGAACTCAAAAACTTGTGAAGCTGCTCTAAAATTAAATTCTAAGGATTAAATAATTTACATTTAATGCTTAGAATTTAATTTCCATTATCTTTATAATTATAAATATTATGAAATGAAAGTAATCCTAATTATATATTTTAAAAAATCTCAAAAGAATTTTAGAATTTATTGAATTACCCACGAATGAATTAGAAACACTTTACTTTGTTTTTTTTTACATACAAACGTTGCTTGTTTATTTCACTGTACGTTCTTGTTTGTTGAATATGCATATAATGTTTTTGCGCTTCTTCCACTATTTTTCCGCTCCGACCGATCGCCCGATCGTCGTCGCTATATAACTTACGCCCCGCTTAACGATCTAAGTGAATCCGTTGCTGATTTTTAATTATTTTATATATATTTTGATCTCGAGTCAATGCCGGCTTGTATGTATATTGAATATTCTGGTTGTATATAAGTGTATAATATATATATTTAATTTAATACATAAAAATTTGCGCTCATCGCTGCGCCTCGTTTAAAATAGTTTACGTGTGTCGTTCTTTTTTTTAATTTCTTTAATGTTAAATTGTTGCCCCATTGTTGGTTTTGTTGCCGCAATGCAAAGATCATATATAAAAATACAAAAAATCATAACATTTACATACACACATCGACGACCAAGCCATATACATATAACTAGGTGTTTATCGCATTATAATCTATATCTTCTGGTTCATACACACGTATATATCGAACACAGTCAATATATGTATAATATATATGTAAAATTATCGCTTTAAATTACAAAAAATTAAAATGTATATATGCATTCGAATTATACACAACTACTAACTCTCTCTCTCTCATCATTATAAATAAGATTTTTGTTTCACTTAATAAACAATTTCACTTCGTTTTGTATGCCTTAAGAACTAAACTCTTCTCTCTCTTCGTTTCCGGTTTCCTTTCCCCATCCTGATGCTTCTTACTCGTCCGTTTCCGCTTGGCCTGCTTTTACATATCATATATCATTCAATAATTTCGCTATTTAAGTCTTAGATCGTATAATGGAAGTTGAATTGGTACGCACATGTTCAGAATCCGGCATTTACTTGGGTTGGGAGTTTACATTAGTATTACTTTTTAGTATATATATGTTGTATATATATTTTGTTTTAAGTGTATAATACGCAGCAGTCAATTGTTTAATTTAGCATTCTAATTTTTCTTCGCTGTATTCGCAGGGTTTTGGGATTATTCTAGTTCATGTCTGAGTCCTGAACACCACGCTCAATTCCGCTTTGAACTTGTGTTGTGATTTCTTTGCTGATTTTTTACTGAAGACTTTAGCTGGTTCTTAAATTGAGTCGTTTTTTTAATGAGATCGTGTGCTTAGGAAAATGTTGTGGCTTTTGTTTTGTTTTTGCTTTTTGGGGGAAATGCGCATTGTTTTGGATGACAGACTGGTGGAATTTGTGGAATTCTTTGTCGTCGTAATACTAGTTTCCCCTTAGGTTTTAGGTATTAATGAGTATGTCCATATAAATATATATATACACATATATAATAAACTGTATATATATATGTATATGCTTTTGTTGTATGAGTTTAGAGATACGTTCCAAGTTCAATTACAAACGTTGTTCATTTTGATTTTTTCTTTTTTGGGTACGAAACATAGAGGAAATCTCATAACAAACGAAAGAGAGTGGGTAGGGTCAAAGGATAATCTAAAGAATAAGACGCGTAGCGCCATACGATTTGCAAATCAAACTTATGAACGCTACATATCTTATCCTTTAAATTATCTTTGGTTAGGGGGATACATACGATACCGATTGCAAGCAATTATCTTTTGTTCTCACACTAAAAAGTTGGCTTAAAAAAGACTTATATATGCAAAGAATAATGTACAACAGGGGTTTGAGTTATTAGTTACGTAACTTGGAAAAGTCGGTTTCCTTCCAGTTTGAAATATATAATTACTTTGACTAAACGCTTATCTCCACCTCTCGGCATTTGTGTTTTTGTTTGTGTTAACCTAGAGCAAGTGCATCATAAGTATGCGTATTCTCTTCCTCGCTGACCGATCCGTCAACATTCTGGCAATGTTGCGAGCCTCGATCATCGAAATACTTTGCGAATGTCTTAAATTACACCTCGGCTGCCTCTGCTCTGCTCCTCTCCTGACTCCCATCCTGATCTGCCAGCGCACTTGGTGGGAGTTGAAGCGGAGCTGCGGTGACCCGTTTGGCGCTTAACGTAAAAGTACTTTGATCTATCTGCGATTGAACTCCGATTTGATAGCTACCAAAGAGAAGGAAACAATAAGTAATGGGACAAACAAAGTTTTACAAATATTTTCCTTACCATCTATGATCTCGTTCTTGACCTTCTGGATCTCCAGTCGCATTTCGCGCACTATCTCAGCCTTCAGTGTGTCCAGCTCGCCATTTGACAGCGCCAGCGACAGGCCATCGCCATTGACCTGCTTCAGGGATCAGAGATTAGAATCCCCTCCATATAATTCTGGATGCAATGGAAAACCCACCTTGAGAATGGTCTCCTCGCTGGCACTACCGAAACGCTTTCGCATGGGTCGTGGCGATTCGCCGCCGCTATTCGTTGTGTTGCTACCAGCTCCTCCGCCCGAGCTGCCATTCGCTCCCCCATGGCTTGCAGATCCATTGCCAGCGCCACCACTCAGCTTGTGGGGCAACGTATTGGACTTCTCCCAGGGTCGCTGCTTCACCTCGGGTTCTGGCTCGGGCTGCGGAAGATTATTTAGGTTAGGTAAAGAATTTTTCAAAAGTTAACGGCCTACTCACATCCTTCTTCTCGGCTTGGGCGCGTCGTCTGGCCAGCGTCTTGGCCATTTCGTCCATCATCGAGGCCATGCCATTAGAGCTGCGTCCAATGGTGCCATAGTTTCCACTGCCTCCGCTGGAGGTGCTGCTGCCACTGTTCTCTGGCGCAGACGTGGTGGACTGTAAGCAGTAACAAGGATTTCGCTTAGTAAAGATCACAATGGATCATAGAAAAATATATATATATATTATCCCCTTTCTATACATAGTTTATTTATAAACTTCAACTGGAAACAGAAATAATGAAAGATATCGATACATTATAGATAATATTTTTCACCTATATTAATATATTTACGAAATTCCTTATTAATTTCAATATTCTAAACGCCGTTAACTTCTATCGATATATGTATGTTCCCAGATGGAATAATGTCCTTGTAGGGTATTATAATTTCAGTCAGAAGCTTGAAACTCCATGAAGGAATCATTTCCGACCCTATAAATCATATATATTCTTGATCAGCATCAACAGCCGAGTCGATCTAGCTATGTCCGATCAAAATTTAATTTTTTCAAAATTTTCCGAATTTTCAAAAAAAGGAAAGGGGTTACATCATTAAAATTGTCAAAATTTGGCAAAAATCTAAATTTTTTAAAATTTTAAATTTGGTATGCAGATTAATTAACCTAATAAAAACTAACATAGGACAGCTTCCCGAATTAAAATTAATGCTTTTTTGGCTTAGTTATGAGCTTTTTAAGCATAAATTTGGTGAAAAAATTGATGATTGATGATCTTTCAAGGTTTTAGTGTAGTTTTTGTTTCCCTAATGCTTAATTTGAATTATTTATTTACAAAAATGCAAACTTACCTTATTCTTTTTGAGCTTGAACTGTTGCAGCTGCGAGGCCAGCGAGCCCATGAGATCAGCCTGGGGATCATCCTTCTTGGGCGCTCCACCCAAGCCTGGTGGTGGAGGCGGCGGAGGGGGAGCTCCCGGGCCTCCTGGCCCACCTGGCGGTGGAGGTCCGCCGCCCATGGCTGGCGGTGCGGGCGGTGCCGGCGGCTGTGGTGGCGGCGGTGCGCCATTGAACATCTGTGGCGGCGCTGGCGGAGCACCCGGTGCTCCCCCAAAGCTGGGCGGCGGCGGGGGCGGAGCAGGAGCAGGCGGTCCGATCGGGCCGCCGCCGCTTTGGCTGCTCATGCGATTGAGCGGCACCTGACCGGGCTGCTGCTGCTGCTGTGACGGATTCATGGGCGGCGGCATGGGCACCTGGCCGTAGGGATTCTCCGCTTGCTGTTGGGGCGGGGCTCCTGGCGGCCCACCGTAGCCCGGACCAGGCATCGCGGGCGCCTGAGGCGCCTGTGGATGCGCCTGCGGCATCATCTGCTGCTGGCTGGCATATACCACGCTGTTGGCACTCGCCGAGCTGGGCAGGTGGCCGGGCGGGCCCACCATGTACATGCCGCCGTTCTGGAGCGGCGGCGGCTGTGGCGCCTGCTGCTGCTGCTGCTGGGGCTGCTGCTGTGTTGGGTATTGATGCACAGTGAGATTGGGATTAGAATTGGAGAGCACGTAGTGGGGCTGCTGGTACTGCTGGTGGTAATGGTGGTGCGGGGTTTCGGGGTTTTCAGTGGATTCAGAGTCAAGTTCAGGTTCAGGAGCAAGCCAATTTGCGAATGAAATGAAACAGAAATACCGCATGAGGACTGTGTGGGAGATGGGGCGAGGTTAAGGCCGTCGGCACTCACCACCTGGTTGGGCGCATAGCCCGCCTGGACCTGGACCATCTGCTGGTACTGCTGCGGCTGAAACTGTTGCTGCTGCTGCTGCTGGGGCGCCTGCTGCTGTTGCTGCTGGGGTGCCGGCGGTATCTGTGGGTTCACCTGCTGCGGCAGGCCATTCGGAGTGGGTCCATTGCCGGTGGGTCCGTAGTGGGAGCCCGGCTGTCCCATCTGCTGCGCCTGCTGCTGCTGCTGCTGCTGTTGCTGCTGGGGCTGCGGTGCCGGCGGGGCGCTGAGGGAATTCCTTTTTGGGTGAGCAAAGGTTTGTCGATACATGGGTATGGAATCAATGAGTGATGTGATCGATGAGGCACGCTTACGGCTACGGTCATAAGGGTTGGGGTGCTCATGCAGTTAAATCTATTATATATTTAATTTACTCTTCTTTACTTTCTGCTCTTTAAAACATGGTTGGCCTAATTTATTGCTGCTTCGCTTGTGCATTGCAGGCAAAATATGAAAGAACACAGTCCAATTAATCTATCCATTCAGAAATCTCAAGCTTAATCTGTAGAATCTGCAATAATCATCTCGTTATCCATT
Source organism: Drosophila bunnanda (assembly GCA_035046265.1). Lineage (NCBI taxonomy): Eukaryota > Metazoa > Arthropoda > Insecta > Diptera > Drosophilidae > Drosophila > Drosophila bunnanda. Next base: position 548,585 of record JAWNOB010000029.1, read on the forward strand.
ACATTTAATCATTTGAGTGTCAGTTAAAACATAACTCCTTCTTATAAAAGTGTTAAATAATGTAGTTCCTCCCATCTAAATCCCAATTATTACAACTAAATGACTCCTCCTTACCTGCTGGTGCGATGGTGACCCTGGGGCGTCGGCGGGCTCTGGGGGATGCTGTTCTGGTTCGTCTGCGAGGTGGGCGTCTGAGCTGAGGGCGTGGTGTGGCCGCCAATGCCGTTGTTTTGCCGCAGAATAGCCGCATCCTCGCTGGTCATCGTGCGGTATCCCATATCCTCCTCATAGCCATTCCCATTGGTGGGCTGGCCACCCGGATTGTTGGCCACCCGGCCGCTGAGCACCTGAGAAAGGGATTAGGAAGTTAATTTTTAAGATAAACTCTATTTTTTAAGAGCAACTCACATCCAAGGCATGATGCATGGCCCTGGCAAAGTTTTCCGCATCACTTTGACTCGAAAAGTTCAGCCCGTAGACGTATTTGGAATCGCGCCACTGATGGAAGGTGGCCGTGGCCTGGTTGTACTTCAGTCCCTTGAGTATGGAGCAATTGATCACCACCTCGTGGTCCTGGAGCTTCCGCCCCACCACACGGAACGTGTTGTTCTGCTGATGGTGATAGATCTGCACCTTGCTCAGTCCGGACGAAGTGCCTGAGGGCACCCACTTCTTCTGGTTGTCATCGTACACCATCACGGAGGCCCTAGCCCCGATTATGCTCTGCTCACTGGAAGGAGAACAAACACAGAGTTTGATTAGAAAGAGTATTCAAAGGGAGGTCTTTTTTAGGTGAGAAGATGACTGAGGAATGAAGAATGACAGCTTGAGAAGGAGAACTTCCTGTGACACTATTACAAGTCCATAACAAGAATATAATCTGCCTGATAGCATAATAAATTAACTCAAGTGGAATCTAAGACAAATACGAGAAGGTTTTCTGAAATATTACTTCAGAAAGAACGGAAGCTAGACCTAATAAAAGATCCCAATTAAATCGTTTTCTTCTTATAAAGATTTAATGGAGACTTAAACTGGTTCTGGTCTGTTTTCAATTTTTAATAGTTTTCATTAAACAAATTTAAGAAAGGAAAGATAGATAGATTATAGGACTCAATTGGAAATCGATCAGAAGCATAAAATATTAGCATTGTTTGAATCGATATTTTTATATAACAACAGAGTTTGAAAAACTCATAACTAAGCCAGAAAAGCCTTCATTTTAATTCGGAAAGCTGTCCTATGTTAGTTTTTATAAGGTTAATAAATCTGCACATCAAATTTAAAATTTTACAAAAATTACATTTTTTCAAATTTTTGAAAATTTTAACGATGTAACCCCTTATCAAATTTTCAAAAAATAGAAAAAATTAAAAAAAAATTATTTTCAACCAGGCATGGCTAGATCAACTCGCTAGTTGATGCTGATCAATAATATATATGATTTATAGGGTCGGAAAAGAGTCTTTCACAAGTTACAAGCTTCTGAATAAAAGTATAATACCACTTTTTGAGTCAATATTTATCTATATTTTTAGATGCTATTTTTTTCGACCAATAAAGATTTAAAAAACTCATAACTCAGCCAAAAAAGCCTTAATTTTAATTCGGAAAACTTTCCTATGTTAGTTTTTGTTAGGATAACAAATCTGCATACTCAATTTAAAACTTTAAAAAATTTAGATTTTTGGCATTTTTTGTAAATTTTAATGATGTAACCCCTTTCCTTTTTTTGAAAATTCGGAAAATTTTGAAAAAATTAAATTTTAATCGGACATTGCCTAATCGACTCGGCTGTTGATGCTGATCAAGAATATATATGATTTATGGGGTCGGAAATGATTCCTTCACGGAGTTTCAAGCTTCTGAATAAAAGTATAATACCATTTTTTAGTACATTTTTCGATATTTTTATTTGAGTATTTTTTCGACAAATCAAGATTTAAAAATCTCATAACTAAGCCAAAAAAGCATTAATTTGAATTCGGAAAGCGTTCCTATGTTAGTTTTTGATTTGTTAATAAATCTGCATACTCAATTTAAGGTTTAAAAAAATTGAGATTTTTGTCAATTTTTGAAAATTTTAATGATGTAACCCCTTTCCTTTTTTTGAAAATTCGGAAAATTTGGAAAAAATTACATTTTGATCGGACATAGCTTAATCGACTCGGCTGTTGATGCTGATCAAGAATATATATGATTTATAGGGTCGGAAATGATTCCTTTACATAGTTACAACCTTATGACTGAAATTATAATACCCTATAACAGGAGATGATAAAATATATACATATATATGTACATATAACCATATTTGTATCGTTGTATTAAATCGATTTCATTTGTCGATACAATAGTAATTAATACTAAATTGCCCCTGTCGTTAAAATATCTTCATAAACTCAATAAAGACGGTTTTTCTTCAGAAGGAATGTCTCAAATGAGAAGAAGTCGCTTTGCAGATCATTAGAACTCCTCCTCGGGTAGTGCTTCCCTCTTGGAAACCTCCAACTGCCAGAGTTTTCACACGACTCCAGGTGAGCAAGGGCTTTGATCTATCACACACACACACGGTCCTCCCTCTCCGCTTCCACCTGTAATCCCCCGAGAATCACGTATAAATCCCCCCAGTTCTCCAGGACAGGAAGTGCAATGCATTTCTTTGTGTGCTCACACACCTGTCATGCAGTCGCCCGGCAGTCGCACGGACCGATTAAATGATTCTAATGAAAGTTCTAATGTACGACCGTATGTAGTCTGCGGCTGGCTCTCAACCTTTAGCATTTCGTTCCCTCCTTTATGGCCCAGTTGACAATTAAGTCTGCTGCCGAGTGTAAACATGGCTAGGAGCAGCAGCCGCAGCCGCTGCCGCAGCAAATGAACGCCTTCATTGGAAAAATGCAAAGGCGATGACGAGTTGTGTTGCCTTGCCTTGCCTTTTGCTCAGACCTGGCTCTAGCTTCGTTTTTTCTCTGTTTTTTATGCTGCCTGCTAGCTTGGTGGTTTTTTATTTCCCTGCTCGCTCCAGAGTGACTCCGAGTGGCGACCTGCTCCGTGTTCCGTGCTCCGTGCTCCGCGCTGTGTGAGATAATGACGGAGAGCCGCCGCCGCCAAACGAGTCGAGTCTGCAGAATTCTCCCCGTCGGCCCCGTCGGACCTCTGGCTTGGCCTGGCCAAAAGCCGCAAGTAGTTTTGCACTTAAATGGAGTGCGCAGATCGGCGGTAGAGACACTTGGACGGACCCCACTCCGAATTCGAATCCGAACCCGAGCTCTGGCCACAGCTGTGCGCTGGTGCGGTCTCAGGGCCTTATATAACAACGGCCAACAGATCGCAAGAGCCAGGCCGAACGACTGCCTTTGATTTGCATCGAATTCGTGGCAACGAAAGTGAAGTTTTTGCGCACACAGCGAGAAAAAGCCACATAATGGGATTGATAATTGTTATATTTCCAGAATGCATTGTAAGGGTAAAACTGTAGATCGCTGAGCTGCAGTTGTTCATTGGTTTAAACAAATTGTTTAGGATAAATATGGGAAAAGAAGTGGCTTTATACGCTCAAGGTTGCTGTCTTTGTTCCTTGGCTAAATTTATTCCTTTAGAGTTATGACAAATTTGAAGACTGTGACTCAACGCAATCATAGAAATGTTTGCACAATTTGCACGTAAATCGAGCACAAAAAACGTGATAAATATATAGTAAAAACTAAGGTTTAATGAATGAAATGAATCATTACTAGAACATTTAGGTGAAACACTAACTTCTGCCAAACAATGGTTTCAAGGTAATTGCTAAACTGCACTTTCTAATTAAAAACCCCCAATTTCAATACGTATTTCCTCGCCGTGTGCCTGGAAAACTCCAAATGAATATCGAAAAGCGCCCAACAAAATAGATTAATGGATGCTGCCTGCTATATTATGGGTCTGGGGTATATGATGCCTATAATTGAGCCACTGATCTGCCCCTTGAAGCGTATTTTCCATACACAAAGTGGCAGGTGAAATTTTCCAAGCCGATCGGGATTTATTCGTGCATTAAGCTTTGGCTCTTCTCATACAGTCTTTGTACTTTTTAAGATGCAGATTCGTGTGTGTACACACGAAAGCGTGTTCCAGCTTAATTGGCGTTAAATTATAATTGTGATTAAATGGAGAGCAGTGCAGAGAGTTCTTTGATTTCTGCGCGCAGCTCAGGGCCAACCTGCAGCTACGTGAGGAAGCAAGAGTGAGTGCGGAAAATGGGGATTGCTACAAGGACAGAGACAGACGGTGGGTTGGGAAAGCGGGCACAAGTGGGGTTACACATACGCAAAAATCGTTGTAATGCCCCCAATGAATTTATCTTTGACCGAATTGTGGCGACGCTGTAATGTGTGGTGTTGTTTCTGTTGCTGCTGCTGCTGGAGCAGATAGTGATGTATGTTGCTATAGAGATGTGGCTTGTGTTGTGTCTGCTGCTGCTGCTGATGTTGCTGCTGCTGCTGCTGCATCGTGGCTGCTGTTGCTGCTGTGGTTCTAATTGAAAACGACATGGAGCAGCCCAGTTTGGAGGGTGGCGAGCGCGAGGATTGGCTGGGAACAGCAGGGGAATTCGATGAATTCGAGGGGGAAACGCATTTCCGAAGGGTGGAGAAGATCAGGGACGAAGAGGAGCTAGGGGATGATGAGGTCAAAGTGGATGATGAACTGGCTATCGATGGGGCTGTGCCTGCAGCCGTGTCCCTGGGTACATACAACATCTGATCCTGCTGCTGCTGCTGCTGCTGCTGGAGAGATCTCTGCTGTGGCGCCTCATAAATGGGTCCAGCCTTGGGCAACTGCAGCACCAGCTTCTCGTGCTCATGGTAGCGCTGCTGCTGGTAGTGATGGTACATGGGGTGGCGGTAATCCAGCAGATCCAGCTCCTGCAGCTCCTCTATGCTGTAATACTCGGACTTGCCGCCGCCAACGGGAGGTGACACCTTGTGATGCATACTCTGGCTGCGTCGGATTAGCAGCTCCCCTGGCGGAGCTGGAGCCACCTGGAACTCGCACATCCCATTGCCGGCGGGATGCAGTGGCTGCTGGTGCTGCTGCTGATGGTGATAGGCCAGAATCGGCGAGGAGCTAGAGGCATTGGTCGGCTTCTTGCTGGTGAACGAGGTCTTGGCATAGAGCTTCTTCATGGCCATTAACCGTTGGCCAATATTTGCAGAGGCGTCACACACACTCACACACACGCACACACACTAAAGAGATCCCACGATCGATCCCACTCGGAAATGTCGTCGCAATGTTTGCCTAGGCTATATTGAATCTCTGCCCACTGGATCACACTGCGAACTGCGATCTGCGATCTGCCTTCACCGATCTCTGCTCTGGCCACGTCCGTTCGCACTCAAGACCCGCTGGAGACTGAAGCCAAGAGGCAGAGATCCAGACCAAGATCGAGACCGAGATCGAGACGGCTCTCAGACCGAAACGCTCTCCGGCTCGAGGCCAACAAGACAAACAAAGCCCGAATGAGAGAGCGCAACCTGAGCGCGAGAAGAGTGAGAAAATGAGCTGCTGCTCCACGATCTCCCTTGCCGGTGAGTGTGGCTCTCTTTCTCGATCGCTCGCTCGCTGCTCGGCGGTCCAACTAAAAGGCAAATAATTACACTTCAAAGTCAATAAAATAATGAGAAATGAGATGTGTGTATGCCGGTGGGGACGATGATGCCGCGGAAGATGAGCTGACCCCGAGATGAGCACCGAGCATAATGGCCAGGCAGGTAGAGGTTGTAGATGGAGCGGAACCTGCCTCACAGCAGCCAGAGCCGCCACAGAAGATTCCCAACTGCCATGACAATTAAAAGTGGATTCTACAGGCTGCATGGAGGAACTATTAACCGAAATACTCTAATCGACTATTTACCAAATGGAAAGATGCATTTTGCATCCATAAGAGAGCCTATTGAGAGAGGTTCCTTTTAGAGAGCTTATAGATGTTCTAAGGAGTTTCTTAGAGATGCATTTTCTTTACATATATAATAAGTTGCTTTGGAAAAAATTATAAATAAATATTGCTAGCCACTAATATTGCTATTTATCGACTTTAAAAAGAACCTAATCGCAGTTTCCAAGTACCCTGAGGCAGAGTAACCCCAGATAAACGCTCAAACTCACAGAGCCAAGCTTGGGGCCATATTACTGCTGCTGCTGGCAATTCTGCTACAACGGAAAAACCGCGTCGACATCGTCTCGTGACCGTCGCTCTAGCCAGTCTGTCCGTCCATCTGTCAGTTAGTCATTCGGCCAGTCTGTGATTCAGTCCATCCATCCGTCCAGCGGCAGTGCGATAATTACTTAAGAAACGAGCTCAATAATTTATATTTCCCCCCCGAGTGACTATTACAACTATTTTTCCAGCTCCCTGCCCCGCTTTTCCCCCTCCATTTCCACTGTTCTTGGCGGCTCAAGGCGGGGGCTTTGAGCGGCTGAGAGCGGTGTTGTGCACAGCTTGTGGCATGTTATGAAAAATTCAGAAATAAAGAATTGTAAGTCCCTCTCTGCGGAGTTTCTGTTTCTGTTGCGCCTTCAGCCAACAGCTCCTAAGCGTAATTTCCAATTAACATTATTGTGGCCCATTGTAAGTGGTTGTAGTGCTGCTCGTTGGCGGTTCACCGATCTCTGATTATCGTCTAGCTTTAATGGCTCTGTCAGAACGCTTCGAGTCGGTTCGGCTTTTGGCCCAGAGAGCGTGTGCCGCGGCTTAAATGATTTGGCAACTAAAAAATGTATCTCTGGTTGCTTTCGGCGATGGAGTACCCATAATCCATGTGGACCCGCAGGCAGACACACAGACAGACAGCCAGCCAGACAGACAGAAAAAATCGGAAAATAAGAATGAAAACAAACATAGCCCACACATGTGAGCAGTCACAAAGTAGGTTGCCAGGCACAGAGCTGGAGTCGGAGTCGGAGTCAGGAGACCCGACACGGTTTGCCCGGGGCAAACACCGAGAAGTGCTCAATCTGAAGGAGACCTGCGGGAGAGGAGAGGAGGGGCTGTCCCAATCAATATCGAATATCACTACCCGATAAACTCGTCAAAAAAAAGGGAGGAGTGCTTCCTGCTGTTGCTACACTTAGACAAAAGCTGCTTACTAAACCAAATGTTTATAAAAAAAAACAAGTAAGGAAACAAACTTCGGGAAGGCGGTGTCTATATACACTTGCAGTTTGAAATTCCCTAAAACGATTAGCTTAAGCTATTCGCATTCTTTGGATCAATATTTGCAGATTTTTTTACAAGACAATTATTTCGACAAATCAAAGCTTAAAAATCTCATAACTAAGCCAAAAAAGCATTAATTTTAATTCGGGAAGCTTTCCTATGTTAGTTTTTGTTAGGATAACAAATCTGCATACTCAATTTAAAGTTTTAAAAAATTGAGATTTTTGCCAATTTTTGAAAATTTTAATGATGTAACCCCTTTCCTTTTTTTGAAAATTCGGAAAATTTTGAAAAAATTTAATTTTGCTCGAACATAGCTAGATCGATTCGGCTGTTGATGCTGATCAAGAATATATATGATTTATAGGGTCGCAAATGATTCCTTCACGGAGTTTCAAGCTTCTGACTGATTTTGAAATACCATTTTTTCAGTCGATATATCTGTATATTTTTATGACATTTTCTTCGTCAAATCAAATTTCAAAAATTGCATAACTAAGCCAATGAAGCCTTAATTTCAATTCGGAAAGCTGTCTTATGTTAGTTTTTATTAGATTAAAAAATCTGCATACTCAATTTAGAATTTAAATTTTTGTCAATTTTTGAAAATTTTAACGATGCAACCCCTTATAAAATTTTGAAATTTTTGAAAAAAATAAATATTTCCCGAACATAGCTAGATCGACTCGGCTGTTAATGCTGATCAATAATATATATGATTTATAGGGTCGGAAATTACTCCTTCAGTGCGTTACAAGCTTCTGACTAAAATTATAATACCCTGCAAGGGTTTAAAAATGGAATAAGAGTTTCGAAGTGGTAACTCAATAACCAACATTTTTAACTAAATTCATAATAATTCTTAAAACTGCGTACGCAATTTTTGTATAAAAAAAATTCAAAACCATATATTCCTTTTTTTTCAGTGCGTCAATAACTCATAAAGCCCGACAAAGGCCTGGATTTGGGTCACACTCCAACAACTGTTGTGGCAACCCCTCCTGCTCCTTGGACTTGCCAGCCTCCGGGACAGGTGACGATGCGTCGGGATCCATTCAGCTTATGGAATCCGCCTTCAATCAAGCTCGGAGCTCGCAGCACGAAAGGATTAAAGTTGGATTGCCACTCATATTTACTTGTGTGAATATCCCACTAAAACTCAAACACAAATAATGACCGTAGAACCGAAACTCGTTTCGTTTGTTTGCCGGCAAACAAGACAAAAAACAAAAATGCTTTTGGGATATGAGAGTATTTCTGATTGTCCGCAAACTTGTGGGTTTCTTTTTTTGTGGATTTGAGAGAACTTGAGGTCTTTACCCGAAATTCGAATCGATTAATGCACTCGATAAGGCGGCAATTACGGGCCAAGAATAAATAGAATTCCAAGCACTTTAAACCGATGGATGCAATTATTGAACTGGCGCCAGATGCACTTCAGCCCTCACCTATTTGGAAGACTCCCCTCGAGCGGTTCCGTGGGACAAATGTTACCCATCGAGCTGCGATCCCGAACTGGGCGAGTTCGAAAGGAAAAGCTGCGCAGAAATTGAGTTTAAAGCACTCGCAGCAGTGCCACCGGATTTCCTTGGAGACAGCATTTTAATGATGACACGCCCAAAAAGTAGAAAAAAGACCACAAAAATAATATAAAACGCAAACTTGCAGCGTTTTTGCTTATTCACAATTCATTTATGTAGTGAAGGAGGTTGGTTTTACCAGCATTTTGAGTGAACAAGCTCCCCAAATGGCAGGCCGACCGCCGGCCGCACCCCAGCTTTTAGACCAAACAAATTATGGGGATTAATAAACGAAACGAGGAGCTGCTTGCTGTTCCACTTCCCCGAAAATTAAGGCCCCATTTCCCCCAGGAGGGGCGGTGGGGGGAAACTGGGCTTGGGTTCGCTATACATTCTCAGGAAAACGAGGGGGACTCAAAGGTTGACCCATAAATTTCCCAGACATTCATTTTCCGAGGTGTCAGGTTAACTAATTTATAGGAAATTAGGGCGTCTGCGTGAAATTGATTTGAAGTCGGAGAATATAAACATATTACATGTTTATTGAGAGTGGAGATTAATAAACTAATTTAGCTGGAAGATGATTGAATTTGCCTCGAAGGTGTAACTAAGTTTATGCTTTGAATCAATAAGATTAGCTTAAGATACTTTTGAGGAGTGAAGGATGCTTTCATTAATCTTCTAGCAATTTCTATGTAATTTAAAGTACAAAGATATAATCAATCTTTACTAATAATAGTATAGGTCAAAACCCTTATGACCCCTAGTTTCGGCCCCAAAAAGGGTCAAACCTAATAAACAATCACTTATTCTGAGGTGACAAATAGAATTTCAGAAGGAGAATGTGAAGGTCTCCCTCTGGAGAATCTGTGAATTGAACTCAATTTGAATGAAAGACAGAAAATTGTCGTTTGCCTAATTGAAATGTCCTTCACGGGCGATTGACAAGAGCAACAGCTTGTATCTGGCAGATATCAGTGCGCAAGTTGTATCTATTGATTGTCAAGCAAGCGGTGTAAACTTACGTCATTGTAATTTGGTTTCTGTTGTTGTGCAGCTGATTCTTCAGCTGGTTGTGCTGCTATACTTCTTCGGTTTTCTTTTTCGGCCTGCTGTGGAGGGAAATTCGCTTCCAGAGTTTCCTTCTTTCCGACGGAGGGCTGGGGTATGAGATCTGCAATAGACAGGAAGCAGGCGAAAGATACAGATACATATACATATGTGCAGAGATAGAGATACAAATACAGTTAAGCGTTACAGCCCATAAATCAAGAGCAGACACCGCTCTACGTTTTTGGTGGGAAAATCAATGAGAGCTTCCCGGCTCACAAGCACGTAGCTGGAAGGAAAAGCGTGTTGGGTTTCCCAATTTCCGCTAAAAGGAAGCAACGAACACGAGGGTTTTGTCCAAAGTAGTCTAAGCCCTTTTCAATCCTTTCTCCTCGAATGCTTTCCATTGAGAACTATTCAAGCTGCCCTTGCTTGTGGACCTTTTTCCTGGCTCAATGGCTATGAATTGATATTGGCCAAAAAGCGTATTTTATGAGGCATTTGCGTAATGAGGCAATTGCTTGGAAGGGGAAAGATAGAGAGGCAGGGAGATACAGGTCAACGAACCTCAGAAGTAATCAACTTTGGTCTGTAAATCGATTGGGGTTTGTTTGGGAACCTTGAAAATCGCCGAAGAGATGATGGAGAGGCCGTTCATCAATTAGCCACGGCCAGGGGCCACAACCAAAGCAGTGAAAGCCTGCCAGATGAATTAATAACCGTCGTGGTGTTAGAACCAAAGCTAAAACGAATTTCTGGACAATGGACTCACGATGACAATAAACAAAAGTAAAATTAAACGAGGAGAAGGTTGAAGGCATTTGCATTTGCATTTCTAGAGAGGAAAATCAGGTCACCCGGCGTTCTAAAGAAGATCTGGGACGTCCCTCGCGGCCACGCCCCGCGGCATCATCTTGGGCCAAAGAATGTTGACCTAGTTTGTACCGCACCTCGCTCCCTCTCTCCCCCTGCTGCTTACGTCATAGAGTTCCGCCTGGAAAAACCTTCATTCAAAAGCACGCACTTGTAGTTTTATTTATTTTCCTTCTTTTTTTTTCTAGTGGTGAAGCCGGAAATGCTGTTGGTTGTCGGTGCAACATTGCAGCAGGCGGGTGGTGACTTTTTTAATTGGAAAAATCCCTCCAGCAGGGGTTGGAGTAACCCCTGCAGCCCCCCTGTGTTAATGGGACAACATTTTACGAGTTACGAGTTACGAGTTACGAGTTAATTTTCGCTTATTCCGAAATACAAAACAAATCCAGCTAAAGCCATTGAAGGACAACGACTGGGCATAGTGGGGATGAGTCCTAGGGGTTGTGGGCGGGCAGGAGCACATGTGACGCTTCTACCCTCGAAAAACAATGTCCCCGGGGCAATTATCCAACCTAAAAAGCTGAACAAAATAAAACAAACTCAGGGAGAGCAGGAGAAAGAGAGAGCAAAAATTAAAAACAAGTGAAATATTTGGCACTCTGCCGGAAATAAGGGGAGGTTTGACAGGAGAAAGAGAGCAGAGGCATAGAGACAGGGGGAGGTGACTCGCAACGGGACATCAACCCCTGACCAAGAGTTTGCACTTCAAAATCGCTCTTCCAAGGGGCGGAAGTTCTTCGAGGGATCAAAGTTTATGTGCAGTGCGGTTTTTCAAAGGCTTTGACAACGATTTCAGTTCGGGTTTTAGCGTTTAATCCGGCGTAATTCACAGGAAAATAATAACCAGCTAATTTTCTGTACTAAATATAAATAAATGTAAACATTTCTGGCGTAATATTCTCTGTAATTTCCAGAACCCTCCCACTTGGAGACTCCTACTCCCTGGGACTTGTTTTTTGAGCGATTTCCCTGGAATTTCCACTTCCCTTGATGATGTCAGTGGGTTAGGAGTTGACTCATTTCCCAACTTGCGTGTTATTAACAATTTGTCAGACGAAGCGAAACCACTCTTGGTGTCCTATTCACAGGAGAGGCCGCAGTTCGTTGAGTCAACGCTCCACGGACTCCTACCGAAACTCCCCTTAATCATCATCGCCTCCTCCTCCTTCTGCAATGTATTTTTCACTCCGAACACGGAAAGAAATAAGGAATGAATGTCCAAAACTAAAATAAAAGAGGTGCGATACCTACACAAAAAAATCTGTAGTTTTAAAAATAAGAATAATGATTAAAGGTAATATAAAACATTGAATTAGTTGATGTTTTAGTGTTATGATTAACCCAAAGTTCCAGCTTTTTCCCAGTGCACCCCTCCACCCCATTAATTCCCACTTGCAGCTCATAAAAGTCACAGCGAATCCTCATTAAGTCTGGCTAACTTTTCCCTGCCCCAAAAAACAAAAAAAGAGAAAAGAAAAACTCCCCCTTTCATTTGTCTTGCTGCCCTGGCACTCGCTTTATGCGGTAATTTCAGTTGTCTCCTCGCCGGCAGCTTCTCGTGGCCCCGAGGGGAGTTGTCCCGGGCTCCACTCCAGTAACCGGCAACTGGTTTTGGGGCCAGGCTTTGTCTGGGCTGCCCGTGTGGGGACAGGGAGCTGCCTGCTGCCTTGAGGGACCTGTGCGGCACACACGTGTTGGCCAAATGGAATTACTGCACAATTTGCGTGCTTATTTGGGTCGCACTTTTCGGTACTTGTGATCTTTGTGCGCTGAAAGATCTAATTGATCGATTTGCGAAAGGAACTGGGCGATAATCGATGGCTGTGAGAGATGTGTGATCGATGAATGGGATATTCTTGTACAGATGGGAAACTACTGTGCTGTAGTGTTCCCGGTGCTGACCTGAATTCCCAGGCATATCAAGCAACGTGGCTAGCCAAGCGGCAAGTCATCATCCGATCACAATCATGATCTTCGTCTTGGCTTCCCTCCTTAGCTCCTCTTGGTGGGTTTAGCCTCAGGCAGTAGTTGCAAATTAAAAATATATCTTGTTTGCAAGATATTAATTTTGCTCAAGCTGTTAGGCTATGCTATGCATGTCTTTTCTTCTGGGTCGCTGACTTTCGATTGTGGGCGGGGTCCCAAATTAACCCTAGACAGCCAAACAGTCTCTTTGGCTCATTTTGTGGATCGATCTCCGGTCTGATTCGTAGCGGAAAATCTTTTACGAGAAGTGGGGCCACTCTAGTTTCTTCTTTTTTTTATTTGGGGAAAAACATCATCGGCGTTTTGCTTCAAAGCATAAAATTAATGGAGCGCGGCAAATCTTTTTTTGTTTTTTGTTTTCCTTGTCAGCGATAATTATTGAATAATGTTTCAATTGTTGCCGTCGTGCCGAGGAATTTGTGTTCTTCAGCTGATAAAAAAAAGAAAGAACCGCGCTGAACAAAGTCAGACATTTCCCACTACAGTGGCGAACTCTATTAAATTATTACACTGTCACTGGCACAATGGAGTGTGTGTGGTGTGGCCACAATTTCTGTGACAATGCAACACCAGGCTTCTCCTCTTCTCCCACTTCCCCCTCCAGATTTCAACGCGTTTTCCCCTCGCTTTCCATCGCTTTTCCACAATCCTCTAGCGGAGCACAAAGTTCAAGTGAGGAGCATCATAAAAATATCATAATCATAATTTAATCTAAAGGGAATGGAGGAAGTGCGCTGGGGTTGAGGGTCGAAATTTGTATACCCTTTTAGTTGTAGTAAAAATGTAGTAAAAAGCATAAAATTAAAGGAACTTTTGGTGTATTCCCTTTAAGTGTTTATTTTTTCTTAATGATTTTAAAATAAATTGATGCAAATCTGAAAAATCAGTCTGAAACTATCAAACACAATACTATACCGAGTTTTATGCCATTTTTCCGATAGTAACAGGGTTATGATCAATTCTATTATAACGGGTTTGAAATATAATGAACCGAATTAAGAAACACTCGACAGATCTGTTAAAAAGTGTCATAAACCATACTATCTCAACTCATAAGAAATTATGCCAATTTCCCTTGGATACTATTAAGTCATATACGAAGAATTGGAACAACTTCGACAGATCTTTCTAATAGTGCTATAAAAGATACTATACCAAGTTTCAAACAGATATCTTTTGTGGTAACAAACTCATAAATAGGATATAAATAAGAAACAGTTTTCTAGGCCGTTATATTACAATTATATCTATAAAATAAGAATATCTAGATGGTATTCAAAACGTGTGAGCTATAGATATACCAATACCCCACATGAAGGGTATCAAAAAGCAGGGAAAGGGATCATCTGAAAAAGGGGGAGTTGGTAAGTGAGAGAAAGAGATGAATGGCTGGGGAATAAAGTCACTGCAATTGAGCGGGACATAACAATAGAAGCAGAACGGGAAGGCAGCCAAAGCCAACACAAAGAGTTCAAGTTACACAAATTGTCCAGGAAGATTGGAATGTGTGAAGAGTGTACAGAAAGAGATGGAATACCTCTCTGGAGAAAGAGAGCTATACAGGAGTGCAACGCCACCTGTGGGCCGTTCCCCTAAAACCACTCAAGAACCATTTTCAAAAACTGCAGAAAACGCAGAAAATAAGACCAAAAATTGAAGTTTAGTGGAAGCTTTTAGCTGAAAACAAATCCCAGGCTAACCCCTCCCTCCTCCCCCTTTTCCAATGTCTGGTGTTTTTGTTTTTCCTGCCTTGTTTTTTTTCAGCCTTCGCTGGAAACTTCAGACTTGAAGACCGAACGAGAGCGAGCGAGACCGGAAGCACTTCAAGTGCTTGCAATTCCATTGAGCAAAGTGCGGGGCCCAGGGAGCCATGTACATACATACTTATGTATGTATATAAAAACAAAAACAAAAGGCAACACACCAAAGGGGGCTAAAGGGAACGGATCGACTTTGCAATCAGCTTCAGCTGCAACTTGGACGCAATTTGAATTCGGTTTCCACGAGCGCCCAGCGCTAAAGGAAAAGCCAAGCAATAAAGCATATCAGTCCCACAATAATTATGTTCCCTCAGCGAGGCAATTTTAAGTGGGATTGGATAATATACACAGTCCAACTTTCCCGGTTTTGTATTTTTATGAAACATTTACGAAATATTCAAGATTGCGCTAAATTGTGAATATAATCTTGGATTAGGAAAGTGAATTACTATAAAAACTAATTTATTGTAGGCTGTTTCGTCAAGTTTCTTTCTCTCAAAGTTGTAGAGGGGTTTCTTTAACAATTATAATATAATAATTATTTAGTTATGATGAGTTCCTCAGTTAGAGTTTCAGTTATTTCCCACTGTATTTCTTTGCGATTTATCAGTGGAGAGCACTTCCCGTTCCCGAGGCTGGTCTTGAGATAATACTTTATCTCCAATGTTCTCTGGGGTCCGGAGGTCTGGAGTAGGATCTTGCCACACCAAGTCGCCTCCAAACAGAAATTCAATTAATTTTGGGTTTCTGGGAACTGTGAAACCCACACTTTCCTGATTTCTGCGCACTTTGCTTTGATTTCATTTTTTTAGAAGGCTGCTCTGCACATTTTCATGATCAATTTTCACATCGTAATTTACCTTGAAAAGGAAAACAACAACAGAGTGTTCTTTTTTTATAACCATTCCCAGAAGTAGAAGCTAAAAATATGCTTTGTGTTTATGGGTTTCTTCTGCTGTTTTTGGCCAAATGTGGCTGATACCGAGAAAGCTCCCCCGCTCTACTCCCCTCTAACGTCTCACTCGAAACAATTGTAAATTAGCCGTAGACATCGTAATTTTGTTTTAATTAATCTGCAACTCATAGAAATTATATGGGCTCCGCATATCTGAGGCACTGCATCTGCGCAAGAAAAGCGGTTTGGGATGGATGTGGCCAGCGTGTGTGTGTGGATATGTGTGTGGCAAGCCAAGCGTTAGAGCGTGAAGCAGTCGAGAGTCTGAAGAAGATGAGATGCCGGAGGAGGAGGAGGAGGTGGAGCCCACTGGAGGCTACTAGCTTGCCGCTTTCCGTCTGTGTTTGTTGTGGCAAAATATCTAGGCCGTAAAAAATGGTTAAACGCCAGAGCAATTACCAGGCCAAGCAACTTGAGGAGAGAGGCGAGACCCAGAACGTGGCTAAGTACGAAGTGCGGCGGTGTCCATGGCCAAGTACAGTGAAGCCGCTGCAACTGGTTCAGATTCGTTTGCCAAAGAATCTCGAATGAAATGCCCATCCAACCAGCCAGGAACGTTTTTCTATCTTATTTTTTGACCACTCACATTTCAGGGGCCTATATTTTTGTGCAGCGACTGAAGACAATGAAAGCTGCCCACTTAAGCGAAATTTTCTGCCTTTTCCGCTTATCTGTGCAGTTTGCCTTTCAGTTATATCTACAATATGTACATACATATGTGCCACATATATGTAGCACTCGTATTTATATCATGTGTATATGCATTTGCATGTTGTTGTGCATACACACACTTGCACATTTTGTTTGAGAGCTGAACCTTACACGTTTAATCTACAAAGTTAGCCGACGATTTTCCCTGCAGTGATGGCAGTCTTTCTCGAAGGGAAAACACTTTAAAATGGGATGAACCGATTAGAAATTAATTAAAATTTAAATCTCTGATCTACCATCTTTATTTTGATTGGAGGACATCCAAAAAATATAATAAAACTTGATTATCAAGTGACAATCAACCAAATTAGGTCAGAAAGTAGAAATACACTTGTATGATTGTTATTTCTTTTTAATCATAAAGAAATGTTTGCAAAACTAAAGAGATTTATGATCTTACTCTTTTTACCCATCCATTTAAGTTTAATATATGAACTGTCATCTCTAAAGTGGCCCTATTTTCCACGTTAATTTTTCTCTACTCAAGTCTAGCCTGGCGGCATTTTCCCCCTACACTTCCCTGCATATCACTTAATTGCCGCTAGACACGATGTTTATGCTTTTTTCCCCCTTTGGTCTTGATAAAATTCCAACTCAGATAAGATAAAATGATCTCGTCCAAATGCACACAACTAAGGTGAGTCATATGCTAAATGATTTTGTGACTAAAACACAATCCCAGCTGGATTGATTCAAACCAAATCGAAGCAAATCATTTCCTCGATTCAAGCAGAACAAAGAGAGAGGCGGCCGCGAATCAGTAACAGAAACAGAAACAGACGCAGATTTCCCAGAGATAAACAAAAACAAATAGTTGAATCAACAAGCTGCCAAAGTAAGAAGATATTAATTAGTCAGCTTGCCAGGGGAGGAGGAGATCTGAAGGGGCATGTACTCTCTAATGAGAAAACCCAAACACGTTCCACACATCCGATTCCGATTGCCGGTCTCCGCTTGGTTGGGGATCCATGAATTATGCAACCGGCATACGGGCAAAAGAGATATTTTAAATATGGAGAAAAATAATTGCAATTATCCATATTCTTTAATGGCAAAAAAGTTTGAATATGCCCAAGAACTATAGAAAGTAATCGCTGAAATCTCATGGGTCTTATTTTTTGCATTTAAAATTTTCCCAATTAATGAATATATATTATTTTGTAACATCTAATCACTTATGTTATTTCTCACAGTGTGGCACCGATTTATTAAAGAATAGCAATGCAATTGTCGGGTTCTTGCTGCTGCTTGTGGTATCAAAGACCTGTAGTTATAGAGTCATTAGACAAAAGAACTGTGTCACGAGCCATTTCCTTGGCCAAGTGGAAGGAAGCTAGCGGTAACCGAGAGATTGAGAGAGAGACTCCGACGGGGAGCAGGAGGCGGAGAAGTAACTAACATGTCTCAAGATTCCTCATGTTGGTCCCGCATTTCTCCACAGCCCAGCCATGGACTCGGCTCAGATTCCGAATCGGATGCAAACTGAATTCGAATGGATTTTATTGGACGGGATGGGATGCCGCCATGAGAGATCGAGAGTGGGAGGAAGTGGAAGTGGACAGACGACGACGACGGCAACAATGCGGAAATGTTAATTGGATTTGCTGCGGCATCCATGTGGGTGGTTCTCCATATATCTCGTATTTCTCTCTCGCGCAGAGTTCAGAGTTCAATGCATCATTGACATCGAAGCCCTCTTTGTTTGTTTGTTTGTGTTTTTTTTTGTCAACATTTAAAGCTGCCTGATACAACACCGATTGCGGGTTTAGTCACAAAAACAAAAAGTTGACGCGGCCAGTTTATGATTCAGATTTTAAGGTATTTTTTCCACGTCACTGTTGTGCTTCTTTTATAGTGCATCAGGCTGGAATACCTGGAATTCGTTTTACCAAACTTTTAGTCATCGTAAAAATGCCAAAAGCAAAACCAGAGCAACGATATGTAAACAAGGGGGCCAAAGGCAATCTCTCTTTTTACGCCCTAAGTACAGTGAAGCTTAGGTGGGAGGTATTCTCCAATAGTCTATTCACTGTACTCGTTATAAACATTTTAAGGTAGAGCATAAATTTCTTGGAGTTAAGTTCTGTTGGAATCTGCATACAAATGTATAATTTTTAAATTAATTTCGTTCTACAGACCATTGAAATGTCCTTTTTCCTAATGAATAAAACTTCAAGAGTTAAGACTGTAATTTAAGCCTGATAAAATGGAAATGGGACAGTAGAGAACAACAACAATACGTGGAAACAACAGATACTCTGTCTGTTTAATAACCAAACCAAATCGTAAAGCACAGGATGACATGTGTGTTTGTTTGTTTTTGTTTTACTTTTCTCTGTAGTTTTTTGCCGGGTGTTTTCTATTATTTTTGGGTTTTACTTAAGTTTCTTATCTTATCTGCGAATAGCCACGCTCCCAATTGCGCGGCACTCAGTGCGTGGAACAGCTGGAAAACTGGGCTAACAGTGTTCAAATAACTGTGTCGTCACACCCTCATTTCTCCCCGTGCTCCGCTGTCCCTGTGCCCCCGTTCTAATGCAACAATTACGAAATCTGCGTTGCATGCGGCCATCGGCCATGTGTTTTTGATTTGGTTTTGCCCAAGGGAAAGGCAGACGATAGGGGAATACAAAAGAGACTAGGAGAATAAGAAGGAATAACAGAAGAAAGAGCAGAAGGAGAAGGAAAAGAAGGAGGAGCGGCAGGCATGCAAATTTGACCAACATTGTGCCTTTCCAATGTACAGTGAAACTTCCGGCATACGACTAAGCATATGGTTATGTACTTTCCACTAAGAAAATGTGGTTAATAAAAGAGTATATTCTCTTAAGGGATTAATAAATTGTTCTGAAAACCATTTGATGTTAATTACTGAGAGAGACATCAAAGTCTTGATTAAAACTAGTATTTAGTATCAGGATATTGTAAAATAATGCAAGAGTTTAACGAAAATTGTACTAAATTTGTGTCTGGAATAAATTACGATTAACAAATAAAATAATACCTACTATAATATTTATGTAACTTTATTAACTAACATTATATTATGTAAAATATCATTAAAATTAAAGTTTCATTAAAAATCTGAGAATCAAGGTTTTTTTTTGCAAACGGGTTTCCTATTTGTTATGACTGCTTTCGGCCCTATGAGTGGAGTTGTATTGTGTTGTTGGTATTTCCTTTTGTGTTTGCGGGTCTTTGGCCCGCTTCATTTGGCAACGAACAAAAAAAAGCATAAAGGCCGAAATGAGTCATGGAAGTTGGCTGCCATTTCAGGGCTAAAGGAGTTGTTATTGCGATTTGTTGTTGTTGTTGTTGGTGCTTTGGCTGCTGCTGCAGCTGCTGGTGCATTGACATTTAAATGTTTGCAGCAAAGGCAAGTAGGAGAGGCAGCTGAAGAGGAGGAGGAGGCGGAATACGAGGAAGAGGAGGCATAAATTAAAGTTCAAACAAACACACGGAGCCAGAGAAGAAGAAGCTGAAGAGGAGTAGGAAGAGGAAGCAAAAATCGAGGCTGCCCCACCCGCACAATCTGCGCATCTCTCTCTCTCTCGTTTCGGCTAGCTCCCTAGGTCTCTCTCTCTATGGCTTCGTCTCCCTCTCTCTCGAATTGGCAGGTTTTTGTTTGTTTTGCGGCGAAAGAGGCAGCAGAAGAGGAAGAAGCACCTCAGCCAAAACAACAACAAATGCAGTCAAGAAGAAAGGGAGCAATTAAAGCAAAGCTAAAAGTAAAGACCAGCTGCCCCACTCGCACTCCCTCCGCGGCCCTTCCCCCCGTGTCTAGCTGTCTCAGTCGCTCGTCATACCCCCCACAAACACAGTAAAAACAGGTTTTTAAGCCAAACGAAGAAGAGGAAGAAGGCGCAGCAACAGCAGCGCCAGTGGAAACATTACCGACAGCTGTTTTTTAAGGGCCTGGCACTAATTTGTGCAAACTCAAGCGCCTGAATTAAGTAAATAGTGGATAAACAAAAGAAACGCTGTCCAGAAATTGCACTCACACACACAGACACGCAACGCTCGCACAGAAAGGAGAGGTGCGCAAAAAAGGGCGTGTTTGTATAGGAAGAAGAAGCAGTCGCGGCAAGGGAAGCAAGGAAATTGCAAAAACGAAAAAATGTACTAAAAAAAGACGAAGGAGGCGAGGGAAAACAAGCACAATTTCTGGATTATAAATAAATATTTGCAAAAACAGAGGAACTTACCACAACATTTTGGCCGATTCCGGAATCCACAGCGAAAATGCTTCAGTGTGTGTGCGGCGTCTGCTCCGCTTTTGCTTCTTCTTCTGGTTCCGCTGCTGCTGCTGCCTCCTCGCGACCAAAAAGAAATCCGAGAGACAGAGAGGGAGCGAGCGTTGCAATTTCACCTCTCTGGCGGTTTAAAAATTAATTGTGATTCTGATTTAAATAATTAATTTAAATGCTTTGCGTTTTTGGTTGCACCGAACACACACAAACACACGTCCGTACCGAAACAAAATTGAGTGAACGAGAGCCACAGAGAGAGAGAGAGAAAGAGAGTGGGACAGGATGAGGGAGAGAGTGCAAAAGAGAGGAGGAAGCAAAAAACTCCTTTTCAAGGAGTAGACACACGAATTTTTTCGGCTCTCTTTCGTTTGCGAAATGGAGTTATATTTTGTTTTTCCAGCAATAATACGCGATCGATTATTTCTATTATTATTTTGTTAATGGCAATAACTTAGCGGAGGAGTCACAAGTCACAGCACAGACACACACACACATACACGAAACGGAGGATGTTTCTTTTGTTTTTCATTGGAACTCCGTTTGTTCAGTTGTTGTTGTTGTTGCATGAAATCATCTATTTAAGTCACACACACTCACAGCTACTCTTCGGCGATTTGCGGTGACATTTTCCGCGACAGCACCAAACAAATCAAAGGAAAGGCGGCGTTTTTCCTCGTCCGACAAGAAACAGTCCGTGTTCGTGCTTTCCGCTTTTTTTCACCGCTTTCCGACAGAGTGACCAAAGAACATAATGGTGTGGCTGCTCAATATACCCTTCAGTGTGAACGTACTGCATACAGTGTGAAATACCAACTGACTGAATGTCTATGTTATCGACTGTTCGATTGTGCAGAATCGGTATCAGGCGCTTTTGATTTGAATTGTATAAATAAGAAACTTGCTATAAATTCAGAAACCAACCGCTAAGTTCAAAACTCAAGATTTATCCTACTTTCTTGATTGTTTTAATATACTTTTGCACAGTTTGCTAATTTAATGGAACGTGTCACGCGGCGTTAAAAAAATTAGAATTAAATAAACTAAATAAATTATGGCTCCGGAAGGGGAACCCCTCAGCATCCGATCCTAGTAGACGGCATCGCGATAGCTCTGCACAAACTGCCGGATTAGACCGGGCAGCTCCGGTGCCCGGCAAAGATACTTGTGACCGTAGTTTTTTCCGGACCCAAAGCGATGGAACTCCACCGGTCCCCAGCTGCGACTCCGGCCGTCCAGCGCGATCCTGTACAGGCGGTAGCCCAGATGAAAGGGCACCACCTTATCGTCCTCAGCATGGATGATCATGATGGGCTGGGGAAACTCCGTAACATGGATGTCCGACTCGAAGCGCAGCAGATTTTCGTACATCGGCCTCGAGACGGTGAAGTCGAACCACGGCATATGCTTAAACATCCGGGCGAACGGATGATTTAGTATCTCGTCCCGAATATTGGTGAACGGGCTCTCGAGGATCACTCCTCGCGGTCCGCGCTCTCGCAAATTGGCTAGCTTGGCGCACAGGTGCGTGGCCACTCCGGTGCCCAAAGAGTGGCCCCACACCACGACCGGATTTGAGGTGATATTGGCTATGTATTCGAACACCTTCATGGCATCGCGCACCACGCCTTCCTCCGTGGGCGGCACGGGATCGGAGTCACCATAGCCTCTGTAGTCGAAGGTGAACACATGATAGTTAAGGTTCCTCAGCAGCTTGTATACTTCCGATCGGTGCCCACTGCCCCGCGAGGCGGTGTTCCCGTGGAGATAAAGAACCACAGTGCCGCCGGGCAGTCGCAGCAGGCGCTCATAGAAAAGCTGCTCGTTCTCGGGCAGAACGGTGGGGAATTCGGAGCGAATAACTGGAGACAACTCTCGGAGCGCCTGCTCGCCATCTCCAGGTGCGGTGTCCTCCGGCTGAAGCGGCGGCTCCTGCGCCACCGCCTCTTCAACATTGAGTTCCTGCTTGAAACATTGCACTGCGTTCCGCGGCAGGACGTGCCACACTCCAATACGCACTCCATCCTCGTCCTCGTCGTGATCCTTGACGGTGATATAGAAGTTCCTCGTGGCGTGGAGTCCCACGGTCTCCGGCTTGGTGAGATCAAGGCCCTTGGGGTACTTAACTGGAGGGTAGAAGAGGTATTATTATTATTAGCTTTAAAAAAGGTCTGTCCCTGAAATACTCACTGAATGTAAGGAAGAGAATGCCGCGTTGCAGCGTCACCGAGTAGCGAAAGATGAGGGGGAAGGCCACAAATACCAGGAGGAAAATCAGCGTACATGCTTGCAGGGAACGCAGTCCCACCCTGCGAAAGAGGTCAGTGTGTGAAAGGTGAACAGGTGACAGGTGAGTTCGGTTAAAGGGAAGAACAACTGCTGTAAGTGACAATCACAACGTGAAGGATGATATGGGACGAGCGGGTGTGATGGTGATGAGCGTGTTGTAGGAATCAGGAGATATATACATTCAAGGAGCAAGCAAAGCGCATTTTACGAATGTACAGAAGCGGAAACGGAATCGAGCCGGCAATATCCGCTATGTGGAAATATGTCACAATCAGTCAAGTAATGGGATCTCGGGATATATAATTATATATATATCTACAAAATTTAACTTGAGCACAACATCGAATCGAGCTTGCGAGAATACTTACAGACCAGTTAGCCAACTAAGTAGGATCGTTCCGGGAATGAATGTGGCATAGAAAACGGATCTTAGCCAATTATGAAGCTCGTACATTGCAACTCCGTTCGGTTTTCTCAGCTTTTAAATATGTATATAAATATATATATATATATATATTTATATATATATATATGTATATTGGTAGCTAGCGATATATAGTTTGTTCTGGAAGCGACTTAACACTGAATTTGTTACTGATTTTGTGCGTTATTTGTAATGTTTTTTATGCGGAGCTTACGAGCGGAAGAAAGAGAGAAACAGAGAGTTCTAGGTTATTGCTTGGTTATATCAAAATAGTTTTTTTTTAGTTTTTGGGGCTTCCCTAGGACGCATGCAACACCTAACCGGACCCGAGATCTGTTCCTCCGGGGAGCAGGTAAAGAGGGCGACGTGGGGATTAAGGCAAAGTCTATGATATATATCAATATCGTATTTAACGTAAAAGTTTCGGTATTGTCGACTAAAACCTAATAATAAATTTAATTTTGTCTCTTTTTCAGGATCTATTAATGGGAGTTGATGTATGACCGGTTCGGTGATCGGGGTGGTATATGTATGTACTAGCGGTGACTCGATTTTAATGGGTCAATAAATTAATTAGAACAAAAATTGAACAGCAAATAATAATCGTTAAAAGAAACACTAGTTAAAGTTAATCCAAGCGTTCGTCACAAGACAATATTGCTCAAAAGTTAACAAAAGAATGTCTGAACGATAATAATAATATCACATGACTAAGCATTACTATAAAAATTAAACAGCTATCAATAATTGCATCACTAATTATTAAAATAACCTCCATTTTTATATATGTCGACACTTTTTTGATCACTTTCGCTAACTGTCCATAAAATCGAGCCACCTTACCGGGTCAGCGGACTTCGTGATAATGATAATGGGCGGTGTAATGATATCAGATATGAGCGCTACTCGGGCGTGACTAATATTTTGCTATTCGGGGGGAGATCGGAAGCAAAACTACGGAAGCGGATTCATCGGGTCGGTTAATCGGGAACCTCAGGACACAAATAACAACAATTAGAACGCGCAAGCACACACATAGATACAGTCACACACACCTCTTGAGTTGTCGCCGGCGCGTGAAGAGCATAACTGCAAAGAGCCAAGAAAGAGAGGTACACAAAAAGGGTATCAGTAAGTTGGCCATGCCAAGGTCAAGTCAAAAGAACCGCCAAACAGTGCTAGCCGTTATCGGTGTTATCGACGATCGCTTATCGATCGTTTCCGGTTTTTTTAATTTTTAATCAGGAAAAATTACGAAGTTGGCTTTGTTTAAATGCCGGATAAGCGCAACTACTTGGAGCAACGACTCCAGCAAACTGCACAGTCAGCGATATATATTTGTTGTTGTTCGCCATAACTGCAATAATGGCTTGCACTTGCGTTCAATTAACGAATAAATTGGCCTGTTACTCTTACTTGAAAGAGAGCTGAGCGTCTGGTCAGGTAAATAGAAGCAGAGCGAAATGCGATCTGGAAAGTCTCTCTATACCAGCGGCAGCATGTTGACCTGTAGGGGATAAACAAACGGAAAATTATAAGTTCAAGTGGGATGGGTGTGGTTTTGGGGGTTGCAGGTTGGCGCCAGGGAAAACTAGACCAAGCGCTAGAAAGTTAATTGAATGACAGGCCACGCACACTCTCTCTTTTTAATCTCATTAACCCATAAATACCACCCTCACATTTAATTGGCGCATCCATTTTTTATGTAATTTTTTGTGGGGCTATAATGATGGAGTATCAAGTTTTCCAGGACCAACTTACCACTCACGCGCCAGCAACGGCCAAAAACCTTTTCCCTTTTCCGTTGCCCGGTTGGAAAAAGACCTCGAAAACCTTTATTTTCGGTTCTTTAGTGTAGCAATCAACGCCGCTTTTTTGATTTGGAATATTTTTTGCCAAAACAGCTGTCAATGTTGTTATTGACTATCGATGACAAGATAGAGATGGCAGAAATACTATCGCCATCGCCATTATCGTATAACATATATCATATATCACCATCGTCATTAAACATATTTGCATAATTTGTGAGTCTATCACTTTTTCTAACTTTTTACTGCATTTAGGGATAAATTATGTAATTCCCTTAATTTTTCTAAATTAAATAATACGTTTATGTTATCATTATGGCCCACATAAATATATATATATTATAGTACAATTCAGAAGCTTGCAAAGCTGAGAAGGAGTTATTTCCGACCCCATAAAGTATATATATTCTTGATCAACGTCAAAAGCCAAGTCGATCTTGCCCACTTTAGGAGAAAAAACAACAATATATTTTTTCCAAAATTTTATTAGGGGTTACATCTTTAAAATTGTAAAAAATTGAAAATATATATATT
This sequence comes from Drosophila bunnanda, assembly GCA_035046265.1. NCBI lineage: Eukaryota > Metazoa > Arthropoda > Insecta > Diptera > Drosophilidae > Drosophila > Drosophila bunnanda. Next base: position 573,946 of record JAWNOB010000029.1, read on the forward strand.
TTTTTTTAATTTTAAATTGAGTATGCAGATTTGTTATCCTTATAAAATCTATAATATAAAAGGTGTCCAAATTAAATTTGATACTATTTTGACTTAGTTGTGTGTATTTAACACTTTTAAAAAATGGTAATATAAATATTGATAAGTATCAATTGCGAATATTTTAACCTCACAGGCTATTGGAGTTCTAGTTAGAAGCTTTAAATATACAAATGTCGGTAGATATCATAGTATTTGAGACCTTAATGGTTATTTGAATGTAACTTGAAACAAGTTTTCATGAATAATAAAGCCACAACCGGTAACAAGTGTTCAAAATGCAAAATACACACCATAGCACTATCGATATATCGATATATATTAGTATAAATGTCCGCCCCTAAGAGTTTGTTTTTTTTTTCGCTGAGAAACAAAAGATTTTTGCAAATTACTAGAAGACAGTTATCAAATTAGATTAGCTCGGCAGGCAGCAGCAGCAAGCAGCAGGCGAGGATGAGGAGCGCGGAAGAGATCAAGGCGGAGTACCCGTTGCACTGGCACATCTGGCACAACGAACTGGAGCAGCTGCAGGCAGCCATCGACCAGGTGAGTGAGCAGGGAGCGAGGAGGGGTGGGTGGGCGCGCACAGGGTGGGTGTGGCCTCCACGGCCAGGTGCTAATTGAATTAGCAGGGGCCGGGGAATTCTAGCCGATGATAACAGCTAATGATTCGTCATCTTGCAGAACGATAAGGAGAAAATCGATCCGCGCGGCCGGACGCCGTTGATGCTAGCAGTCCGGGTGGCGAATCTGGCATGCGTCAAGTGCCTTTTGGCGGCCAAGTGCAATGCCACCTACGAGCACGAGGGCTGGTCCAGTGAGTACTAATGCTAATACAACAAAAATCTCCTTAACTTGAGTCATTTACCCTTTGCAGTTGTTCAGGAAGCCGTCTGCACGGGGGATGTGGACATCCTGACTGCCATTATCGAAGTGCGGGATCTACAGCGCCATGTCCAGCGGGTAACGCACGTACCGAAGCTACTGCAGCATCTGCTGGACGCTCCCGACTTCTACATCGAGATGAAGTGGGAGTTCACCTCCTGGGTGCCTCTAATGTCACGGCTCTGTCCCAGCGATACCTACAAGGTATACAAGAGGGGAGCCAACGTGCGAATAGATACCACGCTCCTGGGCTTCGACAACAATACTTGGCAAAGAGGCAATCGTTCGTACATCTTCAAGGGAGCCAGTAAGATCAATAATTTAATGCTTTAAACACTATAAAAACCCTTCCCTTGCAGAAGAAACTGCCACCATGATCGAAATCGATCACGATACGAACGAGGTGATGGTGGAGCAGATGAGCAGCGATATTGGTGACATTGTGGCCATTCCGCCTGCATTGGGAACGGTGAGGGCACGTCTCAATGCACCGGTGATCACCAACAACATCGAAATGGACAAGATCAGTTTCGAGCGGAACAAGAGCGGGATATGGGGCTGGCGCAGCGAGAAATCGGAGGTGATCAATGGCTACAACTGCAAAGTGTATGGGGCAAGCAATGTCGAGTTTGTCACCAAGACGCGAATGGACCATCTGAGTGAGGAGCAGATCAAGGTGGGTCCGAGCTATTAACAATATAAATGTTTAATGTATTTTCTTGTTTGTAGAATAAAACATCGCGGACGCCGCTGCACAGTCTGCTGGGCATTGCCGATGAAGACTATGTATCCCCCGCTGATGCTGCCGCAGCACTCAAAGATCGCGTAGGTTACTGGCTTTACAAATATCGAAAAATACTTATTTATTTCCTCTCTGCAGACACCCTCGCCCCGCTTGGAGGAGGAGGCTTCCCTAGTGGCAGCAGAGAACGGTGGACGATCTTCGCCAGCCCCTGGTCTGGCACAGAGCAACGGCAGCTCCGCATGCGCCTCTGGCACCAGTACCCCCAAGTCTTCTGTCACCCCCGAGGAGTACTTTACTCCCGAGGTCGATCTACAAGGCAGAGATGTTGGCGGTCCCAAAAATCTGAGCACAAAGGTGCAGCGCTTCAAGGCCAACCTGTGGCTGGCCGAGGAACACCCGATACGGCTGCAGGAGCAAGTGCTGCCCATACTGGATCTCATGTCCACCATGGCCAGTCCGCATGTGTCCAAGCTTAGGGACTTTATCACCATGCAGCTGCCTGCCGGCTTTCCCGTCAAAGTGGAAATCCCGCTCTTCCATGTCCTTAATGCTTGTATTACCTTTGGTAATGTCTTTGCCTTAACCTCGCCCGTGGAGCATGTGGCCACGCTGCAGGAGCAGGATCGTGTGACTTGCCTAGTGGATGATCGTTGCTTCGATGTGCCGGTTCACTACACCAACCGAGGCAGCGATGTGCGTCGCCAGATGCCGCTTGACGAGGACGACATGCTGCAGTACGCCATCGAGCAGAGTTTGGTGGAGACTAGCGGCGCCTGTGGCGTGGACGCCAAGGATGACGACAAGGTAGACATCTGGGAGGTGCTAAGGGGCCAAAACGTGGTGGGCACGGATCTTCTGCCCGAGGATGACGAGCAACTTCAGCGGTAAGTTCTGGGGTTACGATTCAAAGGGGTTTTCCAACTACTTTCTGGTTTGTTCATGGTCACCATAACTAATGTCTGCCCCATTGCCACCGCTAGTCACCAACGCTACTCCTCGCACTTGCTCTCCCCACACCGCCAACAGTACGGGCGCTACTCGCCCTCACCCAAGCACCATCCTCAATCCTTTCCCCACTCCCAGCTCCTGCTGGAGCCAGAGACCCGCGGACGTTCCGCTTCGGCGGGGGCTCAGTTCAAGAACGATTTGGGCTACATGAAGAAGATCTTCAAGTAGCATTGAGAATCCCCACTCTCTCCCACCCTTTGTATTTGCTAGTTTTGATCCAAGCTTTGTGTGTGTGCCCTTGTGCTCCTTTATCCCATTCGCAGAGTGCTGCAGGAATCGCTACTGGGTGCCAATGCCAATCCCCAGAGCGGGTCACCCGCGTCCGAGGAGGACGACGACGATGGCGGCTTCCGGTTTATAGATCCCGATCTGGCCATGGCCATGCGACTGTCGCAGCAGGACCAAAGGAAGTACGAGCTGGAGCGGCAGCAGGAGCAGGAGATGATCGAACAGGCGCTGAAGTTGAGCCTGCAGGAGCACTAAGATCCTGCCAGCGATTCCAAATTGAAGTTCTTCTTTCCCATCTTCTGATTTCTATTTAGTGTAAACACTTTGGACTAAGTTGTATAATATAATACGAGTCTACTTTAAGTTCCCCGTCGTCTGCAGTCCCTCCAAGTCCTTGTTTTGAATTGTGATACAAGCGGGACTCAAGCGGAGCTCGTCACACTCGTCCACACTCGCAAGCAAAGGATCGTATCCCCCATCTGACACTAACACCACATGTATCCAGAGTAGTCCTCGTAGTCGTGTAGCTTTTGCAAAAACGTATATAGTATATAGTGTCTCCTAAAGTTAAGTGCGTGTGGTAATGGGAACATACATAACACATGTCGCATATCCTCCGCTTCGGCCCGAAGATAGTGTCCTTAAACTAAAAGCAATATAAAGAGTAAGAGGTGTAACTCCATCACCCTGTGAACAATGTCGTAAACTTTAATGTTACGCATCTTATTCTTTATGTTGTCTTTGTCTTAAATTGTATTCACTAACCATTAGCATTACCCATAATTTATATTACTAATCGACGCAACACCCTTTCACCAAAGACAATATAAGGAGTAAGATGCGTAATGGAAGCAATTTTTAGTGCTACGCATCTTATTCCATATATCGCCCTTGGTCACACACGCATCTCACCTCTTTGTGTAAATGAAAAAACAAAAAATATACTATATATACATATATGAAATATGCAACATGAAAATGTGAGTTTATATTTTAAACTTATTGTTTATTAAGCGCTATATACACAGTAAAAAGCCGGGGACATAACTTAGGCTAATTAAGCAAAACACAATTAAAAAAGTCTTGAGTTCGTTTTGGTATAACTGCCCCTTAATCATTTCTTTTCTTAATTGAAAAGCCAAGCGAAATTAGTTGGTGATCAGCCAGAAGATGCTTTATCTCCGCTGGCTTATCAGGGGCCAGACTTAGGTCAGATAGAGTATTCTATATACATATAGGCTTGTTCAGGTTTCCACACAGATCGAACGATTTTTTACCGATTTTAAATCACTTTTTCTATGATAAAAAATATTAAAACTAAACCGAATTGGGAGTTAAAATATGTTAAAAATTTGTTTTCTAAATTTGCTATCTAAAAATAGGGATTTTAATAAAGATTAAGCTTCCATGGTGTAGTTTTCCTGTATTGCACTTTTCTAATCATTATTGCAGAGTAAAACGGTTTCTTACTTGATCCTTGACTTAAAAGCATTAACTTGGGAGCATTATAAAGAGTCCCAAATTGCTTCATACTAAACTTCTTGTTAAAAAGCTATTGTGAAAACCGGAACAGGCCTGAATAAGTTTACTTTGTGCTTACTTCTATGGGTCATTCAGCTGGGTGATCACTCCGGGATTGGGTAAGTGTGGAGTGGCCACCATTGTCGGGAATCGGGAGGATCCTTACGACTAGATGTACTTGAAGCACTTCTGCTTGTCGTGCGGGATGCGCGTCTTGAAGAGGATGGAGTCCGCCCGGAACTGGGTGTTCAGCAGCGGTGTATAGCCAAACACCCGACTGAAGAAGTTGATACATTTGTGCCGCTCCTGGAAGTGCGTGTCATCCTCGCTGAGGGAAACGGGACAACCCGGACAGCGGAACGTCCACCGGGAGGTGACTTTCACGGGCGGCTTTCTCGTTATATGCGAAACCAGGAAATTCATAGCGATGTCCTCGCAGTTCATGTACTCGTCCACCTTGTCCCTGATGGCCTGGGGCAGGTGATAGGTGTACAGGTACAGGTAGTACTTGTGCACGAACGCGGCGCCCGTCAGCACCATGCTGAGCTCGCAGCTGTAGTTGGAGTTGTAGTGCCACTGGCCATTGGGATTGCCCAGATCCCAGGCATGATAGCGGCCCGGAAAGCCAACCACACGGTCGCGGTGCTCGCGCCACACACGGAATCCAAAAAGGATCTCGTCGTGACGGAGATGGGCATCGTCGTCCACAGAGAGCACGGCTTCCGTTTCGATGACATCGAAGGGCAGGAAACGGTTGTTTAACGAGTTTCTGGGAGCTCGTAAAACGGCCACCGGTACTCCGATATCCGGCCAGCGTAGTTCATCCAACGGTGGCTTAGGGGAATTCCACACGACAACCACCTTGTGCAGGTAAGGCAGTCCATACAGCCGTCCCAGTGAGTCCATGAGGACCTGTTCTCGTTCATAGGTCAACATGACGATCGTAAACTGCTCCCGTGGGTAATTGCCACCCAGGGCTTCGCTGAACTCCTTGCCCGCTCCGCCCAGTCCCTTGCCTATGGGCCGGAAGCCGGTGTGCGAGCCCAGGAACTTGGCCTCCGACGGCAGGGCCGGATCGAAGGGCAGCTGCGGGTACAGGTAAAAGGGATCCAACCAATCGTTCCACGCTTCCTTGGCGTGCGTCCGCAGAATGGTGTAGTTGCGCCGAAACGATGGACTGGGATAAGGCGGCTCTATGGGACCCAGCGACTCCTCGGGTTCTGTATCCAAACCGACGGGTGGATCGGATTTCAGCGGTATGAAGGTGCTATTGAACACACTTTGTGCTATGATCGGTGGCACTGGTCTGGGCGGGATTCCCAGGCGATCCCGTAAACTGGCAATTACCGTATCCACGGTGGCCTGCACGGAGCTCAGGTACCGCTCCCAGACAAGTCTGCCTTGTCGTCGCAACAGCAGCAAATCAGCATCCTGCACGGCTCTTAGCAGAAAATGCAGCTCCGTAATCCTCGCCTTTGGCAGCAGCAAAGCTGATCTTCTCCAGTCTAGGGTTTCAGCGTAAGGCAAGCGCAGCTCATCGGCTCCCAGGATCACGGGTACAGCTCCCGAACGCAAAGCTTCATAGATTCTGGCCAGCATAAGGGTGGAGGACACTCGACCATTCATTGGAGGAAGAATCAGGGTAAAAGTGGAGTCCTTGAGCATCTGCCGGCGGGAGGAATCGGATCCGCAGAGCGTCCAGTCTGGCATTGAGTCACCTTGCTGCTGCTCCGTGGCCGGGACGCATTGGAATTGAAGCACAAACTGGTCCTGCGTAGCTCCTTTTGCCATGTCGGTTAGATGGTCCAGTATAAAGGCATCCAAGGGAGGTAGAGTGCTCTGTTTGGGTCTCAGTTCTCCCTGAAAGGAGAGCAGATACTTTCTGCGAGCGGGCACCATACCGGCGCACTCCTGCCACACATCTCCACCCGGTGGACCCAAAATAGGTGGCACTATGAGATCGTAACCCGGACGGAACTGCTCCCTTTCGAAGGCACTCTGCACCACAAGGGCTCTCATGGTGTTCTGCTTGTAAAGTGGATTTGTGCGATGTGAGGTTAGATCCCTTCTGGCCAGATTCAGCAGCACATGGTTTCGTCCGTCGCCGCCCCAATAGGGCAGCTTGTAAAGCTTCTCCATATCCACCGGACAATCATTGGCATGACTGGGCATGGTGGGCTGCTGCTGCTCTGCCTCCTGCGCCGCATACCGATTGTTTCGCAGCAGATCCTGCTCCAGGAGGGCCTCACCCACCAGCACCAGATATATGCACGCCTGCTTCGGGTCCTTCACGATGTGAGCATTGTATCCCAGCGTCTGCTTAAGGGTTGTTTTCAGGAAACCATCAATGTCGTAGCCCTGACGCTGCACGCTGTGCTCATCAGGATCGTAGAGGTAAACGGGAAATCCCGAAGTAAGGCTGCATCTCGAGTGATTGAAGCAGTTGTGCATCTCGCAGCTGGCTGCCATGCCCGCCGTTATTGGATTCATCTTCCTGGGCAGCGAGTTTGGTAGCAGGGAGCGTGGCAAAGCCAGGTCTGGGGTATTCCGCTGCACCGCCTCTCTCTGGGCCACCTGTGCTTGCTCCACGGAGATCTTCAACCGTTCCAGCTCTGTTTGCTCTCTGAGGAGTTCTTGCTTTAGCTCCTCGATCTTTTGATTGTACTGACTGATGTCCGATTGCAGCTTCTGGCGACGGGATTCCAGTTCGCGCAGCTCCACGGACACGGTGCTCTTAGGTTGAATAGAGGAGTATTTATGATTTTCTTATATATGGCTTCTGTTGGGTTTCCTGGGCTCTCACCTTGATTCTAACCATCTCTTCGATGCGCATTTTAAGATCGCCTGCTCGCATGGCACTGAAATCCTCATAGGCATCCAGGAGAGGTGAACTGCGGTGGACATCCAATGTCGGGGCATCCTGCTCAGACTGTATATAAAAAATTTATCAGAAGTTGAAAGGTAACTGCTGTAAATCAAGCATTCCTACATTGAGTATACGGTACGCCATGCAGGAAACCAGAAGCAGGAGCATCAGCAGCAGAGCAGGCACCTTGTAGCGCCGACACATTCGCGACCAAGACATTTTCAGTCCCGTGGCGTGGCGTTGCGGTGCGGCGGTGGGGGCCTCCTTGGTGTCCAGCGGGTGATACGAAGCCCCCGCGGAGTGGCCCAGGTCATATGCCGGTGACATGGCATCGGCTTCAGCTGGCTATTGCACGGAATTCATGCATTTATGTTTGGTTATTCTCTTTTTATTGCTATTTCATTGATAAACGCGACTTTTGTTGCCGTTTTGCGGGACAGGACTGTCCACTTGGGCACGGGCAACGACCAGAGTTATCGGTAGAACAATAATCGGTGCTGTCAACTTTTGAAAAAGGTCCTTTTTAAAATATTAATTAAAGCAAAATAATAAGCTATTTATATTAAAAATGTTATAAATAAATGTTAAATATCTATGTAATATAATTTTCATTTTTACCAATGCGACGTCTGCTTAATTTGCTTGAATTAACATTCAAACCTTCCCGACATCAGAATAACAGTGGTTTATCATTTAATACTTTTTAACCAGTGATGCCACTTTAGCAGTTTAGTTTCTAGATCTGGCAACAATTCAAAAAATAAAACTTTTCTTGTAAGTTCTCCCTTAAAGGGAAAAGGGGTCGTTTCCAACCCAAATCATCAGGAGCCAAATAGATATAGTCCTGCTCGTTAAATATTAATAATTTTCATAGAATTCCTTTCCGAATTAAAATTATTGCTGTTTTGGGTTAGTTATGATACTTGAAAAACTTTAAATCGGCCATACAAATATCGATTAAAGTGCACATTTTAAATCTAGCATTTAATGCTTCAGAGAATCTGGCATCACTGCCGCTAACAGCTGAATTTTGAACGCGACTTGACAGTTTTGTTGTTGTGATTTGAATGATTTTATTTTTAGTCGCGTCTAAAATTCGCACTGTGCCGCGTCGGTTTCGCAACGCGTTCGTTTTTGTTCTGTGTGTGATTTTATTATTTAATTTTGAATAAACGCTTGGAACTATTCTTAATTGTCGCAGGATGACTGGAATAATTTTTAACGAACTTTAACAACAGAAGTGTTCCTCAAGTGCACAAATTCCAAGCACCCTTCTAATAATTTAATTAAATAAGTCCCGCCGCAAACCGGAATCCTGCGCGGAAAATTCAAAAATGGGTAAATACGCAAACGAAAACGCTTCTATAAATATTTATTTATTTACTGCGGTGACATTTTCACTTTCTTCCATTGATTCTTTTCTTTGCTTTGGGCCTGGTCTGTCTGGGTTTTGTGGGCCAGGCCTTGAAAGTGAAAGCCGCACGAAAGGAAAACAGACATGAGTACATGCCATCGATACCCTAACACTTAAAGCACTTAGAGGTGTGATATTTCATGGTAAATCTTTCGCATAATGCAAGTAATTGATACAGAACGACTGAATTAGCTAATAATACATTTGTACAGATTCAGATTATAGCTTTGTATATTTTACAAGTTATTTAGATATTGAAAAACAGGTATTCCAAAGACCTTTAAACACTAGCTATTTTCATAACTTATTAATGATATGATAATTATTTTTATTCCGGTAATTTTACTAACTACCTCTTATCATTAGAAAACACAAACGAAATTTCCCGCTAATCTCAGTTTTAGTCTGAATAGGTCAACTAAATAGTTCGTTCTGGGTGAGGGGAGAAAATGATTAACGATGCTCTCGCTGGTGTTTTGCAATTAATTATTCAGTTAATTATTTGTAACTGATAAGAAGAACAAATATGGGGGTGAACTTTGATATTAAACACTTGATAATGAAGTCTTGGCCTCCACAGAACTTTGAAAACTTGTTAGCCTGCAGGTTAAATATATATATAAAATAATTATGACTTCGATACAATCTAGCATACTAGCCTTGTTTATATTTAGGATCTGGGACTACCCATCAATTTATGTCAACTTATTTTTTTAGGGGAGGTTTGTAGAACTTCCGCATTTCGTTCCCAATCAAGACTAATTAAACTCCAGTTCGAGAGCCGAGGCTAGAAATACTTAATTGAAACTTAACTCACACTTCCTCGGCCCCTTGGTCGCACAGTGAGACATTGGTACTGCGAACCAGCTAACACTTAGTAAATATTTTATTTAAGGCATACAGAAGACCTTTAAGTATAAAGGATATACAAGTATATCAATTGGAAGGACATAAACTATGTTAATTCACCACTAAATCTAATCGTAAATGAAAGTAGTCATTATTAAAAACCTATCTAGCCGTTGCCAAGATTTTTTTTACATATATATATATATTATTTATACTTTTCTTTATGATAATAAAAACCCCTTTTAAATTATCTTCTTTTGATGAAGTAATTATAGATGATAAATTTATTGCACCATTGATTTAAACAAAATGCATTCGGGCGGCTAAACAAAGAAAATCAAAATAAGGCTAAGACTCATTTTCTTATCACAATAATGATATACTTCTTATCAATCCGATAAATACGAGTTCCGTTAAAGTTCTTGGTCCAGTCTTGTATTATTTCGTTTGGAGAAAACACTAAATTCTCTTGATAATAAGTGATATATTTAGCAGTTAATTTTTCTCCAATTATGGCTGGTAAGGAAAGCTGTTGTTTTTATGTGCTGTTTTATGAAAACTCTAAGCTCCTCAAAATTAAAGATTGGGGAATATAGGGAAGCTTTGCCGTATTTTCTATTTGATTCGCTGCCGTTGACCCCGAATGGCGAAAAAGCCGACTGTTTTTTGGATTTGGAGCAAAGCGGCTTCGCCAGCGGCTTATCGGCGGAGTGAGCGACGTGAGGGGTGAGGGGAGAGGCGGAGAAGGGGCTTAATTAGGGGCACATTCAGTGCAGTGACGGTGCGTGTCTTCCGCCACCCCCTGCTCCCCCGGAACCGCGCACACGCGGCTACCGCCGCCAAGCCAACCCTTCGACCTTTGGCGACCGCAATTGCCTTGCCGCACACTAATGACACATCCGCCGCGGGCTTCCGCGGATCCGGACTCTCGCTTACGGATTCTCAAATTCCGGATTCAGTCGCTGCTGACCGTAGCCGCAAGAAACTGGCTCGCTCCGGCGGACAAGAACACCACGAAACTAGTGCGGGTGACATGCATTTGAGGATCCGCCTCACGTGTCGCAGATATGAAATTTGGGGTAAGCACAGAGAGCTCTCTGATTGGCACACTTGGCCCTGCTCCGATTGCTGGCTGGGATCGCCGCTGGTTCTGCTCTGCCCTCCATTCCCATGCAAATTCCAGTGCGTAACGGTGCATCGCCCGCTGTGCCGGGCATTTTTAATACCGGAGTTTACTCTTCATGTGTACATATGAACACATAATGTTCAAGCTTAAAAGCCGAAAGCGGCCCAAGTGCAACCTCAGTAGAAATCGGTGCGTCGTGGGTGTCGAGTCGCAGCACAGCAGGATCGCAGTGATCGCAGTGATCCCCCTTGTCGCCATGTGTAAGCCCGTTGTTACCATTTCGCTTAAAGCCCTGTTGGTGATAAAAATAACCTCCGCGAAGGTGGCACCATTTGTCGTGACTAGTCATTAATTAGTGCCTTGAAGTCTAACAAAGACATTTAGTTATTATAACTAAGTTTAAAGTAATGCTAACAGTTAATGGATTAATATTTGAACTTCTTGAAATATCCTTCTGAAAGCGGATCCTTTAAATCAACGAATCTTGTGGTTGCATAAATGAAAGGAAAACCTTATGACAACACAATAAAAATAGCAATTTCTTTACTTTAATTTACTTAAGTGCAATCTGTTTTTTTGTAACGACTTTAAACCATACGTTTTCTTCAAGAGTTAATGGCACAAAAAACAATTTCCACTTTATGATATAGAAAAATGTTTTTTCTTTAAAACAGATGTGCAATTTTGAGGTTTGTCTTAATTAACAAATACTTTTTCTATGAACACATGTATAATTTGTTTAAAACATTTAGTGGTGTATTTACTGTAGATCGTAAAAATGCACATACATTAGTTAAATTAAAGGAAACTTTTTAATGACAATATATAATTGCTTTATATATAAGAGTTTCCGGTAGATTTAAAGATTGATTATCTCTCTATTATTTCAGATTTTGTGGATTTAAAATACCTCAAGTAATTTTTGGGATTTCTATCTTTATTTTATCTATAAGATTAATTCAAGAAATACCATGAAATTCAGCAAGAAAATTTCAAGATATGTTCTAATCATTCAAATGATTTTAAAAACTTTTTTTTTCAGAACTTTAGTTTCTTCAACAATTCATCATTATAATTAATGATAGTACTTTTACGAACAATTTTAAATTTATGAAAAATTATACCAATATCCGATTGAAATATAAACAATTTTAGACATTAATCGAATCGATTGCCTATCGATCTGCTTTATCGACCGTTGGCCATTTGAACTAGTTTTCCTGGGAGCTTTTCCTTACCCATTTCGTATCTTTTTCGACCGTCGACAGGCAGCTTTTGTTTATAGGTTATGCGGCAAAAACTTGTGAGAAGCGATAAATAGATTTAGGAAGTGAAGTTTTTTTCTAGTCAGTTGCCCGCCGGCAAGCAGACGTGCGAGAACTTGCAAAGTTCACTCTGCTTTTCCCCCTGTCTACGGGTATTATGGCATTGTGGCGCTTTCTGAAATGTTGGTGTTTGCTTTTTACTTGTTAATCGAAAAACGTGTTTAACTGGCAAAACAATGTGCCGACATTTGCATACGAGCAAAATCAAAACAAAAGCCGCAGAAAATAAAAGAGAATCATATGAACAAAACAAAAACAAAACCGAAATCTAAGCGAAGAATGATGACACATGCGTGCGTGTGTGTGTTTGTATCTATGAGAGAGCTTTGCTGAGAGCACCTTGAAAGCTCGTCTCTCTTACTTCTGCTTTTTGCTTTGTTCGGCTCATTCGCATTGTTCGCCGCCCATTGCCCCGCCCCCTGATCGTTACTGTTACCGTTATAAAGTTAAGTTTCCAATTTCCATTTCCGTTTCCCTCCGTCTCGTTTCGCTTGGCCCGCGGAAAACCCTTTTGAAACAAGTGAGTATGAATGTCGCGGCGCTTTTCTCTATTTAACATTACAAAAGGAAAAGCCACTGACATTGGAAAAGGCCATAAACTTTTAACATATAATCAGCATTCCGGAAAGCAACAAGTGATGTGTGTAAGGCCGATAAGATATGGTTTTTGTTGATAGTTTTGGTTTTTTTTTGTGGGGAATATCAGATAAGATTTGCAGATAACACACAGTAGTTGGGGGAAAACTGTTGAAATAATCGATATAAAAAGACGTTTCGACTGGTTTTCTACAGTTTTTATATTTGCTTTTATTATATGTTAAAAATGGCTTCTTCGCCAATTATCACCATAGACATACCTTATAAAAAATACTATAGATCAATATTTTTCTATGGTCGGTTTTTTGGAAAAATCGCAGTTTTCCAGATATCATAACAAAGCCAAAAATGCACCAATTTCAATTTGGAAAGCTTTCCTATGCTAGTTTTTATCGCGTTAACAAAACTGCATACTCAATTTAAATTTTTTAAAATTTTTGACAATTTTAATGATGTAACCCCTTTCCTTTTTTTGAAAATTCGGAAAATTTTGAAAAAATTAAATTTTGATCGGACATAGCCTAATCGACTCGGCTGTTGATGCTGATCAAGAATATATATGATTTATAGGGTCGGAAATGATTCCTTCACGGAGTTTCAAGCTTCTGAATAAAAGTATAATACCATTTTTTGGTACATTTTTCGATATTTTTATTTGAGTATTTTTTCGACAAATCAAGATTTAAAAATCTCATAACTAAGACAAAAATGCATTAATTTTAATTCGGAAAGCTGTTTTATGCTAGTTTTTAGTAGGTTAATAAATCTGCATACTCAGTTTAAAACGTAAAAAAAATTTAATTTTTGGCCAATTTTTGACAATATTAATGATGTAACCCCTTTCCTTTTTTTGAAAATTCGGAAAATTTTGAAAAAATTAAATTTTGATCGGACATAGCCTAATCGACTCGGCTGTTGATGCTGATCAAGAATATATATGATTTATAGGGTCGGAAATGATTCCTTCACGGAGTTTCAAGCTTCTGAATAAAAGTATAATACCATTTTTTAGTACATTTTTCGATATTTTTATTTGAGTATTTTTTCGACAAATCAAGATTTAAAAATCTCATAACTAAGACAAAAATGCATTAATTTTAATTCGGAAAGCTGTTTTATGCTAGTTTTTAGTAGGTTAATAAATCTGCATACTCAGTTTAAAACGTAAAAAAAATTTAATTTTTGGCCAATTTTTGACAATTTTAATGATGTAACCCCTTTCCTTTTTTTGAAAATTCGGAAAATTTTGAAAAAATTAAATTTTGATCGGACATAGCCTAATCGACTCGGCTGTTGATGCTGATCAAGAATATATATGATTTATAGGGTCGGAAATGATTCCTTCACGGAGTTTCAAGCTTCTGAATAAAAGTATAATACCATTTTTTAGTACATTTTTCGATATTTTTATTTGAGTATTTTTTCGACAAATCAAGATTTAAAAATCTCATAACTAAGACAAAAATGCATTAATTTTAATTCGGAAAGCTGTTTTATGCTAGTTTTTAGTAGGTTAATAAATCTGCATACTCAGTTTAAAACGTAAAAAAAATTTAATTTTTGGCCAATTTTTGACAATTTTAATGATGTAACCCCTTTCCTTTTTTTGAAAATTCGGAAAATTTTGAAAAAATTAAATTTTGATCGGACATAGCCTAATCGACTCGGCTGTTGATGCTGATCAAGAATATATATGATTTATAGGGTCGGAAATGATTCCTTCACGGAGTTTCAAGCTTCTGAATAAAAGTATAATACCATTTTTTAGTACATTTTTCGATATTTTTATTTGAGTATTTTTTCGACAAATCAAGATTTAAAAATCTCATAACTAAGACAAAAATGCATTAATTTTAATTCGGAAAGCTGTTTTATGCTAGTTTTTAGTAGGTTAATAAATCTGCATACTCAGTTTAAAACGTAAAAAAAATTTAATTTTTGGCCAATTTTTGACAATTTTAATGATGTAACCCCTTTCCTTTTTTTGAAAATTCGGAAAATTTTGAAAAAATTAAATTTTGATCGGACATAGCCTAATCGACTCGGCTGTTGATGCTGATCAAGAATATATATGATTTATAGGGTCGGAAATGATTCCTTCACGGAGTTTCAAGCTTCTGAATAAAAGTATAATACCATTTTTTAGTACATTTTTCGATATTTTTATTTGAGTATTTTTTCGACAAATCAAGATTTAAAAATCTCATAACTAAGACAAAAATGCATTAATTTTAATTCGGAAAGCTGTTTTATGCTAGTTTTTAGTAGGTTAATAAATCTGCATACTCAGTTTAAAACGTAAAAAAAATTTAATTTTTGGCCAATTTTTGACAATTTTAATGATGTAACCCCTTTCCTTTTTTTGAAAATTCGGAAAATTTTGAAAAAATTAAATTTTGATCGGACATAGCCTAATCGACTCGGCTGTTGATGCTGATCAAGAATATATATGATTTATAGGGTCGGAAATGATTCCTTCACGGAGTTTCAAGCTTCTGAATAAAAGTATAATACCATTTTTTAGTACATTTTTCGATATTTTTATTTGAGTATTTTTTCGACAAATCAAGATTTAAAAATCTCATAACTAAGACAAAAATGCATTAATTTTAATTCGGAAAGCTGTTTTATGCTAGTTTTTAGTAGGTTAATAAATCTGCATACTCAGTTTAAAACGTAAAAAAAATTTAATTTTTGGCCAATTTTTGACAATTTTAATGATGTAACCCCTTTCCTTTTTTTGAAAATTCGGAAAATTTTGAAAAAATTAAATTTTGATCGGACATAGCCCAATCGACTCGGCTGTTGATGCTGATCAAGAATATATATGATTTATAGGGTCGGAAATGATTCCTTCACGGAGTTTCAAGCTTCTGAATAAAAGTATAATACAATTTTTTAGTACATTTTTCGATATTTTTATTTGAGTATTTTTTCGACAAATCAAGATTTAAAAATCTCATAGCTAAGACAAAAATGCATTAATTTTAATTCGGAAAGCTGTTTTATGCTAGTTTTTAGTAGGTTAATAAATCTGCATACTCAGTTTAAAACGTAAAAAAAATTTAATTTTTGGCCAATTTTTGACAATTTTAATGATGTAACCCCTTTCCTTTTTTTGAAAATTCGGAAAATTTTGAAAAAATTAAATTTTGATCGGACATAGCCTAATCGACTCGGCTGTTGATGCTGATCAAGAATATATATGATTTATAGGGTCGGAAATGATTCCTTCACGGAGTTTCAAGCTTCTGAATAAAAGTATAATACAATTTTTTAGTACATTTTTCGATATTTTTATTTGAGTATTTTTTCGACAAATCAAGATTTAAAAATCTCATAACTAAGACAAAAATGCATTAATTTTAATTCGGAAAGCTGTTTTATGCTAGTTTTTAGTAGGTTAATAAATCTGCATACTCAGTTTAAAACGTAAAAAAAATTTAATTTTTGGCCAATTTTTGACAATTTTAATGATGTAACCCCTTTCCTTTTTTTGAAAATTCGGAAAATTTTGAAAAAATTAAATTTTGATCGGACATAGCCTAATCGACTCGGCTGTTGATGCTGATCAAGAATATATATGATTTATAGGGTCGGAAATGATTCCTTCACGGAGTTTCAAGCTTCTGAATAAAAGTATAATACCATTTTTTAGTACATTTTTCGATATTTTTATTTGAGTATTTTTTCGACAAATCAAGATTTAAAAATCTCATAACTAAGACAAAAATGCATTAATTTTAATTCGGAAAGCTGTTTTATGCTAGTTTTTAGTAGGTTAATAAATCTGCTTACTTAGTTTAAAACGTAAAAAAATTCAATTTTTGGCCAAATTTTGACAATTTTAATGATGTAACCCCTTTCCTTTTTTTGAAAATTCGGAAAATTTTGAAAAAATTAAATTTTGATCGGACATAGCTAGATCGACTCGGCTGTTGATGCTGATCAAGAATATATATGATTTATGGGGTCGGAAATGATTCCTTCACGGAGTTTCAAGCTTCAGACTGAAATTAGAATACCCTTAAATAACTTAAGCCACTTAACTTAATTATATATTTTTTAATTTTTAAAAAGAACTCATCTACCCATTACTACCCTGTGCTTATTTACACAGTTTATTAATGCTTATCAGGTGATATAAAAAATGAATGCATATCAATACATTATCTGCTTCAATTTTATGGGGTAGTCTTCTTTCACACACGTTAATGTGCAATTCGCAGAAGTTGACAACTCCTCGATCAGAGAAGAGTGCCAAGAGTGGCGTTCCAAGTTAAAAATTGTTTTAAAAAAATATATAATTCTCTTTATATATATATAAATAATGTCCTTACGTGGGGAATATGAACCTGTTACTTCCGTTTCCACATGCAAGTCTATCTGTAATCGCGTTCTTTCGCCTGTCAGCTGGTGCAATTCACTGATAGGCCGCATTATATCCTCCATTGTCGGTCGGTAATATCCCACTTGCCTTGTATCTGAACGCCTCCTGTATTGCCTTTTTGCAGCTCTCTCCTTTTTCTCCCTGGTGACCGGTCTGTATGTCCTGCACTTCTCCCTAGCTCTGATCCTGGTCAACAAGGAGGTGCCCAAGACACGCGGTATGCTGTATCCCACGGAATCGGAGACGCGCGAGGTGCGCTCGCTGGACGGCATCTGGAACTTTGTGCGCTCCGATGAGGCGAATCCCACGCAGGGCGTTAGGGATGAGTGGTACTCGAAGGATCTTAGCCAGAGCAGGCCCACGATCCCCATGCCAGTGCCAGCCTCCTACAATGACATTACCACGGACAACCTGAGGGATCATGTGGGCACCGTGTGGTACGATCGCAAGTTCTTTGTGCCCCGCTCGTGGGGGAAGACTCAGAGGGTCTGGCTAAGATTCGGTAGCGTCCACTACGATGCCTTTGTGGTGGGTTATGAAGTGTGATTTGAATGTAGAGAACTTCCGTGATTATCCTTTCTACTTATCCTTTTAGTGGATCAATGGTCATAAGGTGGTAAGGCACGAGATCGGCCATCTGCCCTTCGAGGCAGAAGTTACGGATTTCCTTGTATATGGAGCCGAAAACCGGATCACCGTGATGTGTGACAATGCTCTGATCCAGACAACGGTGCCGCAGGGGAAGATCACGGAGGTGCCCAACGACAAGGGCATGACCATCATCCAGAGCTACACCTTTGACTTCTTCAACTATGCGGGGATTCACAGGAGTGTTCACCTGTACACCACGCCCATGACTTTTATAGAGGAGGTGGAGATCACGACAGCTCTGTCGGAAAATAATAGTGGTAAGTGGGGGGAGGGTTTTTCTCCTGGGAAATAGGGATAGATAAACTGTAATCTTTTGTTAACATGTCTTCTATTTTAGCTGGCGAGGTTTTCTACAGTATCAGCGTGAATGGCAGTGCTGCCAACGAGGCCATCGATGTCCTGAACATCCAGGCGAACCTCTATGACAAAGGAGGAGCATTGGTGGCTAATGCCACCTCGGATGGTAGTTTCAAAGGCTGCCTAAAGATCGCAGAGGTCAAGCCATGGTGGCCCTACCTGATGCACCCCGAACCGGGTTACCTCTACGAGTTGGAGATCAAGCTGCTGGCGAAGAACGAGGACCTGCTCGATGTCTACCGGCTGAAGGTGGGCGTGCGCACACTAAGTTGGAACAAGTCACAGTTCCTGATAAACGGCAAACCCGTCTACTTCCGAGGCTTCGGACGTCACGAAGATTCGGATATTAGAGGCAAGGGCCTGGACAATGCCCTCATGGTGCGGGATTTTAACTTGCTCAAGTGGATCGGAGCGAATGCGTACCGCACATCGCATTACCCTTACTCCGAGGAGTCTATGCAGTTTGCGGACGAGCACGGCATCATGATCATCGACGAGTGTCCCAGCGTGGACACGGAGTGAGTTTGGCCTGGTCTCTGCAGGAGGCTTCTTACTAAGGATGTCTTTATTGTTTTTGCAGAAACTACAGCCAGCAGCTGTTGGGCAAGCACAAGTCATCGCTGGAGCAGCTTATACACAGGGACAGGAATCATGCCAGTGTGGTCATGTGGTCCATAGCGAATGAGCCTCGCACGGCGAACATGAATGCGGATTCGTACTTTGAGTGGGTATCCATCCTCTGGTGACTCTCAAAGTGGTTGTAACTGATTTATCCTAATCTCCCTAGGCTTGTGGCCAATTTCACAAGATCCTTAGACAAAACCCGACCTGTCACGGCTGCCATAGCCATTCCCTACACACAGGATAAGGCGGTAAGTGAAGGTACCAACCCTAGGAATCACAATTTTATACATTATATCTGCCTTAGGGTCGCCATCTGGACATTATCAGCTTTAATCGCTATAATGCCTGGTACTCCAACACTGGTCGCCTGGACATGGTCACCCAGAATGTCATCGATGAAGCCACCGCCTGGAACAAAAAGTACAAAAAGCCTATAATTATGTCAGAGTATGGAGCCGATACCCTGGAGGGTTTGCATATGGTGAGTTGGTATATTGAAGTCCTCTACAGATTGGTTTTAAAACTATTCGTTAGGTTCCCGCATATGTGTGGTCGGAGGAGTTCCAGGAGCAGGTATTCGCCCGCCACTTCGAGGCCTTTGATCAGCTGCGCAAGATGGGCTGGTTCATAGGCGAGTTTGTGTGGAACTTTGCCGACTTTAAAACAGCTCAAAGTGAGTTTAAGCTTTGCAGTATTTAAATAGTTAATAAATTTATGATATTTACCAGGCTACACCCGCGTGGGCGGCAATAAAAAGGGCGTGTTTACACGCTCTCGACAGCCAAAAGCGGCAGCTCATCTGCTCCGCAAAAGATACTTTGCCTTGGGCCGGGATCTGGACCAGTGCCAGTTTCCGGAGGATCTCTTCACCTACATAGCGGATCTAATATCGTAGGTGGATGAATGTAAACGCAATCAAGCTGGCCATTGTAAATAAGCCAAGGAAAACGAGAAACGGAACTTCCTATTGAGTACTGCCGCATATCTATGAACCATTCCGCTGCTTTCCCTTTGTACAATATAAATAAACATTGTATTTTTGTATTTATTTGTACGCGTAAGACTTTAAATAAAACAAGAGTTATTTATTTAAATCAAATCAAAAGGTTTGATTTTAAAAATCAGTTAAAATAAGGATTCCCTTGCGCTTACTATCGATAACAGCGAGCTTATTACAGAGGGAAGCCTTTATTATCGATTAGTCCTGAGCTTTCGCTGGCAATGCCTTATCCTTTGGCGCGCTTTTTAAGCTTTTAAAGGACTAAAAATATTTTTCAATTTAAATCCATTTGGTAAAATAAATAAATAAAACGCAGCTTGTGTTTCTCTTGCATGAAAGTTGAATTGTTATTTAATTTTGCAGCCAATGGAATTTGTTGTATTTTTCTTTATAGTAATTTCGTTTAGTTTAACTTATGCTTGTTTTTTTTTTGACTCAGCAAAATACTAAATTATTGGCCCTGCCATAACCGACAATAATTCTTTTCGAAATGCGCGCCAAATTGTGTCAGTATAAAAACCTAAATAAAGTTCTAAATAAAATAAGAAAATAACCAGTTGTGTGTGTTTTGTGTGTTCGAATTATTGCCTGATATGTGGCCTAAATATTTTGTGTATTTTGCCTTACTTCTATTGGTATTTATAGATATAGACAGATCTGCAAACACTTACGTCACTAAGTTAATGATGGTTTTGTTTTGATTTTGGTTTAGTTTGTTCTTTTTAATGGAAGGTAAAACATTGTGATATCTGCAGTTTCCCTCCGCTTTTCTATCTTAATTTAGTTTGTGTATTTTGCATGCTTCGCTTTATTTAACTAATTACGTTTTACCCATTTTTCCCGAAAGTAGTTTGCTTGTCAAATGTTACACGTTATTTCGCTAGATAATTACATTTAAGCTTATTCAAAGAAATCCTCGACACATAATTACCATAATAGTACAACAGTTTCCTTTTGTTTAAGTTTAAGTGTGTGTGCGTGTGGCATTTTTAACAATAATGTTTAAATTGTATTTAAACAGGGCTTGACCACCGATTATTATTCGATAAGATAGTAATTAGATCCTATAACCAATATTACAGTTGCTCAACAAATTTGGGGCTTAAGCCTAAGCAGATCCACGCTTACACACACATTAAATGTCGCTAATTAGCAGTTAATATACACCATAATCCGAGTACACATCATCATCAGCTTCAGTTGTAACGATTCCAATCCCATTCTTGAAGCAGAAGGAAGATATGGAGAGCGCGAGTGAGATCTCCAACGTAAGTTATAGTTATGAGTTAACACACACGAAAAGTGGTAGTAGATTGCTCTAAATATGCGTATTAACTAGTCACTTACTGGCTAATTATTTTGATTAGATATCTTGTGTGTCTCGTATTTGGTATTTGTATTTGCAATTCAACGCTTCATCGGTTTTGTCTTCTAAAAACAGTCTCCACTTGGCTCTATAAATTTAGCTAATAACTAACAGAATTCGATACGCTATTTACACACTGTCTTATGGCCTAGTTTTGGGGCTATATATATATATCCATGATCCTGGTATACAAGTATGCGAAAATCCTCGATGATAGCCGAAGAGGTTAGATCAACATCCGCTTTGGTCGGTCCTAGCAGAAGCGTCTGCAAGAAAGCCAAGAAGGATTCACGGAGATTCATTAGCCAGAGTAAAGCGAAAAACTTTCCCATTGAAATGTTTGGGCGCAAACTAAGCACAAATTGTGCGTAATTAATGTTACTTAATTTAACTTTCATGGAACGAGAATGGAAACGGAAATGAAAATGAATGAATGGCGAAGGATTTAACTGCTTGGCTGCCACATGCAGATGGCTCTCCGCCTTGAACCCCGAATGCAATGCAAATGGTAACTATTCAAAAACTTGTCTTTGTAGATAAAAGCCGAGTCCCTCCGCCGGGTTAATGTGGCATAATTGTAATGCATTGACCAACATCCTGCGGATGACAGGCCACCGATAAAAGGTCCGATAAAACTTTCGTTCTTTTCGGCCCGAAAACTTCCTTCTCGGCAAAACAGACACACAATTGTTTCCACTGTCGGGCGTTGGATGCAAAGTGCCTTGGTCCTTGGAGCAGCGGCTCCGTCAGGATCTGTCCATGGTCCCGGCAATATCAATTTCGGGGTCGGGATTGAAAATTGAAACTTGAAAATAACATGAAAGGCAATGCAATTCCGTGTGCGTGTGCGAATCGATTCGAAAGGTTCCTCTTGGCCGCAGGCTAAATTGACTAACACAATAACAATAAACGGGGGGACACTGGTCAAAATGGATGTCTACTATTGAAAAATGATAAATAAGAGATGGAGTTGAAAGAGACATGCATTTAGTAAGGTATAAAAAAATAATTTTCTATTGTAATAAGGGAACAAAATATATTGATATAATTTTGGGAAATAAACAAAAATCTTCTTAGACCAAATGTTAACAAAAGAAATTTTATAGTATGTAATGTATGTATGTAAGACTTCTCTCAGTGTATTATTGTGCGATTCGGCTTCGCCGAGTGCCACTCACCTTCGCCTCTTCGCATGCACTATCTAGAGCTTCCCGCTGCGGTAGTGGACTGGTCGGTGGCCGCCGAAGAGGATGCGCTTGAAGGCCTGACGGAACTCCGGACTGAATATGGTATAGATGACCTGCAAAGGGGGCACACAAAAAATAGAAAAGAAAATCGATAGATATCAGTGAGAGTTGGAGGATAGACAATGTGATGTAAGGGGAGACAGTTTATACTTCAATTAATAATGGCAAATTCTAAGTAGTTTTGTTACCAATGTTAGTTGTTATATTCTGTTGAAAGAAAGCGAGAAAGTATCTTCTTGTAGTTTTAGAAATTGGTACTGTACACTCTCCAAGGCAGTTCATAATCCCCCATTTCTTATTGTAGCTCAAAAAATGCTACTTTTTTATATTTGTTAACTATAATTTATAATTCTAATATAAATCATATTTTCAGGCAAATTACAGCACACTTTAAAGTTTAAAACTATTCAATATAATTAAAATAAGTACGTTTAGAACTTTAAGCTAAGCCTATTGTTTATACTTAACAAAAACATGAAAATTATAAAATATAATCATAGCATTATCCGAGAATGCTCTCTTTAGGTTCTAGCCTTTGAAACCTTCGCTCTAACTATATTGCTTCTCTAATGATTTACCTTTCGCTCTGTCTCACTCTCTCTGCCTATCTGTAGAGACATCTCTTTCTCCCTTGCTCTCACTTTGTCTGTTCTTTGCGGAGACTATAAATAGACACGCACTACCGTGGTCTGATCTCAGTTTCTCCGCGGCTGTGTACAGTGATGGTGTAGTGTAGTGATGGTGATACTGATAAGAAGTGCTCTTCGGCCCCAAGAACACGTGGACTACCACGAAGAAGCTCATTGCGAATTAAAATCAGCATAATATAACACTACACTGGAAGGAATTAAGGAATGAAGAAAACAGATAATCGTGTGTTCTCCTCTACTGTGGTAAGTCTTTGCTATATCAGTTATATCATTTATATTGATATTATAAGAGGGACCAGGGTCTAGAATCAGTTGTGCTAGCTATATATTTTTAAATTAATTCCCTTATTGTCATTGACATCTTACTCATGATTATGATAGTTCTGATAGTTTCGAAACTTTAAAAGGCTCTGACTTTGGTACCAACTTTAGCGACATTATTATACCTTTTAGGGCATTCTTATTTTAGTCAGGAGCTTGCAAGCCGTGAAGGAGTCATTTCCGACCCCATAGATCATATATATTCTTGACCAGAATCAATTGGAGAATCGATCTAGCCATGTCCGACAGAAAATTTTTTTTATCATTTTTTTCCCATTTTTTTCTTTTAATTGTATAAGCGGATAAAATATTCAAAAAATTGAAAAATTTGAATGTTGTTAAAACTTTAAATTGACTATGCAGATTTTTTAACCTCTTAAAAACTAGCATAGAAAAGCTTTCCAAATTGAAATTTATATATTTTTAGCCTCGTTATGATATTTGAAAAACTGCGATTTTCACAAAAAATTATCATATAAAAATATTGATCTAGTAGTTCCTATATGTGACATATCTTATGGGTTCTTGTTGATAATTGGTGAAGGAGTCATTTCCGACCCTATAAATTATATATATTCTTGATCAGCATCAACTGACGAATCGATCTAGCCATGTCCTGTTGAAAAATTTTTTTTTCAAAATTTTTCCATTTTTTGAAAATTTTATAAGGGGTTAAAATTGTCAAAAAACTTAATTTTTTAAAATTTTAAATTGAGTATGCAGATTTATTAACCTATTAAAAACTAGCATTTTACAGGTCTCCGAATTAAAATTAATGCTTTTTTGGCTTAATTATGATATTTTTAATCTCTGATTTAAAGAAAAATGTTCATATAAAAATATATATAAATATCGAATTATTGGAGCTTAGTTATGATAGATTTCCTATTCGATCTAATTATTTAATTGCTAAACTTGTTTTTTACTTATGTTTATTTATTTATAAACTATTCTTCCAAAAATACACATGGCGTATACTTAATTTAAGAGTTCCCACATTAAGTATACGCCACGTATGTCCGCTAGCCAGCTATCTTAAGCAGGCAAAAATTTCAAATTTAAAAAAAATTAAAAACTCAATATGGCAATCAATAATAATATTGACTTTTTTATACCCTTGAAGGGTATTATAATTTAGTCAGAAGTTTGCAACGCAGTGAAGAAGCTTTTTTATTATGTATCGAGAGAGGGGAGAGCCCCTTTCTCTCTCTCTCCCTCCTTCTCTATCTCTCACTGAATGTCCATCTCTTCCTTTCTACAGATATGAATTTCTTTCTATCCCTCTTTGACTACCTCTTGAGATATCTCTATTACTCTCGCTCTCACTTTCTCTGTTCTCTTTACGCAGCATCTATAAATAGAGACACTGCAGCCGCACTGCCTTCATTTCCTCCGTGCCCGCCCTACTGATAACATCTATTGTGATAGTGCTAATGAAAGTGAGTGCTCTTCGAACCCAAAAATATCATCTGGCCAATGGATAGCCAGGAAGAAGATCACTTCGATGAAACCAAATTAAGTCACCAAGATATAACTCAACACTGGAAGGAATAAACGAATGACGTGTGTCTTCTACTTCGGTAAGTCTTAACTATGACAATTATATATATATATAGATGGTATAAGAGAGATCAGGCCTAAATCTATACTCAGTTGTGCTAGCTACGCCGTTCCTTTACAATTAATTCCTTTATTGCCATGGATTTCTTACCCTTACGATAGTCTCAAAACTGACCCTGACTTTGTCGCCAGCTTTAGCCCCAATATTATATATTTGCAGGGTAATATAGTTTCAGTCGGAAGCCTTCAACAGAATGAAGGAGTCTTTTTCGACCCTATAAATCATTTATACTCTTTGGCTTAGGTTTGATCGATTTCACACATTCGAACCCATGATCATATGGGTAACTGCGAGGGTATACACACTTCCGCTTCTGAAATAATTTATAAGAACAATAGAATTTAACCCACCGGATTGAGGGTGGAGTTGAAGTAGCCCAGCCAGAGGAAGAGCGAGGCCACGCTGTCGCTGATCTCGCAGGCGGCGCACAGGGGCATGGTCAAAGCCATGACGAAGAAGGGGAGCCAGCAGACGACGAACGCTCCCGTGATAATGGCCAGCGTCTTGGCCGCCTTCCTCTCCCGCTTCGCCTCCAGGGTCTCCTTGCGCTTGTTCACCTTTTGCATCGGATTAGCGATGCTGGAGAGTTGCTGCTGCTGCTGCTGGGGATTCGTATGCTGCTGCTGGGATTGCTGCTGCAGCGACTTGGAGCGCGGCTCCGGAGTCAGGGGCTGGGCGGAGGAGGGTGTGGGCGAGGAGGAGGTGGCGCCGCAGAGCGGATGGGCCTGGTTGCAGCTCGTCAGCGTACTGGTTTTGGCTGTCATCGGTCCGGCGGCGGCCGCGAGGCCACCAATTCCCTGCGATGTCGGCGTTTGTGGCGAGAGCGCCGATATCGACGTAATTGTGGTGGCATTTGATGTGCTGGCACCACCGCCTCCTCCGCCTGATGCTGCTCCAGCTTCAGCTCCTCCTCCGCCGGCTTTGGCAGTTTTCTGCAGCTGCTGCACTTGTTCGAGCTGCTGTTGCAGCTGTGGATCCTCCAGGACCTCCACCGACCCATTGCCCGTGGCTGTGGCTGGCGTTGCTGCCGATGTTGCGGTTGCGGCTGCCAGGTCAGCCTGGTCCTCCTCCTCTTCGTCCTCGGGGTCCTGTTCCTGCTCGTGCTCTCCTCCGTGCGGATGCAGCTGGTCCTGGTTCTGGTCCTCGTTCTGCCCCTGGTCCGCCGCATTGGCTGCCGTTCCGTTGACAGCTGATGACGAGGACTTGGCAGCGGATTTTCCCTGCTGTTTGGCCAGTGCCACCAGGTGTGAGACGGTGGCTATCTGGTTGCCCGACTGCGACGTGCTGGGCACCTGCGATGGGGAGAAAAGTTTCAGGTTGATTATATAAATTATATACGTGATTCAAGGCCATTAAATAAGTCCCGAAATTTAAATCGTACATAACTGAGACATCAATGCATTCTTATATTCTTATAATCTTTAATGAATTCACTCTTAATTTAAAGAACGATTTCCCTTAATCAAATCTTAAATACAATTTTCTAATGCTAACCTTTAGATTTTCCTGCTTTAAGCCCATTTCTTTGACTTGTGCTCGATCTCTAAATGATTATTTGCCCTGTGCAACCACCCAAATCACTGGCTTTTCCCGCTTTTCCATGGGCGCAGTCAAGTTTCATGTGGCAAATTAGCATTTTAAATCAGTAGCCGCGCATTGCATTCATAAATTTATTTACTGCTCGTCAATTTTCATGGCGCTGGGCCCATAAATTTTCGGTAAATGAATAAAATCAGAGTGTAAATATTTACTTTCGCTGAGCTCGTTGTCCCGCACACCCGCACACCCGCACACCCGCCGTGCCCGTGCCGTACCGCACCGCCTCCTTTATCAGGCCCGGGCCACTCGAAAGGGCTGTGCCTGGCCGGCTGGAATAGCGCCTAGCCAATTTGTCGGATACGTATGTACATATTTGAGGAGAACGGCCGACCGAGCGGTCGGTCTTCCTAACGGCTTGTCTAGCACTAAAATTCCCATAATCACCTGTAATTTGAGCCCCGGCCGGTGCGTAGGTGTGTGTCGGGCGGAAGTGGCCGCCGCAAAGTGCTAAAATGAACTTTACGTGTGATAAATTGTGTCTACTTTGCAGCTGGCACCTTTTTCGGGGCGATAGCGATAACGGTAGGGAGTTGGGGATGGGAGTATCCGAGGAAATGATTGCGATAGTTTTGACACCTGACTGCAAGGTTTAAAATCTTCAATTAATTTCGATATCAATACTTGCTCGCATTTTAGCTCTGTCACAATTATCCTTCTACAAACATTGAAATATTTAATCAATTTAGTTGAAGTATATATTTTTGGTTTCAGGAAATCCCTTTTCACATTAACATTGCTAAGCTTGTAAATTAAAAGCAACAATAAAGTAACAAAAGGCATTATAGTGCTATTATTTCTGCTGCCATCTCCCTTTTCTTCTCAAAAGTAAGCCAAGTTCAATTAATGGCCGGACCAAATGAATTTTATGACTGTGATGCGGCCATAAATTATGAAACATATTGTGTGGAGCATGTAATTTTGTGCTCCGGGAAGACATTCAAATTCAACAGAAATAAAAAACCTGGTGTGCCAGGGGAACAATGGGGAATATGGGATAAATCTCTGGACAGAAGCTTAGTTCGCATCAAATTCAATGGCCATTGGCCAATTGTGCATAAACACAAAGCAACAAAAGAGGAGAGAAAGCTGAGCACATCATCGTGTGTGTTGCCAAAGGAGTGGACCATGTGATAATGTTCAAGGAAAGATTTTCTTAAAACGTCTATCTATGAACATTAACTTTGTAGATATTAAAATTTCAAAATTATTAAATAATATTCTATAGAATTGTTTAGTTCACAAACACTCCCGAAGATATATTTTTTCAGTTATATTAGTATTTCTATTGTATTATATTAGATTTGATATATTTCACACTTTGGACCACCCTAGCGTGCATGTGTGGCTCTGCCATTGTCATCGCCACTGTAATTGTGTGTCCCAATACAAACAGACAATTCGATTTCTCTTTCCTGCAGCATTTTTAATATGTCGCCTAGGCCAAGCGAGATGGAGTGGACATAACGGTGAAGCAAAGCCAA
Organism: Drosophila bunnanda; assembly: GCA_035046265.1. Lineage (NCBI taxonomy): Eukaryota > Metazoa > Arthropoda > Insecta > Diptera > Drosophilidae > Drosophila > Drosophila bunnanda. The sequence goes on from JAWNOB010000029.1 coordinate 601,856, forward strand.
CCAGAGCTGAGCGTAGCGAAGCGAATCAAAGCAAAGCAAAGCAAATCAAAGGGGAAGCCAAAGACAAATCAACAACAAAGCAATGTAGTTTAATTTAGAGAACAATTGAGAAGGGACAGAGAGTGGAGAGGACAATGCGGATTGCAATTCGAGAGATTCTGCATTTTTGCACCTCTGCCTCGAAAGAAGGACGTGCAGTGAAGCATATAAAAGGGGACATTTGCTTGGAATTTTGTATTTTCATTATCGACTCCCTGCGCTCTAGTAATTATTCCAATGTAGCTGAAAAAATAAGTAAAATACGCAAACAGTTGTTTCCATTTTCAGCTTTTCATTTCGGTTTTTGCGTTTCTTTTTTTGTGTGGACTCTTGGCACACACAACTATAATAATAAATTTATATATTTGCCTGCGGGCGATGCGTAAATGCGAGAGTGTGTGCGTGTTTGTTTATTTATTTGGCTGTCCACTTATTTGCCCAGCAGGCCAAAGGGAGAAGTAGGAGAGCAGGGAAGATGGCGAGCGGGAGTGCATGAGAGAAGGAGCGCAGGAGAGCAGGAGAGCAGGAGAGGTGCGTGGCGCAGCCATTTCCAAGTAAATATTTAATCTCAGGTCCAAGAAAATGGGAAAATGGAACGGGATGGGGAGAGAGGGAGCGGGAAAGCGATGGAGTTATTCTGGCCGAAAAACGAAAGCTGTTGGCCATAAGCCATCAACATATTTTCCTCAATTACTCAAGCGTATTGAGTGCCTTGTTAGGCGGCGGCCTCTCTCCCTAGCTATCGAATCGAAATCGGAATGGGAATAAGAAAAATAATCGCAATCGGAGTCCGAGGGCCAAGAAGTCAAAGGTCCCCAAAACCTACACTCAGCCTTTCTCTTTCTCATTCTCCGTTTCGCTTTCGCTAACTGACTTTCCGGTCCTGTTGCTGTTATGTTTGCTTACTCTACACAGAAAGGTGTTTCTATTTTCGTCAGAAGTTTGTCATTATACTGGTCCCTAACACAATTTTTGACTAATTTTAATATATCAGAACACTAATCAAAAATAAAAACTTCTTTTTTAACCGAAATAAAAAAATTTGTCGTGACGCAAGAAAGTATGCTATGAAAATCAGTATGAAAATCACGCATACGAAAAGAGTGACAAGATCGTAAAATAAAGTCATACCAAAGGGCTGAATGAATTTTTGTAGATTAATTTTACAATAGAAAACAAATTTTTGTATTTTGGGAGATTGTATTTATGGGGCTTTGAAAATTACGTATACGACCTGTAATCCTGGAAATACGGATTAAATGGTTAATGTCCCTGTCTTTGTTTTTTTAAAGTTATAATTGAAATCTATATATATTTTTATGTTGTTTTTTCTATTAAACGAAATAAGAAGTATTTTTGGACCATTATTGTGGCTAACACTGCGTATGAGTGATACATATGCAAATCATTTTCCAGGACTTACATCTATAATGTTTTAAATGCTAAAAATCCATTTTAAATGGTTGTAATCTTCCGCTCAACATCGAATATATATAAAAATAAGTAAGGTTAATCTCCAAAATTGAAAAATTATATTATATTGTAGCTATTAAAATAAATCCCAGCGCTACCTTTTTATGAGGAATAATTTTAAAAAATGTTTAAGGTGCTTGACATAGATTTTCCCGTTTACCTGTAAATATTTAATGTGAAAGGGTATTCCGGACATCGACCTCGTAGCTATTAATTCGTTTTGCTTGTTTTCATTTGAATCTCTTCACTCCTTGGTCGCTGTGTCCTGGTGCTGCTGCTGCTGCTACTGGGGGGGAGGGAGCGTATCCTTGTCACAGCTTATATTTGACTTTGCTATTACTTAACTGGCACGAACCTGGCGATGCCAGTGTGTCCTGTTTGTTGTTGCCCCGCTCCCTGACCTTTGGCCAGTCGCCACCTCGTTTCTGTGTTTGGCGCTGCCAAGGTATTGGCCCGGCTTGTAGCAAATGCAAACAAAACGTTCGAGCAATTTATTCGGCCTCTGCTCTTTTATGGCTTGCTTGCCTGCGCCCTTCGCTTTAATGTGTGTTATTATTGAATGTGTGTGGCCCTGCTTGGATTATTTTTTAGCCATAAAATCGCTGGACGAAAATTGAAGTACATAAAATGCGGCTAAATACAAATTTTCGGAGGGTCTCTTGGGGGATTTCCCCCAATAAACCGAAGGCTTGGCCTGCATTTTATCGCTGACATTTTGGTCGAGTGGCGGGTAAGTTGCCTGGATTGCCCCGGATTTATCCTGCCTATGAAGGAAAGTGGCTTTCTCTCCCGCCACTCAGGGCAACGACTCCATTTACAATTATCAAATTGCCATTAAATTTGCAATTAAATGCTTAAGAAGACCTTATGTTAGTTCTCCTCATAGTTAATATTTAGCAAAGTTAAAGAATAAGTCTTTCATTATTAGTTTCATAAAAAAGCTAGGATAACCGGAGACTTTCACCAGAGAATCTTCATTCTCCGGACACGGAAATATGTAAAACTCTTTCCCGAAGAAATATATATCCATGAAAAAGGTCAAGCTGATGGTCTCACTCCGTTTCTTGATCATTATCGGGGAATGCTGGCCCAAGGAATTCTCAAGTGCATATTGCTGCGCCGACGGAGATGACAGCGGGGGCTAATGTCTCATTAGCCGGGCGAGAAAAGGAAAAGGAAGAACTCAGTGAAAAGGTAGCCAAGAGGAAAAATCATTTCAATCCCCAAAAGGTGCGAGAGAAGGGCATATGGTAGTTTGAAGCGGCGAAGGAGACGCATAATAAAGCAGGAAATGAGCTGAGAGCTGGTGGGTTTATTTTTGGTCAGCCTACGCTGGTCTTCTTTGTGTATGCGAGTCCTTTCCATCACTCTCTCTGCGAGTGTGTGTGCATCCTGGGAACGGAAAGCAAGCCCTCTCCTCAGGTCGTTGGGCACATGTCAGGCGTTATGAAATTTGCTTTAAGCCCAAAAATGCGCATTGTTCTTTCTCGTGTTGCTTCACTCAACAGAAAGAAAATATGTATGTATCCAGAGAAATTCCATGAATTTTAAATATTCAATTTTAATTTAGAATCGCGCAAAAAAAGCTTTAAGGATGTGGTTTTGCCTTAAATTTAAATTAGAAGTCGGCACAAAGCTTATTTTCTCTTGTATAATACATGATTTATGGGTTAGGGGAAAGCCTTTCATAATGATTAGAAATTGCGTTGGAATGGTATATAATTATTCATATATATTTGACAAAGGGTAACTTTTCTCATATTTAAAAATGAATTAATTTCGCGTTCCCGACCAATAAATTAACTCTTCAATAAAATATAATATATAAGTAATTAATAAAACATTTTTAATGTGCCAGTCCTGGCTAAATGATGAAATAACTATAATTAAAAGGAAATTATACCCTCACTTAATTAGGAATGCTCATTGAGGTCAGCGGTGATTTCTGAACCATATGTTTATTAGCCAGTTTCTATTTATATTTATATTTCGAGTGTTCCTCGACCCAAAATAAAATACATACCTCGATGCCGGCCCGACTCTTGCTGTCCACATTCGAGCTGCTGAACTCGGTGTCCTCGACGGTGTTGACCGTGTTCGTTGAGTTGCCATCGACTAGGCCCAGGGCCCGGCCCCCAGGACCTCCAGCTGCTGCACCAGTTCCAGCTCCGCCGCCACCTCCACTGGCACTTCCGGCCTTGGTCTTGGCCGTGGAGAATCTGCCAAGGCGTAGACGCAGTCGATTAAGTTTCGTATCTGTTGCCGCACCTCCGTCCGGCTGGAAAACAGAGAAGGCACAGATAGACACAATCAGAGAGGGAGGACGGGGTTAGATAGATAGGACAGAGTCCTCCAGTGTAAGGCATTGATTTTTGGCCTTTGACCCGGCTGCAGGACTTGAAATTAAATTCATACTTCTTCGCACAGCATTAAAATGAATAACAAAGGAGCCGATGGCCGGGCAAATTTACATTTTCGGCTTTTTCTGCCTTACGCTTCAATAAACCGCAATTTGTACGCATATCCAAAAAAGTAAAAAGGGAGGAAAAACTTCAAGATCCGATTCGAATCCCACCATATGCATATGTAAGTGGGTTGCTTCCCGTAAATAAATTGTGTGTATTTGCTACAGAGTCTCCTGAAAAGCGTTTTTCCCGACCGCCTGAAAATAAATTTCACGATTGACTGCTCCCAGCGCTTGACCTCTTTGATTTTTCCCCTTTTTTTTTTGTGGTCCTGTTTACCCTTTTTTTTCTCGTCCTGGTGTAGTGTATTTTCATGGTTTAAGGGGACAATGAACTTCGACTTGCCATCGTTTAATTTAGCAAGAAAATCATGTGCTAGTTTTGGAAGTTCAAATAAATAAAATAAATATATATATTAACCTTTATATTTTCAAGTAAGCCTGCCTTACAATGTCTATAAATAAACTCTGAAATAATCTTGTTCTCCGCTTGGATTTCCCTTTTCTTGCACATACTACGATACCTTATCAAATTCTATAGCTTACAGTGTAGACATTGTTCGACTTGCTCTCTTTAGCATCTTTTTCCGTTTTTCCGGCTAAACATATACCCTCTCCCATTGTGTGCGTATTTTTGTCGCCTTCAATCCCACCAAATTAAAGTAATTGAGTAGTCCAGCCCTTTGGCAACTCGGTCTCGTCATCTTTGTCGTCGCTTGACCCTTTGGCAAGTCGATACGATATTGCTTTAAATAAATAAAATTATGCTGATTTTGCCAGTCGTGTGTTGCGGAAACTTCAACGAGGAGGAAAAAGGGTTCGCAGGCTGGTGTGAATATTTGCGCAAATAGTATTAAATGTGCGTGCGTGTGACCTTACCGGAGAGACAAAGGGGGAAAATTGGATAGACGAGGTCGCGTCAAGTGTCTTGTGGGTTACGGACCAGAGGCCACCCAGATAGCTTATTAAATATTGAAGAGTTTAAGCTTAATTAGGCACAGGAGCAGAAAAAGGGAAGCTGTCCCAGTGGGAGCTGGCAGAAGTCTGTCCGAAATTAATAAATAACAGGCAGCAGCAGCAGCAGCAGCCTGCCCGGCTTTAAGTTTAAGCTAGAAAACTTCAATTAAAGTTTCCCTAGAAAGAGCTTCATTGAATTTCCAAGAAAAAGGTAATCGAAGCTGTAGTATAGTAGAGAAAAACCATTATCGGAAAGGCATGAAAATGGGCACTAGGAAAACAATTGTCAAGTATGTTGAAGCCTGTCTTCAGGGAAAACTAAATGTGGGGACATTCATGCATTTGTTGCCAAAGCAAACATGGCCAAGTTAAGAGCGATAAGAGCGATAAGAGCGCTCTCTCTCTTTTCAGGAGCAATAACGATAAGGATGCGGATACAACCTCAGCTCAATGGGAATTTTATGCAGATGTCCTGTCTGTTTTCCGTGTGTATTTAAGCGCTTGCATTAAATGATACACTCACATTCACGTCTCGTATTGCCTCGTCTCCGTGTCTTGTGTCCTTAGCCATTTTTCGGCACTTTAGCTAATTTATGTAAATTGTTTTCTTATTTAATTGTTTTTCTTGCCGAAAGACATGTGTTGTTCGGGCTCCACTTCTGCTGCGTGTGGCAGGCAGCGCCTGCTCTTGCGTCTGAGTGTGTATTCAATAATGTGTTTCTCATGCGATTTATGTTTGGTCCTGAGTGTGACAAGAATGTCCTGGGTATTAACTACACTGGGCAACAAAATTTATGACTCCAGCGGGGCCGCTAGGAGGTCCCGCTGGGAGATGCGAGCCTAGGCAGCCTGGCAGCTACGAAAATTAAAATAAATCCGCCATAAATAACGGCCAAATCAAATGCAAACTGGTCCTCACAGCAGATATATTATAGAGACTGCATTCTTTACTCGGATATTTGTTTAGATTTCGGTTGAGATTTGCTTTCAACGATAAATTTAAATTCATTTAAAATTTCTTCCAGGAGCAATAACTTATTCAACAATTTTTGGCAGATGTTTTCATGCATTTTCATTTGAAGATGGCAATAAATAAAATATTTTAAAATGTTTCTAAGCCTCCAAAGGTTTTTATATAAATTCTGTTCATAGACTGTTTATTTATTTTTCTGACATTTATTTTCTTCGATCATTTTCTTGCTAATATTTTCTTAGCCAAAAGAAAATGATTGGTTACATATATTAGTAACTTGACAACAGTTTTACTGACAACTGATTAAAACTTCAATTATTAAAACAAATTAATTATTATTTTAATTTTTTTTTTATTATTTTAGATTTTGAAAGTGATTTTAAGTCTCTCAATTATTTGTGGTGCATAATGAATATTTAAACAGCTTTACTTTATTTTTGATGGAAAGTAAACACAACTTGTTAGATTTTTGTTAGCAACTTAATATCTATATAAAAAAATATATATTTTTCATGCAAATAATTATTTAAATAATTTGCTTTCACATTTTCAGCAATCTAAACTTTTGTTATACAGTTTTTCTATTTGGTTTTTGGCGATTATGTTTCGGACGCAGACACAAACATACCGTTGTGTGTCGCAGATGGCGAGCTCGCCAAATATGCTTTTCACTCAGACGCTTTTCTTTGGGTGCTTTGGCTATGAAAATAGTGTCAATATCGGGGAGCAATCAATTCGAGATGATGGTGCTTACGATGCTAGATTATTAATAACAGTGTCTCGCTGGCTGAATTAGAGATAATACCTGATTCCCTTAATTGCCATTTGCCTTTTTGCTGCTAATTGCAAAATCAATGTGGGCGTGCGTGCGGGTTTGACTGCTATGAAAATTACATTTCAATTAAAATTAGTCGGAGTCACATACTAGGGGGAGGTGTAAATTATTTAGGCAATGATAGTTTTGTGAATTCGATTACGAATTATTTAGCAATTTGTCCAATAAACATACCGAATGCAAATGCAATTAGCTGGAAATTTATGTCCTTTCGCTTAAAAGGCAAAGAGCGCAGAGCTCAGCGGGATACGTACATATATATATTGTTGTACCCTCGTCAAGGAGCAGGAAAGCAATTTTCAATTTGAAAGCATTTAGTTATCGGAGAATAGAAAAATAAGGAGGGGAGTCGCAGGACTAATGCCCTTTCTGCGTGCCAAATCCCGGGCCTACGTTGGTGTAAGGGATATACTCGTATCAGATGTGTGTGCTGGGTAAATATATTCTAAAATCAACAAGCAGGACAAGGCAGGACAGGACTAGTGAGTGGCACTAAATGGATGTGGATCTAGGCGGTGTGTGTGCGTGTGCGGGTAAGTGTGTTGACATGTAACTAAAGCACGCATGTGAGGCAAGATTCGGGGCCGGCCGGACACCGGACATCGGCGCAGGGCCAGGACCAGGACCAGGACATCGGGCCAGGACATGTGTACGATTGGCAAATAGCGGACAACTTGTCTTGTTTGTGCATTGAATTTGTGATTCCAATGACTTTTTGCCAGCACCCCACCCTCCTCTGTAGAGGGTGTTCTATGCACACACGTGGCTTTGAACAGATGTGGTTAAGATAATATAAACTATAATTGAGAGCCGTAGGAATTACATTACCAAAAAGAGTATGATTCTGGAGCTTAAGGTCTTTAAGGAGAAAATATTTTCGTTTAGTTCTTTTTTGTTCCAAAGCGAAAGTTTCGCTATAATATTTATTTGAAATCTCTTTATAAAATGCTCAACTTATTCTTATTAAAATCTGTTAAGTGGCTTGGCAAATGATTTCCAATCTGAGTTAAGTATTTTTCTGTGCTTTTCCGGTTGATTCCTCATTTAATACTTAATTCATTTAATTCTTTTTATTATTATTTTTTTTGTTATTTAAAGCTTTAAAGTTCAACTACAACTATTATTTTAACCGCATCTGTTCACCTGCACATCGTGTTGGTAAGTAGTTGCAAACATTTCTGCGTCATTTTCAATTTGGTCAGCACTGAGCTTAGGCTAAGTAGCAGCTTCCCAGCAGCAGCAGCAGCAGCTTTACGACCAAGACTGGATTGGAAAAGATATATATATAGAAGACAGAGTTAGGGGATAAGGGAGCCAAAAGTAAACCCAATTTCAGATACCCTATTGCGTCTGCAGAAAGTTAAAGCAAACTCGAGGCAAAATTAGTTTTTAATTTCGTTGATAAGAGCAACTTGGAAATACTTGAAATTTCTTTCTTCTCGCAACAGCCAAAAAAGAAACACAACGAAATTACAATTTCGGCCAGAGAGACTTTTGGCTTGAACACATCCTGTGCGTATTAGTTTGACCAGCTGCCGCATTAGGGCGCACAAACTTCTGGCCAAGGAGGAAGCTCACACTCCACCCCCAGCCGGGTGGCACTCTCAGACACTCACGAGTCAAGACAAGCTGCCACTTATCGCTCAACTTTCTGCCAAAAGGGCTTTAATGTCCACGTGGCGTATGCTTAACTTAAGCCCCTCACCCACTGGCTTGCTCACTCCGTCTTCGATTTTTTTTGCTGCGAGACACAGGTCTCCTTTTGGCAATGCATATTTCATCACTCTGGACGATACAGCCTAATTACAGTCCATTTCCCCGACCCCAGAATCCCCCTGGGTTGCTATGCATATTTAAATTGAAAGGCATAATTCCATAAGGCAACAGAGGTCAGTCGGGCCCCGCCCCGAGTAATGTGCATAGAAATTTCAGAACGTTGCCTGCGGTTTGGCCTTTGACTGGCCCCCGTCTCTGGGTTGAATTTGTGGCTTTTGCCTCGCTCCGATCGACTGCATAATTGCACTGACCAGCCTGTGGTGGCTTGGGTTTGAACAGCGGATTCTGTGGGCATAACAGGGTGTCCTTTGGGAGCGCATTCAGACTTAAAGGCCCATTACAATTATAATTTGAACACTTGAGAGTATTTTAAAACTTCATTATGTTATATAGATTAAATGGATTCCGCTCAAAAGAGCTATTAAGGTTACTCAATGCTCTTGGATACATTATGCACCTTAGTCCCCGTCAATCGGGCCGTGACTCAATTACGTTAAGGGAATATGAAGGCTAAAGCCACTTTACCTGGTTATTATTGACCGCAGCAGCGACGGGTCGTGGTCGCCGCCGATGAATGCGCTTGCGGGCCGTTTGATAGATTTTCCAGTACAGCGCCAAGATAACCAGCAGCGGCACATAGAAGGTGCAACAGGTGGCAAATACCTGGCGGAGGAAGAGTAAAAATAGATCGGAGGGCTTAATAAATTCTATCTATGTTAATCACCTGATAGGACACATCCTGCGAGACCATGCACTTTTGCTGCTCAATGCGCTGCAGGTAGTCCGGATCCTTCCAGCCAAACTGTGGGGCCAAGGAGACAATCACCGCCGCCGTCCAGACGCAGAAAATCATCATGAAGACGCGATTGCTGGTCCGCGAGTGTATGTAGTCGATATTGGTCACCGCCCAGTAGCTGAAAGTGGGGAAAGAATGTAACTTTTTGAGCAAAAACCGGAGATTGTAAAGCTCATGACTTATTTTTAGTTCTATTTATGTTTTACCTTTCTGACTTCTCTAAGTCCCTCAACAAAACCCCCTGTCCTCACACAGATTATAATTTGAGTTCCACTTGGCTTAAAGCACTCCCCAGGATATTTATGTACAATTGTGGCCAACACTTGAACATGGTCGCTTAGTTACTCCATTATCCGAATCCACAAAAATTCAAATGAAATGCTGCATAAATCTAGGCGCACACACACCAGCACCCTCGCACACACAGCGAGAGCACCATATGGCACTGAGCGGGACAGAGAGGGAGCGACAAAGTAAAGAAACGTGTTCGATATTCAGTTTCCGTCTGACAGTTTCCCGTAGCGTTTTGCAACAACCTTTTTCGTTGTGTTGAATTTTTGTTGGTTATTTCTATTTGCTATAGGTTTGGGCCCAAAAAACATGTTTTATGTATGTCTGCCTTAGGCCGTGTCTCTGTCTGTGTGTGTCAGGCATTTTTAAAATATTTCCACTTTTTTGGACGATTGAAAAATAAGGTTACTCTTTAAGGGTCTCACTTAATGACACAAGAAATTCAGCTCACATTCAGTATTTTTTGTTGTACATTTCTTGCCCTCGGTTGTCTTGGCTCAAATTGAGTTAGTCCTTGTTGGCTATTTTCGGTCAGGGACGCTTAAGTGTGTGGTGAGAGCATTCCCCATTCGCTGTCTGCCACTCGAACTCGAATCCGTACTCTGGCTAGTTTCCCTTTTTTCGGTTTTAGGTTCAGCAACATGCCTAAACGAGTTTTTAAAACGTTACGTGGCATGTAGCACTCTCGCAACTCCACACACACTCCTGTTCACCCCCAGACACAACACACACACCACACACACACAAGCAGACTCCGCTTAATGTCGAACTATCTGGAGTGCGGGGCACATTATGTGCTGCTTCTGCTGATGATGTTGCCATTAAATTGCTAATAGCCATAGAGAAGGGTTGCAAATATAATGTACACACACGGAAAATGAAGCAGACTTTTTCATAATTTATAATGGTTTGCAAGTTAATATTTAACAGTTAAAGCTCAAATAAAACCATAGTTAAAATTGTATATTTTATTTTTTAACAGACAAGATGATAAGAAACCCAGGCTTTTATGTAATAATTTAATAGAAATACCTATAGTATTCCCTGAATCGTTGTTGAGATCCAAAATGTATTTAAGATATAAATGTGATATTTTTACATTATTCAATACATGGTATTTAATTATGAGAATTTAATAACAGATTTTTTTTATTTTAAATTGACTTTAAAATATTTAAAAAATAAATCCCCTGTGTATATACATCTGCCGTTCCAGAGGGCGCGCGCCCAAGGCTAAACTGATGTTTCTTCTCATCTGCGTTGCGGCTTTTGCGGGAATTAACGCCAGGCAACCGCAAAATTTCAAAATTTCTCACATGCCAGGATGGAGAGGGGCGCCTCCTTTCCTTTTCTCCATCACTTTCTTCTTAATGCCGCGCTGCGATGACCGCAGAGCTTTAAGTGGCAACCGGAAGCAGCCACGGCAAACACGTGTTTATGTATTAATTAAATGCAATTTGCATAAACAAATATTGTGTTGGCTTGAGTCCCAGCTGAGCCGAGAAGCACTAAGCTGTTCCGAGTGTGTGTGGGTTGAAAGCAACAATTAAATGAGTTGACAAAGCACTCGAAATGAGCCATAGATGGGATCTATATACATGCAAATGTATACGTGGCAAGGGTGAACCGATGTGAAGTGCCATTACGGGCATATAGAGCATAATTTAATTTGTCTACAATTGGGCACTCAAATGACAGCTTTATAAATATTTGTGCATGTTGTCTCTCTGCTGTCGATACTGAGTGCCACTTAATTAAGGGAATTCGAAAAACTAAATTTGCATTTGTTTATGGCGCAGCCCCTTTGTTCCTGACTCGCCATCACGCATACGCCATGTGTGCCCCACATATAATAATAAATAATAATAATAATGAATGATGACTGCCCGCTGATGGCCAATGACTTATGTCTGCCACTGACTGGCTGGCCCTCTGCCAATCCTTGTCTTGTCCTCTGTCTAGGACAGGACCCCGTCCTCCTGCGAATTCATTAGCATAATATAATCGACTTCAAGTTGGCAATTTTGATTGACTGCTTAAAATTAATGGAATTTTGTGATTTTGCTGTCACTGTGCCGCATACATTTTATTTCCTTTTTTTTTTTGAAAGGATCTCCGCCGCTGTGCCGTGCATACGCAATGAAAAATCCATGCAAATTAATAGCGAAACCTAATAAAGTGTCTGTCATGCCTTTGTCGAAGCAGGGAAAAAAGCGAAGCCCATACGATCAGTGCGGATAATAATTTGTTATGGAATGAAGTAGGCTCGCTCTGCCGTTCGAATTCAATTGAATTTGAAGTCAATCAATTTGCTGAGCTGAGTATCTGGCGACGCGGCGCGACGCGACTTGGGTGATGAATTATAACAATTTATTTGTGCGCCAAACAATTTAAATGTGATTTTTCCATTATGCCCACGCCCTTCTACCGGGGGGTGTCTATGGCTAAGTGGGTTGAGTGTGTGTGGGCCCTGTGTGTGTGTGTGATAAATGTGCGGCACTCGAGTGTAACACTTTTTAATGCATTTAAAAATTGTACGCCTAGCTCACAAAAAAGTCATTACTCTTACGCCCTGACTGAAGCGAGGAAATTGAAAGGAACGTGAGATGCAAAGAAATTGTAGAGTAAGATCGACGGAGATATATCCAGTACCCACAGCTTGGCCATAAATATGGCTAAGAAAATGTTGCCAGGAATAATACTGATGTTTGGAAACACTTAATAGCTTCCGTATTTCATAGCCAAATTTGTAATTCTGTTTATATATATTTTATAGAAATTATAGTTCCAAAATAGTATTGCTTTCAAGTTTTTCTGGATCTAATGATGAGTGATGTGCATCCTTCTGCTTATTACATAAATTTTTTATACGCTCTAAGCTTATATATCCTATGTCTCTATTTGAATAGAGTATAAACATACGGAAAATTAGAAAAAAAATGTATTATGTGTGTAGCATTTCTAATTATATTATTTAAATAAAAATAGCATAAAAAGGCTAATTATCATGACTATAGGTTTCAATCTTTTAAAAGTTAATAATTAATATTGTTCTTTGTTTTAAATTCTAAAAGCTAAATTAACTTGATGCATTTTATCACCACAAAAAAAAGCTCATTAATTTAAATCCATTTAGAACAAAAGGCGGGCCTGGCCCGTTTTTAAGCTCTTCCATAATTAATTGAAATTTTATATATATTTTCAAGTGGCGACAGTCAATATTTATCTACGCATCGGATCGCTTCACATTTCCCCCATTGAAATACATATTTGATGCCTGCTGTCGCCTGCTATTTGCTTTTTATGCTTTATGGCTTTATATCACTCGCTTTTTGTTTTTATTTGTTTCCCGTTGTCTGCCCTCAGCTAATCGATTGCATTACATTCGAAATCAGCTCAGTGTTGAGCGGGAAGTACAAACAAAAAATAAAAAACAAACCAAGCATATTCACCTGCGGCTGCCCCGCCCTTTTTCCTATTTTCTTTTTGCTATGGGAAAAGCGAACAAATTGTTGGGGCTCACCTGTGTGTGTGAAGGCCTGGTAATAGTTTTGTTTTGTTTTTGTTCTATGCCCTGCGGCATCTGTGTGGCATGATTAAATTTTTGCAAAACTACTCACTTGCTCTCCTTTCCAGCAAGGCAATGGCTGTGGCTAAACAATAGATACAGATCCCATTTCCACCACTGAAAATGGTCCATTTTCCTCCTCTAGGAATTTGCATTGGAATTGTACTTTAATTGGTGTTTTTAAGGTCGAAGGAGAACGAGGAAGATGTTTTTTTAAAGAGGAATATGATTATGGTAAAACCTTAAGTTCCGAATTCGTTGCAAAAAAGCTTGACCTTCCTACCTTAAATATTTTTAACTTTCACCGACTAATGACTTTGATCTTTCCAGTATTTATTTAAATGGGTTTTATATATCGCGTAAACTCGTTGACTTAATGAGCGCTGTCAGGTTGTTTCATGTGGAAAGTGTGCATTTACCTTAGCATAATTGGCATTTAATGTGAAAATGTGGCAATGTGTCAAGTGATTGCTTTTTAATCAAGTTTTTTTTTGTCATATATTAACCATTTATATTCCATTTTTTCCTTGATGAAATGAATTATAGTATTTAATTGTATTTATTATGAGCTGCAAAGGTGTCAAGTGTCTTTTTACACTCAGCTTTTTTTCTTTAATTTTTTCTTTGGCCTTCCTATTTTTTTTTGGGTAAGGATTACCGGCTGCAGTGGCCTGGCAGTGCGTCAGTTATGCCGACAGCGACCGCAGCGAAATTCAATTTAAAACGTGCTTACGTGGCCAAGTTGGCCAAGAAAAATGGTCATCCCTGCAGCCGGTATTACTCTCATGGTGCTCTTTTTGGGTCCAAGCACAGTTTAATATTGCAGAGGGCAAATTGCCTGTACTTATTGAAATGTATACTTTATATACGCTGTTTCCGTTCTTCTTGGTTAATTTCCCATATACATATATGTATATAGTTGCTGCAGCCGCAGTTTTGGTTTATTTTTTTAATATACGCAACAGGAGAATTATCCATAAAACATTGTGTGCCGTTGTTGTGCTGGGCTGGGCCCTGCTAAAAGTTTTCTAGTTCCCGCACAGCTGGTGCAGGATGCGTCTTTTCTTGACTACAGGGTCCTTTCTTCAAGAAAATAGGGTAAACTATGCCAGTGGGATGAATAGAGCACTGAATTATGGGGGCTTGCGTATTAGGAAATTGTTGTTCAATTGCATTGCAGACGTAAAATAAGTTTATTTAATGAAAAACAAAATTATGAGATTTCAAATATTTCTAAGGTGCCAAATTTAAAATCTGCGACATTTCTGTGAGTCCCATTTTTTTGGCCTCTCCTGTCTGCTGTCTGTGTGCGTGTGTAGTGTGCGTAACCTATGCGTGCCCCGAAGGGAGGCCAGCAATTGTAATTTACGACTCGCATACACGCGCAGACAAAGGACGACTATGGGCACATGAAAAACTTATGTAAATTACAAGCTGAAAACAAAAGACGGGCAAAGTCTGCTGGCTGCTGGCGGCTGGCTGATGCTCCACCAAAAAGGAGAGGTATCCTTGTGCTCCTTGTGGGGTGCACCCAAGTGTACTGATTACTGTCTGGCTGCCCTGCTGCGGTGCTTCCTGCGAGTCCTTATGCGTGTCTGCTTCTTTATTTTCCATATTTGCATTTGCGTTTACATTGCACTGCATTTCATCTCAGACCTCAATATGAAATACGCCGTAAATCATTAATTCTAACAGAGAGCTAGGTCTTCATGACAAAAACTCGACCATTTAGGTATGAAAATAAACTGGAATATTAAAAAAAGGATACCCTTGCACTTTGCAAAGGAATTACAGGATCCAATCAAAAACGATTATAACTAATCTTAAAATATTTGCATTCTTTAAATCGGTATTTATCAATATTTCTAATGATCATTTTTTCTACAAATCAATGCTTAAAAATGCCATAACTAAGTCAAAATAGCATTAATTTCAATTCGGAAAGCTGTCCTATGTTTGTATTTACTATGTTAATAAATCTGCATACTCAATTTAGAATTAAAAAAAATTCAAATTTTTTATAAATTTTTGACCATTTTAACGATGTAACCCCTTAAAAATTTTTAAAAATTTCGAAAAAAATAGATTTTTGCCAAACATAGCTAGATCGACTCGGCTGTCGATTCTGATCAAGAATATATATGATTTGTAGGGTCGGAAATGACTCCTTCACTGATTTTCAAGTTTCTGACTAAAATTACAATACCATTATTTGAGTCGATATTTATCTATATTTTTATATGGCAATTTTTTTGAAAAAACAAAGCTTAAAAAACTCATAACTCAATCAAAAACACATTTATTTTAATTCGGAAAGCTTTCCTATCTTAGTTTTAACAAGGTTAACAAATCTGCATACTTAATTTAGAATTTTAAAAAATTGAAATTTTTTATCAATTTTTGACCATTTTAACGATATAACCCCTTATAAATTTTTGAAAATTTCGAAAAATATAGATTTTTGCCTAACATAGCTAGATCGACTCGGCTGTCGATTCTGATAAAGAATATATATGATTTATAGGGTCGGAAATGACTTCTTCATAGCGTTATAAGCTTTTGACTAAAATTATAATACCCTGTAAGGGCTGTCTGTTCTTTATTTAAAATTACTTTATCAAAAGCTTGTCAGGAGTCAGAAGTGAAAATCGAGTAAATTATTTAAAAAATCATTGCCATTAGGCACAAACTGTCGTCCTGAAAAATTACCCCATAAAAATATGCTTGAAGCAGGTCAAAGCGATTGGAAATACACTTGACTTGGCCATTTCGTTCATGTCATCGTTTCGGTCGATTAGGCTAAATACAAACCATTATGGCTTTTACATATTCTAACGATTTGCATAATTGTCAGCGGCACAGCAGGACCTCCGTAGGACTTGGCCACTTAATTATATTTAATAAGCTTAATCGTGGACGGTCTGCATAATAATGCAGCGATTTGCATGTTGAGCGTTGCATGTGGCCGCTTCAACGAAGGAAGTCGGAAAAGCTCTCTCTCTCTCGGAATAACGTAATCTTTAATTAGAAAATGATTTACCCGCGCTCGGCAAGCCAAAGAAAAGACAAAAAGTCCCGACAAAGTGGATTTTCATGTTTCCTTCGGGCATCAAGGCGGCGGTATGGCCGGGATTCAATGGAATTCCGTGTTCAAGGGGGCAACAATGAATTAACCAGCTTGCTGGCTGGCTGTTTGGCTTGGCTTGTTGGCCTCTGCCCCGCTTGGCTATTGGCTTGGAGTTTTCGCCCGGTTCCACGGGCTTTGTCCCTGTGGTTTTTCGGGCTACAAAAGTTTTCCTGTGCGCGCGGCAGGAGGAGGAGGGAGTGCCGCAAAAACCGACCATTAATCACATGGCTAGCACGGCCAAAACTGGGCTAAACTCAAAAATAAATACAAACACTGTTACTTATGGCTTAATAGGGAGCACCGCAAACTTTTCAGTGCAACAGAGAAAGTAATTTTCCATTGGGCAGTGGGAAAATCTTGTAGTTTCCTCGGTGTTGCACTTAAAACTTTGCGGTTTTTTGTCCTTTTAATTTAAACTGGCCAAATTTTAATTTATCTTTTTGGTCACGCCTTCCTCTGGGCTCCTTTTGCCTTTTATTTGATTTGATTTATTCGAAATTCAATTTACTCTTCGCCCTCTGATTAATCATCCATCCCAGGGGCAGCGCCATTATTTTGATTTATGCCCTACGAAACAGGCTAAAACGAATGAAAGGAACTTGGCCAAATTGAAATTACGCACTGTTTTGGGGTTAGCCGCACTCTGTGACAGTTATAGAATTGTAATTCATCTTGGCTTCGGTCTGTAGGGTACTGTTTCTCTTTGTCTACACGGTTCAAAATAATTCTAGGCAAATATTATTCATCTAGCAACAAGTACTTCTTAGATTTGTATAGAAAATTATTCAGATTTAGTTATTTGTGTCTTCAAAACCTTCTTTAAACCCGGTTTCCGTTTATTTTATTTAGATTTTTAATTGTCTAAATCCCCATTTCTAATTTTCTTTCTTGATTCAGAGAGTTCCTCTGCTTTCAGTTGAGATGGAAATATTCCCTCTGCTAGTGGTTTTCTTTGAGTTCTTTTTGCCTTCTAATTGCTTTGACATTTGATTTGAAAAGTTGGCCAAAACCGGAATGCAGAATCGATTAAATTGAGAAAATGTTAGCGAAAAGTTGCGGCAAAGAGAGAGTGAGGGAAAAGTAATATGTAATATGTAATATATACGTTGATAATTGAGCAGACAATCAACCTTACTCGCTGGACATCGTCGACTAGAACATTTCTGTCATAATTAAGGTTTCCTAAGAACCACACACACGCTAGTGTATTATTGATTGAGGCGTTTTGTGATGTTGCCACTCAGATGCATAAATCATTACAATTATGTCAAGCTCGGGCTAATCGAGATTGAATAAGCCCGTAATTTACAAACAGACAGATACACACACACCCTTACAGCACTTAAAGCCATTTCAGTGTGTTTGTTTTATGAACTTGACTCTCTGGCTGGCACAGAGTTCATCAGAGCGAAAGTTGGGCAGGGAAGGGAAGGAAGGGAATGTGGGCCAGCTTTAAACGTAACAAACACCTCATTGCAAATATCGTTGTTACTACTATTGCGTTCTGTGTGTGTGTGGGAGCACATAAATAAATTGAATGCACAGAGAATAATAATAGCTTCCTTTCCGGGTTTAGCCTGTAAATATTATTAGCTTTAAGACCTATTTTTTGGAAATTAAAAAAGGCGCACAAAATATTGGATCTTGGGAACATTTAGAGTATGTAGAAGCCCTATTAGAATTAACTACATCTTAAGAAAGATGATCTCTCAATTGAATTCCTCTTCGCACATAAGTACATTTTTTAGCAATTGTATTCCCTTTTTTTAGTGTAATATGGGCATATCTGAGTTTTAGTGTTGGAGGCATTAAGGAGATAACATAAATGTCTTAGTAACATATCCGGTTTTATTGCTCGGTTGCTTGTTTGACTTGGCTTTCAGCCATTTGAAGCTGTCTTGCTCGTTGCTCGTCGGCTGTTTGCTACTTTGTCTCATTAAACATTTGAGAACAGAGAGCAACTCACAGCACGATGCACATTACACACATCAAATTTGTTAAGCAAATGAAGCGTATATCTTTATAAATACATACACATATGTGCCCCCATGTGCCGTGTGTGCCAGGAAAAACTTATTATACTGTTAAATGCGTTTGTTTAACTGCCAATTTAATTAAGGTTATGCTTTTGTTCTGACCCAATCCCTAATCTGCCAGATGAGCTTGTTCCGGCGCCCAGCTGCCCCCGAAAAATGGTTTCAACATTTGTGCAATTACAAAAGTTGCCCCACTCTAGGCCCTCCTATGCTCCCTTGTGGCCATGTGGCTTTAAAGGGGGCACAGGGTTGAGGTTTCCCGGGGGGCTGAGGGTAGGCTAAAACGGTTAGCGGGCCAGACATTGCCTAAAACTCAACGCGACAGCACGAAAATTATGTAAAATAAGTACAATGTGCACTTTGCACTCGGCCGAGCGTGGCACAGTGGCGGTGAAAAGTTTTCTCATTTGCGTTAAGTGAATCAAAATATTAGACAAAAAATTTCCACACGGTTATCTAATCCTAATAGAAGGACTGTCAACATTTTTTAATGGATTTAAATATTAAAAAATTGATTTCAGTAAATGTTAGCTGATTACTATTATAATAAATTGTTTCCTTTCATAAAATGTGTTGTTTAAAGAGAGTTGAAAGTTATAAAAGGGTCATATTTCAAGAATTTTAAAGTAACTCCCTAGCAAATTAAATATTCACTTTAATAACAACTCGAAACTATTAATATATATCCAGTTTATAATGTATTCCATCTTTTTCTGCCCACTCAATTGTGTTTGAGTTATTACAACATTTGCAAATTGGCGAAATTCGTTGTTATATTGCATAAAAAATACACATATATAAAATAGCTCCCATTATTGCTATTTTTTCGGTCACTGTTAAAAAAATACTACAATAATCGTGTGACAACAGCAATTACAATTACACATGGCACACAGCACATTGGAGCCGCAGTGGTCGCAGTTTCAGTTGGTGTTGCTGCTGGCTGTTATCCTTTTTGTTGTCCTGTAGTTGCGGTTAAAGGAGCAACAACAATAATAACAGCTACGAGGATAGCCAGCAAGCTCCAGAGTTTCGATGATGGGGCAACGAATATGAACATGTAATTACGTTTTAAGTGCTAAATTGTAAAATATTTACGGAAAAACTATGTTAACTTAATTGAAATTTAATTGAATATGTCATAAATGTGTGAACAACAACAACGGCTGCAGCAGCAGCAGCAGCAGCAGCAGCAAGGACAACAAGGGCAGCGATGCACGCGAGCAACACGAGCTCGGGTGGCAACATGGCCGACAAACTGTTGGTCAATGCGGTTAGCAGTCAGCAATCAGGATAAACCCAGGATCTGGATTCGAGGGGAAGGAAATTGGGAGGCGCGATGCCCCACGGCTCGGCGAAAACTTGGCATTTAAATGGTTTTGGCCATCGCATGGAACGCAAAGCCGCGAGGCATTTATCATTCTGTGCGGTTCGGCGGCGGCCGTTGTATTTGGTCTCGTGTGCTGCCACTAATAATGACGTCAGCAGCATGCAGACCATGAAATTTATGCACACCCAGCTCGAGTTGAGGGTGTATGTGCTTGTGTCCCGGGCCTGTTCTATATGTGCATATATTCCGGCGGCCAGCAAACAGAATTCGACAGAATCAGCCGAAGCGTTGGGTCAGTGCCATGAAGATTAATGTCCAGGCGCCATTTGTCGGCCTCTCCAGTGTTCGGTTCTGTTTTATGACACTGAGCTAAAAACATAGGGTATTTGGTGGGAAATATTAATAATTTTATCAAGTGTACTAATGTTGGGCAGGCTTCTATGAGGGCTGGGTCACATTAAGCTTATTAACAGCATTGAAAGTAAGACTTTGTTGAGAGATGAGCCATATTCTACAAATGGTCACTGTTTTCTTACTGGGTGCTCTAAAATATATATTGTGTTCTACAAAAATCAGAAAATTCTTTGAAATATCAAATGAATTATGCTCTTTATGTTCTCAGTTCTATGGCTCCATTTTCCTCTGTGTATAGGCTCCATTGTGCGGGCAAATGGTAAAGGAGAAATCCTCTGGCATTGCTGCTCAGTTCACTTGCTCCTCGCTTTTCCATTTTCCGTGTTCTTTGTTTTATTTGCCTCCATCCACCGCCCACCGCCCCCGTAAATACTGTTGGCACTTTGTCTTAATTGCTTAAAAATTACTGACATGGAAAATGAACTCGGAAAATGTTAACCATGGTCGCCTCTCCTACCTCCTCCCCAAAAGCCCGCACCATCTCTCTCGCATTGTCAACGATTTGGCTAACGGCCCTAACGGCAAATACTTGCAAATATTATTGTAGTCGAATGTCTGCAACTATTTATCATTCCGGCACACTTTCGGGGCAAAAAACACAAGGGAGTCCTGGGCAGGGAGGGGGCCATTTGACAAACTTAATTTATTAATGCACTGCGCTCCTATCTCCAGCTCCAGCGGGAGGGCCGGCTCCAGCTTCCGCCTGCTTGCTTAAAAGCACATTAATTTTCATTTCACTCTCGGTGATAAAACAAAGACTTTCCATTTTAAATATCTAGTGACAACTAACAAATAAAATGTGCCCCTAAGACCTCTCCGGGTAATTGTTTTGCCCTCCGCCCTGCGGATGCCATGGCTTTAGCCAGAGTCCGGAGTCCGCAGTCCGCAGTCCGCAGTCCGCAGTCCGGACCTGAGGCCTTTTATCATGACGATGATGTGGCACCCGGACGAATCATCATCGGTGCTGTCATGCCTCGTCATTTGCATACTCGTTGCGAGCATTGGAGTGGTCCATCGTCCCAGTTCGAGCTGCCCTCATCCTCCTACTTTGCGCCTTCTTCAAATACAATCATAATGTGAAGTGGGACTTGGGCATTTTCATTCTGGGTGTCCGGCTGACAGGCGAGTGGCATTTGCGAGCGAGGTGCCAATAGATGGGGCCCTGTCCTGTCTGCTCTGGATGGAATGGCCCAAAAGCCGGGGCTTCGGCTGATTGATATGCATGCGAAATCTAAGCATCACTTGGCTTTGTTTATTGACAGGCAATTTGCGGAGCCAGGCGCTTCAATTTGCCAATTGACAGCCGCATCACAGCGGGCATTCAGCGGGTATTTTCTCAAATGAAATTATACCTGACCGCCAACGTATGCCGGGCATTCGTTCTAAAAAGAAAGCTTCATCTTCCTTTGCTTTTTATACCCTTGCAGGGTATTGTAATTTCAGTCAGTAGTTTGCTACACAGTGAAGATGTCGTTTCCGACCCAATACATCATATATATTATTGATCAGCATCAACTAGCGAATCGAACTAGCCATGTCCGGTCGTAAAAACATTTTTCAACATTTTTCCCATTTTTTTAAAATTTGATAAGGGGTTAATCATTAAAATTGTCAAAAATTGGCAAAAATTTCAATTTTCTATAATTTAAAATTGAGTATGCAGATTTCTTGGCCTATGAAAAACTAATACAGAACAGGTTTCCGAATTAAAATTAAGGCTTTTTTGGCTTAGTTATGCAATTTTTAAATACTGGTTTATAGAAAAAATTTGTTATAAAAATATACATACATTTTGAACCAAAAACGGTATTATACTTTTATTCAGAAGCTTGCAACACAGTGAAGGAGTCGTTTCTTACCCTACAAATCATATATATTATTGATCAGCATCAACTGGGGAATCGATCTAGCCATGTCCGGTTGAAAATTTTTTTTTCGAAATTTTCTCCATTTTTTGAAAATTTGATAAGGGGTTACATCGTTAAAATTGGCAAAAATGTTAATTTTTTTAAATTCTAAATTGAGTACGCAGATTTATTAACCTATGAAAAACTAGCATCGTACAGGTCTCCGAATTAAAATTAGTGCTTTTTTGGCCTAATTATGCGATTTTTAAACTTTGATTTGTAGAAAAATCGTCATATAAAACTATAGATAAATATCGAATAATAATAATAATAATTGCAAAACGTGTTTTTTAAGTTTATTTACTTATCTTTTTTTATTTGCAAACTATTCTTCCACAGATACACATGGCGTATACTTAATTTAAGAGTTTTCACATTAAGTATACGCAACGTATGTCCGCAAGACATCCAGCTAACTTAGGCAAGCAAAAATTTTAAATTTGTATTAAATTAAAAATTCAATATGGTATTCTAATTTAAGTCAGATGTTTGCAGTGAAGGAGCTATTCAATAATTATTATTATTTTGACCTTATAAAGTATGTGTGTATGTATATTCTTGATAAGCATCACCAGCCATGATCGTCCGTCCGTCCGCCTGTCCGTTTCTACAAAAACTTACTTTTAAAACTATCTAAACGATACGATACTATATACTCACTAGTATATAAGTCACAACAGGCCGGATCGAACGACTATATTATATAGCTGCCATAGGAATGATCGTTAAATGCATGTTTAACTCTACAGATCTATTTCTCTCTATCTAATACCATCCCTATCTCTCTCTGCCCAGCTCTGGAGATATCTCTTTCCCTCCCGCGCTCCCACTCTCACTTTCTCTGTTCTCTGTACTCGGAGACTGTAAATAGAGGCACTGGCTTCGCACTGACTTCAGTCCCTCCGTAGCCGCCCCGCTGTTAACATCTATAGAGTTGGTGATAGTGATAGTGAGTGCTCTTCGAACCCAAATATATGACGTGGCCAATGTAATACATCTGGATTACCAGGAAGAAGCTCACTTCGATAGTACATTGGACAGCTTAATTGAAGTCACCAAGAATATTACTCTATACTGGAGGAAATTGAGGAATGACAAAAAAGGATAGGCATCTGTTCTCCACTGCGGTAAGTTTTAACCATGACATTATATAATCTACATAGATGGTATTAGTCGGATCAGGCCTGGGTCTAGAACCAGTTGTGCTAGCTATGCAGTTCTTTTGCAATTCATCATCAAACCCATCCTTACTGCCACCTAGTAGCCTTAGTCCGAGTTTATTTTCTCTGTGTATTTATGCGGTGACCTTTTAATGAGATGCGGCCACCCGCATATTGTGTATACGCCACGTTGCAGCGGGGCAAAGAAAGCGATTTGCATTATTTATGGCTCAACTGTTCGGTCTAATTGAAGCCACCAAATAATTGGTCCCCGCATCGACCTGCAGGAGCTTAGCCAATTAATGCGGCCATATAATTTCAGCTGGGAAGCCCAGTTTCCAGTTTTCAGTTTCCTAATAAAATGAAATTACCAAACATTTTTCGAAAATTACAACACTGCGCTAGCGAGGGAGGTCCTGGCCCTTGCATTTGAGTGTGTTCATTAAACACACACACACCAGGCAAAAGCTCCATGGCCCCTGTGGGTAAGCAGGGACAAAATGCATTACGTATACGCCATGTGCGGGCCGATTTGAAAATTGCGCCAATCTTGCAGCTAAGTGGCCATAAAACTGCCAGCCAGCCAGGCCACGCCAGGACAACTATATTTCCACACCAACTAAACAGGGTGCGGGTGGGGTGGTGTACACTGCGTTTCGCTGGCATTTTCCACGCCGCTGCCATGGCAGCCATTGCTCCCCATTGTCATTGGCGGCAAGTGCACGAAAATTAGCCGGCATTCGGGATGCTTGACAATAAAATTGACATTCGGATCGACAACGAGTGAGCTCGCGTTTTTGCCAGTTGAATAATGCAATTCGTTTTCCGCACAGAGCGTTCAGGGCTCCCATTTTCCCTCTCGCACCCTTTGTTATATTTGCCGTTTTGCGTTCTGCTTTTTAATCGATTGATTGAAATGTTTGCTGCAAATTGATTGATGGCATGCAGCCAGCCATGCTCCCATATGGGTGGAGCATATATATATATATTTTAAATTGATATATAACTGCAGGAGGGCTCGCAAGTATCTCGGAGTGTCTATAAAAAGAAACACACACGCACACATCCTTGAAGCGGGCAGGACACACCCCAGTTGTTGCCTTGGCGGCCCGAAATGTTTACAAGTTATCTGCCTGTTTTATATATATATCTTTTTCTGCTTGCATTGCTGGATTTGTTAAGAGATTTGACATGTTAAAAACTTGATTGATTGATTCGCTTAACTGCCACGTTTTCCTCAGCATGAAGTCCATATATTATATATGTTTTCTGAGAAACTGCTCAGCCCTTATCTTAAACATTCTACAAGTAATTTGTCAAGTATTCCGGGTGCAAAGTAATTACTTACCGGTCCACGGCTATGGCCACCAGATGCAAAATGGAGGCTGTGCAGCAGAGGACGTCGCACGAGGTCCAAATGTCGCACAGTTCCGGCCCAAGTATCCAGCCCTGGCTGATCTGCAAGCGGGAAAATGGCCAAATAGCACCGAAAAGTTGGTTACTCAAATATAGACAATAAAAGTTGATGATGGCTTATTAAATTTGATGCTTACATACTGCGGAAGCCCGACCCCAGTGGCAGTGTAAAATGTAATGGCCTCTAATAACAAAGCAAACAAGGATTCTCAAACATAAAGGTTCAAGTGTCAAATTAAAGGGCCACCATCAAAACGAGCAGCAACCATAGGGAGTCGTTACCACCTACGGACTTGGCACCTTTTCAGACTCATCCTGGACAGCGGTCAGTTGTAGATTCCACTGGAACAGGAGGAAAAGCATGAGGGGCTGGAACAGGATATATCCAGCCAATTCAGTGTTATCGACACAATTAACTGCCACTGCTTTGACACCTATACGGGATCCTTCGATTGGATACCCTTACCCTCACTTGGGCCTCCAGGAGAAATGGAAGTGTTATTTATCCAGTAACTACTCTACTAGAGATACGTCAATTGATAAGCGTCCTCAGCTAACATATTCATATCCCCAAAGTTGTAATCTCAATGTTTGCTTTGTAAGAAAAATATTTAGTACAGCCAGCAGTTCTCGTGCTTTTCATTAGTCACTCGAATAAGACCCCGAAGCCTAGTTAAATGTTATGTCCTTTAATAGCAAAGCAAACAGGACTGCTTACCAACGTCCAAGTATAAAGTATTGAAAGCTATAGCTAAAGGGTTACAATCGAAAGGGAACATCAGTCATGGAGAGACGTTACCGCCTACGGACAGTGCACCTGCTGAGCCTTATTCTAGTCAGTAGCCTTATCCTGGAGAGCAGTGCATTAAAGATTCCACTGGATTTCGCAGAAACGGATAAGCAGCCGGAGCCCGATATAAATGAGTTTTTGAAAAGGGTCAATGGAATGGTTCGATACTTGGGATGTCACAGCATTATCGCCTACTCGGGAAACATTAGTCTGCGACCGTCACTGGAGCAGAATTTGATGGAACGCTTAACGATTCCAACATACACAGTTGGATCCAACAAGGCATTCCTGAAACGACATTATCTGGGGGAGGAAACCCTTGTGGTTGTTGTGTTCTCTGGTCTGGATGATCTGACACTTGGAGCTATCCATGACACGGGACACACATATGCATTTTTCTCCACAAAACCTCTGACATTGGAAGAGTTAAAAGAGTTTTTTAACTGGTGCTGGGAACGAAAATTAATTAGAGCCCTGGTCATGTTCCAGGGTGAGTCTGAGTTCGAAATGTGGTCATACTATAAATTTGAAGAAGTAATTGTCGATAGAATCTTTAGCCCCGATAGCATAAAAGACATGTTTCGAAAAAGAGGATATAAATTTCTTGTTCAAGCGGCCAACGATTTTCCATCTATATTTTGGGTGAGCTCAAAGATATGTAATATATAAATATAGATTTTATTTTATATTTTAGCGCTGATGTGCCATATTTAGGCGTAGGTCTAACAATTATATTGTTACTTGTCAATTTTTCCCTGCAGTACAACTCATCGGAACAAGCGGATGTGATTGGCGG
Organism: Drosophila bunnanda; assembly: GCA_035046265.1. NCBI lineage: Eukaryota > Metazoa > Arthropoda > Insecta > Diptera > Drosophilidae > Drosophila > Drosophila bunnanda. Next base: position 628,004 of record JAWNOB010000029.1, read on the forward strand.
TGGAAAGATTAGTTTGTCCGGACATATTGGTATCCTAGTCGTAGAATTCATGCGTTATATGAACGCCACCATGGACATTCTGCCGGTCCCAATGCCGCAGAACTCAAATTACGAGTTCCTTGAAGTGGGCAGTAATCGGACCATCGATATGGTGGCTAATCTAGTGGAAAACAATAGCTACCTCCACAGTCCAGTGGTGACCGATACTCAGACCTGCCTGCTTGTGCCGAATCGCAGGAAGATTTCTGCCGGCAGATTCTTCATCAATGTGGTTGATCCCGGTGTGTACTACGCAACATTGGCTCTGTTCCTCATGGTGTTTGTGATCAAGTACATCGCCCATCGACATCGATCGCTAGTGGACTCGTTTTTCGGCACTTTACGATTTATCTTTGGGGTTCCCCTGCCCGGTGGTCAGTTGGCTCGATTGTCTCTGGCGGACAAGATAATCGAGGTCTACTGCTTCCTGTGGTTCGGAATCTACGTCAGCACTTGGATGTCCGTACTGAGCAGCGCCCTGACTACGGGAATTCATTATCCGCCCATCACGGATGTGCAGTCGATGCAAGCCAGTGGCCTTCGGATTGTGACATCAGATCGCACCATACCAAAGGTATTCAAGGATAATGAAATGATAAGCTCGTTATACGACCTGGTGGACGTAGTGGATGACCAGGTGATTCAACAGAGCTTTTTAAACCTAAAAGAGAATTTCGTCCATGTGATACAAACACACAATTGGCAAGCACTTCGGTTATATCAGGAGCGTTTAAAACCCGAGGTGTATTCTATAGCTGGACCTAAGCTCTGCTCGAAAACCCGCCACCTGCGGCTACCCATCTCATGGAACACGCCTTTGATTTACATGTTTTTTGACTACTTTTACATGGTTATCGAGTCGGGTCTCCAGCAAAAATGGCTGCAGATAGGTTTCCAAAAGTTTCGTGAAATTTTCCTTATCGATAAGTTACCCTTTGGTTCGGAAAGAGAGTTTCAACCGCTGACCTTGTCCTTTTATATGAATACATTTAAGATTTACATAGGTGGTATGATATTGAGTACTCTGGTTTTTGTAATTGAGATTCTCATTAAGAGATACCATGGCTAGCTCTCAGATCTAGATCTTACATTTTTGAAATTATTATGAATATGTAACTGAATTTTTTTAATAAATCCTGCACCTCCGCTTATATTAGCACCTCGAAAACGACACCTCAAGCATAGTTAATAGTAACGTCCTCTAATAACAAAAAAATCAACGGGGGATTTTAAGGCCTCCCTCACATTAAGTGTCTTAAACGAAAGCTAAATCGTTGCAGTGAAAAGGGCATATCAGCCATGCTTACTAAGGACTTTGCTCCTTCTCATTCTTTCTGCATATTCCCATGGACTTTATTCTAGTCCTGGTCGCGGAGTCGAAATTGAGTTAAACACTTTGCTTTTCATTGTAAAGTTGATTTGCATAGCTTGTAATTTCAGTGTTTGCATTGCTTAAATAATTGTGAATGATTATACATATTTTTAAATAAATGGCGCAGTTCTTGTGGCTCTGAGCACCTGCAGGACTTACCTCGTAGACCGCGCCCAGGGGCATCACCAGGCAGGCCACAAAGAGATCGGCCACGGCCAGCGAAGCCACCAGATAGTTGGCCACGTTCTGCAGATTCCGCTCAAGGATAATGGCCGCAATGACAAAGACGTTGCCTGCAATGATCGAAGAAGAGTCAGGGAAACTTAATCAAAGTGGAACTTGACTTGGGTCTGAATGTGTGGTGTGCATATAGTATATAGCTTTCAACGTCCTAATTGCGAAAATTGACTTGTGAGGAAAAAGTTTGCAATTCAATTCGAGCTCAGGCTGCAGTTGATGACGGAAAGCGAAAGCGAAACCGAGTAAGAGAAACCGCAGCGGAACGGATAAAGTATTTTGCGGGGAATTGGCAAACTTCTTTGGACCGGAGAGAGTAAGAGAGCCGTGACCCTAAATGAAATGGGAATCTTATTAAGCTTGTCTTGCCGAGAAGGGATTGCACTGTTGCGATTCCACCTGCAGTGCCACTGGCAGTTCCCACACAAAGCCAAAGACGAAGACAAAGTTTACGAAAAGCCAAAATAAACGACATGAGCTAATCGCGCTGTCGTAAACTTTCGCCAAAAGCTGCAGGATCAGGTTGGGGTGTCTTCTTTTCTATTCTTCGTTTTCTTTGGGACGGTGTGAAATCACCTTTGATGTCTGCCAGGACGCAGAGCGAATTTTGTCGACTTTTTTTCCTGAGTTTTCCTTATGCCGCTGCCACTACTTATGGCCCACTTCAGGCAGCCGAAGAAAGCCAGGCACTACAGGTGCGAGACATGCAATTTGTGGCATTGAATCCGCCGACAGTCGACACTCTCACACATCCCCACCGAGCCCGCCTGGGCCTGGAGACACACGTGCAATTAGATACTTGAGTGTCAAAGTGATGGCAAGTAGGCAAGCCCCATGCCTGCCGCCAGCTGTTTGTGTTTTTCAGTTCCGCGCAGTGTTTTCCTCTCCTCCAGAGGGTATTATAGTTTCAGTAAGAAGCGTGCCAAGCAGTGAAGGAGTCATTTCCGACCCTATAAATCATATATATTCTTGATCAGCATCGATAGTCGAGTCGATCTAGCCATGTCCGGTCAAAAAATAAATTTTCAAAATTTTTTCGAAATTTCAAAATTTTATAAGGGGTTACATCGTTAAAATTGGCAAAAATTTAACTTTTTTTAAATTTTAAATTGAGTACGCAGTTTTATTAACCTATTAAAAACTAGCATTGTACAGGTCTCCGAATTAAAATTAATGCTTTTTTAGCCTAGTTGTGCGATTTTTAAACTTTGATTTGTAGAAAAATCGTCATATAAAGCTATATATAAATATCGAATTATAGCAGCTTAAGTATGGTCGATTTCCGATTCTATCTTATAATTTAATTGCTAAATTTGTTTTTTAAGTTTATTTGCTTATCTTTATTAATTTTTAAACTATTCTTCCACAGATACACATGGCGTATACTTAATTTAAGAGTTTCCACATTAAGTATACGCAACGTATGTCCGCAAGACATCCAGCTAACTTAGGCAAGAAAAAATTTTAAATTTGTATTAAATTAAAAATTCAATATGGTATTCTAATTTAAGTCAGAAGTTTGCAGTGAAGGAGCTATTCAATAATTATTAAAATTGTCAAAAATTGGCAAAAATTTAACTTTTTTTAAATTTTAAATTGAGTACGCAGTTTTATTAACCTATTAAAAACTAGCATTGTACAGGTCTCCGAATTAAAATTAATGTTTTTTTAGCCTAGTTGTGCGATTTTTAAACTTTGATTTGTAGAAAAATCGTCATACAAAACTATAGATAAATATCGAATTATAGCAGCTTAAGTATGGTCGATTTTCGATTCGATCTTATAATTTAATTGCTAGATTTGTTTTTTAAGTTTATTTACTTATATTTATTTATTTTTATACTATTCTTCCACAGATACACATGGCGTATACTTAATTTAAGAGTTTCCACATTAAGTATACGCAATGTCCGCAAGCCATCCAGCTTACTTAGGCAAGCAAAAACTTTAAATTTGTATTAAATTAAAAATTCAATATGGTATTCTAATTTAAGTCAGAAGTTTGCAGTGAAGGAGCTATTCAATAATTATTATTATTTTGACCATATAAAGTATGTGTGTATGTATATTCTTGATAAGCATCACCAGCCATGATCGTCCGTCCGTCCGCCTGTCCGTTTCAACAAAAACTTACTTTTAAAACTATCTAAACGATACGATACTATATACTCACTAGTATATAAGTCACAACAGGCCGGATCGAACGACTATATTATATAGCTGCCATAGGAATGATCGTTAAATGCATGTTTAACTCTACAGATCTATTTCTCTCTATCTAATACCATCCCTATCTCTCTCTGCCCAGCTCTGGAGATATCTCTTTCCCTCCCGCGCTCCCACTCTCACTTTCTCTGTTCTCTGTACTCGGAGACTGTAAATAGAGGCACTGGCTTCGCACTGACTTCAGTCCCTCCGTAGCCGCCCCGCTGTTAACATCTATAGAGTTGGTGATAGTGATAGTGAGTGCTCTTCGAACCCAAATATATGACGTGGCCAATGTAATACATCTGGATTACCAGGAAGAAGCTCACTTCGATAGTACATTGGACAGCTTAATTGAAGTCACCAAGAATATTACTCTATACTGGACGAAATTGAGGAATGACAAAAAAGGATAGGCATCTGTTCTCCACTGCGGTAAGTCTTAACCATGACAATTATATAATCTACATAGATGGTATAAGAGGGATCGGGCCTAGGTTTAGAACCAGTTGTGCTAGCTATGCAGGTTTGTTTCAATTAAATCCCTTATTGTCATTAATTTCTTACCCTTAGGATAGTTTCAAAACTGACTGACTTTGTCCATTCTTTGTCTAAAATTGGCAAATTTTTTAAAATTGTAAATGGAGTATGCAGATTTATTAATCTAAAGACAACCGACATAGGAATTAAAATTTATGTTTTTTTAGCTAAGTTATGATCAAATATTATTTGCAAGAACATGCATTAAACTTACTCTTTTTGTCGGCTATTATTAAGCCTAGTTATTGATAGATAACATCGTCGACAAATGACAAATTGATTCCAATATATAAAAATGCCTCACGCAAGTATATGCATTAATGAAAAGATAAATCACACTGCATTTAAGTTAAAATCCTAATCAAACAGCAGTGTCCACCGTAATCAAAGGACAAACTCAATCAGTTTAAATGTGATTTGAAAGTAGGTCACAAAAGTATTCGCATTAAATTCGTACATTTTAAAGCAGCTCAGAGCCTGCTCTCTCATCTTATTCTTATTTTTATTCCACTGAGTGACCGAAGGCGTGAAGCAATCTAGCTAAAATTAGCATTAAAACTCATTAGCATTTTCTTTTTAAATGCTAAATGCTGCCGCCGACGCTGACGCTGACAAAAACTGCAAAGTTCAAAAGCGAGACGAGCGAAGAAAAGGAAAACTAAAGGCAGCGCAAGGGGAGAAGGGAAAGGAAACGGAAGAAAGAAAAACTAAATAAACACAAATTAGTAGGGAATCAGAAATGAAAACAAGTGAGAGCAAGCGAGACATGTGAATGGCTGCCGGGTCCTTCGGGGAGGAGGAGGCTGCGCTAAGAATCGTAGCATACTTTTCAGCTCTCGTCGTCGTTATTTTTATTTGCCTCTTGACTTTTGTGTCCGTTTTAAGCGAAATGAAATGAAATGAAATCTACTTAAATTAATGAAATCAATTTCAGGCGGCTGCTCTGCTTGATTTTTATACATTTTGTTTGGATTTTACAACTTGAACATAAAGTTTTGGGCATTTGGGGGCGATGAGGTGGGAGGAGGCGGTGGTATATACACTGTGATTGATTGATTGACTGTCAATTTTAATGCGGCGTGTCTTTGCCTAGATGGATGCCGGTTTGTTTGCCATCGGATTTATGGCTAAATGCGTGTAATGAATGTAGCCAACAACAAAAGCGAGATCCATTCCCCGGCCGCGTTCCCCATGCGAATCCCATTCCCATTGCCGTTCCTCGTCATTGAGCTGCCTTATTAATAACTGAGACTGAGCTGCTTCAGCATCTGAGCCATAATAACAACAATAATAAATAATATAAAATGCCCTGCCCCAGTATCATAAATATCAGTTACGCGTATTTTATTATCTACAACTGAAGCCGCCACCCCACCCAGGGGGAGGTTCCCATTTCCTCTCTCTCCTTCCGCCTTATTGAATTGCTTGCCATATTCCCCAAGGATTTGAAGGAGGCGCGTGCCTGAGACTGGCATTCGAGGAATTTATTTTGGTCGGGGTTCGGGCTCGAAAGGGAATGAGAGTTCTACGACTGAAATAATTATGTCTATATTTGGGCTTCGGCTTACACTTGAAGCTTGGGGAAGTTGACTGATTTTTTTAGAAATTCGTTATAGTGTTTTTTAAAGGCATTTTGCAGCTAATAATTTAGAAAGAGTCCATTCGTCAAGCATAATTTCTTTTCAATTAGTTTATAATTCTTTTTATTTTAACGATGTATTCTTTAGATAAACTAGACGCTTGTTTGGAAGGTATGATTCATATTAATTAATTGTGTATAAAATGGTTTTAATACATATTTTTGTAATTTTTCAATGAAATACAGAATTTCCCCCAGTGTAGCCTTCCGTTTTTGCCTTCCTTTCACTTTATACTCACCAATTATTGTGACCAGTATCATCAGCCCCAGCAGCACCGATGTGACGGCCATTCGCAGCAGCTGCGTAAAGTCATCCTCGGCCACTTTGCTGGTGGTCACATTAATCCCCGCACTGCCATTGGCCAGATCCAGTTGCCCGCTCCGGTTGCTCATCATGATCTCGCCGAAGAGGCCAGTATCGTTGCCGTCAAGGAGCAGCGTGTCGTTGAGCAGCATCGCTCCCAGTCCGACGGCCACATTGGTGAAGTTATTGTCCATGTCGATCAGCTGAAGGGTGGGCGGTGAGTTCGATCCCGATGCCTCTGCCTTGGTCGTCGCAGCGGTCGTTAGAGCCCTGTGCGCCGCCTTGGCTGTTATCCTGGCCGCCGCTGCCGCTACGGAGGCACTGGCCGCTGCGGCTGCCAAGGCGGCGGTGGCCAGCGGTGAGCCGGTGGTGTTGCTCGGTGGTTCGGTGGGCAGGGCGGCCGGTACTGCAGGCTTTAGTGCCGATTGGGAGTAGGGTCCCTTGATACGGGAACGCCGCTTCCCAGAGCTATAGTATCGCTTGCTGTTGTTGTTGTTGTTGGTGTCCTCTAGCTGGGCGACTGCCTTGGTGACTGTTAGGTTCTCCTCGGCTTCGGCCTCGGCCTCGGACTCGTCCTGGTCCTGCTCTTCCTCCTGGCCATCGGAGCTCTGCAGCTCGGGATGCGGCTCGGCTATCAGAAAGGCCCTGTCATTCACGCTGTTCGCTATGTAAATGTAGTCCAGGGCATCTTAAAGGAAGATATAAATATATATTAACTTATTGTTAATCCTAATCTTCCTTATATTTAGCCTTCAAAAATATAGGAACTTAACTCCTTTAATTTGAATACATCTACACATGAAATCAAATGGAAAATATTATTCCCTCAAAATGTTCTCTACTTTAAATGGACCCAGTTTAATGTGAAAAACTCAAACAATGTGTGTGCTGCAATAAAATGTTTTAAAACAATGACCTGAGGGTAATGTGTGTAGCTGCCATGTGTACCTACCATTAAAGCTGGTCTCGTGCGCCATTTTTGTGGATATTCGCGGTGCTGTGTCTTTTTTTTGGAGATGCTTCGCGTCGCGTCGCTTCTTTTCGCTTAATTGCAGCCGCAGCGGAAATGAGGAGTAGGCGGAAACGGAAGCGCGACTATGCAATGGCGATGGCAATGGCAATGGCCCGCTGCTGGTTCCTGTGTGACGTGTGTAAAGGTGTGTTGTATTTTGGTGGGGTTTTTAGGTGGTGCCGTTGTTGTTGCTGTTTCAGGTGATGGCGGCCACTCAGACAGGCGGGGCGGCGCATGGTGACACTTTCGGCTGCTTCCTGGGCTCCTGTCTCCCACTCTGTGTGTGTGTGTATGTGTGTGTGTCAGCAGCAGTGTGTGCTCGGTGCCGGGCAGGATGTATTATCCTAACGAGCTTTCAAGTGTTTACATGGAGCGTTTACAATTTCGGCTTTTGGCCTTCACTTTTCCCTCTTTCCGACTTCCTCTTATTTCAGTTCCAGTTCCTCCCAGCGTGCCCTTTTCTTTTTGTTTGTTGTTATTTTGTTTCTTTTTAGATTTTTTGTGGCAGTGTTGCTTTGTGCTGTTGATTGTTGCACAACGACGCTGCTGCTTTGTACTCTTTTTTTGGATTTTATTTTCATTTATTTTTTTGGTTTATTTAAGCTCTTCCGTTTGCTGTCGTGTGTTTATGGCTCATTTGATGTGCTATTTTCATATCCTTGAAGTAAACTTCGCATCCGATTGCCTGCTGCCCAATTGGTGGCCTTATGGGTCGCATTCTGCAATGAAAACAAATAAAAAATGAGTTAGGAAATATTTATGTGGAGATTAAAGAGAATTTTGAAGAGTTTCTTATAATAATACTTAGAACTCTAAACATATTTGAAATTAATTTAAACTTTATTCTCAAAGTTCCATAACCATTTCACCAATGAAAATACAATTAGATTATAAATCAGCGCCACCAACCAGGGGCCAGCTAATATTTAAAAATGCTTGAAATTCAATTTCTGCGGTTGATTTTTGCGCTGGGAAACAATTTCCTGTGGGTCTGCGGCATATATTTTTCGCCTGCCGAAAATTTATTGTATTCAATTTCCTTTCCGCATTGTGCGTAAAGTGTAAATGAATTTGAAATGCTTCCACCGCCACCGCCTCTGCCGCGCCCGCTTGTTAAATAATTTAACGCAATTTCAGCAATTACACGGAATCACTTGGCACGATAAATAAATATGAAGACTGAAGGCAAGCCATGCGTTGTTTTTTCGTGTTGTATTTTTCTCCTTTTTTTTTGCCCCAGGACAGCTACTCATACACACACAGAAGGCATATTCTTACGCATACGTGGCGGAAGCTTTGCGTGCGTGCGACAGGCGCCATTGCCAGCGGCTTCTTTCGCCTCCCCCACTTACGCCCCCTTTCTGCACGTCCTTGTTGGCCCGTCCCGTTCGTCCTTTGTCCCAATGTTGCGACAGAGGAGGCAGCAAAATAAATTTAAAACGCATAAAATGAGAGCAGAAAAGATGGCAAATGCCCCAAGAGCGAAGCCGGGGCTTGGTAAAATGTCATCGCATGTAGTTACATGTGCAGGGTAACGATGAAGGTTAAGAAATCAGTAATAATTATGGGGATTTAACAGTAACAATATACATATATAGTAGTAATTAAAAACAGTTGAATATATTTGTACACCTTATATATAATCACAATCATTGAATTCCAAAGAACTGATTGCCTGATTTTCTGTTTTATGTTTTAGCTAACTTATACCAGAGATTTAGATATTTCCCATTTCTTATTAAATTCGATTTGAACTCCTATTAGTTTGCCCTCAACTGTGACACTATGTGTGTCTCTGCCACTTCTGCATAGTACACATTGCGGCGCCATAAAACCCAAAGCGAAAATGTTGCATGTTTAATGCCCACCAAGTTTATAGTCTAGGATTCCAGGATCTTGCAGTCTATGGCTAACTTGCTGATATGATTTGTAGTAGCCTTAAGCTGCGAGAAATAAGAGTAAGAGTACTACTGCCACTGCCACATAGATAAGGTGCGGAGTGCTTCTAAATTATGCACAGTACTTTGTTGTTGTTTTTATAGGAAAAGCAGTCAAAGAGTTATCTGAAAATGTGTGCGTTGCTTTTCCCATGAATATGTTTTCCGCTGACTGCACTACAGTGTTTGTTCAGGTAATTATGCCATTAAAATTCCAGCAGGGAAATAAAATGGTAAATACTATTAAAATTTTAAAATTTCCCAGAAACAGTTTAACATCAACAATGTGTCTACGAAAGTTTTCACTGTAGAACTAGAGCTCCACTTTTTGCTCATTAAAATCTCATCCCCATATGAGTTTCCGAGAAATCGTTAATGTTTCTTTTTGCTTCGCTTCCTTTTTTTCGCATTCATGGCTGTATTTGAAGCCACTTGCTCTAGCCTTTGTCTCTCGAATATGAATTCACATCTCCTGAATGGAGAGCAATTTGCCGTTTTTTTTTTTTTTTTTGTTACCAAGAATCCTTTGAGCCTGATTCCGGACAAAAAGGCCCTATTGCGCAGTCACGTGAACTGCAGGTTCCGACCACAATAACCTTCAAATGCCAGCGTGAGTGTGATAAGGCGAGCGAGTGTTTGGCCATGTAACTAACGTTTTCAAGTTCAAAGTCGATTTAATGCGGAAGTTTATGCCAAGCCATGAGTGTTCAAGGCTAACTACAGGTAGACTTATGTGTGGCAAGCCGGATTCTAAGTTTAATTGGAAACTGGTAAATCGATAAAACTGTAAGTTTGCAGCAGTTTTCTGGGTTAAATAAATGCAAGGATTAGAAATATGTGAAGCTCAAGGCAAATAAAAGTTCTTCGATACCGTTTGAGAATCGGGTAGTTAAAAACTCTTCAGATTACGAACAATATAAAGGTTTAAGAGTCTTAGTATTTTAAAGGTTAGTAAATTAACCACAAATAGTCAGTCTTCACTGTACTAAACGATTGGAGTGTGTGCTGTAGGACCTGAGAACGTGCGCGGCGCTGGGCTCGTTTGAGGTGCAGTTGAGTGTGAAGACGACACATGTCGCTTAAATGCACACCCAGTCGCACCTGTATCCCCTCGCCCGCCCGGGATCACCCCTTGTAAACTAGCAACCCCTCCTGCGCCGCTGTCCACCCCCTACGGCCATGGTGAGTGCACTTGTTGCGGTTCGCAGCTTGTCCGGCAGAGAGTCGCCTGCATACATTATGCAAGTGTATGCCAACTGTTCTGTGTGTGAGTGAGTGAGTGTGTGCAGTGTGTGTGGGAATGTCACTCGCTTTTTATAGCCGTCGAGCTTATCGCATATTTATGCAGTGTGTCCTTTGAGGCAGCGGCCCAGCGCAGGACACACTGGGCTATAAATCAAATTTGGTTCACCGCACTCAGCTCCTGACCATCTCCTCCTCCGCTCCGCTCCAGTCGCATTCGCATTCGCATTCGTATCCGCATCGCAGCAATTACGAAAATTGCCTATCTATGCAATAGTTCTCTTTCTCATTTTTTGTTAGTTGTTTCTGCCTTGGATGTTTACCCCGTGCCAAGTCATAAATCAAGCAAATAACTAAAGAACGAGGGGCGTAAATTAAGTTGTAGGCGAAAGAAATTGCTAAAAGTGTTCTAAGCATAAAAAGATATATTATGAAATATGGTGTTTACATAGATAGGTATAGGACTGGCTTTATTTTTGAGTCGCAATTATTTAAAAAAAATAAATCTATTTTAAATAAGGTATATTTTATATTTAATAAAATATTTCTAAAAGTCAACGGAAACTCTAGTGTTTGCTGTATGGTCCTTGTCTGTGACTTGCTGTCTGTTTCTCTTTAAGGTTCTGTAGATCATTATTTATTATTATAATTTTATTTATTAGGAAATTTAATTTAGTGGGTACTAAGAACTCTAAATTAAGGTTCTATTGTTAAAAAATAATAGATCTTTTGAACCTATAAATGGCATTTCCCAAGCAAACTAGTCAGTCAACCCGATGGCACATGACACAATAGTTCGGGATGCCGCCTATGTGTACGGGGGAGGCGTATGTGTGTGGCGTTGTGCATGTGCGAGTGTGTGTGTGTGTGGCCCATCAAAGTGCAGTTTTCCGAAAGCAAGCCAAAAGCGATGTCTCATTGTTTGCCCCTTGCCAATGCCAGCTGTTTGCTGTTGTTAGGGCTCAGGGAAAATGGGAAAAAGGGGGCAGAAGGCGAAACTAAAATAAAGTAAAATAAATGGCATACATTTTTCATGCGACGCTCGATTTCATTCACCGCAAACTCACACAGGCACAAGGGCACACGGAGGCAACCTCGGAGCAGATATGCAAGACCAGACATTTATCAGTTGTTCGCATGCATTCAAAAGATACTACTGTACATATTAGTTCAGCTCTGTAAGTGGCTGCCCGTCCGCCCTATCCTTTCTCGTTCCAGTGCCGCTTCCGGTTGCCACAGTCTGGTGTGTGTGTGTGTGGAGCACTCCCTTTTGCACCATTTCCGCTTCATTTCATGCGCCATTTTTCTCTATCTTTGGAGTCGAGTGTTTGCGCCTTGTTCCCATGTCCTGAACGGCCTTTCATTGGCCCCTGCCTGCCAGCCAGAGCCTTTTTCTCGACACTTGTCCTTCTTTGTCCCTCGACTTTCCCTAGCCCCCCTCGCACAAACACACACATACACACATTCTCTTGCGGTTGCAGCTGTGTTATGTATACAGCTTCAGTTGGATTGCTTGCCCGGTTTTGTTTCCCATTTTCCCATTTTCATTTCCATTTTCCCCGCTCTCACACAATTGCTTTTGCCAATCAGTCTGCTGCAAATAATTTATATCGCTCCAGTCGCTGTGTGTGTTGGCACCTTGGTTAACTCTTTGGCTCGCAGATGCTTTATGGCCCTTTTGGGAGTGCGTAATAAATATCACGCATACGCAGCGTTGACCGTGGCTTAGCTAGTGCAGTTATTAGTTAGAATCCGCGTTGAGGGTCCTCAGCTAATTGCTAATTAATATTCAATTGCCAGCAGCTTTTGTTGAATTATTCAAGCGTAAGCCCTTCGGCAGAGAAACAAATTGCCAGCGAACGTATTTCCCATTTGCCTGTCTCTGTTGTTTTTTTTATCTATGTAAAACAATGCAAATATGGGCGGACATAGAAGTCCTGCAAATATTTAAATTCCAGCTTATTTAATGTTCTGCAAAGCGGGCGTGAAATAAATAACATTCAATGAATTTTTTATCTACTAATAAAATATAAAAAAATGATCCAAAAGCAAACGCAGAATGTTGATGCAGTGTCCAGAGGTCGAAACTGATAATACCCTCGGTCATAGTCATAATTCAAAAACTCTAATATATCTCTAAAATTAAAATAATAAATTTAATGCTTATGTTTTGATATTTTTCGATAGCTTCAAAATATTCTTTAATACTTTATTTCAGAGCATAAATCTATTCATATTTCTGGTCTCTATCTCTGAAATCGAACATCGTTTATTTTTTACGGTTGGCTTAAAGGTTTGGTATCTGAAAATGGAAATATGCAGCCAGAGAAAGAAAAACAAACAATGCGTTAGAAAACAAATTTTGGCCATGTCGGGCATTAGTCGGAATTGTAATTCGTTTAAATATTTCGTATATCGAGGAAGGATTCTGATGCATGCCGCACACCACAAAGCCCCCATCAAACATTTAAGCTCGGAGAGATCTCTGTGCTGGCAATTTGAACGATTTAAGTTCGGTTATTGGTGGTGAAAAATTCCATGAATTAAAGGAATTTAAGGGAATTCCCCTGCAACAATGTCTCGAAAATATATGGCCCGGAATTGTTGGCTTTTAATTACTTTTGAGCGTATATATCTCAATATTTTCTTTAATGTCAGTCCGGGAGCGGCGGCAGTGGCACGATAATAAATTTCCTCATACAATATCCTGCATTTAAATAACACTTCCTGAACCATGTCTAGGCCAAGGCATCCGTCCACGTTTACGTCCACGTCCATACGTCAGTCGCCGCTTTCCAGACAGTGAAATGAATTTATTTCGCCGGACGGAGAGGCAGGAAAAGCGGGGAAACTCCAACTGCAGTTGATTTTGCGCTGAATGGCGTGCGAAGGCACTTTGCTTCATTACTTTGTGTGTATTTCCCCCCCACTCCCTCCCCCTCTCGATGTGCTGTGTATCCTTTCCAGTGTTCTAGGGATTTTTGTTTTGTTTATTTTGGTTAGCCAAGGGAGAGGAGGCCGTGCCGGGCCGTCTTTGCCACACAATAAAAATTTATGAGCCATGTGCCTGTGCGTGTGCCAGTAGCCAGCCCTTTTCGCTTTCGCCGAAGGAGAAGTCTGGCATAAATTTTATATATGTACATATATGTGTCACAACTTGACATGCTTTCTGCCAGCACTTTCCCTTTGCGAGCTGCAGGTAATGCCTGATGCATCTGCATCTCCCATCGCCATGGCTTTTCTGCATTATGCATGACACAGCTTCCCAGCCTGCAGGCTTTTCCTAGGGTGTGGCAGCCACTTTTTGTACTCCTTGATCAATTAGTCAGAGGGGAAACGGAGGCAGGATCTGTGAGAAGGGTTTTGGGGGGCCTAAGGACCCCAGAAACCTGAACTCGGAGAAATAAATTTCTAAAATGATTAAGATAGAAGTTAGGGAGCTGGAATATATATTTTAAAGTTTAATTTCTAACTCGGATATTTTTTAGTACATTTTCATTATTCTCCTCTCAAAAAGTAACACCAAATTATCCTACGCCCAAACAAATTTAATACCATTGAGAGGAAAGGTCAAAAATCGTAATAAGAACTGTCGCGACATTTTCGCATGAGCCCCTTTTCTGCGGAGAATGTATTTATACCCTGCAGGGTATTATAATTTTAATCAGAAGCTTGTAACGCAGTGAAGGAATCGTTTCTGACCCTATAAATCATATATATTATTGATCAGCATCAACTGGCGAATCAAACTAGCCATGTTCGGTGGAAAATTTTTTTTTTCAAAATTTTTCCCATTTTTTGAAAATTTGATAAGGGGTTACATCATTAAAATTGTCAAAAATTTCAATTTTCTATAATTTTAAATTTAGTATGCAGATTTCTTGGCCTATGAAAAACTAATACAGAACAGGTTTCCGAATTAAAATTAAGGCTTTTTTGGCTTAGTTATGAAATTTTTAAATGCTGGTTTATTGAACAAATTTGCCATAAAAATATACATAAATTTTGAACCAAAAAAGGTATTATACTTTTATTCAGAAGCTTGCAACACAGTGAAGGGGTCGTTTTTGACCCTATAAATCATATATATTCTTGATCAGCATCAACAGCCGAGTCGATCTAGCTATGTCCGATCAAAATTTAATTTTTTCAAAATTTTCCGAATTTTCAAAAAAAGGAAAGGGGTTACATCATTAAAATTGTCAAAAATGGGCCAAAAATTGAATTTTTTTACGTTTTAAACTGAGTATGCAGATTTATTAACCTACTAAAAACTAGCATAAAACAGCTTTCCGAATGAAAATTAATGCTTTTTTGGCTTAGTTATGAGATTTTTAAATCTTGATTTTTCGAAAAAATACTCAAATAAAAATATCGAAAAATGTACTAAAAAATGTTATTTTACTGATATTCAGAAGCTTGAAACTCCGTGAAGGAATCATTTCCGACCCCATAAATCATATATATTCTTGATCAGCATCAACAGCCGAGTCGATCTAGCTATGTCCGATCAAAATTTAATTTTTTTAAAATTTTCCGAATTTTCAAAAAAAGGAAAGGGGTTACATCATTAAAATTGACAAAAATTGCACATTTTAATTTTTTTAAATTTGAAATTAGGTATGCAGATTTGTTAACCTTATTAAAAGTAACATAGGAAAGCTTTCCGAATTGAACTTAATGCGTTTTTGGGTGATTTATGTGTTTTTTAGCATTGATTGGTCGACAAAATTGTCTTATAAAAAAGTGCTATAAATATCGATTCTAAGAATGGGAATATTTTATATAACTCAATTGCAAGCTGCAAGGGTATACAAAGTTAGGCCCGCCGAAGTTGGTTTCGTTTCTTGTTTTTTCTACAGTCGCCGCTGCTTGGGAAATGATACTCCTTCAAAGGATACGCCATTTGAGGCAACGTGAGCGCCCTTCTGAAGATTCTGAAGGCAGGCAGACAAGGAGCCAAAGGCAGACACCGACACAGACCCCCGCCCGAATCCCCGTTTTATAAAGATGATTTTACGCTTTTGCGCACAATTTACGAAAATAAAAAAGATGTATGGATATGGGGGTGTGTGTGTCTGCCAAGAGTGAGTACTATACGTAGGTAGAACGACTCGACTTGGCTCAAAGATTTGTGTGTCGGCCACGTGTGCGACGTGATTTCTTTCTCATGCAAATAAACGAGGAACAAATGGCGGGGGGCGGTGATTTTCAGCGGTGTAACGAGGTGAGGTGAGACGGTATTGAATGTGTATTTAAACCAGGAAAGACTCTGCAGGAAGTACTGTTGGTATATGGATAAAGAAGGGTGGGTTGAAGTGACGGGATGTAATCTTATAGGAAATTTGGAAATCTTACATAAAATATTTAACAATTATTATATATATTTCTGTGGCCTATTCCACACTTAAATATATTTATAATATTCTCTTAGTATTTCTATTTTATTTGACCCACAATTCCTGCATATCCTTATTTTCATGATTTTCCTGGCTTTTCCTTAAGTCCCTGCAATCTCATTTGATTTCCGTAGCCTTAATTGCCTTGACCAGCTCATTTGACCGCACTTTACAGACTCGCTGACTGACAGGCTTCCCATACCCTTAGCCTTGGCTGCCGTTAAGCCACCTGCACCGCAGGCGGTCTGTCAGAGGATCCGGGAACCCGCGTTCAAGGACTAAGGGGAAAGTGCCACCGCAACCACTTTACACACAGGCACACGCGCAGATTGACGCCCCGGCAAGGGCTTTTGATTAAAAATGTATTAATATTAAACTTTGTGCACGCATTGACAGGCAGCGGGATCCAACTAGCAGCTACTTTGCATAATTGCAAAAATAATCGGCCCAAACGATGGACAATTCGCTGAGGGGCGGGCTCGGGCTCCCGCTTTCTCGGTGCAAGCTTTAATTAAGTTGTTAATATTAATGAGGAAAATTTCTGGGCCAGTCAGTCCTGATGTTTGATTTTCATTTTGTTATTAATCAGCTTTTAATATATTTAATTAAGTTTTCTGCGCGCTGTGCCGGCCTCGCTAAATATGTTGAATATTTCAATAAACAGTTCGCAGCTGCCCGAGGGAGATGCCGCTTTCGCATCCCCTGGATGCGGCTAATAATCGTTATTGAAAATAGCAATCCAACAGATTAAGTGAAACAGCACAGCACAGCCCGCAGAACTTGTTACTCGGGTTGGGATTGGGGCTGAGATTGGGAGTGGAAGTGGGAGTGCGGAAAATATTATTACCATAGCGTCCAGCAAACTTTTATCGACATTTAAAGCAGAGCGCCCAAAGTTTCCTTCCCCGGAAAAATGGCAAAGTTTTTGCTGCCGCTTCTGAGTTTTTTTTTTTTCAATTTGCTTTTGGGGAATTTCGACGTTTTCTTTGCCTCACAATGGATTTTAGTACCCTATAGGTGGGGTATATGTTGGAAACGGAAAATAGTATAAATTATATATTCTTAAAATGTATTTTGGTTGATATATAATGTTCATCAGATCATTATCTATCTTAATAAGTTGTTAGATAGAATTATTTATCAGTTTTGTTCGTTAGTGTCATTAAGTTTAATAGCAATAATAGATACATTATTTTACTGAATTTTCTTATATTAAGCCAGGATCTATCAGGTATCCCAAAGTCTCGTTAACATTGTCGTCCCATTTTATTTCGCAAAGTTTTTCTTCCTTCGACAGAGCGTCATTGGCATAAACCCCGCGGCATCGTTCCACTTCCCTCATATGTTTGACACTAACAGATGGCGAGGGGCAGCTGCTCCAGTTCCCGCTCCGAGTCCTGTTCCTGCTACCGAGGATTTCGCCCTCCCTCGATCATGGACGGTCACTTGTCATCTTGAGTGGTCGCTCATTTGTCTGCACAGCTTTTGGAAATTCGCACTTTATTTACGCAACATGCTGTCCGGAGTCCTTTTGGATCCCGAGGACCAATGTCCTCTCGGGCTCCGGGGCCGAACCGGGCCGGGCAATTCAATTTTTCATCTTTGCCTTCCCCGGCAGACCGTTTATCTTTTGATTTGTGTTTTGGCTTCGCTCCGGCATCCTCGCTGCCCCTCTTGGCGCTCAAGTGTTTACAAATGATTTGCTGTCCTGCTTGTTATACTCGTCCTGCCTGCCTTCTGCCGATTCCGGCTGCCTTGTTTCGCTTAGGTAGCCGGTTCCCCAAAAAATTGCGCTTCCGGCTGTTTTGCAGCTTGTTGGCTCCGCAGAAACGTTTCAATTGAATTGACTCCAGACTCAGGGGCCGACTTGGAGGTGCGAAGCGCGCACATGCCGCCAGCCAAATCGGGCATCAGGCCGTCAAACCATCAGGCCCATCGACCCGACTCATTTGCATGCGATTGAAAATTGAAAAAGCGACATTCCTCGGGCATTCCGGGGCATGCCAGGACATCCTTTAAGATGCTTTAAGGACACACACATTTAGCGTTGAATCGTTTTGGGCAAGTGCCCAAGTTGGAGTCCCAACCAGTTCGAAGATTGCCAAATCGTACCCAGCGAAAATTGAGACCCTGTTGTGCTGTCCGGGCTTTGGCTCACTTCCAGCCATTGTCAACTCATTTTTGCCATCGAGGGTTCACTGAGAGAACTGAAGGGCTAAATGATAGAAAAGGCCTAGTTTTAACGGTCCTTGTGGTACTTTAAGCCAAGAAAATACCCCTAGTTTTTATACCCTTGCAGAGTATTGTATTTTCAGTCAGGAGCTTGTAATACAGTGAAGGAGTCGTTTCCGACCCTATAAAACATATATATTCTTGATCAGCATCAAGAGGCCATTCGATCTAGCCATGTCCGGTCAAAAAATAAATTTTCAAAATTTTTTGGAAATTTCAAAATTTGATAAGGGGTTACATCCTTAAAATTGTCAAAAATTGGCAAAAATTTAAATTTTTGTAAATTTTAAATTGAGTACGCAGATTTATTAACCTATTAAAAATTAGCATTGTACAGTTCTCCGAATCAAAATTAATGTTTTTTTGGCCTAATTATGCGATTTTTAAACTTTGATTCGTAGAAAAATCGTCATATAAAACTATAGGTAAATATCGAATTATTGCAACATAAGTATGGTCATTTTCTGATTCGATTTTCTAATTTAATTGCTAAACTTGTTTTTTAACTGGATCTACTTATCTGTATACATTTTTAAACTATCCTTCCACTGATACACGTGGCGTATACTTGATTTTTCACGTTAAGTATACGCCACGTATGCCCTTTAGTCAGCTAGCCATCTTAAGCATTAAAAATAATTATGAAAGCATTTTTTCACTCTTTGTTATACCCTTGAAGGGTATTTTAATTTTACTCGGAAGTTTTTATTATTATTATTTTGACCATATAAAGTATGTGTGTATGTATATTCTTAGTTTCGAAACTATCTGAACGATACTCTCATTAGTCTAGTCAGAACAGGCCGGATCGAAAGACTATATCATATAGCTGCCATAGGAACGATAAAGGCATTTCTTCTAATCGTAGCTTTCTGCCTAACTCTACCTCTCTGTCTCTCCCGTGTTATCTCTGTAATGTTCTGTATGCCCATCTCTTACGCTCTAGAGACCTGCCCTTCGCTCTATCTCTCTCTACGATAACTCTTTCTCTATCGCTCTCACATTCTCTGTTCTTTTTGCTCGGAGACTATAAACAGAGTCACAGCGATCGCACTGCAGTCATTCCCTTCGTGGCCGCCGCGCTGTGAACGTCTATGGTGATAGTGATAGTGATAGTTATAGTGATTGCTCCTCGATCACAATACATCTGTATAACAAAGAAGAAGCTCACTGCGATGAAAGAAGGAAATCCCTAATTGAAGTCACAATAACTTTACACGGGAATTGAGCAATGGCTAAGAAGGTTAACTGTGAGTCCTCTGCCGCGGTAAGTCTTAACCATGCTAATTATATCATATATTTATATGCTATAGGAGGGATAAGGCCTAGGTTTAGAATCAGCTTTGTTAGCTATGCATTTATTTTAAAATGGTAAACATTTGGCAAAAATGTTAATTTTTTGTCATTTTAAATTGAGTATGCAGATTTGTTAACCTTACAAAAACTTACACAGAACAGCTCTCCGAAATAATTATACGATTTTTTTGAATGCAATCTGAAAAACTGTGATTTTACAAAAAAAAAATAGTAGTAAAAGTAATTTTTCCATTTGCAAATCATATTTTTTATAAATCATCTTAATAATATTGACAAAATATTTATTATATTTTTTTTTTACAATATTTTGAGAAGGGTAACATTATTTATTACTTAAGAATATTTATAAAAGACAATACAGAAGGGCCTTCCAAATTGAGATAATGATCGATTTCACATTCAAAAAGAAAGCTTTCTCGTGAGTTAAGCATTTTATACTTCGAACCGGATTGCCTGAGATCCTGGCTGGATCCTTTCTCCCAGTGCTGTCCGGTGCTGGGAGATGTCCTCCACTGTAGCTTAATGTGTGTGCGCTCATGTCGACGAAGGCGATAGCCGTCCTGCTTTGAATCTGGCGCCCGGCGCTCGTAAAACCAGAATATTGGGTGCACAATGTTGGAGGGGGCATAGTGTGGCCCTCAAACCGAGGGTTGGGGGCAGCTGCTCCTCCCAGTGGGAGTGCATTTTGTGGCTGTGCGCAATTAAATAAAATCGACTTGCCTCAGAGAGAGGGCCACCCCCGCCCGGATGGCCTTGTCATTGTTTGCTCACGGTTTGCTGATGCTGGTGCTGACGCTGTAGTTGTGTGTAGTTTCCAAGCTGCACTCAATGTTTATGAACAGTTGCGCTCGGCAATTGTCGTTTTTACTGCCAATGCCATGAAGTTTTAAGAGGGCCAGCCGCAGGAGCAGCCATTTCGATTGCACTTGTTGTTTTCGAACAGAACTCGCAGGATACACAGAGCTCCTCAGCGGGAGCTTTGAGCTCGAAACTCGAAGCCAGGAGCCTGGGCCATATGCAAATCAATTGCTTGAGAACAATCACTTTACCTTAGCCTATTTCTACACATGTTCTAGTCCCCAGTCCCAGCTCGGACCATGTGCTGACCAACAAATGGCAGCATGATGTGCGAATAAGTATGGCTTTGGCCCCGAAATGGCGAATGTGGCCAGGATGAAATGGCAAAACAATGAACGTCCTCAACCGCAAATTCATGGGCGAGGTGGGATCTATGAAAAGCTGGGAGACTTATTAAAGATGGCTGAATAATGTCAACACAGTTCTATATTTTGTTTCTTCTTATATATAATATATATATAAACATATTATCATAATATGCCCATATTCGGAATATATTTTAAATTAATATATTATTTTCTCTTCATCTTTAGTTTTACTGTTTTCCCTCTAGTTATTTTCCTATTCCTTGATCAACTCTCGCAAAAAAGTTCAATGCAGGCGCCCTGGCATTTTACGAGCTAAACAATACAGCCACCAATACAGATGCTTGCTCTCTCACACACTCACATATGTATATGTGTATCACACACACAGATACACACAGACCTAGAAGGAGCAAAGCCATAACAAATGAAAAGCAAACTTGTGGCTTGACATTGATGAATGCACGATGAGATTTATGCTCTGCCTTTAGTCTCTGTATCTGTATCTGTATCTGTGCTAGTGTCTGCTGCGAGTATCTGTGTGTGAGTGTCACACACACACTCACAGGCATTCCTTCTGGCAGAAATAAATGTTAAGTATACGCATAATAAGCGCCAAACTAAGTTGTGTTGTTTTTGCTGCTGCCATAGCTGCCCCGTGCCTGCCAGTGTGTGTGTGTTTTACTCATTTACGCACTTTAAGTCGCTGGCTCAACACACAGTCACAGCACACAGGTGCGGGGTGTGTGTGGTGCGTGCTGGGTGACTGCCACTTCTCTGTTTACCTGGACAGCTAGAGAAAGGTAAAAAAGCCGGGGAGAAGCAGTCGCAGAGAAGCACAGCAGACAAAACACTCATACGACCGGTAGTCTAGGCCCAGTGATTCCCTTTGCGGGGGTTATCTTCGGGTTAATAGCTAGTTTGTTAGTCTGAATAAGGAATAGAGTATATTAACTTAATAGATTGTCTGGGTAAAGAATATAAAGGGTATATAGCACAGAAATTCAACGTTTATACAAAGTCAAAGGAATATTCGATAATTATTTTTTATTGTTAGAAAGGAATTTTATATGCTATTCGATGGACGGAGATGGAAAGTTGCTAAAAATATATAAAAACTGTATATGGCACTGAGTCAACCCTTAGGTACGCGAAACCCTCCTAGTGTCCTAGTAGTGCTTCTATTTTGCTAGCGCATTTATTTTTAATTGTTTGTTTATTTGCACGACGTGGCCAAGAGCCAAGGACTGCTGTCTGGGCCCTCTGTAGACCCCTCTATAGCCATGGAAATTCTTTGGTCCTGGCTCTGGTTCTGTCTCTGGGCTCATGATTCACCTGAATATTGTTTTTACTGTCCCGGCACTGTCACTGTTGCTTGAGCACTCCACAGTTTTAATCGCATTATAATGCGAGGGAGGAAGGCCAAGGGAAAGTCAGTGGGAATGCCAAAGGTCGGGACCTTGACCAGGAGCCCAGGAAGTTCAGATGGCAGGACAAATGGAAAAGCCCAAATAGACTTCATTGTGCTTCAAACAGTTGCCAGTTAAATGCTAAATGGCAAATGTCACAAGTTTGGCTTCAACTATGTGGCTTTACCTGTGCATGCACACCTGCATACACATACACTTGAGGTAAAGGCAGAGATGCAGGCAGAGCAATTAAGGCTCTGGCAGCGGTAATTACACATGCATCTGAAGCAGGAATAGAAATTAATTAAAATACTGCCACTTGAGCTTGTTTCTTTTTTATAATGGTTTTTATTTCAGCCTGAAGTGCTTGGTGCAAAAAACTGCCAGTAGGATTCAAATGAAATAAGGAGAAACCAGAAATGAAAACAGAGGCGCTGGCGAGCCAAGTGGCCCTCACGTTGCGTATACGCCCCGTATGCCGTTTTGGCACATTTATTTGCATTGCTCCAAACCGACTGCCGGCAGTCGAGTGCACTTTGCTTAATTGATTATGCGCGAAAAGGGAGCAGCAGCAGCTGCGGCAGAATAAAACAAGAAGTGGATTTAGCTTCGGAAAACCGAAATTTTTATACCTTACAATATTTAAAAAAAAAAACAGTAAAATGTTTTGTAGTTTATTTTTCCCAAATGTTGTATTCTTCATTGACAAGGATTTCATTTGTAAATAGAAGAATGACTTTTGGCCTGATTATCTAGGTATATTAGATATAGATTTAATACATGCAAATTTCCTTGTAAAATCTCAGTTTTTCAAATTGCATAACTACGCCAAAAATGAATTAATTTCGATTCGGACTGCTTTTCTGTGCTAGTTTTTATAGGGTTAATAAGTCTGCATATCGAGTTTTAACATTTAAAAAATATAATTTTTTGTCAATTTTTGACAATTTTAATGATGTAACCCCTTATCAAATTTTCAAAAATTGGAAAAAATTTCAAAATTTTTTTTTCATCCGGTCATGGCTAGATTGACTCTCCAGTTGATGCTGATCAAGAATATATATGTTTTATGGGGTCAGAAACGACTCCTTTTATGTGTTGCAAGCTGCTGACTAAAATTATAATACCCTGCAAGCTGTTTGTCGCAGGAGAAGCGAGCGAGGTGAACCCCATCGGTTAGGTATTCTGCAAATCAGAGGAAGGCTACAGGGAAGCACCACACTTTCTGAAAAAAGCTAAACTGCATGCTCTTTATTTGTCTTTCACTCTTGTTTTATATTTATGTATTCCATTTAAGTTGCAAACATGAATATCATAACTGCAGCCTTGGCTTCTCCCCTCCTGTTAATTTGTAAGCTCTCTCTTAAAAATAAGCCTCAGCAAGTCAATTAGCCATAAGTCAATAACCCTCTCAAAGTGAATTTTATTTATTTCATTTCAATATACCTTTACTTTTAATGCTGATGAATACTGCCAATATGTCTCTTATGAAAAGAATTTACAGCTTTGGCTTTTTTCGACGCATTAAAAGCTTAAAGGGTGGTTTCCGTCTGTGCGAATATGCACTGTACTCTCTCTCAGTTTAATTGCAGCTGGAAATCTCTCAAAAGCCGCACAACAAATCATTTGAATCAAACAAACCCCCCGCCACTCCTCACACACTCTGAAAAACAGGAAAAAAGGGTTGTGAAAGGAAAAGGGTGCGGATTGACTTGGGGCTTCCATCATAAACAAGCTGGGGGTTCCCTTTTGGGAGAGCCGGGGCCCGGCTTCGTTTTTGGGCATTCAGCCTTTTGTGCTATTATTAAAATGTTTGGCTCCTCGTCCTTTTCATCTGTCTGTGCTTTCTTTTCGCTTTTTTAACTTTTGCAAACATGCTTTATGTCTTCTTTGGCGTATGTGCGTGCATATAAGGAAGATATATATTTATTATGAGTGCGCGTATTTTTCGTAAACAATTCGAGTTCCTATGCTCTAGGGAATCTGATTTGTTTATTTCCCAGAATTTTTACTCGTCTTTTTTTGAGGTTGCTGATGTTATGGATTATATGGCCGTGGGGAGAGATGACTCCTTGCTCAGATCAGATTGCTCACTTGTTTCTCCTGGGACTGGAACGCACACCGTTCTTCATCCAGAAGTACTTATGGCCTGGAAGTGCTTATAATTAAAAAGCGAATTCCTGTCGTGCGTGAGATAACTTTTACCAGGAACAAAAAATACGACAAAAATATCCAAACACTTGGCAAACATTTCGACAAGTCAGCAGCGACATCCTGGAATGCGTTTGTCACAGGCATAAAGGTGTGTGTGCTGCCCTCTCCTTGCCTCCGTTAAACGCAATAATAACGCACATGAAGCATATTTTACACATGTCTTTGTCGCATTTATCACAATCAGTACGGGGAGCGGGAGGCCGAAGGCACCTCTCCATCCGCCGACTGAAAAATACTTAGGCAAACACGTCGCATTCTGTGAACTTTTATTACATTTTTTGCTGCTACAGCTACCGAAATGTGTTTGCCAATTGTTTGTGCTCAGGTCGGTGCTTCCCCTTCCTACGCTCCACGGTAATGTGGCAAAGTTTTAATAACTTGGCCCCAGTGTTCCATGCACAGGTGAATAATAAACATGTTGACAGTCATAACGTTCTTAGGGGAGCCCTGGTTCAACACATGTCAACATGTGACGCCCAATGATATCCTCAGGTGTTGTGTACAGGGGAGGCAAGGAGCTTCAGGTAAGCGGCCAAGTCAATAACCAAATGCCTTCTGGCTAATCACTGTCACAGTCCTTAATGAATATATATGCGTGAATGATTAAGGAATTGTTCATGGAATTGAGTTGTTTCTTTTAGGCATAAAGAAAAATACTCAAGAGCGTAAGTACTTTTTTATTTACCTGACAGGTTATATGCCTGAAGGTTAAATAGAAAACGGCATCTTTCACTTATTTGCACTTTATTTAAGCCATTTCCTTTTATAGGTCACTTGATGGTTAATGAAATAATGATATAAATATAAGGAGAGCAGTTTTACGACGAGCTTATTTTAGTTTAATAATAAATGTAAAACTTATCGTTAATGCCAGGCATTAATAATAAAGTATAGAGGTAAGGCTATAAAATACATATGGCATTATTCAACCCATAAACTTAAAAGCCAATCAAAAGGTAAATGCCAATGATTCAATTACACATAAGCAATTTTCCAGCATTTGCTGAAACCTTTTTGTCTCACACATTATTCATAAAAACTGCATCTGAAAAACATGCCTAGGCTAACCGATAGTAATTAAGTTTAACTTGAAAAAATTCCTTATCAATTATCGCCTTATTTTGTATATAGTTTTGTTGCTTCTGCTTCTGAAACGTTCTAGTAATCTTTTCTTGATTAAATTATTGGCCAAGCGCCTATCGAAGTATTCAAAGGAGAGAGTTCCAGTACACTGGTGAAACATTTCCGAGGGCTCACACGTCGTATGCGTAATGTGCATAACACAAGTCGCACATTCCCAGCTTCGATTGAAGATTAAAGTGCCATTCCAGGCTTTCATCTTTCTATTTTTTCCTCTATTATCTTACTTCTCCCCCTTTTCTTGGATATTCCCATCCTATTTGAGATAAAAATCAATTGCATTCGATTGGCGCACATGCATTGCTCATACGCAACGTGGTACAACCTTGCAGCCAGGCTGCCACGTTGAATGAATCTCTGGGTGTATGGACGCATTGCAGTGGCAGATTGATTAGTTGCGCTTGCGTTTCATTGGGTGGAGAACAGAGAGGACAGGGCAGGAGGACAGGACGACGCCTGCAGAAATAGGGCCAAAAAACCAGAGAGGCCGGCCGGCCCGTCGTGTGAATGGTGAAAGCACTTGGAACGCGTAAAGCAATTAACACGCAATTACCATTTCCACTTTTCCATGTCACAGTGTTGACATTTCTCACGATTCATTCCAAACTCTCCTTCATACCTCTGTCCCTCCAGATCCCATGTGTGAGTGCGTATGTGCGTGTGTGCCTGCGAGTGTGTGCAAGTGAGGGGGAAAGTGTAATTGGCAATGTGTCTGCGCGTGAAAACGCTGCGGCCACGTTGTCGCAATACAATAAAACAGCATAACACAAAAAAAAAAAGGAATGGCACAACGCTTTGGAAAACTTTCAGGAACCGGTGAGGGAAATACTCTGGATTTTCATTTTTTAAGTCTAGATTCAGGATTCAGGTTTTCAGGATTTACGTGGTAAGGCTTAGAAGGTTGAGAAACATTCTTTAAAGAGTTTTCCACAAACAGAGGTTAGAAGATTATATTATTTTAAGGATTCATACCTTGTTTTATGTTTTAATAAAAGTTAAGAAGTATAACATTTTCAGAAAATAATAATATAAATTAGTTCTTATGCAAATATAATTAGTACATTAGGCCTTTTTATTTTAGTATTTATTTTAACATGTTCTTCATATTTTAATAATATTGTATTGTATAAAAATTGTCCATCTCTAAACTCACAGTAAAAGCAGCCGGTTTGTGAAGGGTATCAAGCGTAAAACCCTGACTTTGTAGTGTGAGGGAAAATGCTTTTGGTTGTAGCTATATGTCAAAGCGAACAGATAACAAATGACAGGACACTTCCCCCGACTCGCCGGACTCTCTTCCAACCTCACCCTGCATCCTGGGAAAGCCAAAAAGTGGTGGTCAAAATGATTTCGCCTGCGTTCAGCGTTCAGTGTTCAACGTTTGCTTTTTTTTTTTGTGTTTTGCTGCTCTCGCCGTTTGTTTTGTTGTCCAAACTGAAATCACTCAAATTGTCACTTGCCTCAATAATTAACATTAATGCGTGCCCCGACCATGTAGCATCTAGGATTCAGCTTTCAGCTGCTGCTGCCGTCGTCTGCCAACATAAATAACTTAGGCGAAAGGCGAAGGTCCTGGAGGGAGTCCTCCTCCACTGGCTGCCTCGAGGAGGAGTTTTTCGGGTGCGAGCTGCCAGTATCATCAACAACATGTTTGCGTTTTAATTACTTTGTTTACTCGCAGCCAAATCGAGGCATAATTAACTGAAATGTCCCTGCTGTCTGCTGCCTGCCTGGCAGCGCAATTAAATCCAAACTTTTGCCCATTGCAGTTGACGACGACGACAACGACGGCTCTCACTTTGAAGTCACACGAAAAACTTTACCTGATCACAAGTTTAGTGTCATAAATTTTGATTTCGCTTCTTACCCCTTGATGTTAGAGGTAGTTTGGGCCAGGTATAGATTCTTGATTCTTGATACTTCAATGGTTGTAAGGAACAAAAGGCCTCTCGAAATCGTAAGAGAAAATTCTGTTTATGCATTTTTAAGGACCTTTCTTAGTAAAGCACTAAGTAAAAGTGTTAGAAACTAGACACATTTACATTTTGAAATAGGTAATTTAAGAAATATTCCGAAAACGGAGTATTAAAGATTACTAAGCTATCTTAAAGATATCTCCTCTCTAAGCGCTGTTAATAAACCCATTTAAGCGGGTACTCCGATAGTCGATCTATAACTGCTTATATGGTCTGCGTATTTATCAGCAATAATTTTTCGTGGCAGGCCATAAAAAAAGGCGAAAACTTTTGTTGACCATAAAACATCGAAGCGAAAGTTGCGCATATTTATGGGTATATATAGTATAGTATATATAGTACATGGTGTAGGTAGTATGTATATACAGTCGTTGTGCTCCGCTGCTAACCGGGAGAAAGTGGTTGTGCGTTTTGTTGTAATTTGTGCCTCTAGTTTTGTTAATTTTATGGCTCCACCCCTGTCTCGCTCTCTAACTCGGCATCCATCTATCTCTTTCCCTTACCCATTCGCTGACTCTTTCTCCGTGCGGCGGCCATTAAATTTTGACATATGCTGCAGGCAGAGACGGAAGGTACTAGTATCGCCCGACTCGCTCTGGCTCTCTCTGCGGATTGCAATTTACGAGCTTCGTTTTTTGTTCTTGCTTTTTGGCCATTTTACATTTGGTAAAACAAACACGTTTCCATTAAAAAGTCTGCGTTTGATGGCAAAGCCAAGAAATTTGTTGTATGATGATGATGATGATGGGGCTGCGAGTTTTCAAGCAGGGGCGGGGGCGCTGTGCCTTTCAATAGGCGTGGCATTCCCTCAGTAGCAACAGCAGCGTACGGCTCAAGGTCACAAAACTTGAGCTTCGGCAAAAGGGATGAACCTTATATCGAGAGGTTGGGAACAATATATAACGATGACGAAAATGAATTCTGCATATCGATATAATCGATTATTGGGCAAAATAAGTATCTTTATATGTGATTTAAAAATCAATGTATTAATATTTATATCTTCTTAAACTTTCCCTTTAAATACCCCTTTTTTCTGCCATCCCTAGTTGCAAAAAAAACCTCTGCGTTTTTGATGCAGCGTTTTGTGTCTGCCCCTGTACGAGGGCGCACTCCGAAAATTGATGATGAAAAATGTAGTGCAGACAGCATCGTCACAACACGCCCACCAGTCGCCTTGGATAGTCACAAACGCTCCCACACACCACACCCCACAAATTACCTTCGACAAGCTGCGACATGAGAAGCCCCGAATTGATACAAGCAATTACCTTTGGCAACAATTATAGTCGGATTTGTAATGACCCTGGTCGTGCACCTGTAACGGCATTACCTGCTCTCTGCCTCCGCAATTAGACGAATCAATTATATATATATAGATATATATATGTGTCCTATATATATAAATATATAGGAACTAATTGCCCGGGGCTTAGCTTGTGGAACGTGGGTCATCCTGGGGATTTTCTTTAAAGGCGCCGCCGACCCCGCAATGTAGGCAACGCTTTAAATTATGCATGACAAATACGCTGTACACTCACACACACAGACACGGAAAATCCGAATGCAAATGTGTTTGCGAGCAGGTGGAGGCAAAGGGCGGAGTGGGGCTAAGTCCAGAGGAAAAGTTGAGACGTTGGGCAAGTTCAAATCGCAGCAGATCCGTTTTGGAATCTCGTTTTGCAGAGCTTTCACTTCGGCATGGCCGGGAAAATTGGGCACGAAGCGAAGTGAATTTATTTTGTCATTTTGAGTGGGCGAGTGAGCGTGTGTGTTTATGTGTGTGCCCGTCTGTAGATGATAGCATCCTTAAAAGGACTCAGTCGCATTAGAAGCGAGATAAATATTTTGGCCTGGTTAAAATATTTGTATCATATTTGTTGCCTCCTCTTCAGTTCAAAGGGAAATTTGGGCTTTGAGACCCTCGAGAGGTAGAAGGGATATTACTTATTCTCTGAAAACTCTTCTTAAATTATTTTGCTTAATGGAGGCAGGACCTAAAAAAGGAACTCAACTTCCCTAAGACTCTTGATTGTGGTTTCTTGTTTCTAATTTCAACGGGGACTCAGGTCTTGCCTGGTTTCGGAGGCTAAGATGATGCCACTTTCCCTGGAAATTTATACGAAATTAGAAAATTGAATACGGTCGCGAGTCGTCAAGGAGGAGGTGGAAAGAAAGCCAGAAGCCGATGATAAAAAATAAGGCCAAAGAATCGGCGTTGCGAATTGGAAAATTTAATTTGCAACGGCCGACGAACTTTTGCAAGCAAAGAAAAAAATATATAAGCCAAAAAAAAAAAAATATATATATATATATATATATAACCAAAAGCGGCATAAAAAGGAAAAACAAAATCAACTGACAAATCTGCACACAATACGAGGGCATTGTCATCCTTCTCATTGCTCGCTTCTCCTTCTTATATCTGAGGGAAAACCGCCTTGGCTTATTGCTTGAGGTTTTTCCTCCATCGTTTCGGTCCTTTTTCTTATTTTTTTTTGTTTGTTTGCCGGTTTTAAAGACCCGTCTTAGCCGTCTTCTTCGCCTCCGTCTCCGTTTCTGTCTGCTGGCTCCTTTGTTCTGGCATTCGTTCTCATTTGGCCAATTCTTTTCCTTATATTTTCGTCCTGCTTTCTTGAGCGCTAAAGCAAATTTCAATTATTTTGTTTGTTGCCATTTTCATTACGTTTTCGCCATTGCCGCCGCCGCCTGTCAGCGTCTAACAAAGCTCCCAGCGACAACTTCAAGAACCAGAGCCGCAAAAATGGCACGAAAAATGGAAAATTGCTTATAATGCAAACAGTCGCACTCACACACAATACTCACACCCTGACAGGCACACACACACACACACACACGACCAGGCGCAATGTGGAGCGGCCATTGTCCGCAGCATACAGCATCCAGGATACCGATCCGAACCCTTGCGGCCGCCGCGGGCTTTCTCCAGCAGGGAGGCTGCCTTTCTCCCTGTTCCCTTTCTCGATTCTCCCTTTTTCCTTTCTCCCTGGGTATTCCCTTCCCTGTTTTGTGGCTTTGTTTCGCGCTGTTTTGCGGAAAGAAGCGCCCCTTTAAGCGACATTAAACTGTTCCAGTGGCATAATGAACTGGCCACTGCACGGTGCCAAAAGAAATGTCACAAGCGTTCACCGGGAATTGGTAACTGAAGGCATAATTCTAACTAAAGTCTAAAAAAATATACTAGTAATTAGCTATAAATAAGTAACATAGCCTATTTGTATTTATGATGCATTTTAAGTTTCTTTATAAATTACAAAAAAAAAATTGTTTCAAAGCTCTCTTAATAATACAGTATTTAATTCTGATGGCAAAACGTAGAGTGTTAGTTTGAGTAAAGGGGACTAAAAATGTAGAATGCATAGGTAGATATTTTCAATATATTTAAAGTTTCAAAATAACATACTTTTAGTTAAGCTTTTACACCTTAAAGAGAACACAAAAAAATATGTCACAATCTACTAATTGCATTTTTACTAATTATTATTATTAGCATATTATTATATCATAACTAATATAATAATTAAATTTCTTCCTGTGTGAAGGCTAGTACTATATGGCGGGACCATCGATGCGTGTAGCCTGTGCTTTGATGTGTGTTTGGTGGGGTAACAGGACTTCCATAGTCCTTCGTGGGCTCCATGTCCTCCTCGATGTCCTGGCACCCGGCTACTGCCCCCTGTCAAATGCAGCCTTTTGTGTACATTTCGCTGGCTTTTGCTAGCATTCCTGTTCCATTTATTGTTGTTTTGTTCGTTTTGTTGTTGTGCTTCTATTTTGCTTTTCTTTTTTTGTTTTCTATTTTCTCTTTTTGTGACACACACGCGGGTCCTAGGCCAATTCAAGTCGTGCTTAAAATTCCAGACACTTGCCGAAGTTGTTTCCAAATTGAAACTTGATTATGTACTCACAGAGACGGATCTCCGTCGCCCCGCCGGCATTATCTTCGCACCCATATAGTTCGGGGGCTCTGCGTCCATCGTCCTTTATCGCGCTCCGCTGCATTGTAAATATTTCCCTTAGCCGTGCTTTGACACCGGCTGACACGCAAACGCCATGCGAAAATATAAATAAGTCGCCGCTGCCGCTGCCGCTGATAAACTAAGCTCCTAGTGTCCATATACAAATATATGTATAGCGAAAAAATGTATACACTCATATATATAAGGGGGAGCAGAGCGTGCTTTAAAGTCAATTTTGATAACGAAAAGAGATGCTGGCCATTCTAGTCCACTCCTGGACTATACAAGCTCTAGTTGGAATTTATATAAAATCCCTTAACTCGATTAAAGTCTTTTTATAAGTTTAATTTAAAAAGAATTTCTTCTGAGATAGATTTTAATATGAACCAGAACGGAAGATAACTCCGGAAACCCGAAATTTTAATACCCTTGCAGTGAAAATAGATCAGTAAAAAATGTTTTAATTTCCAATTAGTAAACATTTCTGTGTTAGTTTAGTTAGTTAGATTAACAAATGTGTTGCTCTTATTGATAAGGATTTTGATTACAACTAATATGTATATGAATTTTATCAATCAATCAAAGAAAACCAAACTAGATGTAACTAGATGCTAATTTTTCTAGTAAATCAAAGTTTTTCAAATATCATAACTAAGCCAAAACTGATTTAATTTTAATTCGGAAAACATTTCCGTGTTTGTTGTTACAGGGCTAATAAATCTGCATATTCAGTTTTTAAATTTGGAAAATTAAATTTTTTGTCAAAATTTGACAATTTTAATGATGTAACCCCTTATCAAATTTTCAAAAAATGGAGAAAATTTCGAAAAATTTTTTTGTCAACCGGACATGGCTAGATCGATTCCCCAGTTGATGCTGATCAAGAATATATATGATTTATAGGGTCGGAAATGACTCCTTCACTGTGTTGCAAGCTTCTGAATAAAGGTATACTACCTTTTTGGGTTAAAATTTATGTATATTTTTATGGCAAATTTTTTCTATAAACCAGTATTTAAAAAGTTCATAACTAAGCCAAAAAAGCCTTAATTTTAATTCGGAAACCTGTTCTGTATTAGTTTTCATAGGCCAAGAAATCTGCATACTCAATTTAAAATTATAGAAAATTGAAATTTTTGCCAATTTTTGACAATTTTAATGATGTAACCCCTTATCAAATTTTCAAAAAATGGAGAAAATTTCGAAAAAAAATTTTTCGACCGGACATGGCTAGATCGATTCGCCTGTTGATGCTGATCAAGAATATATATGATTTATAGGGTCGATGCCTCCTTCACTGTTTATGCCTAAAATTATACCCTGCAAGAGTATAAAAATTGACTGAAATTTTACTAAGCTGCCTTCAAACTCATGGATGTTCCCTCAATCATTTGCTATTACAAATTCCGCTTTCTTGTAAAAAATAGTTCAATTTCTTAGTATTGCAATTTTCCAAGGCGGAGGGAAAAATTCTCCCCCATCGATACTCGCTGGAATTTAATATCGTTTTCGCCACTTATATAGTCGGGTTGGCATACAAATTCGCATTCTGGTGTCAGTTGAGTTTGTTTTGCTCCATGGCCATCGCCCTGACAGCTGCCTTTCAAATGCAAAATATATTCGCAGTTTTCTTCTTGGCGAGACCCTTTCTATTTCTTTTTTATTTTCCTTTTTTTGTATTGGCTTTTGGTGCATTTTGGGGCGCCAACATTTGCGCAGGAAATGTGTTTTTAATGAAGCCTTTAACCAGACGTCGGCCTAATAAAGAGTGGGAGGTAGGGAATTTCCTGCGATTTTTCCCGGTCCACCTGCTTTTCTCCCCGGTCGTCAACTCGTCATCGTCAGGTCGTCAAGCGGCCGTCAGAGTTCTTAGCTCTGCTTTTGTTCAGGACCCCACCCAGCGCTCTCTCTTGTTGCCCGAATTTTCCCCCTTTTTCTCGCTGGGCTTTTTATGGGTTTTTGCCGTTTGCTTTTCCTTTTTCAATAAATCGCAAATGGCAATGTGTCCCCTGCTCCACAAAAATATATGTATATATGTAGGTAAGAAGGAGGAATCCTTGACGGGCCAAGTTTATGCAAAGTAGCTTTTAATATGTTTACGACTAAACATTTTTCGGCTGCTGCCGCCGGTTTCGCATCAGGTTAATGTCTGCTCTTCGTCTCGCTTCAGCCGTCACTCACAGCTACCGAGGACCTTCTGTCCCTCTCCCTATCCGAGTCCCCTTTCCTGCCCTGGTCCTTTCCCCTTTATTGCACAATTTTTTAATAATTCCTGGAGCACCGCTTTTAAAGGCAGAGAAATATTAAACTTTACTGCTGTGGCCGCACATTTCCCTGGCCGGCGTTGCCATTTGATTGTAATTTATTTCCAAGTTGAAGTGGCTCCCGAAATTAAATGTTAATGGAGTCGGGTGAGGTACACACAGATGTAAATTTGTATGTACACATTTATTTGTAGGCAGTACAATTCCGTTGACAGTTCCATTTGCATTTGCTGTTTTTTCCGAAATTAATTAACATTTAAGCTGCTTAAAAGTTTCTGGGTCAGTGGCGAATTTAATATTAAAGAATTCTAAGGACCGCGTCTTCGGCTAAACTTTGTCCTGGATTTGTTTGCGGCGATTCCTTCGTTCTTTCTCTCGCTCTCCCTCTGTGTCTCTGCGTATCTGCGTATCTGCGTCGTATGCGTAATTTCAGGGGCACCACGGCGTATGCTTAATATTCGCAGCTGGCCAAACACATGGCGCTCCGTTGACCAATTGTTTAATTTATGCAGCAGCACGTGGCCCACCGCTCGTCATTTGATGGCTGCAGGGGATTAATGCAGCTCACTCCGGACGACCGACGGACTCATAAAACCCGGCTCCGCCCAAATGTAGGCAATAAAAAATTTTAAACCCTAAATTATGCACACCGAGTGGAGGAGTAGGAGCTATGGAGGACCCAAGGGCCTGTGCATTAGATTTGCGACCCGAAGCCGAAAGCCAGCCAAAGTTTCAAACATTGTTCGCATAATATAGGAAAAGTTGCACACAAAGCCAACTCCTCCTGGTTCCAGGCTCCTGGAAATGGAGAGCGGAACGTGCCACTCTGCCACTTGATGATGAATGAAACACCTCGGGCATGTGTGTGCGCGTCGTTCACTGTGCTTTATATATCCTAGAATTGGTATTTGGGGCTTGGTTTTCGGGCTTTTGGGTTAAGGTCTCTGTCTCTCGCACTCTCACGCGTTTTATGAGGCTGGAAGGGCTCACTACTTTGAGCCTCGGGAAGAGTCAGTGGAAACGTTAATCTTATTTGCCATGGGGAGTGCCAATGTACAGTGAAAAAGAAAAAAAGTAGCACCCAAATTGGTCATCCTTTTGCTGGTTTTCTATCTCAAAATAGCTCTTATCTGGGCGGTTCGAGGAGATACTTTTGCACGCAGACAAAAATCTTGTGCAGTTTTTATATTATCAATTTATTAAAATTTATAAATAAAAGTGTATACGATAGGATTAATAATGGTATATGAAAGTTATACTTAATTTAAAAATGATATATATAAATATTTTTATTTGTGGGGCATTTAATTGGTTTAAAAAGAAAAGCGATTAAGAAATATTTGATTATCAATAAATTAAGTTTATGATAATTTCAAGTTCTCTGCTGTTTGTGACGTACATATAAAATAATTGCATAACTTTGTCAATAACTGATATCATAGAGATAACTAATAACGTCAGAAGTACTGATAAAACTGATGGAATAGTCAAGGATTTAGCAAAATATAGTAATATATACATTTTAGGCTTATAACAAAAATTCTCAATAACAAATCTCTTCAAAAATTCAGTTAGCATCTATTATCAGTAATATTTTTCTTCCAATGTATGTTGCTTGTGCGTAAATGAAAGTAACAAATGTCTCCCAGAAAAACTTAGCGCCAGAGGCGCATATTTTTTGTACTAAAAGCATGCTGGGGATTTTCCCAGCTCACAGTAAAAACGGGCCCAGAGTTTGGCAAGACGTATATGAGTGTGTGTTGGCCAAGTTTTGGTGCGTGAATTGAATGCAAAACTCGAAAGTTAAATATTGCACGCTCCGTAGGCACAGGCACAGGCACAGGCACGGGCACAGGGCAGGCTCTTCGCCGTTCTGCGCATTTTTTTGTCAGTCTCTTAAATTTAATTAAAGAGACAGCCGAAGCAAATGCGATTACATCACAGAAAACTTTCAACTTTGCGCCAGAACGAGCAGCAGAGCTGCCAAAAGTGATTTGCACAGTTTGAAGGATTAGCAGGCAGGTAGTAGGAGCAGCTTAAGGGACCACATCCTTGCCTGCTCAGCCTGCTCAGCCTGCTCAGACTTCTCGTCCCAATCCGTATCCGAATCTTCGCCTGCAGCTGTCACTGGCTCACATAAATCTAAACATTCTGATGTTCTACACGCTGGCTGGCATGTCAAAAGCCGCCCGCAGCCAGGCGAGCTTAGGTGAGTGACTACCTGTCGTCCTGTTCCTGCTGCTGCTCTCTTCCTCGCTGGAGCCCGGAACCCTTAGATCCCTTCAGATAGATATCATCCTGAGCCGTGCGGGAGGTTAGAGGAGGAGGAGCTGGAAGAAGCTGGAACAACATATCTTTGCATACTTGATGGCGCATAATGGTGCAAAAAATTGTTTACATGCATAGAGCAAGAGAAAATGCTTTGCATTTACATAATTTTTGACTTTTCAAGACGCAGCGCATTTTTCATAATTTCCCAGCGTTCTGCTTGTGCAATTTCCCAGAACCAAGCACGGAGAACGGAGAACCAAAAGCAGAGAGCATTATGGAAAATTTTCGTGAAATGAATTATACCGACGCGACTGCCAATCAAATATGCATGGAAATTTTTGCCAGCCATCTTCCCACGAAACAGGAACTAATATCCGTCAATAAATACATTTTCGACTATTACATTTGTCAAAATAAATATGTTGCTCTATCGCCGAAATATTTCATGCTTCGGTTTTTATTTTCTAAATTCTATTTATATGATTTTCGATTTCATTATTTTGCCTAATCATTGTTTATGTTTTTATTTCGCCACGCATTTTGCTCATTAAATTTATAAAAACTTGTTTTCCAACTTGTAACTATTTTTTGCTTTTTGTTTTGTAAAATTCAGCATGATATTTGACTTATTAAGTTTCTCACACAAGCTTAACTAACTCGGTTTAGTCTGATACTTTCCCTTTTGTTTAAATCAGTTAAGAATTTCGTTTTCACATTAAATGCACGGTTTCTTGTTTATTGTTATCCTGAGCTGAAATTTAAATATAAATCCAATTTGTCTACTTTTCGTTATATAATTTGTATTTGATTTTTAAATACACTTTTTCTACTCATCTAAATATTTATATTCACCCTTCACTTGGGGTTTTTTATGCTTCTTAATTTTAGCCAGTTGGTTGGCTTACTCTTGGCCAACAGACACTAATTTGGCAAATGTTTACACTGGTTTTTCTGATTTGGCATTCATCACTTGTGACGTTCAATCTGTATTTGGTCATAGTCTTAAATTTAAACATAACTAATTTGTTTACCAAACTTTTTTTTCATTATTTTTCTTTTTTTTTATAGAAAGAAAACAACGTTTAATTTATTTATTTAAAACTTAACTATTTTAGACTTCAAAACATCTTTTGTTGAACCGAGAATACTTAATTAAAGTTTAACACCTTAACATTGACTTATTTATAATATAAAAATGAAATCATAATATTAACTATTTTATTTTCAATCACAATTATATGAAGATAATGCTTTAGTTTTTTCATTGCTACAACTATTTTTATTATGGTACTTCCTGTTAAGTTTAAAAATATACTTCACATTTCTATGCAATTTCCATTTCCATTTTAAAACAAAAAATATTGATGAATATTTCTTAAAAATGAAATTTCATAATTGTTCTGCTCAGTAATTCAGGTGATAAGTACTTACACTTATACTCTAGTTGTTCGTTGTTTTTCTATTTCTGGGGGAAACCCATGAAATATGAGTGTGTTGTTGCTCTCTGCAATTTTCCTCGATGGAATTTGATGGTGAAAATTCTCTGACTTTGGCCATTAATTGAAAATGCCGCCAAAACTTTGTTTGCACCAAGCTCTCATGGCTTCACACGCGCGCGCTTTGTTTCGCTGATAGCAGAAGCGTTCCAGAGTTGGTCAAAAAACACACGCGCGCGTACACACACACTCACACAGGAGTCACTCGAAGAGCTGATCCATTTCCCATTTTCTATTTTCTATTTGCTATTTTCTATACATTTCCGTTGGCCAATTCGGCAGCCAGGGAAAGCGGAAAATACGTCCAGTTGCGCGCAGTGCCATCGACAAACTGAAAACTGATGATAAACGAAAACTGTTTATCAGCAGCGGCAGCGCCCGACGCCCGCTGCCAGCGTCGACGCCACAGGACGACAGAGAGCGTCGACGCCACAGGACGACAGCGAGGGTCGACGGCGGGCGGCAGCAGCAGCCGAAGAGCAGCTTCGTGTTCAATTGGCCCTCGTCGTTCGCTCTTTTGGGGCTGTGGAGACTTCTGTTCGCGTTCTCTTCTCTCCATACCGCCTTATCAGTTCAGGTTGTTGGGATAGGCTCGGTTTTGCTGATAATCGCTACTCTACGCACACTAGCGCAAGTCTGTATCCGATTTAGGGTTCTCAGTAGCGAACTACAATACTATAAGAGCAGGTGGACAATCGTCATATTATAGCGACTATTATTACGCATTTAAATTAGTTACTTATGTTATTATATTAGTTTTTATTAAGCTAAGAAATCTGCATACTCAATTTAAAATTTCTGTGTTGCAAGCTTCTAAATAAAATTATAATACCATTTTTTGGCTGAAAATTTATATATATTTTTATGCAAACTTTTCTTGTAAACCAATACTTAAAAATTTCATAACTAAGCCAAAAAAGGTTTAATTTTAATTCGGAAACCTGTTCTGTATTAGTTTTTCATAGGCCAAGAAATCTGCATACTCAATTTAAAATTATAGAAAATTGAAATTTTTGCCAATTTTTGACAATTTTAATTTTTTCCTTTTTTTGAAAATTCGGAAAATTTTGAAAAAATTAAATTTTGATCGGACATAGCTAGATCGACTCGGCTGTTGATGCTGATCAAGAATATATATGATTTATGGGGTCGGAAATGATTCCTTCACGGAGTTTCAACCTTCTGAATAAAAGTATAATACCATTTTTTAGTACATTTTTCGATATTTTTATTTGAGTATTTTTTCGACAAATCAAGATTTAAAAATCTCATAACTAAGCCAAAAAAGCATTAATTTTAATTCGGAAAGCTGTTTTATGCTAGTTTTTAGTAGGTTAATAAATCTGCATACTCAGTTTAAAACGTAAAAAAATTCAATTTTTGGCCAAATTTTGACAATTTTAATGATGTAACCCCTTTCCTTTTTTTGAAAATTCGGAAAATTTTGAAAAAATTAAATTTTGATCGGACATAGCCTAATCGACTCGGCTGTTGATGCTGATCAAGAATATATATGATTTATGGGGTCGGAAATGATTCCTTCACGGAGTTTCAACCTTCTGAATAAAAGTATAATACCATTTTTTAGTACATTTTTCGATATTTTTATTTGAGTATTTTTTCGACAAATCAAGATTTAAAAATCTCATAACTAAGCCAAAAAAGCATTAATTTTAATTCGGAAAGCTGTTTTATGCTAGTTTTTAGTAGGTTAATAAATCTGCATACTCAGTTTAAAACGTAAAAAAAATTCAATTTTTGGCCAATTTTTGACAATTTTAATGATGTAACCCCTTTCCTTTTTTTGAAAATTCGGAAAATTTTGAAAAAATTAAATTTTGATCGGACATAGCTAGATCGACTCGGCTGTTGATGCTGATCAAGAATATATATGATTTATGGGGTCGGAAATGATTCCTTCACGGAGTTTCAACCTTCTGAATAAAAGTATAATACCATTTTTTAGTACATTTTTCGATATTTTTATATGAGTATTTTTTCGACAAATCAAGATTTAAAAATCTCATAACTAAGCCAAAAAAGCATTAATTTTAATTCGGAAAGCTTTTTTATGCTAGTTTTTAGTAGGTTAATAAATCTGCATACTCAGTTTAAAACGTAAAAAAATTCAATTTTTGGCCAAATTTTGACAATTTTAATGATGTAACTTTCCTTTTTTTGAAAATTCGGAAAATTTTGAAAAAATTAAATTTTGATCGGACATAGCTAGATCGACTCGGCTGTTGATGCTGATCAAGAATATATATGATTTATGGGGTCGGAAATGATTCCTTCACGGAGTTTCAACCTTCTGAATAAAAGTATAATACCATTTTTTAGTACATTTTTCGATATTTTTATTTGAGTATTTTTTCGACAAATCAAGATTTAAAAATCTCATAACTAAGCCAAAAAAGCATTAATTTTAATTCGGAAAGCTGTTTTATGCTAGTTTTTAGTAGGTTAATAAATCTGCATACTCAGTTTAAAACGTAAAAAAAATTCAATTTTTGGCCAAATTTTGACAATTTTAATGATTTTAATTTTTTTTGAAAATTCGGAAAATTTTGAAAAAATTAAATTTTGATCGGACATAGCTAGATCGACTCGGCTGTTGATGCTGATCAAGAATATACATGATTTATGGGGTCGGAAATGATTCCTTCTGAATAAAAGTATAATACCATTTTTTAGTACATTTTTCGATATTTTTATTTGAGTATTTTTTCGACAAATCAAGATTTAAAAATCTCATAACTAAGCCAAAAAAGCATTAATTTTAATTCGGAAAGCTGTTTTATGCTAGTTTTTAGTAGGTTAATAAATCTGCATACTCAGTTTAAAACGTAAAAAAATTCAATTTTTGGCCAAATTTTGACAATTTTAATGATGTAACTTTCCTTTTTTTGAAAATTCGGAAAATTTTGAAAAAATTAAATTTTGATCGGACATAGCTAGATCGACTCGGCTGTTGATGCTGATCAAGAATATATATGATTTATGGGGTCGGAAATGATTCCTTCACGGAGTTTCAACCTTCTGAATAAAAGTATAATACCATTTTTTAGTACATTTTTCGATATTTTTATTTGAGTATTTTTTCGACAAATCAAGATTTAAAAATCTCATAACTAAGCCAAAAAAGCATTAATTTTAATTCGGAAAGCTGTTTTATGCTAGTTTTTAGTAGGTTAATAAATCTGCATACTCAGTTTAAAACGTAAAAAAAATTCAATTTTTGGCCAAATTTTGACAATTTTAATGATTTTAATTTTTTTTGAAAATTCGGAAAATTTTGAAAAAATTAAATTTTGATCGGACATAGCTAGATCGACTCGGCTGTTGATGCTGATCAAGAATATACATGATTTATGGGGTCGGAAATGATTCCTTCTGAATAAAAGTATAATACCATTTTTTAGTACATTTTTCGATATTTTTATTTGAGTATTTTTTCGACAAATCAAGATTTAAAAATCTCATAACTAAGCCAAAAAAGCATTAATTTTAATTCGGAAAGCTGTTTTATGCTAGTTTTTAGTAGGTTAATAAATCTGCATACTCAGTTTAAAACGTAAAAAAAATTCAATTTTTGGCCAATTTTTGACAATTTTAATGATGTAACCCCTTTCCTTTTTTTGAAAATTCGGAAAATTTTGAAAAAATTAAATTTTGATCGGACATAGCTAGATCGACTCGGCTGTTGATGCTGATCAAGAATATATATGATTTATGGGGTCGGAAATGATTCCTTCACGGAGTTTCAACCTTCTGAATAAAAGTATAATACCATTTTTTAGTACATTTTTCGATATTTTTATTTGAGTATTTTTTCGACAAATCAAGATTTAAAAATCTCATAACTAAGCCAAAAAAGCATTAATTTTAATTCGGAAAGCTGTTTTATGCTAGTTTTTAGTAGGTTAATAAATCTGCATACTCAGTTTAAAACGTAAAAAAATTCAATTTTTGGCCAAATTTTGACAATTTTAATGATGTAACTTTCCTTTTTTTGAAAATTCGGAAAATTTTGAAAAAATTAAATTTTGATCGGACATAGCTAGATCGACTCGGCTGTTGATGCTGATCAAGAATATATATGATTTATGGGGTCGGAAATGATTCCTTCACGGAGTTTCAACCTTCTGAATAAAAGTATAATACCATTTTTTAGTACATTTTTCGATATTTTTATTTGAGTATTTTTTCGACAAATCAAGATTTAAAAATCTCATAACTAAGCCAAAAAAGCATTAATTTTAATTCGGAAAGCTGTTTTATGCTAGTTTTTAGTAGGTTAATAAATCTGCATACTCAGTTTAAAACGTAAAAAAAATTCAATTTTTGGCCAAATTTTGACAATTTTAATGATTTTAATTTTTTTTGAAAATTCGGAAAATTTTGAAAAAATTAAATTTTGATCGGACATAGCTAGATCGACTCGGCTGTTGATGCTGATCAAGAATATACATGATTTATGGGGTCGGAAATGATTCCTTCTGAATAAAAGTATAATACCATTTTTTAGTACATTTTTCGATATTTTTATTTGAGTATTTTTTCGACAAATCAAGATTTAAAAATCTCATAACTAAGCCAAAAAAGCATTAATTTTAATTCGGAAAGCTGTTTTATGCTAGTTTTTAGTAGGTTAATAAATCTGCATACTCAGTTTAAAACGTAAAAAAATTCAATTTTTGGCCAAATTTTGACTATTTTAATGATGTAACTTTCCTTTTTTTGAAAATTCGGAAAATTTTGAAAAAATTAAATTTTGATCGGACATAGCTAGATCGACTCGGCTGTTGATGCTGATCAAGAATATATATGATTTATGGGGTCGGAAATGATTCCTTCACGGAGTTTCAACCTTCTGAATAAAAGTATAATACCATTTTTTAGTACATTTTTCGATATTTTTATTTGAGTATTTTTTCGACAAATCAAGATTTAAAAATCTCATAACTAAGCCAAAAAAGCATTAATTTTAATTCGGAAAGCTGTTTTATGCTAGTTTTTAGTAGGTTAATAAATCTGCATACTCAGTTTAAAACGTAAAAAAAATTCAATTTTTGGCCAAATTTTGACAATTTTAATGATTTTAATTTTTTTT
Organism: Drosophila bunnanda; assembly: GCA_035046265.1. Classification (NCBI taxonomy): domain Eukaryota; kingdom Metazoa; phylum Arthropoda; class Insecta; order Diptera; family Drosophilidae; genus Drosophila; species Drosophila bunnanda. The sequence continues at coordinate 670,505 of JAWNOB010000029.1, forward strand.
GAAAATTCGGAAAATTTTGAAAAAATTAAATTTTGATCGGACATAGCTAGATCGACTCGGCTGTTGATGCTGATCAAGAATATACATGATTTATGGGGTCGGAAATGATTCCTTCTGAATAAAAGTATAATACCATTTTTTAGTACATTTTTCGATATTTTTATTTGAGTATTTTTTCGACAAATCAAGATTTAAAAATCTCATAACTAAGCCAAAAAAGCATTAATTTTAATTCGGAAAGCTGTTTTATGCTAGTTTTTAGTAGGTTAATAAATCTGCATACTCAGTTTAAAACGTAAAAAAATTCAATTTTTGGCCAAATTTTGACAATTTTAATGATGTAACTTTCCTTTTTTTGAAAATTCGGAAAATTTTGAAAAAATTAAATTTTGATCGGACATAGCCTAATCGACTCGGCTGTTGATGCTGATCAAGAATATATATGATTTATGGGGTCGGAAATGATTCCTTCACGGAGTTTCAACCTTCTGAATAAAAGTATAATACCATTTTTTAGTACATTTTTCGATATTTTTATTTGAGTATTTTTTCGACAAATCAAGATTTAAAAATCTCATAACTAAGCCAAAAAAGCATTAATTTTAATTCGGAAAGCTGTTTTATGCTAGTTTTTAGTAGGTTAATAAATCTGCATACTCAGTTTAAAACGTAAAAAAAATTCAATTTTTGGCCAAATTTTGACAATTTTAATGATTTTAATTTTTTTTGAAAATTCGGAAAATTTTGAAAAAATTAAATTTTGATCGGACATAGCTAGATCGACTCGGCTGTTGATGCTGATCAAGAATATACATGATTTATGGGGTCGGAAATGATTCCTTCACGGAGTTTCAACCTTCTGAATAAAAGTATAATACCATTTTTTAGTACATTTTTCGATATTTTTATTTGAGTATTTTTTCGACAAATCAATATTTAAAAATCTCATAACTAAGCCAAAAAAGCATTAATTTTAATTCGGAAAGCTGTTTTATGCTAGTTTTTAGTAGGTTAATAAATCTGCATACTCAGTTTAAAACGTAAAAAAATTCAATTTTTGGCCAAATTTTGACAATTTTAATGATGTAACCCCTTTCCTTTTTTTGAAAATTCGAAAAATTTTGAAAAAATTAAATTTTGATCGGACATAGCTAGATCGACTCGGCTGTTGATGCTGATCAAGAATATATATGATTTATGGGGTCGGAAATGATTCCTTCACGGAGTTTCAACCTTCTGAATAAAAGTATAATACCATTTTTTAGTACATTTTTCGATATTTTTATTTGAGTATTTTTTCGACAAATCAAGATTTAAAAATCTCATAACTAAGCCAAAAAAGCATTAATTTTAATTCGGAAAGCTGTTTTATGCTAGTTTTTAGTAGGTTAATAAATCTGCATACTCAGTTTAAAACGTAAAAAAATTCAATTTTTGGCCAAATTTTGACAATTTTAATGATGTAACCCCTTTCCTTTTTTTGAAAATTCGGAAAATTTTGAAAAAATTAAATTTTGATCGGACATAGCTAGATCGACTCGGCTGTTGATGCTGATCAAGAATATATATGATTTATGGGGTCGGAAATAATTCCTTCACGGAGTTTCAACCTTCTGAATAAAAGTATAATACCATTTTTTAGTACATTTTTCGATATTTTTATTTGAGTATTTTTTCGACAAATCAAGATTTAAAAATCTCATAACTAAGCCAAAAAAGCATTAATTTTAATTCGGAAAGCTGTTTTATGCTAGTTTTTAGTAGGTTAATAAATCTGCATACTCAGTTTAAAACGTAAAAAAATTCAATTTTTGGCCAAATTTTGACAATTTTAATGATGTAACCCCTTTCCTTTTTTTGAAAATTCGGAAAATTTTGAAAAAATTAAATTTTGATCGGACATAGCTAGATCGACTCGGCTGTTGATGCTGATCAAGAATATATATGATTTATGGGGTCGGAAATGATTCCTTCACGGAGTTTCAACCTTCTGAATAAAAGTATAATACCATTTTTTAGTACATTTTTCGATATTTTTATTTGAGTATTTTTTCGACAAATCAAGATTTAAAAATCTCATAACTAAGCCAAAAAAGCATTAATTTTAATTCGGAAAGCTGTTTTATGCTAGTTTTTAGTAGGTTAATAAATCTGCATACTCAGTTTAAAACGTAAAAAAAATTCAATTTTTGGCCAAATTTTGACAATTTTAATGATTTTAATTTTTTTTGAAAATTCGGAAAATTTTGAAAAAATTAAATTTTGATCGGACATAGCTAGATCGACTCGGCTGTTGATGCTGATCAAGAATATATATGATTTATGGGGTCGGAAATGATTCCTTCACGGAGTTTCAACCTTCTGAATAAAAGTATAATACCATTTTTTAGTACATTTTTCGATATTTTTATTTGAGTATTTTTTCGACAAATCAAGATTTAAAAATCTCATAACTAAGCCAAAAAAGCATTAATTTTAATTCGGAAAGCTGTTTTATGCTAGTTTTTAGTAGGTTAATAAATCTGCATACTCAGTTTAAAACGTAAAAAAATTCAATTTTTGGCCAAATTTTGACAATTTTAATGATGTAACCCCTTTCCTTTTTTTGAAAATTCGGAAAATTTTGAAAAAATTAAATTTTGATCGGACATAGCTAGATCGACTCGGCTGTTGATGCTGATCAAGAATATATATGATTTATGGGGTCGGAAATGATTCCTTCACGGAGTTTCAACCTTCTGAATAAAAGTATAATACCATTTTTTAGTACATTTTTCGATATTTTTATTTGAGTATTTTTTCGACAAATCAAGATTTAAAAATCTCATAACTAAGCCAAAAAAGCATTAATTTTAATTCGGAAAGCTGTTTTATGCTAGTTTTTAGTAGGTTAATAAATCTGCATACTCAGTTTAAAACGTAAAAAAATTCAATTTTTGGCCAAATTTTGACAATTTTAATGATGTAACCCCTTTCCTTTTTTTGAAAATTCGGAAAATTTTGAAAAAATTAAATTTTGATCGGACATAGCTAGATCGACTCGGCTGTTGATGCTGATCAAGAATATATATGATTTATGGGGTCGGAAATGATTCCTTCACGGAGTTTCAACCTTCTGAATAAAAGTATAATACCATTTTTTAGTACATTTTTCGATATTTTTATTTGAGTATTTTTTCGACAAATCAAGATTTAAAAATCTCATAACTAAGCCAAAAAAGCATTAATTTTAATTCGGAAAGCTGTTTTATGCTAGTTTTTAGTAGGTTAATAAATCTGCATACTCAGTTTAAAACGTAAAAAATTCAATTTTTGGCCAAATTTTGACAATTTTAATGATGTAACCCCTTTCCTTTTTTTGAAAATTCGGAAAATTTTGAAAAAATTAAATTTTGATCGGACATAGCTAGATCGACTCGGCTGTTGATGCTGATCAAGAATATATATGATTTATGGGGTCGGAAATGATTCCTTCACGGAGTTTCAACCTTCTGAATAAAAGTATAATACCATTTTTTAGTACATTTTTCGATATTTTTATTTGAGTATTTTTTCGACAAATCAAGATTTAAAAATCTCATAACTAAGCCAAAAAAGCATTAATTTTAATTCGGAAAGCTGTTTTATGCTAGTTTTTAGTAGGTTAATAAATCTGCATACTCAGTTTAAAACGTAAAAAAAATTCAATTTTTGGCCAAATTTGGACAATTTTAATGATGTAACCCCTTTCCTTTTTTTGAAAATTCGGAAAATTTTGAAAAAATTAAATTTTGATCGGACATAGCTAGATCGACTCGGCTGTTGATGCTGATCAAGAATATATATGATTTATGATGTCGGAAATGATTCCTTCACGGAGTTTAAACCTTCTGAATAAAAGTATAATACCATTTTTTAGTACATTTTTCGATATTTTTATTTGAGTATTTTTTCGACAAATCAAGATTTAAAAATCTCATAACTAAGCCAAAAAAGCATTAATTTTAATTCGGAAAGCTGTTTTATGCTAGTTTTTAGTAGGTTAATAAATCTGCATACTCAGTTTAAAACGTAAAAAAATTCAATTTTTGGCCAAATTTTGACAATTTTAATGATTTTAATTTTTTTTGAAAATTCGGAAAATTTTGAAAAAATTAAATTTTGATCGGACATAGCTAGATCGACTCGGCTGTTGATGCTGATCAAGAATATACATGATTTATGGGGTCGGAAATGATTCCTTCACGGAGTTTCAACCTTCTGAATAAAAGTATAATACCATTTTTTAGTACATTTTTCGATATTTTTATTTGAGTATTTTTTCGACAAATCAATATTTAAAAATCTCATAACTAAGCCAAAAAAGCATTAATTTTAATTCGGAAAGCTGTTTTATGCTAGTTTTTAGTAGGTTAATAAATCTGCATACTCAGTTTAAAACGTAAAAAAATTCAATTTTTGGCCAAATTTTGACAATTTTAATGATGTAACCCCTTTCCTTTTTTTGAAAATTCGAAAAATTTTGAAAAAATTAAATTTTGATCGGACATAGCTAGATCGACTCGGCTGTTGATGCTGATCAAGAATATATATGATTTATGGGGTCGGAAATGATTCCTTCACGGAGTTTCAACCTTCTGAATAAAAGTATAATACCATTTTTTAGTACATTTTTCGATATTTTTATTTGAGTATTTTTTCGACAAATCAAGATTTAAAAATCTCATAACTAAGCCAAAAAAGCATTAATTTTAATTCGGAAAGCTGTTTTATGCTAGTTTTTAGTAGGTTAATAAATCTGCATACTCAGTTTAAAACGTAAAAAAATTCAATTTTTGGCCAAATTTTGACAATTTTAATGATGTAACCCCTTTCCTTTTTTTGAAAATTCGGAAAATTTTGAAAAAATTAAATTTTGATCGGACATAGCTAGATCGACTCGGCTGTTGATGCTGATCAAGAATATATATGATTTATGGGGTCGGAAATAATTCCTTCACGGAGTTTCAACCTTCTGAATAAAAGTATAATACCATTTTTTAGTACATTTTTCGATATTTTTATTTGAGTATTTTTTCGACAAATCAAGATTTAAAAATCTCATAACTAAGCCAAAAAAGCATTAATTTTAATTCGGAAAGCTGTTTTATGCTAGTTTTTAGTAGGTTAATAAATCTGCATACTCAGTTTAAAACGTAAAAAAATTCAATTTTTGGCCAAATTTTGACAATTTTAATGATGTAACCCCTTTCCTTTTTTTGAAAATTCGGAAAATTTTGAAAAAATTAAATTTTGATCGGACATAGCTAGATCGACTCGGCTGTTGATGCTGATCAAGAATATATATGATTTATGGGGTCGGAAATGATTCCTTCACGGAGTTTCAACCTTCTGAATAAAAGTATAATACCATTTTTTAGTACATTTTTCGATATTTTTATTTGAGTATTTTTTCGACAAATCAAGATTTAAAAATCTCATAACTAAGCCAAAAAAGCATTAATTTTAATTCGGAAAGCTGTTTTATGCTAGTTTTTAGTAGGTTAATAAATCTGCATACTCAGTTTAAAACGTAAAAAAAATTCAATTTTTGGCCAAATTTTGACAATTTTAATGATTTTAATTTTTTTTGAAAATTCGGAAAATTTTGAAAAAATTAAATTTTGATCGGACATAGCTAGATCGACTCGGCTGTTGATGCTGATCAAGAATATATATGATTTATGGGGTCGGAAATGATTCCTTCACGGAGTTTCAACCTTCTGAATAAAAGTATAATACCATTTTTTAGTACATTTTTCGATATTTTTATTTGAGTATTTTTTCGACAAATCAAGATTTAAAAATCTCATAACTAAGCCAAAAAAGCATTAATTTTAATTCGGAAAGCTGTTTTATGCTAGTTTTTAGTAGGTTAATAAATCTGCATACTCAGTTTAAAACGTAAAAAAATTCAATTTTTGGCCAAATTTTGACAATTTTAATGATGTAACCCCTTTCCTTTTTTTGAAAATTCGGAAAATTTTGAAAAAATTAAATTTTGATCGGACATAGCTAGATCGACTCGGCTGTTGATGCTGATCAAGAATATATATGATTTATGGGGTCGGAAATGATTCCTTCACGGAGTTTCAACCTTCTGAATAAAAGTATAATACCATTTTTTAGTACATTTTTCGATATTTTTATTTGAGTATTTTTTCGACAAATCAAGATTTAAAAATCTCATAACTAAGCCAAAAAAGCATTAATTTTAATTCGGAAAGCTGTTTTATGCTAGTTTTTAGTAGGTTAATAAATCTGCATACTCAGTTTAAAACGTAAAAAAATTCAATTTTTGGCCAAATTTTGACAATTTTAATGATGTAACCCCTTTCCTTTTTTTGAAAATTCGGAAAATTTTGAAAAAATTAAATTTTGATCGGACATAGCTAGATCGACTCGGCTGTTGATGCTGATCAAGAATATATATGATTTATGGGGTCGGAAATGATTCCTTCACGGAGTTTCAACCTTCTGAATAAAAGTATAATACCATTTTTTAGTACATTTTTCGATATTTTTATTTGAGTATTTTTTCGACAAATCAAGATTTAAAAATCTCATAACTAAGCCAAAAAGCATTAATTTTAATTCGGAAAGCTGTTTTATGCTAGTTTTTAGTAGGTTAATAAATCTGCATACTCAGTTTAAAACGTAAAAAATTCAATTTTTGGCCAAATTTTGACAATTTTAATGATGTAACCCCTTTCCTTTTTTTGAAAATTCGGAAAATTTTGAAAAAATTAAATTTTGATCGGACATAGCTAGATCGACTCGGCTGTTGATGCTGATCAAGAATATATATGATTTATGGGGTCGGAAATGATTCCTTCACGGAGTTTCAACCTTCTGAATAAAAGTATAATACCATTTTTTAGTACATTTTTCGATATTTTTATTTGAGTATTTTTTCGACAAATCAAGATTTAAAAATCTCATAACTAAGCCAAAAAAGCATTAATTTTAATTCGGAAAGCTGTTTTATGCTAGTTTTTAGTAGGTTAATAAATCTGCATACTCAGTTTAAAACGTAAAAAAAATTCAATTTTTGGCCAAATTTTGACAATTTTAATGATGTAACCCCTTTCCTTTTTTTGAAAATTCGGAAAATTTTGAAAAAATTAAATTTTGATCGGACATAGCCTAATCGACTCGGCTGTTGATGCTGATCAAGAATACATATGATTTATGGGGTCGGAAATGATTCCTTCACGGAGTTTCAACCTTCTGAATAAAAGTATAATACCATTTTTTAGTACATTTTTCGATATTTTTATTTGAGTATTTTTTCGACAAATCAAGATTTAAAAATCTCATAACTAAGCCAAAAAAGCATTAATTTTAATTCGGAAAGCTGTTTTATGCTAGTTTTTAGTAGGTTAATAAATCTGCATACTCAGTTTAAAACGTAAAAAAATTCAATTTTTGGCCAAATTTTGACAATTTTAATGATGTAACCCCTTTCCTTTTTTTGAAAATTCGAAAAATTTTGAAAAAATTAAATTTTGATCGGACATAGCCTAATCGACTCGGCTGTTGATGCTGATCAAGAATATATATGATTTATGGGGTCGGAAATGATTCCTTCACGGAGTTTCAACCTTCTGAATAAAAGTATAATACAATTTTTTAGTACATTTTTCGATATTTTTATTTGAGAATTTTTTCGACAAATCAAGATTTAAAAATCTCATAACTAAGCCAAAAAAGCATTAATTTTAATTCGGAAAGCTGTTTTATGCTAGTTTTTAGTAGTTTAATAAATCTGCATACTCAGTTTAAAACGTAAAAAATTTCAATTTTTGGCCAAATTTTGACAATTTTTTTTTTTTTGAAAATTCGGAAAATTTTGAAAAAATTAAATTTTGATCGGACATAGCCTAATCGACTCGGCTGTTGATGCTGATCAAGAATATATATGATTTATGGGGTCGGAAATGATTCCTTCACGGAGTTTCAACCTTCTGAATAAAAGTATAATACCATTTTTTAGTACATTTTTCGATATTTTTATTTGAGTATTTTTTCGACAAATCAAGATTTAAAAATCTCATAACTAAGCCAAAAAGCATTAATTTTAATTCGGAAAGCTGTTTTATGCTAGTTTTTAGTAGGTTAATAAATCTGCATACTCAGTTTAAAACGTAAAAAATTCAATTTTTGGCCAAATTTTGACAATTTTAATGATGTAACCCCTTTCCTTTTTTTGAAAATTCGGAAAATTTTGAAAAAATTAAATTTTGATCGGACATAGCTAGATCGACTCGGCTGTTGATGCTGATCAAGAATATATATGATTTATGGGGTCGGAAATGATTCCTTCACGGAGTTTCAACCTTCTGAATAAAAGTATAATACCATTTTTTAGTACATTTTTCGATATTTTTATTTGAGTATTTTTTCGACAAATCAAGATTTAAAAATCTCATAACTAAGCCAAAAAAGCATTAATTTTAATTCGGAAAGCTGTTTTATGCTAGTTTTTAGTAGGTTAATAAATCTGCATACTCAGTTTAAAACGTAAAAAAAATTCAATTTTTGGCCAAATTTGGACAATTTTAATGATGTAACCCCTTTCCTTTTTTTGAAAATTCGGAAAATTTTGAAAAAATTAAATTTTGATCGGACATAGCTAGATCGACTCGGCTGTTGATGCTGATCAAGAATATATATGATTTATGATGTCGGAAATGATTCCTTCACGGAGTTTAAACCTTCTGAATAAAAGTATAATACCATTTTTTAGTACATTTTTCGATATTTTTATTTGAGTATTTTTTCGACAAATCAAGATTTAAAAATCTCATAACTAAGCCAAAAAAGCATTAATTTTAATTCGGAAAGCTGTTTTATGCTAGTTTTTAGTAGGTTAATAAATCTGCATACTCAGTTTAAAACGTAAAAAAATTCAATTTTTGGCCAAATTTTGACAATTTTAATGATGTAACCCCTTTCCTTTTTTTGAAAATTCTGAAAATTTTGAAAAAATTAAATTTTGATCGGACATAGCCTAATCGACTCGGCTGTTGATGCTGATCAAGAATATATATGATTTATGGGGTCGGAAATGATTCCTTCACGGAGTTTCAACCTTCTGAATAAAAGTATAATACCATTTTTTAGTACATTTTTCGATATTTTTATTTGAGTATTTTTTCGACAAATCAAGATTTAAAAATCTCATAACTAAGCCAAAAAAGCATTAATTTTAATTCGGAAAGCTGTTTTATGCTAGTTTTTAGTAGGTTAATAAATCTGCATACTCAGTTTAAAACGTAAAAAAAATTCAATTTTTGGCCAAATTTTGACAATTTTAATGATGTAACCCCTTTCCTTTTTTTGAAAATTCGGAAAATTTTGAAAAAATTAAATTTTGATCGGACATAGCCTAATCGACTCGGCTGTTGATGCTGATCAAGAATATATATGATTTATGGGGTCGGAAATGATTCCTTCACGGAGTTTCAACCTTCTGAATAAAAGTATAATACAATTTTTTAGTACATTTTTCGATATTTTTATTTGAGAATTTTTTCGACAAATCAAGATTTAAAAATCTCATAACTAAGCCAAAAAAGCATTAATTTTAATTCGGAAAGCTGTTTTATGCTAGTTTTTAGTAGTTTAATAAATCTGCATACTCAGTTTAAAACGTAAAAAATTTCAATTTTTGGCCAAATTTTGACAATTTTTTTTTTTTTGAAAATTCGGAAAATTTTGAAAAAATTAAATTTTGATCGGACATAGCCTAATCGACTCGGCTGTTGATGCTGATCAAGAATATATATGATTTATGGGGTCGGAAATGATTCCTTCACGGAGTTTCAACCTTCTGAATAAAAGTATAATACCATTTTTTAGTACATTTTTCGATATTTTTATTTGAGTATTTTTTCGACAAATCAAGATTTAAAAATCTCATAACTAAGCCAAAAAGCATTAATTTTAATTCGGAAAGCTGTTTTATGCTAGTTTTTAGTAGGTTAATAAATCTGCATACTCAGTTTAAAACGTAAAAAATTCAATTTTTGGCCAAATTTTGACAATTTTAATGATGTAACCCCTTTCCTTTTTTTGAAAATTCGGAAAATTTTGAAAAAATTAAATTTTGATCGGACATAGCTAGATCGACTCGGCTGTTGATGCTGATCAAGAATATATATGATTTATGGGGTCGGAAATGATTCCTTCACGGAGTTTCAACCTTCTGAATAAAAGTATAATACCATTTTTTAGTACATTTTTCGATATTTTTATTTGAGTATTTTTTCGACAAATCAAGATTTAAAAATCTCATAACTAAGCCAAAAAAGCATTAATTTTAATTCGGAAAGCTGTTTTATGCTAGTTTTTAGTAGGTTAATAAATCTGCATACTCAGTTTAAAACGTAAAAAAAATTCAATTTTTGGCCAAATTTGGACAATTTTAATGATGTAACCCCTTTCCTTTTTTTGAAAATTCGGAAAATTTTGAAAAAATTAAATTTTGATCGGACATAGCTAGATCGACTCGGCTGTTGATGCTGATCAAGAATATATATGATTTATGATGTCGGAAATGATTCCTTCACGGAGTTTAAACCTTCTGAATAAAAGTATAATACCATTTTTTAGTACATTTTTCGATATTTTTATTTGAGTATTTTTTCGACAAATCAAGATTTAAAAATCTCATAACTAAGCCAAAAAAGCATTAATTTTAATTCGGAAAGCTGTTTTATGCTAGTTTTTAGTAGGTTAATAAATCTGCATACTCAGTTTAAAACGTAAAAAAATTCAATTTTTGGCCAAATTTTGACAATTTTAATGATGTAACCCCTTTCCTTTTTTTGAAAATTCTGAAAATTTTGAAAAAATTAAATTTTGATCGGACATAGCCTAATCGACTCGGCTGTTGATGCTGATCAAGAATATATATGATTTATGGGGTCGGAAATGATTCCTTCACGGAGTTTCAACCTTCTGAATAAAAGTATAATACCATTTTTTAGTACATTTTTCGATATTTTTATTTGAGTATTTTTTCGACAAATCAAGATTTAAAAATCTCATAACTAAGCCAAAAAAGCATTAATTTTAATTCGGAAAGCTGTTTTATGCTAGTTTTTAGTAGGTTAATAAATCTGCATACTCAGTTTAAAACGTAAAAAAAATTCAATTTTTGGCCAAATTTTGACAATTTTAATGATGTAACCCCTTTCCTTTTTTTGAAAATTCGGAAAATTTTGAAAAAATTAAATTTTGATCGGACATAGCCTAATCGACTCGGCTGTTGATGCTGATCAAGAATACATATGATTTATGGGGTCGGAAATGATTCCTTCACGGAGTTTCAACCTTCTGAATAAAAGTATAATACCATTTTTTAGTACATTTTTCGATATTTTTATTTGAGTATTTTTTCGACAAATCAAGATTTAAAAATCTCATAACTAAGCCAAAAAAGCATTAATTTTAATTCGGAAAGCTGTTTTATGCTAGTTTTTAGTAGGTTAATAAATCTGCATACTCAGTTTAAAACGTAAAAAAATTCAATTTTTGGCCAAATTTTGACAATTTTAATGATGTAACCCCTTTCCTTTTTTTGAAAATTCGAAAAATTTTGAAAAAATTAAATTTTGATCGGACATAGCCTAATCGACTCGGCTGTTGATGCTGATCAAGAATATATATGATTTATGGGGTCGGAAATGATTCCTTCACGGAGTTTCAACCTTCTGAATAAAAGTATAATACAATTTTTTAGTACATTTTTCGATATTTTTATTTGAGAATTTTTTCGACAAATCAAGATTTAAAAATCTCATAACTAAGCCAAAAAAGCATTAATTTTAATTCGGAAAGCTGTTTTATGCTAGTTTTTAGTAGTTTAATAAATCTGCATACTCAGTTTAAAACGTAAAAAATTTCAATTTTTGGCCAAATTTTGACAATTTTTTTTTTTTTGAAAATTCGGAAAATTTTGAAAAAATTAAATTTTGATCGGACATAGCCTAATCGACTCGGCTGTTGATGCTGATCAAGAATATATATGATTTATGGGGTCGGAAATGATTCCTTCACGGAGTTTCAACCTTCTGAATAAAAGTATAATACCATTTTTTAGTACATTTTTCGATATTTTTATTTGAGAATTTTTTCGACAAATCAAGATTTAAAAATCTCATAACTAAGCCAAAAAAGCATTAATTTTAATTCGGAAAGCTGTTTTATGCTAGTTTTTAGTAGGTTAATAAATCTGCATACTCAGTTTAAAACGTAAAAAAATTCAATTTTTGGCAAAATTTTGACAATTTTAATGATGTAACCCCTTTCCTTTTTTTGAAAATTCGGAAAATTTTGAAAAAATTAAATTTTGATCGGACATAGCCTAATCGACTCGGCTGTTGATGCTGATCAAGAATATATATGATTTATGGGGTCGGAAATGATTCCTTCACGGAGTTTCAACCTTCTGAATAAAAGTATAATACCATTTTTTAGTACATTTTTCGATATTTTTATTTGAGTATTTTTTCGACAAATCAAGATTTAAAAATCTCATAACTAAGCCAAAAAAGCATTAATTTTAATTCGGAAAGCTGTTTTATGCTAGTTTTTAGTAGGTTAATAAATCTGCATACTCAGGTTAAAACGTAAAAAAATTCAATTTTTGGCCAAATTTTGACAATTTTAATGATGTAACCCCTTTCCTTTTTTTGAAAATTCGGAAAATTTTGAAAAAATTAAATTTTGATCGGACATAGCCTAATCGACTCGGCTGTTGATGCTGATCAAGAATATATATGATTTATGGGGTCGGAAATGATTCTTTCACGGAGTTTCAACCTTCTGAATAAAAGTATAATACCATTTTTTAGTACATTTTTCGATATTTTTATTTGAGAATTTTTTCGACAAATCAAGATTTAAAAATCTCATAACTAAGCCAAAAAAGCATTAATTTTAATTCGGAAAGCTGTTTTATGCTAGTTTTTAGTAGGTTAATAAATCTGTATACTCAGTTTAAAACGTAAAAAAATTCAATTTTTGGCCAAATTTTGACAATTTTAATGATGTAACCCCTTTCCTTTTTTTGAAAATTCGGAAAATTTTGAAAAAATTAAATTTTGATCGGACATAGCCTAATCGACTCGGCTGTTGATGCTGATCAAGAATATATATGATTTATGGGGTCGGAAATGATTCCTTCACGGAGTTTCAACCTTCTGAATAAAAGTATAATACCATTTTTTAGTACATTTTTCGATATTTTTATTTGAGTATTTTTTCGACAAATCAAGATTTAAAAATCTCATAACTAAGCCAAAAAAGCATTAATTTTAATTCGGAAAGCTGTTTTATGCTAGTTTTTAGTAGGTTAATAAATCTGCATACTCAGTTTAAAACGTAAAAAAATTCAATTTTTGGCAAATTTTTGACAATTTTAATGATGTAACCCCTTTCCTTTTTTTGAAAATTCGGAAAATTTTGAAAAAATTAAATTTTGATCGGACATAGCTAGATCGACTCGGCTGTTGATGCTGATCAAGAATATATATGATTTATGGGGTCGGAAATGATTCCTTCACGGAGTTTCAACCTTCTGAATAAAAGTATAATACCATTTTTTAGTACATTTTTCGATATTTTTATTTGAGTATTTTTTCGACAAATCAAGATTTAAAAATCTCATAACTAAGCCAAAAAAGCATTAATTTTAATTCGGAAAGCTGTTTTATGCTAGTTTTAAGTAGGTTAATAAATCTGCATACTCAGTTTAAAACGTAAAAAAATTCAATTTTTGGCCAAATTTTGACAATTTTAATGATGTAACCCCTTTCCTTTTTTTGAAAATTTGGAAAATTTTGAAAAAATTAAATTTTGATCGGACATAGCTAGATCGACTCGGCTGTTGATGCTGATCAAGAATATATATGATTTATGGGGTCGGAAATGATTCCTTCACGGAGTTTCAACCTTCTGAATAAAAGTATAATACAATTTTTTAGTACATTTTTCGATATTTTTATTTGAGTATTTTTTCGACAAATCAAGATTTAAAAATCTCATAACTAAGCCAAAAAAGCATTAATTTTAATTCGGAAAGCTGTTTTATGCTAGTTTTTAGTAGGTTAATAAATCTGCATACTCAGTTTAAAACGTAAAAAAATTCAATTTTTGGCCAAATTTTGACAATTTTAATGATGTAACCCCTTTCCTTTTTTTGAAAATTCGGAAAATTTTGAAAAAATTAAATTTTGATCGGACATAGCTAGATCGACTCGGCTGTTGATGCTGATCAAGAATATATATGATTTATGGGGTCGGAAATGATTCCTTCACGGAGTTTCAACCTTCTGAATAAAAGTATAATACCATTTTTTAGTACATTTTTCGATATTTTTATTTCAGAATTTTTTCGACAAATCAAGATTTAAAAATCTCATAACTAAGCCGAAAAAGCATTAATTTTAATTCGGAAAGCTGTTTTATGCTAGTTTTTAGTAGGTTAATAAATCTGTATACTCAGTTTAAAACGTAAAAAAATTCAATTTTTGGCCAAATTTTGACAATTTTAATGATGTAACCCCTTTCCTTTTTTTGAAAATTCGGAAAATTTTGAAAAAATTAAATTTTGATCGGACATAGCCTAATCGACTCGGCTGTTGATGCTGATCAAGAATATATATGATTTATGGGGTCGGAAATGATTCCTTCACGGAGTTTCAACCTTCTGAATAAAAGTATAATACCATTTTTTAGTACATTTTTCGATATTTTTATTTGAGTATTTTTTCGACAAATCAAGATTTAAAAATCTCATAACTAAGCCAAAACAGCATTAATTTTAATTCGGAAAGCTGTTTTATGCTAGTTTTTAGTAGGTTAATAAATCTGCATACTCAGTTTAAAACGTAAAAAAATTCAATTTTTGGCCAAATTTTGACAATTTTAATGATGTAACCCCTTTCCTTTTTTTGAAAATTCGGAAAATTTTGAAAAAATTAAATTTTGATCGGACATAGCCTAATCGACTCGGCTGTTGATGCTGATCAAGAATATATATGATTTATGGGGTCGGAAATGATTCCTTCACGGAGTTTCAACCTTCTGAATAAAAGTATTATACCATTTTTTAGTACATTTTTCGATATTTTTATTTGAGTATTTTTTCGACAAATCAAGATTTAAAAATCTCATAACTAAGCCAAAAAAGCATTAATTTTAATTCGGAAAGCTGTTTTATGCTAGTTTTTAGTAGGTTAATAAATCTGCATACTCAGTTTAAAACGTAAAAAAATTCAATTTTTGGCCAAATTTTGACAATTTTAATGATGTAACCCCTTTCCTTTTTTTGAAAATTCGGAAAATTTTGAAAAAATTAAATTTTGATCGGACATAGCCTAATCGACTCGGCTGTTGATGCTGATCAAGAATATATATGATTTATGGGGTCGGAAATGATTCCTTCACGGAGTTTCAACCTTCTGAATAAAAGTATAATACCATTTTTTAGTACATTTTTCGATATTTTTATTTGAGTATTTTTTCGACAAATCAAGATTTAAAAATCTCATAACTAAGCCAAAAAAGCATTAATTTTAATTCGGAAAGCTGTTTTATGCTAGTTTTAAGTAGGTTAATAAATCTGCATACTCAGTTTAAAACGTAAAAAAATTCAATTTTTGGCCAAATTTTGACAATTTTAATGATGTAACCCCTTTCCTTTTTTTGAAAATTCGGAAAATTTTGAAAAAATTAAATTTTGATCGGACATAGCCTAATCGACTCGGCTGTTGATGCTGATCAAGAATATATATGATTTATGGGGTCGGAAATGATTCCTTCACGGAGTTTCAACCTTCTGAATAAAAGTATAATACCATTTTTTAGTACATTTTTCGATATTTTTATTTGAGAATTTTTTCGACAAATCAAGATTTAAAAATCTCATAACTAAGCCAAAAAAGCATTAATTTTAATTCGGAAAGCTGTTTTATGCTAGTTTTTAGTAGGTTAATAAATCTGCATACTCAGTTTAAAACGTAAAAAAATTCAATTTTTGGCAAAATTTTGACAATTTTAATGATGTAACCCCTTTCCTTTTTTTGAAAATTCGGAAAATTTTGAAAAAATTAAATTTTGATCGGACATAGCCTAATCGACTCGGCTGTTGATGCTGATCAAGAATATATATGATTTATGGGGTCGGAAATGATTCCTTCACGGAGTTTCAACCTTCTGAATAAAAGTATAATACCATTTTTTAGTACATTTTTCGATATTTTTATTTGAGTATTTTTTCGACAAATCAAGATTTAAAAATCTCATAACTAAGCCAAAAAAGCATTAATTTTAATTCGGAAAGCTGTTTTATGCTAGTTTTTAGTAGGTTAATAAATCTGCATACTCAGGTTAAAACGTAAAAAAATTCAATTTTTGGCCAAATTTTGACAATTTTAATGATGTAACCCCTTTCCTTTTTTTGAAAATTCGGAAAATTTTGAAAAAATTAAATTTTGATCGGACATAGCCTAATCGACTCGGCTGTTGATGCTGATCAAGAATATATATGATTTATGGGGTCGGAAATGATTCTTTCACGGAGTTTCAACCTTCTGAATAAAAGTATAATACCATTTTTTAGTACATTTTTCGATATTTTTATTTGAGAATTTTTTCGACAAATCAAGATTTAAAAATCTCATAACTAAGCCAAAAAAGCATTAATTTTAATTCGGAAAGCTGTTTTATGCTAGTTTTTAGTAGGTTAATAAATCTGTATACTCAGTTTAAAACGTAAAAAAATTCAATTTTTGGCCAAATTTTGACAATTTTAATGATGTAACCCCTTTCCTTTTTTTGAAAATTCGGAAAATTTTGAAAAAATTAAATTTTGATCGGACATAGCCTAATCGACTCGGCTGTTGATGCTGATCAAGAATATATATGATTTATGGGGTCGGAAATGATTCCTTCACGGAGTTTCAACCTTCTGAATAAAAGTATAATACCATTTTTTAGTACATTTTTCGATATTTTTATTTGAGTATTTTTTCGACAAATCAAGATTTAAAAATCTCATAACTAAGCCAAAAAAGCATTAATTTTAATTCGGAAAGCTGTTTTATGCTAGTTTTTAGTAGGTTAATAAATCTGCATACTCAGTTTAAAACGTAAAAAAATTCAATTTTTGGCAAATTTTTGACAATTTTAATGATGTAACCCCTTTCCTTTTTTTGAAAATTCGGAAAATTTTGAAAAAATTAAATTTTGATCGGACATAGCTAGATCGACTCGGCTGTTGATGCTGATCAAGAATATATATGATTTATGGGGTCGGAAATGATTCCTTCACGGAGTTTCAACCTTCTGAATAAAAGTATAATACCATTTTTTAGTACATTTTTCGATATTTTTATTTGAGTATTTTTTCGACAAATCAAGATTTAAAAATCTCATAACTAAGCCAAAAAAGCATTAATTTTAATTCGGAAAGCTGTTTTATGCTAGTTTTAAGTAGGTTAATAAATCTGCATACTCAGTTTAAAACGTAAAAAAATTCAATTTTTGGCCAAATTTTGACAATTTTAATGATGTAACCCCTTTCCTTTTTTTGAAAATTTGGAAAATTTTGAAAAAATTAAATTTTGATCGGACATAGCTAGATCGACTCGGCTGTTGATGCTGATCAAGAATATATATGATTTATGGGGTCGGAAATGATTCCTTCACGGAGTTTCAACCTTCTGAATAAAAGTATAATACAATTTTTTAGTACATTTTTCGATATTTTTATTTGAGTATTTTTTCGACAAATCAAGATTTAAAAATCTCATAACTAAGCCAAAAAAGCATTAATTTTAATTCGGAAAGCTGTTTTATGCTAGTTTTTAGTAGGTTAATAAATCTGCATACTCAGTTTAAAACGTAAAAAAATTCAATTTTTGGCCAAATTTTGACAATTTTAATGATGTAACCCCTTTCCTTTTTTTGAAAATTCGGAAAATTTTGAAAAAATTAAATTTTGATCGGACATAGCTAGATCGGCTCGGCTGTTGATGCTGATCAAGAATATATATGATTTATGGGGTCGGAAATGATTCCTTCACGGAGTTTCAACCTTCTGAATAAAAGTATAATACCATTTTTTAGTACATTTTTCGATATTTTTATTTGAGTATTTTTTCGACAAATCAAGATTTAAAAATCTCATAACTAAGCCAAAAAAGCATTAATTTTAATTCGGAAAGCTGTTTTATGCTAGTTTTTAGTAGGTTAATAAATCTGCATACTCAGTTTAAAACGTAAAAAAATTCAATTTTTGGCCAAATTTTGACAATTTTAATGATGTAACCCCTTTCCTTTTTTTGAAAATTCGGAAAATTTTGAAAAAATTAAATTTTGATCGGACATAGCTAGATCGACTCGGCTGTTGATGCTGATCAAGAATATATATGATTTATGGGGTCGGAAATGATTCCTTCACGGAGTTTCAACCTTCTGAATAAAAGTATAATACCATTTTTTAGTACATTTTTCGATATTTTTATTTCAGAATTTTTTCGACAAATCAAGATTTAAAAATCTCATAACTAAGCCGAAAAAGCATTAATTTTAATTCGGAAAGCTGTTTTATGCTAGTTTTTAGTAGGTTAATAAATCTGTATACTCAGTTTAAAACGTAAAAAAATTCAATTTTTGGCCAAATTTTGACAATTTTAATGATGTAACCCCTTTCCTTTTTTTGAAAATTCGGAAAATTTTGAAAAAATTAAATTTTGATCGGACATAGCCTAATCGACTCGGCTGTTGATGCTGATCAAGAATATATATGATTTATGGGGTCGGAAATGATTCCTTCACGGAGTTTCAACCTTCTGAATAAAAGTATAATACCATTTTTTAGTACATTTTTCGATATTTTTATTTGAGTATTTTTTCGACAAATCAAGATTTAAAAATCTCATAACTAAGCCAAAACAGCATTAATTTTAATTCGGAAAGCTGTTTTATGCTAGTTTTTAGTAGGTTAATAAATCTGCATACTCAGTTTAAAACGTAAAAAAATTCAATTTTTGGCCAAATTTTGACAATTTTAATGATGTAACCCCTTTCCTTTTTTTGAAAATTCGGAAAATTTTGAAAAAATTAAATTTTGATCGGACATAGCCTAATCGACTCGGCTGTTGATGCTGATCAAGAATATATATGATTTATGGGGTCGGAAATGATTCCTTCACGGAGTTTCAACCTTCTGAATAAAAGTATTATACCATTTTTTAGTACATTTTTCGATATTTTTATTTGAGTATTTTTTCGACAAATCAAGATTTAAAAATCTCATAACTAAGCCAAAAAAGCATTAATTTTAATTCGGAAAGCTGTTTTATGCTAGTTTTTAGTAGGTTAATAAATCTGCATACTCAGTTTAAAACGTAAAAAAATTCAATTTTTGGCCAAATTTTGACAATTTTAATGATGTAACCCCTTTCCTTTTTTTGAAAATTCGGAAAATTTTGAAAAAATTAAATTTTGATCGGACATAGCCTAATCGACTCGGCTGTTGATGCTGATCAAGAATATATATGATTTATGGGGTCGGAAATGATTCCTTCACGGAGTTTCAACCTTCTGAATAAAAGTATAATACCATTTTTTAGTACATTTTTCGATATTTTTATTTGAGTATTTTTTCGACAAATCAAGATTTAAAAATCTCATAACTAAGCCAAAAAAGCATTAATTTTAATTCGGAAAGCTGTTTTATGCTAGTTTTAAGTAGGTTAATAAATCTGCATACTCAGTTTAAAACGTAAAAAAATTCAATTTTTGGCCAAATTTTGACAATTTTAATGATGTAACCCCTTTCCTTTTTTTGAAAATTCGGAAAATTTTGAAAAAATTAAATTTTGATCGGACATAGCCTAATCGACTCGGCTGTTGATGCTGATCAAGAATATATATGATTTATGGGGTCGGAAATGATTCCTTCACGGAGTTTCAACCTTCTGAATAAAAGTATTATACCATTTTTTAGTACATTTTTCGATATTTTTATTTGAGTATTTTTTCGACAAATCAAGATTTAAAAATCTCATAACTAAGCCAAAAAAGCATTAATTTTAATTCGGCAAGCTGTTTTATGCTAGTTTTTAGTAGGTTAATAAATCTGCATACTCAGTTTAAAACGTAAAAAAATTCAATTTTTGGCCAAATTTTGACAATTTTAATAACCCCTTTCCTTTTTTTGAAAATTCGGAAAATTTTGAAAAAATTAAATTTTGATCGGACATAGCCTAATCGACTCGGCTGTTGATGCTGATCAAGAATATATATGATTTATGGGGTCGGAAATGATTCCTTCACGGAGTTTCAACCTTCTGAATAAAAGTATAATACCATTTTTTAGTACATTTTTCGATATTTTTATTTGAGTATTTTTTCGACAAATCAAGATTTAAAAATCTCATAACTAAGCCAAAAAAGCATTAATTTTAATTCGGAAAGCTGTTTTATGCTAGTTTTAAGTAGGTTAATAAATCTGCATACTCAGTTTAAAACGTAAAAAAATTCAATTTTTGGCCAAATTTTGACAATTTTAATGATGTAACCCCTTTCCTTTTTTTGAAAATTTGGAAAATTTTGAAAAAATTAAATTTTGATCGGACATAGCTAGATCGACTCGGCTGTTGATGCTGATCAAGAATATATATGATTTATGGGGTCGGAAATGATTCCTTCACGGAGTTTCAACCTTCTGAATAAAAGTATAATACAATTTTTTAGTACATTTTTCGATATTTTTATTTGAGTATTTTTTCGACAAATCAAGATTTAAAAATCTCATAACTAAGCCAAAAAAGCATTAATTTTAATTCGGAAAGCTGTTTTATGCTAGTTTTTAGTAGGTTAATAAATCTGCATACTCAGTTTAAAACGTAAAAAAATTCAATTTTTGGCCAAATTTTGACAATTTTAATGATGTAACCCCTTTCCTTTTTTTGAAAATTCGGAAAATTTTGAAAAAATTAAATTTTGATCGGACATAGCCTAATCGACTCGGCTGTTGATGCTGATCAAGAATATATATGATTTATGGGGTCGGAAATGATTCCTTCACGGAGTTTCAACCTTCTGAATAAAAGTATAATACCATTTTTTAGTACATTTTTCGATATTTTTATTTGAGTATTTTTTCGACAAATCAAGATTTAAAAATCTCATAACTAAGCCAAAAAAGCATTAATTTTAATTCGGAAAGCTGTTTTATGCTAGTTTTAAGTAGGTTAATAAATCTGCATACTCAGTTTAAAACGTAAAAAAATTCAATTTTTGGCCAAATTTTGACAATTTTAATGATGTAACCCCTTTCCTTTTTTTGAAAATTCGGAAAATTTTGAAAAAATTAAATTTTGATCGGACATAGCCTAATCGACTCGGCTGTTGATGCTGATCAAGAATATATATGATTTATGGGGTCGGAAATGATTCCTTCACGGAGTTTCAACCTTCTGAATAAAAGTATTATACCATTTTTTAGTACATTTTTCGATATTTTTATTTGAGTATTTTTTCGACAAATCAAGATTTAAAAATCTCATAACTAAGCCAAAAAAGCATTAATTTTAATTCGGAAAGCTGTTTTATGCTAGTTTTTAGTAGGTTAATAAATCTGCATACTCAGTTTAAAACGTAAAAAAATTCAATTTTTGGCCAAATTTTGACAATTTTAATGATGTAACCCCTTTCCTTTTTTTGAAAATTCGGAAAATTTTGAAAAAATTAAATTTTGATCGGACATAGCCTAATCGACTCGGCTGTTGATGCTGATCAAGAATATATATGATTTATGGGGTCGGAAATGATTCCTTCACGGAGTTTCAACCTTCTGAATAAAAGTATAATACCATTTTTTAGTACATTTTTCGATATTTTTATTTGAGTATTTTTTCGACAAATCAAGATTTAAAAATCTCATAACTAAGCCAAAAAAGCATTAATTTTAATTCGGAAAGCTGTTTTATGCTAGTTTTAAGTAGGTTAATAAATCTGCATACTCAGTTTAAAACGTAAAAAAATTCAATTTTTGGCCAAATTTTGACAATTTTAATGATGTAACCCCTTTCCTTTTTTTGAAAATTCGGAAAATTTTGAAAAAATTAAATTTTGATCGGACATAGCCTAATCGACTCGGCTGTTGATGCTGATCAAGAATATATATGATTTATGGGGTCGGAAATGATTCCTTCACGGAGTTTCAACCTTCTGAATAAAAGTATTATACCATTTTTTAGTACATTTTTCGATATTTTTATTTGAGTATTTTTTCGACAAATCAAGATTTAAAAATCTCATAACTAAGCCAAAAAAGCATTAATTTTAATTCGGCAAGCTGTTTTATGCTAGTTTTTAGTAGGTTAATAAATCTGCATACTCAGTTTAAAACGTAAAAAAATTCAATTTTTGGCCAAATTTTGACAATTTTAATGATGTAACCCCTTTCCTTTTTTTGAAAATTCGGAAAATTTTGAAAAAATTAAATTTTGATCGGACATAGCCTAATCGACTCGGCTGTTGATGCTGATCAAGAATATATATGATTTATGGGGTCGGAAATGATTCCTTCACGGAGTTTCAACCTTCTGAATAAAAGTATAATACCATTTTTTAGTACATTTTTCGATATTTTTATTTGAGTATTTTTTCGACAAATCAAGATTTAAAAATCTCATAACTAAGCCAAAAAAGCATTAATTTTAATTCGGAAAGCTGTTTTATGCTAGTTTTAAGTAGGTTAATAAATCTGCATACTCAGTTTAAAACGTAAAAAAATTCAATTTTTGGCCAAATTTTGACAATTTTAATGATGTAACCCCTTTCCTTTTTTTGAAAATTTGGAAAATTTTGAAAAAATTAAATTTTGATCGGACATAGCTAGATCGACTCGGCTGTTGATGCTGATCAAGAATATATATGATTTATGGGGTCGGAAATGATTCCTTCACGGAGTTTCAACCTTCTGAATAAAAGTATAATACAATTTTTTAGTACATTTTTCGATATTTTTATTTGAGTATTTTTTCGACAAATCAAGATTTAAAAATCTCATAACTAAGCCAAAAAAGCATTAATTTTAATTCGGAAAGCTGTTTTATGCTAGTTTTTAGTAGGTTAATAAATCTGCATACTCAGTTTAAAACGTAAAAAAATTCAATTTTTGGCCAAATTTTGACAATTTTAATGATGTAACCCCTTTCCTTTTTTTGAAAATTCGGAAAATTTTGAAAAAATTAAATTTTGATCGGACATAGCCTAATCGACTCGGCTGTTGATGCTGATCAAGAATATATATGATTTATGGGGTCGGAAATGATTCCTTCACGGAGTTTCAACCTTCTGAATAAAAGTATAATACAATTTTTTAGTACATTTTTCGATATTTTTATTTGAGTATTTTTTCGACAAATCAAGATTTAAAAATCTCATAACTAAGCCAAAAAAGCATTAATTTTAATTCGGAAAGCTGTTTTATGCTAGTTTTTAGTAGGTTAATAAATCTGCATACTCAGTTTAAAACGTAAAAAAATTCAATTTTTGGCCAAATTTTGACAATTTTAATGATGTAACCCCTTTCCTTTTTTTGAAAATTCGGAAAATTTTGAAAAAATTAAATTTTGATCGGACATAGCCTAATCGACTCGGCTGTTGATGCTGATCAAGAATATATATGATTTATGGGGTCGGAAATGATTCCTTCACGGAGTTTCAACCTTCTGAATAAAAGTATAATACCATTTTTTAGTACAATTTTCGATATTTTTATTTGAGTATTTTTTCGACAAATCAAGATTTAAAAATCTCATAACTAAGCCAAAACAGCATTAATTTTAATTCGGAAAGCTGTTTTATGCTAGTTTTTAGTAGGTTAATAAATCTGCATACTCAGTTTAAAACGTAAAAAAATTCAATTTTTGGCCAAATTTTGACAATTTTAATGATGTAACCCCTTTCCTTTTTTTGAAAATTCGGAAAATTTTGAAAAAATTAAATTTTGATCGGACATAGCCTAATCGACTCGGCTGTTGATGCTGATCAAGAATATATATGATTTATGGGGTCGGAAATGATTCCTTCACGGAGTTTCAACCTTCTGAATAAAAGTATTATACCATTTTTTAGTACATTTTTCGATATTTTTATTTGAGTATTTTTTCGACAAATCAAGATTTAAAAATCTCATAACTAAGCCAAAAAAGCATTAATTTTAATTCGGAAAGCTGTTTTATGCTAGTTTTTAGTAGGTTAATAAATCTGCATACTCAGTTTAAAACGTAAAAAAATTCAATTTTTGGCCAAATTTTGACAATTTTAATGATGTAACCCCTTTCCTTTTTTTGAAAATTCGGAAAATTTTGAAAAAATTAAATTTTGATCGGACATAGCCTAATCGACTCGGCTGTTGATGCTGATCAAGAATATATATGATTTATGGGGTCGGAAATGATTCCTTCACGGAGTTTCAACCTTCTGAATAAAAGTATAATACCATTTTTTAGTACATTTTTCGATATTTTTATTTGAGTATTTTTTCGACAAATCAAGATTTAAAAATCTCATAACTAAGCCAAAAAAGCATTAATTTTAATTCGGAAAGCTGTTTTATGCTAGTTTTAAGTAGGTTAATAAATCTGCATACTCAGTTTAAAACGTAAAAAAATTCAATTTTTGGCCAAATTTTGACAATTTTAATGATGTAACCCCTTTCCTTTTTTTGAAAATTTGGAAAATTTTGAAAAAATTAAATTTTGATCGGACATAGCTAGATCGACTCGGCTGTTGATGCTGATCAAGAATATATATGATTTATGGGGTCGGAAATGATTCCTTCACGGAGTTTCAACCTTCTGAATAAAAGTATAATACAATTTTTTAGTACATTTTTCGATATTTTTATTTGAGTATTTTTTCGACAAATCAAGATTTAAAAATCTCATAACTAAGCCAAAAAAGCATTAATTTTAATTCGGAAAGCTGTTTTATGCTAGTTTTTAGTAGGTTAATAAATCTGCATACTCAGTTTAAAACGTAAAAAAATTCAATTTTTGGCCAAATTTTGACAATTTTAATGATGTAACCCCTTTCCTTTTTTTGAAAATTCGGAAAATTTTGAAAAAATTAAATTTTGATCGGACATAGCCTAATCGACTCGGCTGTTGATGCTGATCAAGAATATATATGATTTATGGGGTCGGAAATGATTCCTTCACGGAGTTTCAACCTTCTGAATAAAAGTATAATACCATTTTTTAGTACATTTTTCGATATTTTTATTTGAGTATTTTTTCGACAAATCAAGATTTAAAAATCTCATAACTAAGCCAAAAAAGCATTAATTTTAATTCGGAAAGCTGTTTTATGCTAGTTTTAAGTAGGTTAATAAATCTGCATACTCAGTTTAAAACGTAAAAAAATTCAATTTTTGGCCAAATTTTGACAATTTTAATGATGTAACCCCTTTCCTTTTTTTGAAAATTTGGAAAATTTTGAAAAAATTAAATTTTGATCGGACATAGCTAGATCGACTCGGCTGTTGATGCTGATCAAGAATATATATGATTTATGGGGTCGGAAATGATTCCTTCACGGAGTTTCAACCTTCTGAATAAAAGTATAATACAATTTTTTAGTACATTTTTCGATATTTTTATTTGAGTATTTTTTCGACAAATCAAGATTTAAAAATCTCATAACTAAGCCAAAAAAGCATTAATTTTAATTCGGAAAGCTGTTTTATGCTAGTTTTTAGTAGGTTAATAAATCTGCATACTCAGTTTAAAACGTAAAAAAATTCAATTTTTGGCCAAATTTTGACAATTTTAATGATGTAACCCCTTTCCTTTTTTTGAAAATTCGGAAAATTTTGAAAAAATTAAATTTTGATCGGACATAGCTAGATCGGCTCGGCTGTTGATGCTGATCAAGAATATATATGATTTATGGGGTCGGAAATGATTCCTTCACGGAGTTTCAACCTTCTGAATAAAAGTATAATACCATTTTTTAGTACATTTTTCGATATTTTTATTTGAGTATTTTTTCGACAAATCAAGATTTAAAAATCTCATAACTAAGCCAAAAAAGCATTAATTTTAATTCGGAAAGCTGTTTTATGCTAGTTTTTAGTAGGTTAATAAATCTGCATACTCAGTTTAAAACGTAAAAAATTTCAATTTTTGTCCAAATTTTGACAATTTTAATGATGTAACCCCTTTCCTTTTTTTGAAAATTCGGAAAATTTTGAAAAAATTAAATTTTGATCGGACATAGCTAGATCGACTCGGCTGTTGATGCTGATCAAGAATATATATGATTTATGGGGTCGGAAATGATTCCTTCACGGAGTTTCAACCTTCTGAATAAAAGTATTATACCATTTTTTAGTACATTTTTCGATATTTTTATTTGAGTATTTTTTCGACAAATCAAGATTTAAAAATCTCATAACTAAGCCAAAAAAGCATTAATTTTAATTCGGAAAGCTGTTTTATGCTAGTTTTTAGTAGGTTAATAAATCTGCATACTCAGTTTAAAACGTAAAAAAATTCAATTTTTGGCCAAATTTTGACAATTTTAATGATGTAACCCCTTTCCTTTTTTTGAAAATTTGGAAAATTTTGAAAAAACTAAATTTTGATCGGACATAGCTAGATCGACTCGGCTGTTGATGCTGATCAAGAATATATATGATTTATGGGGTCGGAAATGATTCCTTCACGGAGTTTCAACCTTCTGAATAAAAGTATAATAAAATTTTTTAGTACATTTTTCGATATTTTTATTTGAGTATTTTTTCGACAAATCAAGATTTAAAAATCTCATAACTAAGCCAAAAAAGCATTAATTTTAATTCGGAAAGCTGTTTTATGCTAGTTTTTAGTAGGTTAATAAATCTGCATACTCAGTTTAAAACGTAAAAAAATTCAATTTTTGGCCAAATTTTGACAATTTTAATGATGTAACCCCTTTCCTTTTTTTGAAAATTCGGAAAATTTTGAAAAAATTAAATTTTGATCGGACATAGCCTAATCGACTCGGCTGTTGATGCTGATCAAGAATATATATGATTTATGGGGTCGGAAATGATTCCTTCACGGAGTTTCAACCTTCTGAATAAAAGTATAATACCATTTTTTAGTACATTTTTCGATATTTTTATTTGAGTATTTTTTCGACAAATCAAGATTTAAAAATCTCATAACTAAGCCAAAAAAGCATTAATTTTAATTCGGAAAGCTGTTTTATGCTAGTTTTTAGTAGGTTAATAAATCTGCATACTCAGTTTAAAACGTAAAAAATTTCAATTTTTGGCCAAATTTTGACAATTTTAATGATGTAACCCCTTTCCTTTTTTTGAAAATTCGGAAAATTTTGAAAAAATTAAATTTTGATCGGACATAGCAAGATCGACTCGGCTGTTGATGCTGATCAAGAATATATATGATTTATGGGGTCGGAAATGATTTCTTCACGGAGTTTCAACCTTCTGAATAAAAGTATAATACCATTTTTTAGTACATTTTTCGATATTTTTATTTGAGTATTTTTTCGACAAATCAAGATTTAAAAATCTCATAACTAAGCCAAAAAAGCATTAATTTTAATTCGGAAAGCTGTTTTATGCTAGTTTTTAGTAGGTTAATAAATCTGCATACTCAGTTTAAAACGTGAAAAATTTCAATTTTTGGCCAAATTTTGACAATTTTAATGATGTAACCCCTTTCCTTTTTTTGAAAATTCGGAAAATTTTGAAAAAATTAAATTTTGATCGGGCATAGCCTAATCGACTCGGCTGTTGATGCTGATCAAGAATATATATGATTTATGGGGTCGGAAATGATTCCTTCACGGAGTTTCAACCTTCTGAATAAAAGTATAATACCATTTTTTAGTACATTTTTCGATATTTTTATTTGAGTATTTTTTCGACAAATCAAGATTTAAAAATCTCATAACTAAGCCAAAAAAGCATTAATTTTAATTCGGAAAGCTGTTTTATGCTAGTTTTTAGTAGGTTAATAAATCTGCATACTCAGTTTAAAACGTAAAAAATTTCAATTTTTGTCCAAATTTTGACAATTTTAATGATGTAACCCCTTTCCTTTTTTTGAAAATTCGGAAAATTTTGAAAAAATTAAATTTTGATCGGACATAGCCTAATCGACTCGGCTGTTGATGCTGATCAAGAATATATATGATTTATGGGGTCGGAAATGATTCCTTCACGGAGTTTCAACCTTCTGAATAAAAGTATAATACCATTTTTTAGTACATTTTTCGATATTTTTATTTGAGTATCTTTTCGACAAATCAAGATTTAAAAATCTCATAACTAAGCCAAAAAAGCATTAATTTTAATTCGGAAAGCTGTTTTATGCTAGTTTTTAGTAGGTTAATAAATCTGCATACTCAGTTTAAAACGTAAAAAAATTCAATTTTTGGCCAAATTTTGGCAATTTTAATGATGTAACCCCTTTCCTTTTTTTGAAAATTCGGAAAATTTTGAAAAAATTAAATTTTGATCGGGCATAGCCTAATCGACTCGGCTGTTGATGCTGATCAAGAATATATATGATTTATGGGGTCGGAAATGATTCCTTCACGGAGTTTCAACCTTCTGAATAAAAGTATAATACCATTTTTTAGTACATTTTTCGATATTTTTATTTGAGTATTTTTTCGACAAATCAAGATTTAAAAATCTCATAACTAAGCCAAAAAAGCATTAATTTTAATTCGGAAAGCTGTTTTATGCTAGTTTTTAGTAGGTTAATAAATCTGCATACTCAGTTTAAAACGTAAAAAATTTCAATTTTTGTCCAAATTTTGACAATTTTAATGATGTAACCCCTTTCCTTTTTTTGAAAATTCGGAAAATTTTGAAAAAATTAAATTTTGATCGGACATAGCTAGATCGACTCGGCTGTTGATGCTGATCAAGAATATATATGATTTATGGGGTCGGAAATGATTCCTTCACGGAGTTTCAACCTTCTGAATAAAAGTATAATACCATTTTTTAGTACATTTTTCGATATTTTTATTTGAGTATTTTTTCGACAAATCAAGATTTAAAAATCTCATAACTAAGCCAAAAAAGCATTAATTTTAATTCGGAAAGCTGTTTTATGCTAGTTTTTAGTAGGTTAATAAATCTGCATACTCAGTTTAAAACGTAAAAAAAATTCAATTTTTGGCCAAATTTTGACAATTTTAATGATGTAACCCCTTTCCTCTTTTTGAAAATTCGGAAAATTTTGAAAAAATTAAATTTTGATCGGACATAGCCTAATCGACTCGGCTGTTGATGCTGATCAAGAATATATATGATTTATGGGGTCGGAAATGATTCCTTCACGGAGTTTCAACCTTCTGAATAAAAGTATAATACCATTTTTTAGTACATTTTTCGATATTTTTATTTGAGTATTTTTTCGACAAATCAAGATTTAAAAATCTCATAACTAAGCCAAAAAAGCATTAATTTTAATTCGGAAAGCTGTTTTATGCTAGTTTTTAGTAGGTTAATAAATCTGCATACTCAGTTTAAAACGTAAAAAAAATTCAATTTTTGGCCAAATTTTGACAATTTTAATGATGTAACCCCTTTCCTCTTTTTGAAAATTCGGAAAATTTTGAAAAAATTAAATTTTGATCGGACATAGCCTAATCGACTCGGCTGTTGATGCTGATCAAGAATATATATGATTTATGGGGTCGGAAATGATTCCTTCACGGAGTTTCAACCTTCTGAATAAAAGTATAATACAATTTTTTAGTACATTTTTCGATATTTTTATTTGAGTATTTTTTCGACAAATCAAGATTTAAAAATCTCATAACTAAGCCAAAAAAGCATTAATTTTAATTCGGAAAGCTGTTTTATGCTAGTTTTTAGTAGGTTAATAAATCTGCATACTCAGTTTAAAACGTAAAAAATTTCAATTTTTGGCCAAATTTGGACAATTTTAATGATGTAACCCCTTTCCTTTTTTTGAAAATTCGGAAAATTTTGAAAAAATTAAATTTTGATCGGACATAGCCTAATCGACTCGGCTGTTGATGCTGATCAAGAATATATATGATTTATGGGGTCGGAAATGATTCCTTCACGGAGTTTCAACCTTCTGAATAAAAGTATAATACCATTTTTTAGTACATTTTTCGATATTTTTATTTGAGTATTTTTTCGACAAATCAAGATTTAAAAATCTCATAACTAAGCCAAAAAAGCATTAATTTTAATTCGGAAAGCTGTTTTATGCTAGTTTTTAGTAGGTTAATAAATCTGCATACTCAGTTTAAAACGTAAAAAAATTCAATTTTTGGCCAAATTTTGACAATTTTAATGATGTAACCCCTTTCCTTTTTTTGAAAATTCGGAAAATTTTGAAAAAATTAAATTTTGATCGGACATAGCCTAATCGACTCGGCTGTTGATGCTGATCAAGAATATATATGATTTATGGGGTCGGAAATGATTCCTTCACGGAGTTTCAACCTTCTGAATAAAAGTATAATACCATTTTTTAGTACATTTTTCGATATTTTTATTTGAGTATTTTTTCGACAAATCAAGATTTAAAAATCTCATAACTAAGCCAAAAAAGCATTAATTTTAATTCGGAAAGCTGTTTTATGCTAGTTTTTAGTAGGTTAATAAATCTGCATACTCAGTTTAAAACGTAAAAAATTTCAATTTTTGGCCAAATTTTGACAATTTTAATGATGTAACCCCTTTCCATTTTTTTAAAATTCGGAAAATTTTGAAAAAATTAAATTTTGATCGGACATAGCTAGATCGACTCGGCTGTTGATGCTGATCAAGAATATATATGATTTATGGGGTCGGAAATGATTCCTTCACGGAGTTTTAACCTTCTGAATAAAAGTATAATACCATTTTTAGTACATTTTTCGATATTTTTATTTGAGTATTTTTTCGACAAATCAAGATTTAAAAATCTCATAACTAAGCCAAAAAAGCATTAATTTTAATTCGGAAAGCTGTTCTGTATTAGTTTTTCATAGGCCAAGAAATCTGCATACTCAATTTAAAATTATAGAAAATTGAAATTTTTGCCAATTTTTGACAATTTTAATGATGTAACCCCTTATCAAATTTTCAAAAAATGGAGAAAATTTCGAAAAAAATTTTTTCAACCGGACACGGCTAGATCGATTCCCCAGTTGATGCTGATCAAGAATATATATGTTTTGCAAGGTTCTGAATAGAAGTAATAATTTTTTTTGGTTTAAAATGTATACACGTTTTTATGGCAAATTTACTCCTGAACTGGTTTGCTAAGTTAAATTAAATAAACTAACTTAAAATAAGTTTGCGAGCACCGAAATATTAAACAATTATATAGAATTCACAAGTATATAAATCATATATAAATCAATAATCAAAACATGAACTAAAAATAAATAAAGCCACAGATTAAATTTGTTTTAAATATACAAAATAAGTGAATAAGTGATTGTAGCAACCCATTTAGTAAGTACATTTTTCAAGCTCACTGTCTAATTGACTTGAACGCCACACGACAGAGCGACGGACACAGACAGACAATTTGGCAATGCTTCTCGCTTCCGTTTTTAGTTTCCCCAAAGCGCTGACCAGTTTTTCCTTCGTTTTTCCTTCGCTTTTCCCCAGCCAGCTAATGGGCAATAACTAATTCATAATTATGCATTTCCCATTTTTTCGCTTTTATCTTTCGTTTCGTTTATTTGGCATTTACCTCTCCCGACCGCTCCCTGCGAACGCCATCCAAAATATACAATGAGAAAATAGTTTATAATTTTTGGGAGGGAGAAAAGCGTCGGAAAAGTGTGTGGCGGCGTGCTGCCTGAGTCCAATGCTGACGATGATTAATCAATTATGGCACGACTGTCAGAATCGCAAATAGAAAGCTTGAAAAACTGTAATCAAAATTTCAGGGAGCTGGCAGAATCAATAACAAATCCAGGGGCCAAGGCAAATAATGAATTTATTTGCCGCTTTTCATGTGTTCAATATCAAAAAACATTTCGTT
Source organism: Drosophila bunnanda (assembly GCA_035046265.1). Classification (NCBI taxonomy): domain Eukaryota; kingdom Metazoa; phylum Arthropoda; class Insecta; order Diptera; family Drosophilidae; genus Drosophila; species Drosophila bunnanda. The sequence goes on from JAWNOB010000029.1 coordinate 702,607, forward strand.
CGCTCGCCTTTGCCCAGAAAGCTTTGGCTTAACAGATTTCACGCGAACTCATTGGCCATTAAAAAGGCTTTGACATGACCAGAAAGCGACAGTCAGGTGCACTTTAAGAAAAGGAAAATAATTAAATCTTGGAAATAACTAAAATAAATAAATTTACAAAAAATCAAATATTATTTATTGTTTATATAATAGTAAGAATATTATTTTCTTCATATAATATTTATTTGTTATATTTCCAAAGGAGAATATACATTTCTTCATGAAAAAGTTCGTGACATTGGCGTTGTATTAAAATCAAATCAAACCTCAAGCCAAGCTGAAAAAAATATACAATATTATACCATCATCCCTATTTTCTCATAAATTTACCATAGTTTAAGTTAAGTTTCTTACAGTGAAGAAACTAAAGAGAAAACGCGCAGTTGATGGAAGCTGACCATTTAAAATATGCATAATCACCTGCCTCCACGTCTGTCAGTAAGGGCAAAGGGCAAGTCGGAAAATTTAATTTGTTGTAATTTGCTGCACTGACAGTGACGATGGCCGGCAGTGAAAATAAGGAAGAGCGCGCTGCGGGAAATATGCACGGTACAATGAAGTGTAAAAGTGAGCAGGATCCATCCTACCATCTTTATGAAAGACAAATTAAAATGCACTTAGTGCGCGCATACCGAAAAAATAAAAAATTGAAGGAAAAACTAAAAAAGAACGGAAGAACTTGGCAGCCAAGTTTCTAAGCCTGCCGGTGTGGTCGGGAAAAATATGGAAAATCCCCGACCGAGGGGAAGGGGTTACATGGCAGCTTAAGCGTTGTCCTGCCAACAGCTTGACATATTTTTTTATTGAGTTTGAGCAACATTCGAGAGGAAAATGTCCCTTGACCAGCCAGAATTTTTAAGACCCTTAGTGACAATCTGTTAATCTGTCAAAGGACACCTGGGGAAAACTCATTAAGTGCCCAGGGAAATGAGAAATTAGTGTGGAAAAGTGGAGCACACTCTGTCGCTTAACTAAATTCTCATTGTGCGAGAATATTAATAATAATCATTTCTTATAAACAATAAAGATGTCGCTTATCGCCCCGACTTCAAGACAACTTCACTTTATTCGCATTTAAATGTTTTTCCCATTGTCCTGGCAATCAAATTGGTCTAGAGCCTTGATTCTGGCCCAGAGTAAGCCAGTCAATGGCATTATTGTCCCTCCAAGTCCTGCTGCTGGTACAGTAAATAATGCTTAGCCGTTCGATGATCTTTGTTTATGGATGCAAATCGTGAGGGTTTTCCCCCGAATGCCACGATTTCCCCATAACCATTTATTGTGATTTCTTTTGTGGCCGTCATAGTCACAGGCCACTGTTGCTGGTAATTGCCTTGCGAAATTGAATTTCCTCGGAGGCAACGTAGTCGGCCTGACAACACTGTGGTCTAGGAGTCTTCCTTTGCCGGGAATCCTGCCTGCCTGCCTGCCTGGCATTAGGATTAATCAGGAGTTTTGACATTTAATTGTTGCCCTCATTGGGACAAAGGGGACAATGTGGGGGTTAGTGAAGTGCCCCACCCGGGTAGTTAATCATCTGCCGGTTGCAAGGGTGTGGCCATAGGAGATGCGAGAAGGGAATGCCTGGGTATTTTGTGGAAACTATGTTACGCTTGGCGAATGGTTAAGAGAGGAATGAGACTCATTGAAATCTATGAATATTGTATTATTTGAATGTTCTGCTTAAATTGCAGATAATTGAAATAAGTATTTAATGCAGTATTTTTTTTCCTTTTTTATTTTATATTCATTTTAGTCTTATTTAAAATCTTGAAAAGCAATGTTAGTGTTTTAAATAAAGTTTGTGCGTTTAGATTGAGTAGCAAGGGTCGCCCATATTGTTGTGATATCAGAAAATAATAGGAAAACAACATACTATAAAGTCCTTTTTCGCTGTGCACTTGTCTTTGTGCTTCTCGTATATATTCAGGAGGTCCTGGCTGTGTGTCTTAGCCTTTAAATGCACTCTGTGTGTAGGCATGTTAATTGCATGGGATTGAGGCAACGACAGCCCACTGGCCCGCAGCAACATCTTTCAATTTGTCTTTTACAATGTGATTTATATGCTAACTGGGGTGTGGCCAATTTGATGTTGTAGTTGTTGCAGCCACTTCCTGCTGTATTTATTGTCTCAACTCGAAGGCATTTTTTGTGGGTATTCCCCATCGTTTTTTCCTTATTTTTGGGGTTTTGTTTGCGTATTTGTTCGACTGCTGCGTGTGTGCATGCAAATGACTTGTCAGCTGACAACGGCAACAAGCAAAATTGCTGACCATGTAGCAGAGTGTAGGATGTGTGTGGTGTGATGTGGAGTGGTGTGGAGTGGATTGCTAGTGTGTGTCTCTGTGGGAATTGTGTATCTTGCCAAACCAAAAATTTGCACATAAAGTATCTCTGACAGCAAAGTTTTTCACTTGTAAAACTTGCACGCAACACTGCCTGGGAAGTTTTCTCTGTTTTGCGGTTTTACTTGCTTGCAATACTGGCAAGTGCGTTGATATAAATTTGACTTAGGAAACGAGCAAACAATAGCAACAAACACACGACTCAATTACACACGCACAGGCAGGGACACTTTAAGGACACTCCAATTGGCGCCAAGAGCCTGTTGTTGACAATTTAAATAGACTTTTCTTGCGTTTAAGCCGCTTTGATGTATGTGCTCGCGATCGTGTTTATTTGTTTATTGATTTTCGCTGCATTGCTCAGCGCGTATTCGAGTTATTTTATCGGCACACACACGCTCCTTTGCTCTTGCCAAGCAAAATAATCAACGTTTTTTCTCCGCCCCCAGCCCGTCACTCTTGGCTTTGCCGGTGTGTATTTTGCGGCGTGTGTGCGGCGAGTGTGTGGCGTGTGCTGTGCGGTTGGTATGCAATTGAAGGTGACACTGAAATTTGCATAATTCTGTTGTCACATGTCGCATATGCCATGTATGATAGCCACAAAAGGGCAATCGGTGTGGCGGCAGAACCAAAAAAGTGGGGCAGGGATTCGAGGCTGAAAGTTAAACGATGGCCTCTTAAATATTGAACATTTCACGGACTTTGAGCCGGGTTAATTGGCTAATGAACATTTAAAGGAATTGCTATTAAAAATTAATAGTCGTTTTCTGGCTTAACAATTCGCATTAGCTTAGAGTTCCCAAGATTTTTGGGCACTAAAATTAAGAGTTTTTCTTGATTTAGTACTAGATATTTTTTAAAGAAACTTAAATATATAAATTTCATAGCTTAACAAAGTATTATACGAAAAGTTGCCATAAAAATATACATAAATTTTGAACCAAAAAAATGTATTATACTTTTATTCAGAAGCTTGCAACACAGTGAAATAGTCATTTCCGACCCTATAAATCATATATATTCTTGATCAGCATCAACTGGGGAATCGATCTAGCCATGTCCGGTTGAAAAATTTTTTTTCGAAATTTTCTCCATTTTTTGAAAATTTGATAAGGGGTTACATCATTAAAATTGTCAAAAATTGGCAAAAATGTCAATTTTCTATAATTTAAAATTGAGTATGCAGATTTCTTGGCCTATGAAAAACTAATACAGAAAAGGTTTCCGAATTAAAATTAAACCTTTTTTGGCTTAGTTATGAAATTTTTAAATGCTGGTTTATAGAACAAATTTGCCATAAAAATATACATAAATTTTGAACCAAAAAAAGGTATTATACTTTTTTTCAGAAGCTTGCAACACAGTGAAGGAGTCGTTTCTGACCCTATAAATCATATATATTCTTGATCAGCATCAACTGGGGAATCGATCTAGCCATGTCCGGTTGAAAAAAATTTTTTCGAAATTTTCTCCATTTTTTGGAAATTTGATAAGGGGTTACATCATTAAAATTGTCAAAAATTGTCAAAAATTTCAATTTTCTATAATTTTAAATTAGGTATGCAGAATTTTTAACAGTAAAAAAACTAACATAGAAAAGGTTTCCGAATTAAAATTCATGAAGTTTTGAGTGAATTATGAGATTTTTAATCTTTGATTTTGCTAAAAAAAAAAATGTCATATAAAAATATAGATAAATATCGACTCAAAGAATGGTATTATAATTTTAGTCAGATGCTTGTTACCCATTGTAAAAGTCGTTTCCGACCATATCATCTTATATATTCTTGATCAGAATCAACAGAGCAATCCATGTCCGGTAGGACTATTTTTTTTGTAAGTTTTCAAAATTGTCAAAAATTTATAAAAATGTTAATTTGTTTTTACATTTTCAATTCAAATCCAACCCAGTTTCTTTTTATATTAAAAGAAACTCCGAAATAGCTAAACTAGCAACAGGTTCTGATTAAATAGGGCATATTCCACAGGCAGTGAATAATTGGACAATTTATGGCCACTGAACTCAGGATTAAGCACTTTTAAGCCATCGAATTGGCCAGGCTAGTTAAACTCGGCACTCTACGATTAAATGGGGAAATTGGGAGTTACTCTACGGGTGGATATAAAAATGATTTTGCAATTTATATTCCGGCAATTTTCCCTATAATTTCCCCCCCACTCGCACAGCTTGTCTTGTGCGGAAAATTGATGTGCTATTCCGGGGCACAGATACTACAGACTTTTGCCGACTTTAATGGCGCTTTAAAGAACGCAGCAGCGTATCCTTTTGATTTGACTTTTGCTGACTCAAACAGTTCAATTGAATTTGATGCTGTTGCTTGTCGCCTTTGGACTATGAAATCTAGATTACAACTTTTGCCAACAACTTGTGGCGAACGTAATTACAAGCTGCCAAATGACAACCATAACATTAACAACAACAGCAGCAAGGAGCCAGGATGACAGGATGACTGACAGAAGAGTGGCAATGTCCTGGCAACGCTCGTCGTCGTCGTCTTCTTTGTTCGTCCCATAATGAAGCCATAAATTTCCAAAAGCAAAGAGATTAGCGAAAGTGGTCGCCGTCTGTCTGCCTGTCAGCCTCGTCGAATCTCCTTGAAAATGTCCTGTCCCGTCCTCTATATATTTATTTATATTGCCCACGATTTTAAAGATGCCACTATGTATGACGAAAGTTAATGCACTTTCAATGGAGAACCTTGGTGTTGCCAGCAGTATATTTATTATTTACACTTGTAAATAAATATAAATGCGAGGGCGAGTGCCTTGCAGGGGGAGCCCGGTCACTTACCAGCATGAATTGCACATACATTCGCATTTACACTCCAGTTAACACCCCAGGGACAGTGGCAGTGAAGCTTGTGCACCGAGAAAGGAAAGTCCTGTTTTAGTCTTTCCAATAGCTCTCATTAAACCTAATGCTTTGCCATAAGCTTGGGTAATTTTTTTTAAGGGAGTATTAATACAAGGTCAGCTTAGTATTTATAATAACAATTATTATAATTAAAAAATACTTTATATATATTGAATGATAAGCAGCTGTTTTGATTATGAAAATAAAATATCTTTCTTGGTTTCCTATCATAACTTCTTGTTTCCTTGTTAATTTCTCCAAGTGGAGCTTGAAGTCATACAAGCTACGCAATTTTACGAATGCTGCGTTGCACTTTTCCGCTTTTCCACACATGTAGATGTACTGGCACTCTCTCGTGCAGTTTATATAGATTATATACTTGGATTTGTGAAGCAAATTTGTATTTATGTTGATGGTCGAGCAGCACCCAGGACACTCCTCCCAGTGCTCGGTACGCAGCTCTCAGTTCCAGCTCTTGGTGCTCGGTTCTTGATTCCTGACTCCCAGCACATTATGTGCCCCATTTAATGTCTATGTGATACACACACAAACACACACACACCCACCGAACACTCGCACATACTCTGGCACACACTTACACGCCCAGTGAACGTCAAGTGGCAATTTACATTAGTTTTATTGTATACGAAATTAGCAGCATTTAGCTGTGGCTCTGTGCCACTGCCAGCCGGCAAAACTTGGCCTTTCGGCTCCATTCCACATCCTTACATCCTTACAGCCTCGTCCTTAGCCCCTTGTTGGATTTGTTTGCTCGTTTGGCTGCACTGTCGCACTCGGCATATCAATTTTACCTAGCTCCCCGCAGGACATTTCAAGGTAGGAAATCGATTTTGTTAATGAAAACGAAGGCGAGGCGAACTTCAAGGGACAAACAGCAGAATGAAGCGACCCTAAGGGATTCAGTTTCGATTGAAGCGAAAGTTTCATATATTTTTCCCTTGCCAGGAAGAGGAAGAGACTTGGTAACAAAGGCCAATCTACAGGATAATGGCATTCCCGAAGGTTTATTTATTATGCAACCTTGCGAGCTTACACCAGCGTCTATCGAGGTTAAGCCTGGACTGCATTGCATCTTGGTATGTAGGGGCAAGTTTCTAGATTTTTATACGATTCAATTTTTTTTTTGGGCCAACTTATGTTCCGATTAAAAATTCCTTAGCCGGTTGGGTGTGTGTGTTAAATTTATTTAGCGCTCCCTCTCCAAATGAATTTGTTCCTTGAAAATGTCTCGTGTTTGTGAACTTTAACATTAAATGCAAACAATTTAAGGCCGACTTTCCCCTTGTCTGACCGAACAGAAAAACAAACAGGGGGAGTGGTTATGAAATGCGGTGAGAAAAACGGATAACTTGTAAAATTTTGTGAAAACCCTTGAATTGGAATTGCTCTGTATGCAGAGCTGAATATATCCCACAAGCCCCCGATTAATCCTGAATCTTGACAGCTTCACATTCATCGACCTCGACCACATCCTCCTCAATAATATCGCCATAGCGATCGGCATGGAATTCGTGGTGAATCGGGCAGCTCAAGATGAGCTCCTCCTTGGGCGAATGGCTTTTTTTCTGTAAATTGTGGGTCAGTTGGTTTGTTTCTTCTGATAGTTGATTGGTAGCATCCTTGATCACCTGCAGCAGCTCGTCCTCCTGCTCGAGGTCCTCCAGAAGGCGGTCGATCATCTCGTAGTTGTTGCGTAAAGCCATGTCAATGCCGTCGTGGAGTAGTTCATATTGGGGTCCAAGCTGTTGTTCGCGGCGATGCTGCTGACGCCGCTTATGCTTGGGTTTCAGCTGGTGCTGCTCCTGCTCCACCTTCTTTGTCATCTTGACGGGCTTAAATGCGGGTCCCAGAAAATCCAAGGCCTCATAGTCGTTCAGCTCAGAGGGCATTCCATAGTTGTACTCCTGTTCCAATTTGTTTGGCACCTTCACCGGCTTATACGAGGGTCGCAAAACCTCGGACAAGACCTCATAGGCGTCCTGGTCCGAGGGCAGTCCATAGTTGGTTTCCTGCTGCACTCCCTTGATCACCATGTTGGGAGCCCGTATCCCGAACTCCTTCCTCTGGTGCTTGCCATCCGGAGAAACTGTCTTATTGATGTAACCGTACGGCTTGGATTCGTTATCCCCGTTAGAGTTGCTGCTGCTGTTGATAACCAATTCCACGATGCCATTGAGGAACTCCATTATAGCAGGCATCTCCGGATGCTGCTGCGGCTTGCTTAGCATTTCCAGCAACGGTGGCAGGGTCTGCGCGCCCTTGGACTTGTTGTGCTTCGAGGGGGCACCGGTGCCACCATCGTCCAATGCCTGTCCCGGCTTGTAGCTTAGCTCCAGGTCAATTCTAGCTGCCTGCATCCCGGGCGGTGCCATATTGTAGTACACGAGAGGATTGGCTACAATGGAGCCGCCCAATGCAGGCTTGGTTGGTGAAGCGCCGTGAGAGCGACGCTTCTGGTACTTGCGTCTCATGGAGTCTTCCAGGTCAAACAGATCGTTCAAATATCCTATAAATTCAACATCCTTTCCGGGAGTGGTGGCGGTGGCAGCCCCTTTGGCAGTCTGCTGCTTCTTCTTGGGGATCAAATTTGTAGTCATAGGCTTCAAGGTGGTAATGGTAGTGGTAGTGGTAGTGGTGGCGGCAGTGGTACCATTGGTAACCTTTCCGGCGCCAAGACCATCGGTGGCCTTGAGAGCAGTGGAATTGATCAAACCCAAGGCGAACAGTGGAAGTACATTGCCCATGGCCGGCTGCATTACAAGAAGGGTAACTGGGGAAGAATTAAGGTAGCGATAATGGGTATACACCAACCCAGAGCTCCGTCTTTAGTCATACTTACACCCAAAAATCATCAAAAGTTGCATCATCTTCATATTATTCATTATCCGGCTTTGGCTTTAAAAATATAATATTCGCTTTTCGTGGCTTTCGAAGAGAGGGCAAAGCTGTGGAAGACACGAAATATTCAAATGTTAGCCGAGAATTACTCAAAATTATTTCCGACTGAATATACGAGTTATTTTTTTTTTTTGGTTTCTGTTTTGTTACTTTTTTCTAGATTTTTTTTTCACTTTTCAAAACTCACTTTTTATTTAGATTTTTTAGAGAGGACGATGTGCTCGGCACAATGTTAGGACTGAGAATGATTCGAAACGTTCCGTGCCTTGGTAGCTGGACTTTGACAGACAGCTGGGAAACTACCAAAGCTTACTGAGACCCGAAAAAAATCTAAAAATCGAATTTCAATATTTTCGTGCGATGGAAAAGTGAAAAATTTCCATACATTGCCATCTGTGGCGACCTTTTCAAGTGCTGCAAATGGCAGCCAGCAAAAATGTATAAAAAAAAGGAAAACCGCACAGCAACACCAAAAAAAGTTTGTTTCGTGAGCCGCAAACAAAAGCAAACAGTGGAAAAAGTTTAGCTTATAAATTTGCAATCAATTTTTCGTGCAAAAATCAAGCGTACACACACACAGCTACACACTCAAGTGTGTAGCTATTACTTGATTAATAAATATTAGCAGCAAAAATTGGAAAAGCCCCAGTGAAGCGTAAAAATACAAACACACATTCGGAAATGCGATACATTTGTGAAATGGCTAAAGCATTTCCCCCAAAAACACCCAAGCACACCTACTCCCACACACTCTTGTTTACACATGGAAATACCCATTTACTGGGTCTAATTTGTATACCCTTTTAAAGTTCAATCTTTCGGGGAGTATTTAACTGTTCAGAGCTGTTGAAAGGATTAGGAAATATTGAAAAAATGATTTTGTCTGCAGGTTACAGTGAACACTTTTACTTAAAAATATGACTTCCTTTCAATTTGTTGCAAGTAAATTAGTAATTTAATTAGGCTTAAATCCATTTCTGTCTGGCAGCTCCAGCCTTAAGCTAATGACATAATATTTTCTTATCATTTATGTTGTTTTAAACAATAATCCTCGAAATCATTTAAAATCTTAAAATTAACTTCTTAAAAATTTTAATATAAACGTCGGGTTTATTTTAAACGCTTTTGAACACCTTAAAGCATTTTCCTAACTCTTCAAATTAAAAACAAAGCCAAGGGTATTTATGTTTTGAATCAAAAGTCTGGAGAGTCTTGAAACTTGAGTTTTTGGTTTATTTTTTTGTTCGTTGTTGTTCGCTGCCTCTGCCTGGGCTCCCGGCATTAATAATGTAAAGTGCGTGCGTCAAATGTAAATTCCTGGCTGCCAGCTCACGCGATTTCATAAACTTGCGACATTCTCGGCAAACAATTCTTTTCGCTTCGAATATAGGCATAAGAGCGTGGGTGTGTGTATGGGCGCACTTCAAGGCTTCAAGACTTAACGCTCAGGTGGGAGAAAATCGGGGAAAATGCGGGAAAAGCTAGGGTAGAGGGCACTTTTGCTTATCAGCTTAAATGTAAATGCCAGCGAATGCAGAGCGGGGAAGAAAAAGCAGCAGCAGCAGCAGCAGCAGCAGCAGGAGCAGTAGCAGTGGCAGAAGGAGCACCAGCTGTTGCTGCTGCACTGGGGGATTTGCACATTAATACTCGCATATTGCCGCCATGCTTTCCCTACTCACTCTGCCTGCCACTTTTTCCAGTTGATTTTTTAAGTGTATATTGAATAAAAGTCGATTTTCCCCTACTGGATTTGCGCGTTCGACAAGCGGCTTAAACACATAAGGGTAATACACATATCCCCTTTGCATATGTGTCTGGGCGTCTGAGCGTCTGGGTTATGACTTCTGACTGCCTTTGATGTGCTGGCTGGCTTATTAGGGGTCCAGAGACCCTACTCTGGAGTGCATCAGCATCATCAGCTCGGCTCAGTGGGATTTACACGCAGACAGACTCTCCCAAGGCGATCGACTATAATTGGACCCTTCAAAAATCACCCAGAAGGCGGGTGGGTCAAGGCAGAGATGAGAGTGGTGGGTGCTTTGATCTTGGAAGGAATCCTGATAACTGATTTCACTCTCGTAATCCTTCATGACTTCGTGCACTATTTTTAGAGGCTCCTTAGCTGTTGGGGGGTTTTAAGGGGATTATGCTTCTAATAAGTTTATATAAATAGTGATTTATCTATTTTATCTATTTTACGTTCATCCCTTTACCCCTTACAAATCGCGTATACGCCGAGTGGGTCAATAGGTAAGAAGACACTCCTTTCCAGCCAATACCTTTGATCTTTTTAGGCAGAATCAGAGACAGCGATTCTTATTAAATGTTTCGCTTTCGTTTTCGAGGTGAGAAGCACTTAAGACACGGTGTGTGCCTTTGTAAACTTTCATTAGTTGCCTCGTTAATATTCCAATTGTTGACACACAAAAGACAGCGGGTCAGAGGGGCACTGGCTGGGCGGAGGTTACTGGCTTAACCTGTGTATAAAGGAATTTAATTAATAACGTCCTTCGTCCTTTTGCGTGTGCACCGCGGCGTAAACTTAATTAAATGCGCAAGTGGCAGTAGCGAGTAGCAAGTGGCGGCAGAGTGGCAAATGACAAGTGGAGATGCAGGAGCAGCAGTTCAGCTCGGCTCAGGTGAGCCTTTAGTAGAGGATCAAGGTGGGCAGTACACCTGGCCCACTAGTTGTCGTAGAAAAACTTAGCTCACAGTCACATATCAAACATTTTTACTGGCACAAACGCAGCTTTTATGGCTCAGAGTCCCGGATCCCCACTCCGCTTAATAGTGAAAAATGATGCAACAACAACAGGCAAAATGATTGCAGGGAACGCTTAAAAGGAAAACCAGATGGAAAATGGAAAATGGCAGTACGGTGTTGTAGTGGCAAGTTCATGGAGTTGGCCATAAAACAACCAGTTGTGGTTCGGCAACTTTAACGCCTTTCCCCGTTTACGAGTTTAGAGAGCGCACCGCGGGTTTATAACCTGTAACTACTGGTAGGGGCCAAATGTTTATTAAGTTTATGCCGAGTGCATCAAATATGCAAAACCGCCAAAGTTCATCATTCTGCTTGTGGTTATTTATCTGCGTGTCTTGGCATAATCGCTGGTTATTGCCATTTGGTCGGGATGGCAATCAGTCTATGCGGATTATGAGGTTTTGTTTATGACAAACAAAAAAGGTTTTGTTGTGTAAAGTTGTCTAACTTAAATTAATACATATCTAGAAAAAGATTAAAATCAAATTGTAATATATTCCTATAATGCTCTCCAAAACCAATACTTTAGTTTCGATTAAAAATACTAAAGTTATCTTACTGATTTAAAATTGATCCGGTTCTTCAAATCAAACAATTTTATAAAACACATACACCTCTTAAAATAAATAAATTTAAACCCTTCTATATATTTCTCCATGTACAAATCGGCCTGCAGATGTGAATTTCAATCAAACTGCAAAATGCACTGACATCCCGCACAGTTTTCTCTGCACCGCCGTGGGCTTTGACAGACGAGTAAAGGAGTTATGCCCAGGACCACGCCCCTACACACCCGAAATCTAAATCAATTTCAGTCGAACGCCTTTTGCCTGCCATTGATTTATGGCCCACGTCCTCGCGTCAAAAACAACGTATAAGTGGAAAAGCCGAAACTTTACCGAATTATATTTCAATTTGGCAGCGAAAATGAAACAAAAAATAGAGAGAGAGAGAGAGCGAGAGAGTGGGGAAAGGAAGGCGGCAAAAGATGTTAAAAACTTTTTGACAATTGACTTAAAAAGTTGCCTCAAGCTGGCAGAAATTGACTGCCTTTTGTATACAAATAGGCCGACACACATGTGAGGATATGAGGGGGTGTAAAGGGGAGTAGAGAGCAACGAGAGAGAGAGAGGGAGAGCGGGAGAAAGGGCAAAGAAAATGGCGGCGCGGCCATGGAAGCGGAAGTAAACACATAAAACGGAAATGAAAATTCAATTATTTCGTTACGATTGTTCAACTTTTGTGTGTTGTTTTCAGTGTGTGTGTGGGGCGGTGTTCCCATTTCGAGTGGCAGGCCGGGCAGGTCGCAGGGCAGCAAAAAGTTTAAAATTAAGTTAACGTGCAACTCGCCTGCATGCAACTTTCGCTCGCTTTCGCCCAAATTCAATTTTGGCTGCCCCATTTTTAGCTCAGCTTTTTTTAAGCAGAAGTATTCTCGCTTTTTTCGACATATGTCCGACTCTCTGGACATGTAAATGCGATTTTCCAGCGTTGCTTCACGCACAATTAGGCCATCGAATCGATTTTGGCCCAAAGCGATGCTTCAGCCACCAAATGCAGTTAGTAGCTAACAGTGCGCCGAGATGCTGAGTAAATATTCGAGTTGTTATGGCCTAATAATGGCGTTGGTCACAGTTCTCCTGACTCATCAGCGTTTACGGAGGGATCTGGAGGATATGCGCTGGCAACACACAATTTACTCGCGGACAGTAAACGATACTTATGGGAGACCTGTACAGCTGAAGGCCTTTCAGGGCCAGGTGTTGCTCATCGTGAATATTGCCTCCAGGTACGGGAAACTCATAAATAAATATATGCACTATTATATTCACTCTCTCCAGGTGCGGCCTCACCCTTACCCAGTACGCGGGTCTGCAGGAGCTGAGTGAGCGGTACGAGGATCGTGGTTTGAGCATCCTTAACTTTCCTTGCAATCAATTTGGAGGACAGATGCCCGAGTCCGATGGCGAGGAGATCATGGACCATCTACGCAAGGAGGGCGCCAACATTGGACATATTTTCGCCAAGATCCGGGTGAAGGGTAACGAAGCAGATCCCCTTTATAAAATGCTAACGCGGCAGCAGCCAGCAATCGAGTGGAACTTTGTCAAGTTCCTAGTGGATCGACAGGGAAAGGTATTCCAACGATATGGCGCCGAGCTGGAGCCATCAGCTCTGGTAGATGACATTGAGCGGCTTTTGAAATGAAACAGAAATATATAAAAAACGAAATGCGGGTGTGACAACGCGTTATCATTGGGGATTACCTGATGATGATGGTGAAAGTGTGCTTGCGGAATGATGTTCGCTGCGCACGCCAAGCGATTTCCTTCACACGCTCTTGCCTGTCGACTTTCCCGCTGACTTCTGTCAGTTGCAAATGGCCAAGAGAGGGAGAGGACGGAGAGAGGGGTGGCGGGTTGACCTTTTGGTCGGCTGCACTTGTCACTTCGCTTTATCAAATTGCAGTTACCGTTTTGCAGAAGCCAGGCGCACGTCACGTCAAGCATCCGCCCCGTGTGACACAATCGAAAGTGGGTGAAGGGAATCGGGATGTAAGGCCAATCGAATGGTAAGGCATCCTTGCGCGGAAAACTTTCTTTGAAACTGTGTGAAAAAAGACGCTAGGGGGAAGGCATTGAAATAAAAATAGACAAAGCTTTTGAATTTCCATTGCGGTAAGTTTTCTGCCTCTCCCTGAGAGAAGTGTCAATCGAAACGTGATACTTAATCCTCCGAGGATTTGCGAAGGTAAAGGTAATATTTTCGTAGGGCTAATAAAATATTCAAGATTTTATAAAAGAGTGTCAGGGCAAAAGGTTCCTCATATGCAATTAGTTTTACTTAATTTCTTAATATTTTCCTTCACCGTAAAGCTCACACTACTGGAATGGCAAAAACAATCATAAAAATGCCACAAAAATGCCCGTGTTTCTGTCTTGCAATTTTTGTTTTCTTCTTTTTTAGGGGAATGTTGAATGGAAATGCTAAAAACTCTTGCATGGAAATGCAGCTGGCCAAGGTCTAAACGGAATGCGGCTGTCCTGGACAACTTCCTGCTGGGATGCCGATGCCCCCGGCGACCTTCCTCCGCCTCTTCCGGGTTTGTGCAACCGCAACGGAGCCTGACTCCGTCTAAATGTGGATGTGGACGTAAAAGCCTCTGTGTTTCGGTTCCTGTTCCTGTTCCTGCTCCATCTCTCCAGATTCTGGTTCTGTTTCTGATTCTGTTTTGCTGCCTCTCCTTGTTGGCATGCAAACAACCAGGGCAGAGCCCTGCCCTGCTGCAATATAAAAACGTGCAGGCACATTTGCCACATGCTTACGCCTTTTCACACTGAAAATAATTGCAATTATAATAGAAAATCTTATATAATTTCTAGGGCTTAAAATGCATAGGAATGATGGAGAAATATTTTGAGTATGTGCGAATTCTGATTTCCTATAGTGAATATATAATTTACAAATAATAGCTAAACTAAATTGGATATTTTTATAATCCTGATTCTTTTTATTACTGAGATCTAATTACAAAAATTGTATTAAAAAGGTTCTCCCCTTTTCTCTCTGTGCACTCTGTACGTGTTTGGCTTGCCCGTGCGGCAGTGTGTACAGCGTTGACAGTAACCGAAATTGCCACAATTTGCGGCTGTGTACAATTTGGCCACTCATCAATCTGTGCGCATGTTAACCAAAAAACCATTGCAAACAAGTCAGACAATATCGTAAAGAGAAAAGAGAGAGTGTGAGGGGGCGTGGGAGAAAAGGAGGGCAGCCGAGTAGCATTTCCGGTTACGCATATATTTTCCTCCTTTTTTGTATAGTTTGTTTGCCGTTTCACTTTCTTCTTCTTTTTTAAATATTGTTGTTGCTGCCGCTGTTGAGCTTGAGCACCAGTTGGGCAATTTTATTTGATGAGCGCATTACGTTTGCATTTTATATGCCACGGCTGCCAGGGCGTATGCGTAATAACTTGCAAATGGCTAAGAGGAAGGGGTCCTGATTGATACAGTGCCCCTGTAACCTAACCTCTCCCACGCAAACCAATTTAATTTTTCAACGGAAAACTCGGCGTTTTCGCGACGATAACGATGGCGGCGGAAAAGCCTCGGCGAAAAAGTTGGTTTGTTAGTTGGTTTGGCATTTGTTCGGTTGCCTGAGTTGAAACTTAATTAACATTTGATTGATAAAGGTTCCACACTCCCTCACACACCCAAGCAGCACACCTGCAAACACACACACACACCTACATGTGAGATTGTTGTCTGCATGCAAATGAAAATTTTCAATGCCGGCGGCGCATTCGCCATTCTCCAGTGATTATTTATGCCAGTCTGTGTGTGTGTGAGTGTGCGGCTGGGTTTGTATGCGTGTTCGAAATTTTAATTAGTATTATAAATTATTGCCAACGGTGTAGTAATTAAATGTATGTGCGTACAGGAGGCGGCGGCGGAGAAGATAGAGCCTGAATTTTAGCCAATTAAACTTGTATGACAGACACGCCTCAACCGACCCGCATTTTCCAGCCACAACCCTCACAGAAAATCTAAATCGACACGGGCATGCACTGGGATAAATATACATAAATTATTATACGAATATTATAAATACTGGAATAATATTTTTGTATCTAAAATAAGGCCGGGAAAATTAATCTGTAATAATCTGTTGGCATAATTTCGAACATTTTACATATAAATTTATAAACATGTAATTATTAAGGGAAATAGTTTAAATATGAACAAAATAGCTACTTAAATTAAAGTTTGTATCGCGTATTTTATGTTATATAAGTTATACTGATTGTTCTCCTCCCTACAACTAATTTTTCTCAGTGCACCCTGGACCTAATTCATTACCTGATGGCTGGCTAAATATTTCGTTTAAATTTGCATGCCGAAATCACCGAAATTTAGTGGCAGTTGGCATTGATTCCGCTTTGATTTGATTTGGTCAACGGCAATTGAATTTGGCAACTTTTTCTTCTTCTATTCTCCTCTTTTGCTCACTCAGTGCTAAGCAGCTTAGCTCCTCCAGCTTTCCCCACTTTTCCACTTTCCCTCTGCTGCTTTGTCACATGTGTCTGTGTCTGTGTGTAGTGGGAATTGCATTTTTCTTATCACTTTTCAAAGCCAAATGCAAATGGCGAAATGGCGAATGGCAAATCGCAAATGGCAGATGGCAGAGAGCGTGCAAAAAGGGACAGAATAGCACAAAGGCCACTAGAATAGAAAAAGTGAACTACAGTGAGAGCTGAATTCAATTTATGCAGTGAAAGTCCTGGCGAAAGGAGCAGGGCAACTCCCAGAACTGAGCAAAACCTGATCTGGATAAGCAATGTGAATTCAAAGCTCGATTTCAATCATCATTTGACTCACTTTATCATATTAAAAATTTATTGATATTCGCCCAAAAGACCCATAAAATACTTCAACACATTTGGCCCCCGAAAAAAGGAAAACGAAAAATACAAAAAGAAACACACACACACACCCAAAAAAAAGGCGAATCAAAAAAGCTCACCGTAGGAGAAGAAAATTCAATAAATTGCTTGGCTCGACATAAAATAATGCTGCATTATAGACTTTAGCCAGCCCGCGGACGAGTAACCACCAAATGTTGCCCTGGAGAGCAACCAGCAAGCACTGAAAAACAACGCAACAATAATAATGACAGCAACAACAAGCTGGCTGGAATCCATATAACACACAGAGCAACCTTGACATTTGTATCCTTCATGGGGCTATATTGGCCAAGGTGTAAGCTTTGTTCTATAATAATTTATATTATATTTAATATTTATTTTTAAGATGATTCAAAATAAATTTTGCTTACTTTTGGGATTTGGGTAGAACTTTTTGTTAGATTAAAAGTGTTCTATGAATTCTGAGAATATATTAAACCATTTTAAAATCTCTGTGAGTCCCTGTGGTTAGTAAATGTCCTAAAAATCTTTAGAAATATTATTCACTCAAGTCAAATAATCATTGGAATATATACCTACTAAAATTAGATTAAAAACTCTTATTTACTAAATCTTGCTGTTCGCTATATGGGCGCAGCAATATGTAGACTGTTTTTGCTTCTTCTCATAAGCTAGCATTATAGAAATAAATAAAATACAAAATAAAATAAATAAACTGCAGTTCAAAGTTCTAAAGCAAACATGTATATTTTGTTGCTTTAAAATCCACCGCAAAAGTCTGACGAAGCTGTGAATGAGTTTACAAAAATTCGGACGAACTCATTTGTTTATTTATCGCCGAATAATAAACAGGAATTTGTTTGGCTTTCCAAATAATAAGAGTATACAGACATCGTGGTCTGTTCCACAGCTTTATTTCTTTGCTGGGCTTTATCTCTGCTACGGGATAATTCAAATTGTCGCCGACGAAACAATGACAGTGTCGGAGATCCGGAGACTGGAGACTGCGACTTGGAAGGGACCCCTTCACGAATCGATTGCTATTTATGTTTTATGAGACGTAAAATGATTGAGCCAAACGGAAGGCGGCAATCCAAAAAATTCCAAATAAAAGGAGGTGTGGCAGGGGGAGGTTAGGGTTTTTTTTTTTGGTGTGTGTGTCTTTATATATATATATATATTTTTTTTTTTTTTGGAAGTGGGCCCGAGACAGCTGCAAAAGTTTATCGCCAAGGCAGACCGCATTAAATGCGGGACACACGCACATTTACGCACTTTACGTACGTCCGCATCTTGACGTCAGATAAAGGATACCGACACTGACAGAAAATATCATAAAAGTTATGGAAGTGTTTAATTTCTTATAATCTTTAACTGGACGGTTGAAATGACGTTCTTAAATATGAATAACTTCTAAATTCTATGCAACCTCAGTACACATTGCTGGACCTCTTCAAAAAATACTCTTACCTTATTGTTCCTGGTGTATATAAACGTATATAGTGTGCAGCGCTTGGGGAGGATGTCCGCTATCAGGAAAAACGTTTGCCTGACGTTGATGGAGGCAACCAGAGGGCGGAGTGGGATGGATGGCGTGGGGGAGGTCGGAAAAAGCGTGTAAATTACAGCGGCCGCCAGTTTTTTCTCACTCGCATTTTCGGCTCCCGGTACAGCTCCAGCTCTTTGTGTATCTTGAAAAGTTTGGCGTGTGTTGTTGCCATGACGGCTATCATCTTAACTTGATGTGGTGTTAAGCATTGTTCTCGTTGTTGTTGCTGCACTCGAAATGATGAACTGACAGTTTTGGGCATATAAGTGTGTGAAGTCCTTGAAGTCGCTTTAATAATACCATGAATGGAATTCATTGGAATCTGCGAAATCCCCCGAAATTGTAATTGAAAATTCTATTCCACTAATTAATCTTAATTAGTCAGTGTGCTGCCCCTTGTCCACAGCCAGGTTCATCGATCAAACATTCACACACACACACACACACACACTCATGATTGTCCCGGGGTTATTGTAACGCTAATGACTAAATAATTGATCGGCAAGTAATCCCGAGATGGAGCCGTCGTGGCCGTAATGCAGCTTTTCAATTTGCTAGACCAAAAATGCTGCTAAGCGGCTTATGGCCACACATACGCATGCGACGGGGCTAAGTGAATAAAAATCTTTTTGCTCAATTCATTAAACGCAAATTATGCCCCAGAGATGGTGCTGCATTGTGCCAGGCTTTTATCCATTTCGTTTTTGCTCCTCTCAATTTTCCTTTTTGTTTTCTTTCCTTCCTTTGCCATTTGTTTGCGCGGCACACGCGAGTCCTGCGAATTTAATATGAACTCGCACACAGACAGCTGAATCCCCAAAAAGGATTCACGCACACAGACGCACGCAGTGGGAAAGCCAGAGCAAGAGAGACAATGAACCCGAATGGTACGAAGAGGGAGCGACTGAATCAAGGTAATAAAGTGAGCCTCCTCTCTTTGCACCCACTTGTTGTTTGCCTAACAAAACTTTCGCCCGGCGGTCGTTGGTCGTCGGTCGTCGGGCGCCGGATACGGTCACGATATAGATAAATACAAGTTGACAGGACAATTTATTGTCACACTTAGCGCCTCGCGCAGATGCCATTGTTATGTAAAGGAGCAATCGCTATGGCTATATGCTGCGGGAGAGCTAGGGGCTGGGAAGCTGCTCTGCCGGAACACGGGGCGGATGCTTTTTGGCATTGCGTATACGCACCATCGGCCAGACCAAGAGCGCCAGCAACGCACGAAGCGCATTCGCATTGACGTCACGTTGCAGGCGGCAGCTGTGCGTGTTTGCGAGTCTGTAGCTATCCGTGTATGTGAGTGGATTTGAGCACCAGCAGGTGGCAACACTCGAAGAAACTGCTAGAAGTTAAGAAACCAAATTAAAATTAATCTAAGACGAGATTTTGGTACTGTTTGAGAGGAATCAAGAATTTAAGCACTGAAAAGCGTTAACATTGTGTGCTTCTTAAGCACTCAACTCTTTTTATGTTTGCTTTGTAAATATATCTATATTTTTGTACAGCAATCCAATGAGATAAATATTTTTTAGGACCCCCATCCCATCTGTTACACATAAAAAGAATATGCTTTAAAGTTTTTCTTAGTGTTTCGATACTTTTTTAAGCACTGGTACCAATTCTGCAGTGGGCACGTGCTGGGGATAAGCAGTCAGCCATTGCCCCGAAGGACACGCATCCGCCACCGCCTCCCTCTCCCCATCTATTGGGTGTGCGAAGCGTTTTATTGCAGGATGGCCATGCAATATGTATAAGCTGATTGCTGGCAGTCATAGCCAAAGGAGAACAAACAACCGACACAATTACGGCAGCAATCTTAAACAATCATTGACAGGCTCCGGCTCCACCTGGGCAACTATTCTCCTTCGTTTTTTCTCTCAACAGGTAGATTCTGTCGCATCCTTTGCATGTCCCAGGGAGAAAGACCATCTCCGTGCTGGTTCCAAAGATAAAAAGCTCCTCAAATTGAAATTCCAATCGGGTATTACACATGGGTCGCCTCACTTTTTATACGCCCTTTGTTGCTGTTCTTGTTTATTGAAACAGCGGCAACAATAAATTTTGTAGCGCATACTTCAAATGTCAAATGCGGCGGCGATAAAAATTTCCTTTATTGTGCCACAAACGAACGATAACACACACAGGACACACATATCCTGGCCATTGCATTCCCTTTTCAGGCTCGGTCTCGGACTTGGTCCTGGACTTTGGCCCCTCGAAACTGTTTGGCTTTGACAGTTTTTGCAATTTATATTTATTCCGAGGGCTGCACAAACCATTGGATACGCATAAGTAAACCGTCGCCTGACCCTGCATAAATTAAGATAATCACGTTTAGTTTTGGCTTGGCTTTTGCTTTTGGGAGTTTGAGTTTCAGTTTCTGTTTAGACATGGCTGCATAATTTATGGCCCTGTGAAGTGGCGAAAACCTTTCAGCCAAAGTCTTAGCCTCAGTCGAGGCTTTAATTTTGTGTAATTGAACTCCAGCTGCGGTATTCCCATAATCAATGTCGACAACTTCAATGGGTTGATGGCGAGCTGTCCGCTTAATGCGTTAATGGTTTTAGCCGCCCCGTTGACAGGCGGGCTGGCTGGCAGCCTGCACAGCGGGAAAATATAGAAATATTTTTGCAAAATTTACTAGTTTCATTGAAAATTTGTAAGCCTCTAACAAATCTATAGGTCTCTGGAGGGTTGAAGCCAATCAATCAGTAACTATGTTTTTTAAAGTAGTCAATTAATTCTTAAACCCTTTTAGAAAGGCGTTCAGGTATATTAAAAACTAGTTTCTTCTTTTTAGATGAACCATTGTCCCCCATTTAATAACAGTGCACTCCACCCTGATCCTTGACCTGGGTTGACAGGAAATGAAAGCTGCCAGCTCCATTATCGCCTAGCTCGGCCTTTCGATCATTGAATTGCATTTTCCAACTCTATTTGCATAAGTATGTCGATTCCCGGAGTTTAGGGACAGTTCATTGCAGCACGTGCTGTCCATGCTTAAGCACACATTGCGGTCTGGCCTTTGACCTTTGCCAAACCAGGCGAAGCTCGGTCCGGTTCGGTCCCCGGTCTGGTTATTATTTTAATGGCCCATCGAAGTGGCTGCCTCGTTGTTGCTGTTGGCAATGACCAGGCCATGATTTTAATGCCAATTTAATATAATTTTTATGCTCGGTCCTTGGCCAGGCTCTAAATACGTGCCAAAATGGAACCGAATCGAATCGCAATGCCATTGGCATCGGCATCGAAATTGCCGCAATGATTTGGCATATTGGTCGAGAGACCCAACAAAATCCAGCTTGAATAGCACGGTGGGTATTAAATCGGAAATCGATCGATCGACTTACAAGGCGAAGGACTTTAAATGCCATAAGAAATTAAACATGGTTCCCCATTTCAGGTCCCAAAATTGTAATCAAAACATGGCTTGTTACAACCCCTAATTAAATGCATCTGAAAAAATTCAAGCCCGGGTGCAAATTGACAAACTTTTTCACGGAAAACTTTTCAATAGAGCGACACACAACATGTGGAAAGAACGCACTTTTTTAATTAAAATTTTCTCATATAAGGCAAGCTCCGAGCCACTCGTAGTCGGTTTTTACTGTAATTAGGCGACTTGCCACTCGAACTTAGCCGCAGTTCTCCCACTCACTATTATTATTTTCCCCCACGCCCCCTTATAACAGAAAAAACTTCTTCTTGGGGCAGAGGAAAATGTACCTCGCTTAGGCTGGCAGTAATTTTTCATCGTTGTCATCAATCAGCTCCACATAGGCGTTGTACATCACGTACATCATGCCGCACATTAGAGCTGTATTTGAGAAAATGTAAAAAATTCATGTAAGTAAATTTAAGCTTTAAGTTAAAATATAAAAAGAACAAAGAAATAAAGTGAAAACAAAAGATTTAGTAACTTAGGTCATCGAAGTCTATAAGCCTTATCGTTTCACTAGCAATTTTATTAATTGATGGCTTATTACTCACCTGCCACTGCCAATAGAGTGACACTGATTATAAGTATAGTTTCATCGGCAAAAAACCGCCACGTATACTGAAGAAAATTATAAAAAATGCCAGCTAGAAAGACCGACGAGCAGATCAACCAGGTCAAGACAATCTCCTTTTTGTGAAGACTTCGGTGCTTTAGCAGACCAAAGGTGAGTAAGCCAGAAGCCACCAGTTGTATGGGTCGCAGAATGTCAAAAACAGATGTTTGATCTACAAAATCGAAGTTTTTAACTAAACAAAAATATAAGAAATTTTATTGAAGTCCTACACTTAAAGGGTATGCCCATGGTGGCCAAGGGAATTATCATTCCAAGTATTGCTATTGTCACTTGAAAATAATTAGAGTTTTGTAGGGAACGCATTTCGATGTATTAAGCACAATGATCCACAGAGAACTGATTTCAAGCAGAAATTATTGCGTTCATACCAGGAAAAACTAAGAGCACACAAATAATCTAATCGCTCGTACAGATAGCGTTTATATGATAAATAAAAGCAACAGTACAACCACTCTTTTACAAGAATTCACTAAGCTTTTCATACACATACAATTAGTATATTGTATTTATTCGTAGGAAACTAAATTTGTTCACAGTTCGATAATTTAAATAAATTATAAACCACAAGATTAATAAACATGAACTTGCGGAACCGTTGCCTCGTATGAAGGGGGATATGATTCCAGTGGAGCTGTCGGTGTCGGAGGCTTTTCCACCACATTTGTTGTTTCATAAACATTTGAATCTTTAACTTTAGATTTATCCAGCTCTTTCAAATAGGTCTTGTAGATCAAAGCTTCCATGCAAACAAGAACAACTAAAGGAATTATACGATTACTTAACTTGAAAAATAATTAAAGGTATGAATTACTTACTGCAATAAATATATATATTAGTGCATCCTATATACCAACATTTTCGAATTCCATAAATATGCGTGCCGATATATAACACCGATGCTATAAGCCAAACTAAAAGAATATTAGCCTTGTGCTTCTCTTGAGCAAACAAGGCTCCCATGACCAGAAGGGCCGAGGCAGTGGTAATTATGGCCTTGCCCAACTTTTCTTCCTCTGAGTAGTCTAAGGGGTATTTAACAAAATATTTAACATCGATGAAACAACCTCACTAGTTAGCTAGTTACCGTTTGGCAATATCTGAAATATAT
The DNA here is from genome assembly GCA_035046265.1 of Drosophila bunnanda. Classification (NCBI taxonomy): domain Eukaryota; kingdom Metazoa; phylum Arthropoda; class Insecta; order Diptera; family Drosophilidae; genus Drosophila; species Drosophila bunnanda. The sequence continues at coordinate 725,710 of JAWNOB010000029.1, forward strand.
CAAGTCCCATGAAGACGTTGATCACCCCAATGGTCAGCTCCCGAAACATTTTCCTCCAGCAGATCGAACACAACTGAGTCTGAACTTGCTTAAAATGTGAATCGCAGATCATGCGAGTGCAGACGAAGAACTCTGACCCTTTCAAGTGGTTGATCTCCTTTCGCAACTCATTTGACACCAAACAAAGTTCATAAAACAAAATGAATGCATAACTAATTCGACAGAGCACACATTGTGTGCATTCATGTTTATTTGATGGCTCAACTTTTCGACACTTTGTGCATTAGAAAGTTTTACTAGTTTGGACTTTAGTGGCAATTATATTTACATTCAACCGACTCGACTCTCGCTTAAGTTTTTCGGCTTAAACAGGTGAACAAGACTCGGGATTCGTAGCCGGAACCGGAGAGCCTGAGTACGCCTCCGGAAAAAACTTTTCCAACTTTGGAGTTTTTAATTAGAATTTGTTTCCAACACCACCAACACCGCCACTCGAAAGGCAGGAACTCTTACATTCACGCAGCAAATGCATCGCCAAGTTATAATAAATAACATTCCAAAGAGACCCCGAATCGAGTGGATAATTTATGAATATATTTTTGTAATTAACAGGCGAGGAAAATTTATCATAAATTTTCATCTAATTGCGTTTTTATGGCATCAAGTTTGGGCTTCCTTTTTTCCCTTCGAAAGCCATTATAAATAAACGTGATGGGTGAGTGAAAATTGTGAAAGAACTGGCAGGAAGTCACAGTTTTCATAAGGCTGATTGTCACTGATATTTAATATCCTTCCTCTGACAGAGTATTTCTTGTTCGTCTTGAGTTTTGAGTTTTTCGGAAATTTGCTTATATAAACATTTATTTTAAGATCTATTTACTGTATAAAAGGCTTTCTAATTCTTCCCTGCTTGTATTTTTTTAAATTCTTCTCAGTACAGTTTATATTTTGGACCGATGCCCTCCCGTTGTTTGCCGCTGCTGATTGTATATTAATTTGGTTGTTTATGAGGCGTAAATGGAAAAAACTGTACGAAACTTTGGCCATTAGGAGAGACGCTCTCGCTGGCTGTTCGGATGATTCACGAGAGATCTCTATCTGGCCACGCCCTTCTTTGGCGAAAGGAAAAATCAAATTTCACTCAAGACTGCGGAGTGTGGTGGAAATGTTGCTCATTTATTTCATTTAAATGCGCATTTAAATCTATTTAAAACTCCACATGAGCCAGTCACAAAGCCGCGCTGGAAATAAAGGGCAAATAAAAGGCAGCGAACGGGGGGCAGGACCTAAGGACATCGCCTGTCTCCTCCAGGCTACCCACACTCCATCATCGACCAGCGTTCCCTCTCAGCATGATTTAACGATAATGAAGGTATTTACGAGTTTAGCCTTGCTGCTCTGTGCCTCTTTTCTTGCTTCTGTATTTTTCTTTTTTCTTCTCGGGCCAAAAGCAAAACTCATCATAATCCAACAGCAGGCAGCAAAAGGTTATCCGAAACACACACCGACACATTTGGGGACTTGTATCTACGTGTGTCCCGGCACTTCGCCGAGATGTTCTTTGCCAAGAAGAAACTTTTTGTTGACTCCGTTGATAAGGACAACAACTACTCAAAGCTGCCAGCTGAGGCCTCAATCCGGATTAAGGAATCCGGAATCTCCAACTGAACCCCAGCCCGGGGGCTCGTGTACATGGCAGGGATATATGGTATAGGTAACACACACACTCGCGCTGCCAATAAAACTCAATTTGCCATAAAATTGTTTCACAGTCAACATAATTACGACAGCCTAAAGACGAGCATAAATTTGATTTTCCAATTTACGATTAGGCCCTCAAAATGTACACAAAAATATTAATATCTGAGCGAGAAGCAAATTTCATTTCAGTTCTATGGCAAACACACCTTTTATCGCCTTTCGCCTCCCTCCCCGGCTTGGTTTTTTGTGTTTCCACTCACTTACATGCATTTTTTATTACGCTCCTCAACGGCGAAGGTCCTGCGCGGATTTTATTGTCCCACTCAAGGTACTGCTGCTTACAGCTCCTGGCTCCTGGTTCCTGATTCCGCGACCTGGCAACTCGCGCATTTTCCTGCTAGTTAGTGGAAACAAAAGCAACTTAACCTGGCCAAAATCGCCTCACGCCTTGGTCGACCTTCGTTTGCGGGCTCACTTTCGTGGCAAAAACCGGGCAAAAACAAACTAACTAATGGCTTATAATATTTTAAACTATTAATAAATTTAATTCTTGAAAATGTAGATTTTTTTCTTTAATTTGGTTTCTTTTGAAAGTATTAAAAACCGTTGAGTTATTTTAATTAGGTAAAAAATTTTAATAAACCCTGCATTTTTTCACTGTACGTCTCCCTCACCGAAATTCGTCACAAAATTTGTCGCCAAGGGGAAAAACTTTTGAATTATGAAAAGAAAAGCAAGCAAAAGAGGGTGGCAGGGTGGCGGCGAGTTAATTGCATGTCCTTGAGATGCATTCGGAATCGAAGTTTTCCATTTTGGGCGCTGAAAGCAGCGGTCGTTGCAAATGGAATGGAAGTGGCGGGAAACCTTCAAACAAAATCGACACGGATGGCAAAGACAATGGCTCACTTAAGGCCGCTGCTGGCTGTTGGCCAAAATGCATTTTCGGGGCAAGGAAATCCCCCGATGATTGCCGCTGCTTTGTGATGGATTCCCCCGGCTTCCCGGCTTCCCTGCTTCTCTGCTGGCTGCCATTATCCGAGTAATCGCAATCACCAGAAAGCATACGTTGCGTATACGCAACGTTGGCATGATGGAAAGCCATTTCATTTATTGTGTTGTGCACATTTTCAATTATAATTATTACCAACAGAGGAGCAGGATGCTTGTTGGTCTGTTTGACTTTGCAAGCTCGGGGAATTATTTGCATTGGGTTGCCCTGTGCGTTTTGGTTCCTTGGCGAAATCACCGGAGTAATGTAGTTGATGCCACCGTAATTTCCCCATTTTTAATTGCACTTGTGCGTTCTATTTTGCGTGTTTGTAAGAGGAAAAATTGGGCATATTTGTGGGATATCCATTGCGGTACTTATCGCATATAGGTCGCTTTTTGATATATATACTTTGTGTATTTGATATAAAATGTTTTCATGAACAAGAAAGTAACATAACTTCAAGGAGCCTTTCTGTTACCCATATGATCATGGCATCGAATGTGAAATCGATCTTAACTAAGCCAAATATGCATTGATCTTAATTTGGAAAGCTGTGGTGGCTTTAATAAGGATATAATATAGAAAAATTTTAAATCTTATGAATTTTTCACAATTTTAATAAAAATATTTTTTAGATTTTAAGATTTAAATAGAGAGATAGAAATAAAAATGACTTTTGGCAATCATTTTCATTTTGGCCTTCGTATACCACCAAGAATATATGTATGTGTATTCCAGATATATTAAATCGATATTTTTATATGCTAATTTATTGGGTAAATCAAAGTTTTTCAAATATCATAACTAAGCCAAATATACGTTAATTTCAATTCGGAAAACTTTGTTGAGCTACTTTTTATTGGGCTAAAAAAACTGCATATTGAGTTTTAAAATTTGGAAAGTTCATTTTTTTTTTTTCAAAATTTGGAAATTTTAACGATGGAAATTTTAACGAACCCCTTATAAAATTTTCTAAAAATGAAAAAAATTTCGAAAAAAAAATGTTCAACCGGACATGGCTTGATCGATTCTCCACTTCATGCTGATCGAGAATATATATGATTAAATGGTCGGAAACGACTCCCTGATATTATAATGCCCTGCAGGTTTATAATAATGAGGCTAAAGTTAGCGCCAAATTCATGGTTAGTTTTAAAACTATTGCAAGGGTAAAAAATCAATTTTCGGGAATAATTTATAATTAAAACCTTTCTAGGTATCCTTAGTACGAATTGCTGTCACTTTAAATTAAAATTATGCAATGGGGTCAAGGGCAATGAGGCAATTAATTGGAAAATAAATAGCTAACACAACTAATTCTAGATCCAGGCCTGATCCCTCCTATAATATCTAAATAGTTTATATTATTGTCATGGTTTGGACTTACCGCAGTAGAGGACACGTCATTCCTTAATTCAATCCAGTGTTTTTGTACTTTAGCTGACTTTACTTAGCCTGGTCCAATCTCAGTGAGCTTCTTCCTGGTTATCCAGATGTATTACATTGGCCACGTCATATGTTTGGGTTCGAAGAGCACTCACTATCACTATCACCAACACTATAGATGTTAGCAGCGGGGCGGCTACGGAGGGACTGAAGTCAGTGCGAAGCCAGTGCCTCTTTTAATAGTCCCCGAGTACAGAGAATGTATGAGTGGGAGCGCGAGAGAGAAAGAGATATCTGCAGAGCCGGTCAGAGAGAGAAAGGGAGAGTAATGGTTAGAGAAAAATAGATCCGTAGAGATGCACTAAAAGAGTTAGACAGACATTTAACGATCATTCCTATGGCAGCTATATGATATAGTCGTTCGATCCGGCCTATTCTAACTTATATACTAGTATCGTATCATTCAGATAGTTTTAAGACTAAGGTACTAGTTTTTGTAAATGCATAGCAAACACAGCTGATTCTATGCCCAGGCCTGATCCCTCATATAGCATCTAAATACATAATATAATTATCATAATTAAGACTTACCGCGGCAGAGGACTCATAGTTAACCTTCTTAGCCATTGGTCAATTCCCGTGTAAAGTTATTGTGACTTCAATTAGGGATTTCCTCCTTTCATCGCAGTGAGCTTCTTCTTTGTTATCCAGATGTATTGAGATCGAAGAGCAATCACTATCACTACCACTATCACTATCACCATAGACGTTCACAGCGCGGCGGCCACGAAGGGAATGACTGCAGTGCGATCGCTGTGACTCTGTTTATAGTCTCCGAGCAAAGAAAACAGAGAACGTGAGAGCTATAGAGAAAGAGTTATCGCAGAGAGAGATAGAGCGAAGGGCACATCTCTAGAGCGTAAGAGATGGGCATACAGAACATTACAGAGATTAAAAGAGAGAGAGAGAGACAGAGAGGTGGAGTTAGGGAGAAAGCTACGATTAGACGAAATGGCTTTATCGTTCCTATGGCAGCTATATGCTATAGTCCTTCGATCCAGCCTGTTGTGACTTATATATTAGTGAGTATATAGTATCGTATCGTTCAGATAGTTTTAAAACTAAGATACTTGTTTGGGTAGCAACGGTCAAGCGGATGGACAGACGGACAGGTGCTGTTGACGCTGATCAAGAATTTACATACACACATACACAAAATAATAAAATAAATTGCTTCTTCACTGCGATGCAAACTTCTGAGTAAAATTATAATACCCTTCAACTTTTAGAATTATTATTCATGCTTAAGATGGCTAGGGGACATACGTGGCGTACACGTAAAAACTCTAAAATTAAGTATACGCTATGTGCATCTGTGGAAGAATAATTTCAAAACAATTTTTTCTGCCGATTATGGCTAGATCGATTTGCCAGATGATGCTGATTAAGAATATATATGATTTATAGGGTCGGAAATGGCTCCTTCACCAATTATCAAATTGGACATACCTTATAGAAAATGCTATAGATCAATATTTTTATATGATCATTTTTTGTGAAAATCGCAGTTTTCCAAAAATCATAACAAGGCCAAAAATGAACTAATTTCAATTTGGAAAGCTTTCCTATGCTAGTTTTTAACGCGTTAACAAAACTGCATACTCAATTTAAATTTTTTAAATATTCAATTTTTAGTCAAATTTTTGACAATTTTAATGATGTAACCCCTTATCAAATTTTCAAAAAATGGGGAAAATTTCGAAAAAAATTTTTTTTGCAGTTTATGGCCAGATCGATTCCCCAGTTGATGCTGATCAAGAATATATATGATTTATGGGGTCGGAAATGTCTCCTTCTTCAATTATCACTAAGAATATACCTTATAGAAACAACTATAGATCAATATTTTCCTATGGTCGTTTTTTGGAAAAATCGCAGTTTTCCAGATATCATAACAAAGCCAAAAATGCACTAATTGCAATTTGGAAAGCTTGTTTTTATCGCGTTAACAAAACTGCATACTCAATTTAAATTTTTTAAATATTCAATTTTTAGTCAAATTTTTGACAATTTTAATGATGTAACCCCTTATCAAATTTTCAAAAAATGGAAAAATTTTCGAAAATTTATTTTTATACCGGTTATGGCTAGATCGATTCACCAGTTAATGCTGATCAAGAACATGATTTATAGGGTCAGAAATGGCTCCTTCGACCATTACTACTAAGAAAACACCTTATATCTACTACTGTAGATCAATATTTTTATGTGATCATTTTTTGAGAAAATCGCTGTTTTCCAAATATCATAACAAGGTCAAAAATGCATTAATTTCAATTTGGAAAGCTGTACTGCGTTTCAGTTTTGAAACTTCCTAAAGGTAAGAAATTAATGGCGATAAGGGAATTAATTGCTAAAGAACTGCATAGCTAGCACAACTAGTTCTAGACCCAGGCCTGATCCCTCTTATACCATCTATGTAGATTATATAATTGTCATGGTTAAGACTTACCGCAGTAAAAGACGGCCTCGCAATCCATTTTTGTCATTCCTTAATTTCCTCCAGTGTAGACTTTGTGATTCAATTAAGCTGTCTAATGTATTTTCGAAGTGAGCTTCTTCCTGATTATCCAGAAGTATTGCACTGGCCAGCTAATATATTTCGGGTCGAAGAGCAATCAGAATCACTATCAATCACATTATCACTATTATTATATAAGCAAACAGTTGGGAGCTTGCGAACAAACTGAAGTCAGTCCTACGGGAGTGCCCGTCTGTTTATAATCTCCGCGTAAAGAGAACAGAGAAAGTGAGAGCGAGAGTGAAAGAGATATCTCTAGAGATAGGCAGAGAGACAGAGAGAGAGATAGAGATGACTCCAGAGATACCTAGAGTATCGTTCTCTGTGTATGACGTACCGAAAAAATGAAATTAAAGAATGAGAGAGAGATAGCTATTTGTTTGTATACCCTTACAAATTGTAAATTATAGGTTTTTATATTAAAAAAAACGAAGTAATGCCTACTCTCATATATTGACCAATACATTTTAAATTTTAATTTGTTCTGCATTTTCCTTCACATTTAATAATTATTTCCGTCCGTTATATGATGATATATGGTCAGAAATGACTTCTTCACTATATTGCAAACCTCTGCCTAAAATTATAAAACTCTGCAATCATTAAAACCAAAGTTTCTATAAAAAGTAACCTTCAACTTTCTATAGTTTTAATAGCAAGTATTCCCCAGTCGGAACTGGCTCGTTACTATACAGTTTTAATTTTTTCTGCCGATTGTTGTTATAAGTGGTTGTTGCTGGTCCCAGGCACTTGTAGTTGCGATTGCCGCTCTCCCTGCATTTGGCCAAAGGCAACTTTTAACATTTAATGATGCTGCTTTGTATTTTAATACGCTTTTGCCAGGATACACCCCCTCTCTCTGCCACCGGCACAAGGCCTTTCCCAGGCCGGGCCACTGCTCCTCTTCAGCTAGCACGTGCCATAAGCAGCGCTTTGAAAACTTTTAAGTAGACAAGCAATGTCCTCCTCTGCCTTTGCCTGTTCTCCTTTTTCCAGCTTCCAGCCAAAGAAAGGGGGAAATCTTTCAACATCTTCTATTACTTGTCCTGCCTTTTTGCGCTTTAAGTTGTCTGCTCAGTTCCAATTTTTCCAGCCGCCCGCCTGCCAAGGTGTTTGAAGCAATTTGTGTCGCCCTTCTCGGGTTGCAGTTGTGCCCACCTCCCTCCTTCCCGACGCTCCGACCAACGGTCGGTCTTCCTGGCCACGTCCTTGACAACAACTCCTCGGCTTGGCTTCACCATTGTCCCAACCCCGGTGGCGTGCGGTGTGCAGATTGCGCCAATTTCACCTGTTGCCTGCAGGGCGAAGAGGGCAGGCTAAACACTGGGAGAAAAAATGTGTATACCCCTTATGGGTTGATAGTACTTAATTTTCCACATAGGCCATACTTGGAGGCTTAAGTGCAAGGTACATTTGTGGATATATTAACTTGACTTTTTGGATTTTGTGGAGTGAAAAGGACGCTCAATGACTTTTCCAGTGCCTTTATCTGGCCCGACTTGTTCGCTTCCCCCAAAGCAAAGTTTTGTGGCTGTTTCTGCGTGCTTCTGAACCCATTTTTTGTTCGGGAGGAGCAGGAGGATATGTCAGAGGCGGAGGGATTCCGCACTTAGTCGGAAATGAGAGCTGCATGTGCTGCTGCTCTGGTGCGCCTCCTGCTTTTAATGCAATTCCAATTTAAGTTGGCCGCAGTTTGAATGCATTTCAAATCGCAGCAAATCGAAACGTTACAGAGTGCAAAATGAATGAAAAACTTTCTGCCACTTTCGAAATCACGAAAGTAATTGCAATTCGAAGGAAGAATTTGCGAACAATTTACGAAATTAAGTTCCCAGAAAGTTCCCTCTCGGCGAATAGGTTTAATGCGCGCGCGAAGGGAGGAAAACTTGGCCGAACTTCCTTTTCTCTTTCCTCCTTTCCTCCTTTCCTCCTTTCCTCTTTTCCCCCTTTCATCCCCATCAGGACCTGCTCAAGCCTGCCAGTGCTGGGGTCAATCTGCATCACGGAGCGAAGCATGCAAATGGCACTGTAAGGGACACATAGTCATTACAAATTAATTTCACACGTGAGTAAGTCGCTGCAACAGCACAGGACACCAGGACATCGGGAGCTGCCAACAAAATCAGCCAGGACAGGGGAAAGGGAGAGCCAGCACCTCGTCGTACATCGCACATCAGGAATAATGTCAGTCATATGACATTCAATTAGGAAAGTTGTTGCATCTTGATGAGTAAATGTGCCATATAATGTGTGCCGGAGCAGCCAGCCCAGTTCAACGAAAGGTCTTAGCCCCAATCCTTCTGCAGGATGTGAAGTCGATGATGTTGACATGGTGGAGGCCGTACACTTGACGGCAAAAGTGAAGCTTAGAATATTAATGGGAAAAATACTCCTAATTTAAAATGATTATAGTTAAGAAAAAAGTAACTTTTATACAGTTCTTAAAAAAACAACACAATATCGAACAGAACTTAGTCAAAAAAGCCATAATTTTAATTTGGAATGCTTTCCTTTGTAAGCGTTTAGTAGCTTAATAAATCTGCATATTCAATTTTAAATCTGAAAAAATTAAAATTGTTTGCAATTTTTCACAATTTTAACGATGTAAACCCTTATAAAATTTTAAAAATTTTGAAAAAATTTCATTTTTGTCAGACATTGCTAGATCGACTCTGCTTTATGCTGATCAATAATATATATGGTTTATAGGTTCGGAAACGACTCCTTCACTGTATTACAAGCTTCTGACTAAAATGATATTGCCCTGCAGGTGTATAAAAATGAGGCTAAAGTTGGCGGCAAAGTCATGGTTAGTTTTAAAACTATTGCAAGGGTAAAAAATCAATTTTCGGGAATAATTTATAATTAAAACGTTTCTAGGTATCCTTAGTACGAATTGCTGTCACTTTAAATTAAAATTATGCAATGGGGTCAAGGGCAATGAGGCAATTAATTGGAAAATAAATAGCTAATACAACTGTTTCTAGAACTAGGCCTGATCCCTCCTATAATATCTACATACTTTATATTATTGTCATGGTTTGGACTTACCGCAGTAGAGGACACGTCATTCCTTAATTCAATCCAGTGTTTTTGTACTTTTGCTGACTTTACTTAGCCTGGTACAATCGCAGTGAGCTTCTTCCTGGTTATCCAGATGTATTACATTGGCCACGTCATATGTTTGGGTTCGAAAAGCACTCACTATCACTATCACCAACACTATAGATGTTAACAGCGCGGCAGCTACGGAGGGACTGAAGTCAGCGCGAAGCCAGTACCCCTTTTTAGAGTCTGCGAGTACAGAGAACAGAGAATGTATGAGTGGGAGCGCGAGAGAGAAAGAGATATCTGCAGAGCCGGTCAGAGAGAGAAAGGGAGAGTAATGGTTAGAGAAAAATAGATCCGTAGAGATGCACTAAAAGAGTTAGACATACATTTAACGATCATTCCTATGGCAGCTATATGATATAGTCGTTCGATCCGGCCTATACTAACTTATATACTAGTATCGTATCATTCAGATAGTTTTAAGACTAAGGTACTAGTTTTTGTAAATGCATAGCTAACACAGCTGATTCTAAGCCCAGGCCTGATCCCTCATATAGCAGCTAAATACATAATATAATTATCAAAGTTAGGACTTACCGCGGCAGAGGACTCATAGTTAACCTTCTTAGCCATTGGTCAATTCCCGTGTAAAGTTATTGTGACTTCAATTAGGGTTTTCCTCCTTTCATCGCAATGAGCTTCTTCTCTGTTATCCAGATTTATTGGGATCGAAAAGCAATCACTATAACTATAACTATCACTATCACCATAGACCTACACAGCGGGGCGGCCACGAAGGGAATGACTGCAGTGCGATCGCTATGACTCTGTTTATAGTCTCCGAGCAAAGAGAACAGAAAACGTGAGAGCTATAGAGAAAGAGTTATCGCAGAGAGGGAGCGAAGGGCACGTCTCTAGAGCGTAAGAGCTGGGCATACAGAACATTACAGAGATAATAAGAGAGAGAGGCAGAGAGGTAGAATTAGGGAGAAAGCTACGATTAGACGAAATGGCTTTATCGTTCCTATGTCAGCTATATGCTATAGTCCTTCGATCCGGCCTGTTGTGACTTATATATTAGTGAGTATATAGTATCGTATTGTTCAGATAGTTTAAAAACTAAGATACTTGTTTGGATAGCAACGGACAAGCGGATGGACAAACGGACAGATGCTGTTGATACTGAGTTCTGAGTAAAATTATAAACAATTATTAATAATAATTAATTACAAATTATAATTATTATTAATGCTTAAGATGGCTAGCTGACTAAAGGGCATACGTGGCGTATACTTAACGTGAAAAATCAAGTATACGCCACGTGTATCAGTGGAAGGATAGTTTGAAAATATATAGAAATAATTATATCCTGTTAAAAAGAAAATTTAGCAATTCAATTCTGAGATCGAATCGGAAATCGATCAATTATTTGATATTTATCTATATATTTAAAGTTTAAAAAAATTAATTAAGGCAAGGAAGCATTAATTTTAATTCGAAAAGCTTTCCTATGTTAGTTTTTAATAGTTTTATAAATTTGCATACTAATTTTTAAATTTTAAAACATTAAAATTTTGTTTTCAATTTTGGACTATTTGAACGATGTCCATTATAGGAACCTACTATATATGGTATCTGCAGTCCCAGAACCTCGCCTTTGGATCTAGTTCTGCCACCTGAATAATCTCCAGCCCTGGTCGCCACACACTTCCGCTCCCGCTTTTCCAGCATTACGAATCAATGGAGCTCAGTTGGGGTGTGGACACCCACACACATACCAACACACACCTGGACAAAGACTGACCAAAGCTGCAACAGTAAATCTGCTTCACTCACCTAAATTGCAGCTGCAACAAAGCACCAAAGCTCCTCCTCCTCCTCCCACTCCGCGTGGCCAGGACAATGGATGTCGCTGTGGCTGTGTGGGTGTCCTTGCAGAAATTTAATTGTTGCATTCGGCCAGGGACAGGATGTGCGTTAGTTGATGGCCAGACACCTGCTTAGCTGGCACTTCATCTATTCTGTGTGCGATACGGAGCTACAAACCTCCATCCTGTCCAATGGCTGCTGCAGGACCCCGAAATCCTGACTCCCTGGCTCAATCAACTAGCAGTTTTTTTTGTGCTCCTGCTGCTGAAGGGATTGTCGGGCTAAATGAAAATGCCAAGGATATATCCCCTCGTTAAATATTACACATCAGCAGCAGAAGCTGGAGATGGAGCTGGAGCAGTAGCATGAGCAGGAGCAGGAGCAGGAGCAGCATTCACAGCAATGAAACAACGCGCGTTTTTATTAAAAATTTCATTTTCATTTGCAAAAGCGAAAATGTGGCAAATATGAAATATGAGCAATAAATGGGCGAACGTCCATCAAAGTCCTTGAGCTGCCTGCCAGCCCAGCTCGACTGCGACTGGACACCACTTGCAATAATGCTCTTTCGCCGCCGGCTAAAAAATATACCAGCAATAATATATATATAAAAAATAAAAACGGGAAAAAATAAAGACAAATAAGAGCCAGAGTTCGAAGAATTAAAATTACACACAGATCCAGTCGAAGAAAAATATGCGAAAGCCAAGGAAAACGGAAGCGAAGCAAGGAAAACATAGAGCTGAGCGAATTATTATTTTGGCCAGCAGGAAGTGCCTTTGGTCGGTCCCTCGATCCAGCGGCCATAAGGATTTCGCACGAAATTAAATGGGCAAAAAATCGAAACGAAAACACAGAATAAGCAGCAGGATTATAGCACACTGTGGGAAACAGAGAATTTTAGAGATGCATACATTTAAACTATTTCTCATGTTTGCTTTAGAAAACTACATTTTTCATTCACAAAAAAAATAATAGAGAATTTGTATTTGAATGTAATATCATTAATATTTAATTAATTCTAAAGCTTATTAAAATTTGAAATTATTATCCACAACTTGAAGCATTATTTCTCTGCCTGCTTTCGCGGCACAATATATTGCACTTTAATTGAAGAAATTGTTGAAACACTTTTTCGCTGGTGGAGTGTTTGCTACCCGTCTAAATGTCGGCGCCCGAAGTAATATGGCAGAACAATTTTTTGATTAATTTAGAGCCGCAAGCCAGGCTCGCCTGCCCCTACTTGCACGCCCGACCCCACCCTGCGTATAGAGTCAACGCGCGGGAAAAGTGCCCGGGAAAGTGGGAAGACTCGAGTGAGCTCCAAGCGCCAAGCACCGCATTCTGTGCGCAATTAGCCCCACAATGGACGAGCGCGTCGAGTGAGTGGCTCGCTCTGGCTGGTGGAACGTCGCCAACAGGTAGCCAGGTAGTCAACCCGTTGGCAGTTGGCGGCTGCGACACCAGGTACGAGTCCAGGCCCAAACGCAGAGCACATACTCGGGCAGCACTTAAAATTTAAAGCGTTTCGAGTGTAATTGCGCGGTCGTCGTTAACGAGCCGCTTGTTAAAGTCCAGCGATGCCAACAAAAATAAAAAAGAAGCGAATTGTAAAACGCATGAGTAAGAAACTTTAAGGGAGTCACGGAAACCGAAGTTTGGAGTTCCCTATGCATTTAAAGAGGTTCTTAAAAAGATTATATATTATAATATTTAGCCATTAAATATGTCAAGAAATTTGAATCATCATAGTTTAATTTATCTGTTACCTTATAACTACTACCTTATTAACTAATTTACTGAATCTAGTTTGCTGAAAATAGTATTGAGGAATTGGTGAATGGAATTGGAATATGGAATTTTTTGAGGACTCCCCGGATAGAGTATTCAAGGCCTGGAGATTATTGTGGCAAACCCTCCGGTGCAGAAGGCGGTCTCTGTTTTTACTGCGTTTAACACTGAACGCTCTGACGACGATGCAGCTGGAGGTTTGGAAGGGAGCAGGAGCGGTACCCATGCCGATACCGGAAACAGTTGCTGACTCTCTCAGCTGTGGCCGGCATCGGGATCGGGACCATGACCAGAGTTCGACAGCAAAATCCCTCAATGGTTAAAGGTGACCGGCGACATGGCAGCGAGCCTCCTGATGCCCAGCTGGTTTTGTTGCTCCGGCTGGCAGGACCACGGCTTTCTGCTGCTTGCGCTCCTTTCCGGGCATTAATTAACATTTCAATGGGCGACCGCAGTGGAAGAATAATTTCATTGCATTTAACTGAACGACCTTAAAGTGCTCTGGAAAATGGCAGCCGCGAAGGGAGGTAGAAGGGTAGCAGTCGTTTTTCCGCGCATAATTCAACTTTTTCTGGGTCCTTTTGGGGCCGGGAAAGGGCCAGGCGGATGATGAAAAGGGATGAAAGGCAGACCCCGTGGCATACAATTTGGCGAATGCAGGCCTGAAATGTGCAAGTTCAACGGAAATTAAACCAGGGAGCCAGGAGCAGGTCTGGTCTCTGCTGCTCTGCCATGCCTTTCCATGAGTAATTCACCAAAAACCCGCAGAGTTGAACAGGTTTTAAACAGGCGCCCGAGAGACAGCACAGCTGGGCGAATTAATCACAAATTGGAGCGGTTAATTGACACCTGGCCACCACCAAAAGCCTGGCCCAAAGCAATCGGTCAGTCGTCAGCAAAGTGGCCGCAAGACCGCAGCCTAAACAAACAAAAAATTCGTCCGGCAAACATCCAAGAGATGCGATGCGAGATATATATGTATGTATATATATGAAGAGGATATGTAATAGAAAAAAATACCGATTGTATGAAGGCTCAAAGGGTGCAAATGGAAAATAAACAAGGTTTACGCAGAATCAACAAGAGCCAAAGGCGGGCTTAATCGGCTGCGGGTTTTTTAGTTCTCTGTTGTTGCTTTTTTGTTACATTGCCTGATTGATAGCCGCATTGATAGATGGTCGCCGACGCAGTCATTTCATTTCGGTTCAGCCAGCGAATTATAGCCCACTTCAGCGGGGGGCGTGGCAGCTGGGCGGCGGGCGGCAGGCGGCGGAGTAATTAATATTTACCTCTCTCATTGCTCGGCTTTCCACTTAGCTGAGCTTTCCTTCTTTTCTTCAACTTACAAATTACGCACTAATTAAGCAGCTTTCGCCTGTTGCCATTTTTCAAAGTCATCCGCGCACTCAACGAGGCCTGGACCCGGGTCAGCCAGCAAGGATTCAGCAGGCATCCAGGATGCGGATTCGAATCAGTCGCTCACCTCAGAGGAGGGGCTCTGGACAGCGGTAGCGACAGCGCATTAGGCGGCAAAAGTTAATGTGCATAATTAATTCGCTTTTGCACTTTGCTGAGCCCTCATTTTGTTTAGCGGTCGGTTCGTCGGACGGACAGACGGACGGACAGACGGACGGTCGCCTTTGTTTGTTGGCCCACTTACTTCGTTACCCTGTAATTCGCATAAATCAAGCCGAAACGTGGACAAATTTTCAAGGATACCCCCACCTTATTCTCTCCTTCGAGCAAATATTCATCATACGCCGTGTGCACGCCGATTTTTAATTGCCCCGCGCATGAGGCAACTGCCACCTGGCCTTCCGTTTCAGCAACACCTGAAATTCCCTTTGGGAACCTCTGAGCTGCAAATTCAATTGGCATAACATCATGCACAATAAACAACTTCATTTGCAATATTTACTACCAGGTAATTGAATAGCTTTCAGCAGAGAAGCCAAGGCAAAGGCAACTGCCAGCGGGGTGAAAAGAGGGTTTTTTGGGGCAAGTGTCAGGGGTGTTGCAGCATCCGTGCTAGAGATGAAATAGAAATATCGTCCTTAACAGGATACCAACATTAAAAAAATTCCTAATATATCGATACAAATAATATATATATCTTCGAAACCTATATTGTTTTCCAAATAAATTGTATAATTTTGATATCGATTATTTCATATTCTTACCAATTGTCGGAACTGCTATCGATAAGAAGAAGGATTGATACGTTAAGAGACCTTATTGATTACTTTTAAAATATCATATCGAACTCTTCATCTCGATCTACATCTCTCTGGCCAAAAATAACGCGAAGCGGGTAACTTTTTTGGGGACTCACATGGGGGACATGAGTCGTCGTCTAACATGCAAATGCCAAATTCAATAAACCCAATGGCAGGCAACAAATAGACCAAATTATTACATAGCCGCACGCACCGACACACGTGGCAATAGGGGGCAAAAGCAGGGTCGTCAAAGGGGGGCTCTAAGCAGACCTCCCGCAGAGCGAAACCGCTGAGCTACTTAGCCAAAAGAAGGAAAAATAAAAAAGGAAGAGCCCTCTGGCACAGGGAAAACAAGAAGTATTTCGACTGAAATTGAACGACAAAAGTGCGTGCAATTGGCAGCCATATTGCGATACGTAAGCCCCACCTACCAGAAACCCCAAAATTCACCCGCACACCACCGCAGCCCAGATCCTGCCGAATCCTCCCTCCCACTGAGTGGCATACACTTCTACTTATTACGGCCATAAGTCGCTGGGGTCGTATGCGTGATATGAGTGTAAGTTAAACAGAATGTCGGTCCCACTTTCCCTACTTGCCCTTCCCCCTCAAATCGAGCTCAAAAAGCTCCCGGGGAACTGGGAATAATTTTTCATTTAGGAATTCTGATGCATTTAGTTCTCCCCGAGACTGTGTGTTGAATTTGCTGCATTCCGAACTTAAAATGTATCCATTTTGTTTGCTCTTGTTTTCCCAGATTACTTTACTTTTGTTTTCTTTTATATTATTTTATTCTGTTCGCAGGGACCGTGGCCGAAGCTATTAATAAATTTCTCAGCTGGGAATTAACATTTACAGTTAGCTGACCGAACAACTTTTGGCCGACAAACTTCAATTGCGTCGCATTTATCAAAATGCCAGGCGCCCCGGACGTCGTCGGCCGTTTAAGCATCGCCCGGGGAATTGGTGCCCGCTCCTGGGGACGCACTCATTCTCCTTCATTCGAACTTTTTATACGCCACAGATTTTGTACAGTTGGAAAAATTGAGATGGAAACTCTTGCTTACACAAAAAATATATAAAATTGATTTTCTATTAAAGTAAAAGCTACCAAACTTTACATCAAGTTCTAGCTTATTTTCAAATTTGGCCATGCACACTATTTAAACAAGGGTTAATATTCCTAATTGACGTAAGTAAATATATATAAATTTATAAGAAAAGTAAGTTTAAACGAAAAGAATTAGGCCAAGTTTCTCTGACTCTTTGCACACATTGTTTTTACTGCTCACGTCAAAGTAGTGCTTTTCTACTTGCTTTGCTGTGATTATTTTTTATTGTTTTCATTATAATTATTTTTTATTCTTTAAGAGAGAGATTAGTGGCGTGTGTACACAGTTCGCAGTTGCCAGATCACCATGGCATCTCTGCATATTTCGGCTATTCCTGCAACTCATAAATAATTCAAATAATTTACACGCTTACTTGAGCTCTTCGTGCTGCTGTGTGCGTGTGTGTGAGTGTGGGTGAGCCGCATTATGTGGTTCATTGGTTTGGGCCAAAAACTGCAACCAGCCAGGACCAGCACCAGAGCAATCAACTACGTTCGCCGCTGCTGCTGTTGCTGCTGCAGTTAACTAAACTGAACTCAACTAAACTTTCACTGCACGCAGCAACATCAACACAAACATCCATATTCCCGCACACACACACACACACACACACACACACACTGGTGTATATTCCCTATATATCGCATATAGGACTCTTGGTGGTTACTGCGGTTTGCATTTTCATATCGTTCCCTCTAATATTTCACAACACAAATTTTGTTGCTGGCTGCTGGCACATAAAAAGGCGAAGCTGCTGCATTTTATGTTGTCACGTTGGCTTCAAGTGCCCCAAAGGGGGAAAGCTTGGCACACAAGCGCACACACACACACCGCACTCCCCTCCCTGTCAAGTTTATGGATTAAGTAAGCACAAAGAGCGCAAATGAACTTTCCCTGCTGTGGCCAAAAAGTATAATATAGTTTTAATTTTTGATTTTACTACCAAAACTCTATGCATGATTTACATGATTCAATTTATTCTTTTTGTTTTACAAAATATTTGTTAATTTCATGAATCAGCCAGAATATGGTTCGATGAAGAAGTTGGACTTTGTTGTCAGCAAGAACATATTGTTGAGCTTGCGGGGGTTTATAACTACTGGGAAACTTTTACTCCAATGACTTCTATATTCAATAGATTTCAATACTTAATTAAGTAAATAAAAGTTATTCTTATTAGTAAGGAATTATAAGTAGAAGGAAGCTAAAACCATTATTTAAGAAAGAAATGATATTTCACAGTTCATATTTAGTTCCCTTCAAGTGTCCTTTATGAATATTCAGATTCATTAATATAAAAAATAAACTAAATTGGTATATAATTATACACGGCGTATACTTAATTTAAGGGTTTTCACGTTAAGTATACGCCATGTATGCCCGCTAGCAGACCAGCCGAATTTGAAACTCAGATAAATACCCAAACCTCTGGCAAGATTGAATCTTTTCAATATTATAGTATTTGAAAGGAACATTTATGAGCATTTTAGTACGACTTTTGTATTTTAATTTTAGTCAGAAGCTTGTAAAGCTGTGAAAGAGTCGTTTCCGACCCTATAATTCTTATATATTCTTGATCAGCATTAACAGCCGAGTCGATCTAGCTATGTCTGACAAAAATGTAATTTTTTCAAAATTTTCATTATTTTTAAGGGTTACATCGTTAAAATTTTCAAAAATTGGAAATAATTTGATTTTTTTTTTTAATTTAAATTGAGTATTCAGATTTATTAACCTAATATAAACTAACATAGGACAGCTAAAATTAGGCCTTTTTAGCATAGTTATGACATTTTATAGCATTGATTTGTAGAACAAATTGTCGTATAAAAATATCAATTCAAAGATAGAATTAAATTGCAAACTGGTAGGGTATAAAAACTTTGGCTTGCCAAAGTCAGTTTCTCTTCTTGTTTGTTTTTTTTTTTACTTTCCTTTGGAAATCTCCGCTCAATTAGGCATATGTTTCTTTCGGCAAGCGATAAGAAACTCATATGGAGCTTACAAATTTCAGACCCAATTGTGGTTCAGTCAGTTCACAGCCCTCGAGGAAAATGGACCCAGCTTGTGTGAAGTTTATGATGTGCCAGTGCCTGTCAAATCGGGCGGACTTTGGCTTATCCGTTGGCTGCACCAACTTGGTGTACTCCATGTTCCTGTTCCTCTTCTGGCTCGTGGAGCTCATCAAGTCCCTGGACAGTAAGTAGAGAAGTGAAGCTGTCATAGTCTCAAAGAACTCGTCCGATTTAGATTATCCCGTCAAATGGGTGGTTCTGTACGGCTTTAACATCATGTTCAATGTGATCACCATGATGAGGATCGTCAAACGGGAGAGTGTCTCGGTTTTCTACTGGGCCTGCGGAACAGGAGCACTTCTGATTTTCCGTATATATCATCTCTACTACGTGCCAGATATATTTTATCTGGCTCGATGTGAATTGTACATAATAACTAACATTTTTGTGGATGGTAAATATGTTAAATATCTAAGATATAGTAATATTTTATGCAACCATTCTAGTTTACATTGGCCTCTCCCTGCTGTTCATGGTTTATGTGATGTACGGCCTGCACCTGGAACCAGGTCGCATGCTTCCCAAGGAGGACATGGATAATAATTACGTATTTAATCCCGAAGCAGCAGCCCAAAATGTTGGGAAACTCCATGAGAAACTCAAGGAAAAGAAAATTGAAATGGTAAGGGAAATGGAAATTATGGCTGAAATAGAGCGTAAGGATGAGGTTGATAATGACGCCGAAATGGATGAGCTGAACCGCAAGGCCATCCTCAAACTAGCTGGTATTATGGCGGAGGATAACCGGTCCAGCTCTGGTCCATCCTGTGAGCCCACCGCTCCGGATGAGGCGGATACCTACAGCCAGGAGGTGTTCCCCGAGCCAACAGCTCCGCCGGAAAGTAAACTCTCCTTTGATGAGGATTTTCTCTGCGATATCGAGATTAATCACGAAACGATTTCTAGTTCACAAGGTTTAAATATAGATTTTATTAAAAAATAGCCAAAAAATTTATAAATAAACTAATAAGACAAATTATCAACTTATAGCAACTTTTCTACACATATCGAAACCCTATCGGAAGAACATTAACAATCTAAATGAAAGTAAATAACATTTTCACTTGACCCCCACTAGTCTTGACCGCAACTTTTTGGTGTATTCTTTTGTTGTTGTATTTTGTTTTGGTAACAAAAACCAAACAAACAAATGGAGGAAAACTTGACTTAACTTTCCCTTGAGGGGCGGCGGGGTTTAGCTGGCTGTTGGAAAAGGGATTACGATCAAAGCGTTCGATTGAGTGTGTCAATAAATTCCTGCCAGTCGACCGAGTGTAGAACATTTGTCCCGGCAGCGGCGATAAATAGTTGCCACACGCTACGATCCCTTTTTGGCCAGAAAGTTTCGTGTGAATTTAGTGCGGCTCATTAAGCCGAAAGAACGGTCATGTGAGTGTGTTTGGATGTCTGTCTTGGCCGATGGCTTTTTGTTCAAACTTCATTAAGCTGGAAATGATGAAGAGTCGGAGAGAAATTGCTGCTGCTGCTGGCCCATTGTCATTGCATCAGAGCCTCAACTCGCCTCATCTCGCCTCATCTCGGCTCATCTCGGTCTTGGCCACGTTTAATAATGGCCTGCCAGACATTTGTCAACGGGATGCTTTAGGACCTAGGCTTTAAATGAGCGCGCTCATTAAGAAAATTAATGTTTGGGATTCATTAAAAGTGTCAAAGTGCGCACATTAAAAATATATAAAACGAAAATGCCACCAACGGGACAGAAGCAGGAGCAGGAGCAGGAGCGGGAGCTGTAGGCGTGAGCCGCTCTGGTTCGTAACGAAGCCAACGAAATCTCTCGACTCTTGTCGATTTTATTAACAAAAACAAAACATTAAAGGCGCATAAAATGTTGACATAGCTTCTAGCTCTCCACACGGCGGCTTTGTTCTGGTTCCTCCTCGCTGCTCATAAAACTGTCTCGGCTCAAGATCTTACACACATGCTCTGTATACATTTACTATATATATTGTATCTCGTTTGGGGCATCTCATAAAACTAAACCGCAATTCATCAGTAAATTCCAGAGAATATGCTACAGTTTTATGCTCCTCATAAAATGCGAAAAAATTGTTTTTATTATAATTATTATGTTATGCATGGTGTACGGGGGCCACGACGAGTTTATTGCTTTGTCAAAAGCCCCAATGAAGTGATGATGCTGTCGAACTTTAGTTGGTTTGGATCCCCTTGGAAACCTTGTTTTAATCCTGCTCCTTTGGCTGCTCCTGCTCCTGTTCCTGCTCCTGGTTATCTGGGTGCCATTTATAATGGCAAATTATTTGAGATTTTCGCTTAACTTTCAGCCATTTGAAACAATGACACACACATAGTGCGGAGTCAACAACCTGCCCTGCTGCAGTTCCCAGAGTGTCCTTGCCGTTAACTGCAGTTGTGTTGCAGGGACAGAAAAATTCTATTATACTTTCTAAACATTAAATAAGATAAAAATGTAATAAAGTAGTTTCGAATTCGATGGAAATATTTAATTTGTTTGCTCATGAAAATTTAATTATTAGATAAAAGCTTAGAAGTACTTGTGATTGCCAAGTTTTTGCCCTATTGCAAAGCTACTTTCCTCTCAGTGTGTCAATGCAGCTTCGCAGGGGCCGCATGTCACGCACTGGCAAATGCTTAACGCTCCCCGGCACACCATCCCGCACACACACACACACAAAATACACACCCCCGGGACAATTGGAGTTCTACGTGCGAGGAAGGACGCGGTGGTGGCGGTGGCAGGGTTTCCAGTTAAAGTTTCTGGCTCATTAGGATGATGCTTAAAAATATTAAATGTGTGTGCGACTTAAGGGGGAAGTAAGCACACCAAGATAGTTAATAAAGCGAACATTAAGATAGTTTCAGAACAGTTCTAGAGTTCCACCACAATTCCAGGGCAATAAGCTGCACTCTTTTGCGGTCTTAAGTGCCAGGCGGAAGGACTTCAATCACGGCCCACGCGTCGTATGCGCAATGGCCAAGAAATTGCAACAATCAATGTTTTATTGTTTGCACGAATCCTCAAGCCGCAAAGCCGCAGGGCCTGCGATGGATAGACAATCGACACAAGGAAAGCCAGAAGGAAAAAAAACCTGAGAAAAGCCGGGGAAACCCCGAGCAGCAGCAGCAGCAGGCAAATAAATGAAGGCCGTAATTATAGCCAAAGGAAAATACTGACTACAGACGCCGGAACGGGGCCAAAATGTCACGTACTGGCAATAAACCGCTGCTAATTTACGATGCCCCAAGTCCGAGCCGGTGCCGGAGACGGAGTCCTGTAACAAAAGGCGGCGGAAGTCAAAAGGCAAACGCCTAAGCAGTTTGACCAACTCGAGAGAACTCCGGAATGTTTCGCATTACGGCCGCTGCATAGAAATGGGCATCAAATTGACGGCCATCAGGATGGCAGTCAGGACGACCGTGGACGCCATCGAATCTATCGAAAATGCCAAATGCTAGGACAAAGGCCTAATGCGCATTAGCTGCCCCTGGGAACGTGCATTAGATATATTAAAACGGGGTCCGGCTCTGAGTCCTGCATTGTCCGCACTCGCGTTTTGTTTGCATTTTCCATTAGCTCGCTGAGGCGGAACAGCAGCAGCTGTAGCGAATTTTCCCATAATTTCCACACAAAATAATCGCTTTGAAAACTCAAACTCGAAACTCAACAGGCAGCAAAGAGAGGCGACGCAATTTTCGAAATCGAATTTGCATTCTCTTAAATTCCGACAGCGTGGAGACTTCCCAAAAATTAAATATTCGTATAAGAGAGGAATTTGAAAGGCGCCTGCGTGTGCTCAGATGGAAAGTCTCCGGAAAAATCAGCTGGTTTTCGGTGATTCCGTCTGCTCGAAACGGCCACATTGAAGCAGTTTGTCAATAGTTACGCTCAAGACGCGACGCGTCCGCCCGATTCACGAACAGATTCTGGAAATTTTCAACAAAAATTATCACAAAGCACAAGAATTATCTAAAAACATAACCAACGCCTAAGACTGAAAGCCAAAATCAAATCACACACAGCTCCAGAGTGCAAGTTGAAGTCCTTACATTTAAATAAATCAGCCGGCCTTTACCTTTTGATTTTGTATGTGTTTCGTTAAATTAAATAATAAAAACCAGTGGGAGCCCGCATAATTAGGATGCAAACATGAAAAAAGCCCCCAGACCGAGCACGGAATCAAAAAAGATAAATACAAATCAGGCATAGGCGAGGGGTGGCCCAACTCTCAGGATCTGCGGAACACCGTCATCATCATCAGCAGCCGCGGCAGCAGCAGGACCCTCTCATATCCTTCGTGGTCGTCACAACTCGGCATAAATATTTATGTTGACGAATTTACCTGCTGCTAGGCGTCGTCGCTAATGAAGCGACCTAAATGAAAATGAAAGGACATAATTATGCTTATGTGTGAGTATAATGAATACGTATTTTATTCCACAAGGTCAGCGAGTGGGTTGCCTGGGCGGTCGGGCGTTCGTTCGCAGGCTGCGGCAACTGCACTCAGTTATCGCTGCCGCTAGAGAAATATGTATTTGATGTTTATTTTTCGTTACGGGGAGGAAGCTGGCTGAAAGTCTTGGTCCTGATGCCTAGGGGTTTCTATTTTGCAGTTGAACAAAATGATGACGATATTTCAGTTACTTTAAGTAAGAACTCGAGTTGAATTTTCAAGTGATTAATGATTTTAAAAGAGTTATTAGCTTAAACCTTTTCAGAAACTTCATTAGTACGGTTGCACCGAACTTTAAATTAGGAACGCCTAATTGTTATTGTCAATGTTGTATTAATTATTCAGAGTCACTAAGCAACACCAATAGCTTATGATTCACAAATCCAAGAACAATATTTTACTTTTCCTTTGATAATACATATTTTATAAGCCACAAAGGACGATTCTAGGCATAACTAACAATAACATTTCTGTATTAAAAAGGACTTAAGACATTTCAAAATTAATAACCTAAAAGGAAATCTTGTACAACACAAAATATTTCATAATTTAGTGTGCCATTTTCCCAGTGTGATTATATTGTGAAGCAGTGTGACCCCCAGAAACTAATGGAAAATTGCATTGCGACTACCGACCATCGGGAATTGTTCTTCGGGGAAGTTTTATGGGTCCGCAACTTGATTAGTCCAATGGCTGTGAGTGTCGCCGGGTGCAATTAGGCTGCTGCTGCATTAGGGTTTTGGGAAAAGTTACCAGTTACCCGTTTTCAGTTTCCGCTGGCAAGTTTCCCGACTTGAGTGCAAATTGCTGTCGTCCAATCATCTTCATAAAGTTTGCAAAACAGACACTTACTCTGTGTCCGGAGGAGTGCATTGTTTCCAGAGGCGCCAATCCATTGTTTCCTTTTCTTGGAATATAGCTGGTAACTGAGTTATGAGCCCCGATTCGTTGAATTCATATTCCCAACATTATTTGTCGTCCTCCTCTCGGCTAATTGGTATATTGTGCGAGTCACTCTGCAGCCAGGGCCAGGACCAGGACTGGGACCGGGACTAGGAGCAGGACCGGGACTAGGACGAGGACCTCGGGGTGATCAAAACCAAAAAGGCTGCTAAGAGATTACGCTGACACAACAAAGAAAGGGCTCTCTCGCTCCTCTGCCAGCAGCAGACATTCAACAGAACAGAACTTTTTGTGTATTTATTAGAGTATGAATTAATTCTAGTATGAGGGAGCAATGTGTGTGTGAGTTGGGGAAAGAGTTGAGCCTTCGAGGCAGATTCTGAATCAGATTCGAAGGGAAAAGCACAAGGGGTTGGGAGAGAAACAACCACAGCCCGGCGCGATTTTCCTTTTTTCTACTCCTCCTGTTCATGTCTTTTTTTTTCACTATCCCCTAAGGCGAATTTTGTTGCAAACGTTAGCACATTTTTTTTCTTTCGGCGTATATGGAATGTAATTCATGTACATGGCCTTGGTATATACAAAAAAAAAAGAGAACTGGGTGTGTGAAAGCAACAACTCGCTTTCATAATTAAAAACCGGAGGGTATGACCTAGGGTAGCGACCTTTAGATACCTCGCCTGAAAAGCGGGGTTTTATGGTTTACAATATTTATTCATTATATATTTATAAGATGCATATATATTATTTAATTCGTTTAATAAAGATTATTTGAGAGATTTTTAATAAAAACAAAGTCTAGGGCAATTGCCTTGAATGGCTCTAAAAATACATCATTCCCTGTAATCAGTAGATATATTTTCCGAAGAATTGATTGCTTTTTCATGAGCAAAATCAGACACACATTTGATTCGAGAGGCCGTTGAACTACACATATTTATTGTTCGTTTTCATATTTTGGTCACTGAACTAGGTTTTTTGGTGGAATACATTTTGAGCATACTTTTGGGCAGCAGAAAGTGCAACAAAAGCCATAGAAAAATATGCTGAAAAATGTATGAGAGCATGCATACTGGTTATATGAAAGCACCCTTGAACTCCAAACCACAGAGCCAGCACAGAAACATTTTTAGTGCATTTATTAATAGCGGCCGAGAGAGGAGAACGTCTGAAAAGGCGAAGGACGACGATTACCTTGACTATGAAAATATTCCTCACACATGAGCTGCTCTTGGACTGACCTCCCTTCCTTCCTCCCTCTTTCCGTTTCCGGTGCCTCACATTAACATTTCAGCTCACAAAACCGAAAGCTGCAGAAAAAATATACTTATAGTATAGTGATTCAGCGAGGGTTGCGCGATGCCTTTCCCTGCCCTGCGGAGATGGAGATATCCGGCGACTGCAATCCATCAAGCCGCCTCCGCAGGTGCTCGCCTCAGACTGGTTAACTGCCTGTCTCACCTGGGGACACCTTGACACAGACAAAGGTCAGCCAGCCAGCCAGCCAGTCAGCCAGTGTGTTGGGCGCACAAAAGGCCAAGTGGCAAGCCAAGTTACCCGCTTCCCCTCTCCCTTGAGTGAATTAAGCTAGAATGCAGATGCTATTCGCTATTTATTGTTCCTTTAATAGAACAGTTTTCAGGGGCGGATGTCTCATCACTGTCGTCTCAGAACCCTTGGATTTTCTCCGGGAAAGCCCTCATAGCGGTCGTTCCTGGTCAACCCCAGGGCTAGTCCGGGAAGAGGCAGTTGCAGCAGCATTAGCAGCAGCGATAAAAGCAGCAACATCAGCAACTGTTGCGACTTGAAGCCAAGTGTTAGCAGCGACATTTCGATTGAAACTGAGCCAGACAATCTGATACCAGTGCAAATTGCAAACAAGTTCGAAAAATACAGAGGGCATTGATAAGGAACAGAGACAAAAATGTGAGAGTTATTAATATTTTACAATATTGAAATTTAAATAGGAGCTGCAACTTAAAAACAAAGGAAATATATTAGGTGATTGCTTAGTTTTATTGTTCTGAACAATTATAAAATGTATCACTATACAAATTAGGCTTGCAATGAATTTTAATTGTGTAATCATTTTTAGTACCCAACATATTTTCATTTAAAACATTATAAATTCATATATATGCTTATAGTTCAATTTAATAGCCTAAGATAATGCATATCCCATTTCCCATGAATGCTTGAAATTGATACAATTTAGTTATCACAAACGCGATTATTTGCTGGAAAATTGCCATAAAAAAAAGCCACACACAAACAAAAAGGCAACTGAGATACAGCAGTAGCTACAAATTAAGTTATGATTTTTTCTCTGTGGGGGATTTTCCACATCGCACATTGAGATAAGCCTGGCAGCTGGGGGTCAGTGGGGTCAGTGGGGCCAGTGGGGGACGGGCAGTGGGCTGGAAGCTGGTAAAAAACTTATGAAAGAGTTTGCTCGATTGAAATGATTAATTAATTGCCGGGAATCGAGGCAAACTGAGCGAGACGAGAGGCGAGCATCATTTATCACGATGTGAACTTAATTTCAAGCACTTCGGCTCCGTCGAGGAAATACGTACAAAAAATAAAAGGGAAATTGTGTTATTTTAAGGGCGCAACATTATGATTTCCTCTCTATACACGCTGGTCGCCATGCTTTTATTTCTTGTTTTCCGTAGACTTATAGTAGTACCCAGTGGTTGGTGGGTAAAAGGGTATATCGGGAGCAGAAAATGATAAGAAAAAGGTTTTCCAAAATATTTGAAACACGCTATTAAATTACATTTCTTGTTCAAAATAAAACAAGAAGAGAATCTAACTTCGGAAAGCCGAAGTTTATATGCCCTTGCATTTTCCAATTGAATTGCAGGATTAAACAGGAAATCGATCATAAAAGATTCTATTTCTTTGAATCATTATTTAAATTTTTGTATTTGAAAATTTTTCCTACAACCCAAAGTTTTAAAAACCCATAACTAAGCCAAAAGAGCGTTAATTTTAATTCGGAAAGCTTCCCTATGCTAGTTTTTATTATGGTAATAAATCTGCATACTTAATTTAAAATTTAAAGAAAATAAAATTTTTCTCAATTTTTGACAATTTTAATGATGTAAAAAAATGTATAAAATTTTTCAAAAAATTTTAATTCTTCCAAACATGGCTAGATCAACTCGGCTGTCGATGCTGATCAAGAATATATATGATTTATAGGGTCGCAAATGAATTCTTCACACTTTACAAGCTTCTGACTAAAATTAAAAAACAAAATTCGTACTAAAATGTCCTATAAATGTTCCTTGCAAATACAATCACGTTGAAAAGATTTGGCCTTGCCACAGGTCATTCATTTCAGTTTCAAATACCAAGCAGTAGAAGCAACCGTGTCAGTCTGCTGTTCCATTCAGCTGGTCAGCTAGTGGACATACATGGCGTATACTTAATGTGAAAACCTGTATGTTAAGTATACGCCGTGTGTGTCTTAATAACAATGTTAAAGTTAAAGTTTAATTGATTTTAAATTTTCAGATCCCTGAAATATGATTTGTATTCTTATAACATATTTGGTTTTTATTTCGTTCGACTGAAGCTTATTCCCAGGACATGGTCCTAGTCGCTACACTCGACTCCATATATCTTGCCTTCTGTTTGCCATTCATCTCTGACTCCCCATTGACTCTCGTGCCGCCCTGTATTTTGCAGTTTACGTGTTAAGTGCTTGGCAAGCACGATTAAGGCGCTTTATCACCCGCAACAACGGCAGCAACACGAACGACAGACGCGGCGCCAGCATCAGCATCAGCAGCAGCAGCAACACCACCAACAGAATCAACAGCAACAGCTGCGACAGGAGCAACATCAACACCAGGAGCAGCTACATCAAAATCAGAATCAGCATCAGCAGCAGCGGCAGCAGGAACAACAGCAATCGCTTTAGACACACCCCAAACCATAATATATATAGAGACAGACAGAGGACATGCTGAAAGCGGTGACAACAGCCATGGCTGAGCCCATGCCAGGGAGCATTTTGGAAATAGAACTGCCGGAACTGCCAGCCATTCTGCTCAACGAGAGCCTCTTCATCGAGCTGAATGGCAATCTTAGCCAGCTGGAGGAGGACACGACAATCTCGGCCGGCAGCAATTTCAGCAGCTGGAATCGCAGCGAAATCGGCAATGGCAGCACCAGGCTATCCTTCGACCTGGACGAGGAGCAGCGGGCCGAAGTGGAGTTCTGGCTGCTGGTCAAAATGATCGCCATGGCCGTTGTCCTGGGCCTCATGATACTCGTCACCATTATAGGCAAGTACTTAATCAAAACCCGAATCCAAATTTAAATTACCAAGAAGCGTGGCGGCGGAGACGGAGGGTACGCTGGCCGGGGTATGCATTAAATTATTCTCAAATTTATGCCGCAGGGATAAGGCACCGAAAAGTTTCCATACTCAACTGTAAATGAAGTGAAATTTATGATGCAGAAGATTTTTATTGCGCCCTCTTGGTAGATTTTTTTCGGGTTTTTATTGATTTTTGGGCTTACAAAGATGATTTGCTGGCAAGCCTGCTTCATGGGGAATAGGGCCTGTCCTGGTGGTTCTTAGGGGTGGCTGATTGTTTTGCTTGGCTGTATGACGTACGGGAAGAAGTCCTTTGAGTTAAACGCCACCAAAAGCAGCAAGGAGCCGTGTGATGGTGAGGGCGACCAAAGCGACCAAAGTTTCAAAAAAAAAAATGTTTGCCGCGGCACGTAAAAAGCTATTAAAACCGCGGCAAGGCGTCAAATGCAAATTACGAGAAAAACACTATAAAAATGAGGTGTGAGTATGCACAGGGAGGAAATAAAAGTACTTGCTTAAGTCAGTCGACACTTACTGGCAAAAGTGATTATATCAGAAGTTTATGGGATATTTTTAGATGAAAAAATAAACAAGTACAATACAAAAGATGACAAATTTAGCTCTTTATTTCCAACATAAAGCACAAGCGAATATGAAAATGGGAAAGATAAATTGCACTTAACTAGCAATAATATTCTAAGACTCCCTTTAAGACTATTAAATACCAAAAGAAAAATCTACACCATATTTTGTATTATTTTTCCCCGTGTTAGCATACACACACACCCAAAGGAAAGCAGTTTGGTGCTCTTCGCGAGCACACGTCGTATGCGCAACATTTCCCAGGCAAAGACGTATGCAAATGCATTTTCTGGCACGGGCCAAGCGACGACAAAACGTTTTGACAACCTGCAGACAAGCTCGACTGTCTCAGC
The DNA here is from genome assembly GCA_035046265.1 of Drosophila bunnanda. Lineage (NCBI taxonomy): Eukaryota > Metazoa > Arthropoda > Insecta > Diptera > Drosophilidae > Drosophila > Drosophila bunnanda. The sequence goes on from JAWNOB010000029.1 coordinate 755,108, forward strand.
CACATACCTGGGCGTCGTCCTGGCTGCCAAGGAAAATGGTGCCTGCGCTTGTTGTGGGGAAATGTGGGGAAATGGTCGGGGAAATGAGTGAGATGGGGCCGATGGAGGTGAGAGATGTGGTGGCACTGCGGCAATTACAATTTGCCAAGTTGCATGCGCTTAATCAAAGCAAGCAATGACAATGATGATGGCGAAGATGATGGAGCAGCCAGCTCTCATTTGCATCCCACAGGGAAAGAGAGTAGAGCCAAAGAGATCGGAAAATGAAGGGGGGAAAATGGGAAAGAGATTGGAGCACGTTGCATGCTGCTGCTGCACGATTGCCTGCAATTAGGCAGGAAAATGGAAACTCCTTTGACACGAATCCTTTGCCACTGATTGATTTTGCGCAACTCCATCGAGTTGATGTCAAGTGCTTCCTTGGCTTCAGCCCCAATACCCATAGTTAATGACTGTGGGCACTCAAAGTCAGCCCAAAGTCTCCCTCTCTACTTATTCATCGTTATTGAAACGAAACGGAAGTCTTAGCCGCCTCACTTAATATATCAATTTATCAATTTATCGCAATTACTGGATGCTTCGTTTTCTTCACAGGCAACGTCTTCGTAATTGCCGCCATTATACTCGAGAGGAACTTGCAGAATGTGGCCAATTATTTGGTTGCATCTCTGGCAGTGGCTGATTTATTTGTTGCCTGTCTTGTGATGCCACTGGGAGCGGTCTACGAGGTAAGTCTAACAAGTTATACACTAAAAATATATACAAAAGGGTTAAAGAAACCAGAGGGTTTTTTAACCTTGTATTTTTGTATATCCACTCATTCTTATATTGTATATATTATTTATACTTTAATGCAATCATAGCCTTAATGCACATCACCTTTTGGTTAGAGTATTCAACCATTGTCATTGCCATTGCTCTATTAACTCGATTACCCTAATGGAAACTTGAGCAGGAATGCCAGTAAATGAAATTAGGCGCCAAAGAGTTGACACTGCGCCAGTGCCAGAGGCAGAGCCCGAGCACGAGCCGGAGAGACAGCCTCGTTTGCTGTGCCGGCTAATTGTTTCAATTGCATCATCGCTGGCAAACAATGTGTTGCAAAATTTTAGTGCTTTCTCCGCTTTCTCCACTCACTTTACTGTACTGTCATCCTTCTCTGCTCTGCTCTCCCTAAGATAAGTAATGGATGGATATTGGGACCGGAACTGTGCGACATCTGGACATCTTGCGACGTCCTTTGCTGCACAGCATCCATACTGCATCTGGTGGCCATTGCGGCGGACAGGTGAGTGAGGGGACTCCTGAGTTAACGGACAGATGACAGTTGAAATGGGGTTGTCCTTCCGCTGCAGATATTGGACAGTGACCAACATTGACTACAACAATCTGCGGACACCACGTCGCGTTTTTCTCATGATATTCTGCGTTTGGTTCGCCGCTTTGATTGTCTCCCTGGCACCGCAATTTGGCTGGAAGGATCCGGATTACATGAAGCGCATCGAGGAGCAGCACTGCATGGTGTCGCAGGATGTGGCCTATCAGGTACGGGAAGGCATTACACATATCCTTTCAGAGTAGACTTCCCATACTACTCACTACTCAATTATCACACTTCTTCCCTTTTTCCCTTACAGATTTTTGCCACCTGTTGCACTTTCTATGTGCCTCTGCTGGTGATTTTGTTTCTGTACTGGAAAATCTACATAATTGCCAGGAAGCGCATCCAGCGACGCGCCCAGAAGTCCTTCAATGTGACACTTACCGAGACGGACGTAAGTTTTATAAATAAGCCAACCCCTCATAAAATTCAAGTGTCCTCTTAACTGGTCCCTCCTCTCCCGAAAAAATAATAATAAAGAGAAATAGAGAAGAGTCGCAAAATTACTCATACGCCCCATCGTACAAATAATGAAATTCCACAAGTATGCTGGCCATTTCTATTGGGGGGCCGACGAAGTGGATGTTGAGGCTGCTGGAGAGAAGTGTATTTGCCTGCCTGCCATAATGAGTATGTCATTAACAGAAACAATAATGCCAAGTGGGTCTGAGGGGGCGGGGCTGTGGGAATATAGGGGTATGTGCTACTCTGGGACGTCCTCAGCTGCTCATTAGCATGCCCAAGTGAACACTCGAAGCGAGCCTCTGCGGCGAAGCCAAACAAATGCCAGCAGAGATTTATGATCGCCCCAATGTGTGGCCTCAGTGTCAGGGGCAGAATGCTATATATGTTACACTTGAACTAATTTAATATCAAAGGAAATTAGAGCTTAAGAGAAGAGATTGGGTTTTAGGGATCTCTATAAATCAGGATTCATAACTAATCATAATTAAACCTAGATAATAAACGGTTAAGCTTCAGTATAAATTAAAGTAAAAAAATTAGGGCCATTTAAATTAGTCTTGCAATAAAGCAAACAAGACATAATTTAAGGCAAATAATAAATATGTAACTTCAAGTCCCCGTAGTAACTTATATCCTAAATGTATCCACTATTTCCCTTTCTGTACCCAAATCAATTATACCCATACTGAAATTCTAGAAGTACCCGCTTTCCCATTTGATTTGTTTTCTTTGCGTTGACAAGACGCAAGCCAAATGTGGTGCTTCCCCCGAAACAGATTTTCATCGAGTGCATAAACAAGCATTTTTCCCATAAACAAGTCAAGTCCCAGCTTTTCGCACATACTTCCCTTCTTCTCTACATTTTTCCCCCTATTCCACAGTGCGATTCCACGGTGCGGGAGATGAAGAAGGAGCGTGGCAAGCGGCGGGCGGACAGAAAGCGTTTGGAGGCCGGCGATCGTACTCCGAACGAGGGCGAATCCGAATCCCAGCTGCAGCGGCGACCTCGGAAAAGGATGCGCATCTGCTTTGGACGCAACACCAATACTGCGGCCATCTGTGCGGGATCGGAGGGTGCGGTGGCCAGATCGGTGGCCGCCATAGCCGTGGACTTTGCCAGCTTGGCCATCACCCGCGAGGAGACCGAGTTCAGCACCAGCAACTACGACAACAAGAGCCACGCGGGCACCGAACTCACCACCGTTTCCAGTGATGCCGACGATGTAAGTTTGATGTAAATTCAGCTGAAGACTTTACACTCGCAAAAATCTCTTAAAAAATGTTCTCTGTCTAAGAACTTCACATTTTGAATTTGAAACTATAAAATATTTTTCGCAAGTTTTCACTTTGAATTTGTTGTGCATTTTTAAAGTTGTTTAAAGGGTCAGCAGCTTTCCCATAGACATTTCTTCGCACCCTCTGCCCCCTTCGTTTTGTGAGAGATTAACCCCATTGACCCCATGTCCCACTCCTTTTAACCCCTTAGTACCGGACCAGCAACGCAAATGAAATCATTACGCTGTCACAGCAGGTGGCCCATGCCACGCAGCACCATCTGATAGCCTCCCATCTGAATGCCATAACGCCACTGGCCCAGTCCATAGCCATGGGCGGTGCCGGCTGCCTGACAACGACTGCGACCACGCCGGAAGGAGGAGGCTCCGAGGAGGCCGGAGCCGAGGGCAGCAGCCCCGTCAAGAATGCTGGAGTAGGCATTGGCGGTGTACTGGCCAGCATCGCCAATCCGCACCAGAAGCTGGCCAAGCGGCGACAATTGCTGGAGGCGAAGCGGGAGAGGAAGGCGGCCCAGACACTGGCCATCATCACCGGCGCCTTCGTCATCTGCTGGCTGCCCTTCTTCGTGATGGCGCTGACAATGAGCCTGTGCAAGGAGTGCGAGATCCACACGGCGGTGGCCTCGCTCTTCCTCTGGTTGGGCTACTTCAACTCCACCCTCAATCCGGTATGTAGACCAGGCGGGACATTTAATTTGTTCTTCATTGTCAGTGGTCGATATTAAAGGTGGCATTTTAAGAGATTTTAAATCTCTGGGGATTTTAAAATCATTATTGCATTTTCCTAGCCCTGATTAAGTTTTAGGAAAATTTAAAACATATTTTTCCCACATTTCCTTAGACTAAACTTGGGGAAATTTCATATGGAACTTTGTTTAATACATCTTTTAAATTTAATATCACCGTCAGGTCATCTACACCATCTTCAATCCAGAGTTCCGTCGGGCCTTCAAGAGGATTCTCTTCGGCCGGAAGCATGCGGCTCGCGCCCGCAGTGCAAAGATTTGATTTCAACTAAAGGATAACGAGGACCAGTATCTGTAACTAAGGTCAACGGCGGCACAAGCAGGCAATATGCTACGGAATTGGCATCGTATTTTGTGTAACTAGAAAGTAGAGGCGACGTTTTTAGCAGTGACAATCCTAACTAGCCTGTAACTAATTAACTAACTCAAAGAAGTCCTCAACCACACACACGTGCCCCCACAGAAAAAAAGACAACAAGTTCGGTTAGCTGAAAGCCGAAGAAAAAATCAAATATTGTAACCGGAAACCGAAAGCGAAACCGAAACTGAAACCAATCGAGCGAAGTATTTTAAACACTTCGAAGAGGAGGGAAACTAGCTGATACTCATTAGGCTAAGTTATGCGTATGTGTAATTTATATATATTTAAAGGAAAACAGAAATATTTCTAAAGTCTTCCCTGTGTCTTAAAGAAATCCAAGAGAGTAGTAGTGCGATTAGAAGCCCTAGAGTCCTAAGTAGGTGTGGAACATTGGTGATGGCAGATCGAACAGATATATATATAGGCTGGGTCCAAAGAACTTCTTACGCTTTCATGCATTCTGTGTTAGTTGAACATGTGTTTTAGTTGTAGTCTTAGGCATGGCAGCTATGCTCAATTATTTTGATTGGATGTTAAGTCAATATCAAGTTGTAACGAATTTACACCCGGAAATATGTACAGAGCCCGCAAAAGTTAAGTAGAACTCCCCCGCAGTAGGTTAAGGTCCCACAGTGTCACGACTAATTAGGCACAACTCTTTCTGGCAAAATTAGCATTAAATTCGGAACACAAAGCGTTCAACTTTTGTAGCCAACACACACAGACCCCCACAGACGGGAAGCCACAACAAAAAGTTTAAGCCATGATATATGATATATAGTATGCGCAGCTATATGCCACAGATATGCATTCGTGCCTAGCGATATATGGTACTTATATTTATGGTTCAATTTTTGGAAAAGTTTTCTTGTAAATAAATGGACTTGCTGTTAAAACCGAAACCAAAACCGACAAAACTACCCGAAGAACAAGAGCAACTATCTGGGCGAAATGGCAATTAAGTCCATGCTGCAGTTGAAACCCAATACGCTTCATCCAAATGTACATATATAAATATATATATATATATGTATTTATAAACACAACATGCACACGTACATCCGTGTGTGTGTGTGTGTGCCTACGACTATTTTGTGTGTGTTTTGGGTGTGTGTTTATGCAACAACTTCTCGATGTGTACTTGATGTCAAAGTTATTAAAATTGTGTTTTATCAAAAGCGTATGCATTCGATATTTTATTCATGGATCGGAGGGAGCTGCATTTACCGGTTAGTGGTTTTTCTGGGTATTTCAGGGGATATTTCGGGGGGATATTTTAAGGGGTGTTTCGGCGGGCTGGTGTCTGCTCGAAATTGACAAACTTTTCAGGCCACTGACGACCGCACGCACGTTTGTATTGTATGTATGTAAGCTGCTAAGCCAAAAGTCAGCGCATTGAAATGTCAAAGTTCAAGTGCACTCGCACACCCTCGCACCCGCATCCCCGCACTCCCGCACACCCAAACACCCAAGGTAAACTGGGCGGGGCTCGGTGAGATGGATTACGCATTGGCATTATCAACGCCGGAACAGGCAGAAAGCCCCGACAAATGGCACAGAATGAACTGCCTGAACAACAACAGGCAACCCAGAAAAATCGATACATCAGGCAGGACGACGACGAGGGGGAGAGTTGCTGGAGTATTCGTGTAATACAATTCGGTACTTCAGCCCCACACCCTTTCCCACACATTTCCCTAGGTGTCTCTGCCACCAAGTGTAAAGCTTATTAAGAGTATCTCCCTGCAGATGGAAAGCCGAATGCTAAGTGCCGGGCGTTGTAGTGAAGAGTCACCAGTACATGAAATAATACAAATTACAGTAATTCTTAAAGTTTTAATATCATTTAATACTTTATTAATTTTGAATACGTTTGCACGGTGTTAAACTTTTATTCAGAAGCTTCTGAATACGTCATTTCCGATCCTATAAAATCCTACTTTTAATCACCATCAACAATAGAGTCGATCTAACCATCTCCGGCGGAAAAAAATTGTAATATTAAAATGTCGATTCAAAGAAAGCGAATATTTTAATTTTAGACTTCATTATGATCGTATTCCGATTCGATTCAATAATTCAGTCATAATCTAAATTGGTATATAAACTTCAGCTTCCTGAAGTTCATTATTCTTGTTAAATTTTAACTGGAAATACTTGTCTTTATAAATTTGTCACCTTTTCTCCGTTAAAACACACGCGGCGTATACTTAATTTAAGAGTTTTCACGTTACGTATACGCCATGTATGCAGATTTCTAAAACTTATAAAAAATAACACAGGAAATGTTTCCGATTTAAAACTAACGCTTTTTTGGCTTAGTTCTGAAATTTTAAAACATATGAGAACTTAAAAAATTTGTAACAACTGTCATAGAAAAATAACGATTTAATGTATATTTGAATCATGGTTCTTATTGATTTCAGATATGCAAGGGGATATGAACCACGGCTTTCCAATAAACTAAATAAAACCTACAACAATAGCAAAAATCATATAATTTCTTAATTTAAATTTTAAGCAAATTACCCTTATAAAGAACCGTTCCAACTAGTATCATAATTATCATAGGCACTGTGAATCGTTGCTTTAACTGACATACGCCAAAAAAAATATTTACCAACACTTTTAATTTCCTGTTGGCCCCAAAGGAAATGCCCCTGCGGGTGATAAAAAGGAGAAAAGAATTACAACATCTGTGAGAGAGAGAGTCAGGAGGAGAAAATTCTGGCTGACAGCAAAGTTTTGGATAATGACAAATTAAATGGCACAAAAGTTGAGCAGTCAGGGCCATGCAAATAATAATAATAAAGCCACTCGAGGAGAACTTTTCAATATTCCTCGTCGTCATCGTGGGTCCCAAATGTGACACATCATCGATATATATCTCCGATATGCCATACACACATATACACACACGTGAGGAGGTGCGTGCCGGGTGGGTGCCTGCCTGGGCCTTTATTAGCCTAGTAGCATTATTAATTTCCTCTCTCTGGCACACACCAATGGCAATAGCTGCAGGATAATGCCAATAAAATTCGTTTTATTAAAAAATTCTTTTGCCGACAAAAATTCCATAAATCGAATAAATATCGAGAGGCACTCCGGCGCAATCGTTTTGGGGGATGGCTTTTAGGGGTCTGGGTGGGCCAGTTAATATGGCACATGAGTGCGGCGGCAGGACCTGGAAAACCCTGCTCTGTTTGCTTGGGCATCAATTTTTGAAGGCTCCTTGAGCCGGAGGAGACCGAACTTCGGGGCAGGCCGGCAATTCAAAAGGTATTAAAAGTATTAAACCAGAAATGAGTGCGGGCCGAGTATCTATCGGGGCCGGGCCCAGTGTGTGTGCGGATTGTGGGTGTGTTGTGTGCGGGTAACTTTTAATTGAATTGCATTGAGAGTGTGCAAATTGCTTTAAATGATTAAGAGCTTATGGCCGTAGCTTCTCCCAAATCCAAGCCAGCACACGCTTATGCATTGTTGTGAAATGGGAAACTTTGGGTTAATTAATATGGATGGCTTAGGAATTAAAGTGCACAACGCCATAATATATTCTTACAATTTAAAATTATCTTTAAAAAAGTTCAGTTCTGTACTTTCCCCGAAATAAATTCCTTAGCACTAGCTTAAAAAAAAATTCTTTCCACCCCCCTTTTTTTATGTGATCTTACCAACAAGCGTTTCCTGGCCAAAGCAGATGCCATCGCGATGATTATAAACCTGTACGCTATTCATTATGCCACTGCAGGTGACAGACAGCTCGTAAAAGAGCGTTAACATCGTGAAACGTGGTAAAAATAAGCAGGTGAGTGCGAATATTTACAGCTCCCGCTCCCGGTCCGGGTCCTGGTCCTGGACCTGGTCCTGGTACCACAAACACAAACTCATTGCGAAGTTGTTGACACTGCTCTCGTGGCAGGAGCGGGAATGGAGAGAGCACCCATTCAATGGACTTGCCAGGAATACAAAAGATGAGTGTCGTCCAACCGTCCACCCAACGCATCCCCATGGAAAACTTGGACTTTGTAAAGACTTTTTGCAAATTGCGGCCAAGTGCACTTTTCGTTGCCTTCGAATCTGATGCCGCATTGTGGTGCCTGGCCTGGCCTGTCCTGTCCTGTCCTCTCCTGCCATGGCTTGGCCGGGTCTGCTCCAACTATGGACTGTTGACAGGAGTGGAAAAAGGAGAAGAAGGATCTGGAGCAGGAGCACGAGAAGACAGGTTTGCTGCTGCCGGTCGGCACTAATTACGAAATAATTGAAATCATTAAGCAAAATGTATACAGGCAAGTTAAAAGTCTAGTTCAGAACGGGTAAGTTGCTGTCTAAGGTTTCAGTTAATGAAAGCATCAGGCAGCCGCTCAATATTTCAGCGAAATATACTCTCAATGCCAGCAGAAATATAAGAACTTAGCGGAGAAACAGCGCACTCTTGTCATAAACATACGGTTGAGCTTCGGTAGCAGAAACCGTCCAAAACTGGAATTTCTTAGGAACAAATACAAAAAACTGAAACTTTAATTATGAAGATACTAATCTCTCCTTTGGGGACAAATTTTATACTTGTACTTAATATTTAAAACTTAAATTAAACACCTAATCTGTATCTAAACTTTTTATAGACCTCCCCCTGTAGCTGAGGTCGCTGCAAAGTTAGCTGCAAGTCCGCTATCGTGTCGGTGCAGCTTATTCTTTTGGCCAGCAGCTTTTTGGGCGCTGACAACTGGCGCAAAATGCCAAAAAGGACACGTACGTAATGAACACAAACACGTACGAGAGGAGCAGCGACAACGCTCGCCAGATAGGGAACCTGGCTTAAAGTTTCAGCTGTGGCAAAGTTGCATCTGAGGAGCATCCGAGGAGCAGCCCTTGGCCAGGCACGAACGGCGGAAGACAAAGAAAAAATATAAAAAACGAGAACTGAAACTTGGCTGGCTAAAAGTTTTTACTGCTACCCGAAGGGCGTCCAGGCATTGGGATCTTGGCTTGGTTTAGGGTCTGCAAGTGGGCCTGCGCTGGCTTAGATTGGGGCGGAGGGTCTCTTCTGGTCCTGTTTGGCCTGGTCGAGGCGAAGGATGTGCAGCCAGCGTGACGCTCAACGCACAGCGGAAGTTGCTGTCGACTGTTGCATTTTTTGGAAAGGAGATGGAAGCGAGCATATGGGAGATGGAAGCTAAGAGATTGAAGATGGGAGCAGGAAGCTGGTTATGGCCCACTGGGTGCTGTCAGATGCACGGCAATATTATTAAGTCACATAAGAGATTATTTCCATTATTTTAAGCTAAGATCCATTGGTTCAGATCCAGTATTTCACGTGTACATATTGCAATTGTTATTGTTCATGTCTTAACACCCTCACTTAGTTATTGTCTTTTTTAATTCCCTTTAATCATATAAATTGAACACTAAATAAAGTTATATATTCAATACTATTCTCTCTGTGTACGTTTGTTACAAAACTCTACGCGTTTAGTTGCTGTTGGTGGCATTGTTAGCCGTCCGTCCCCATCTTGTTGCAAGTTACAAGTGCCGTTTGCTTAATTTTTATGCACTTGCCATCGCTGTTGCTGAGTGTGCGAGTGTGTGGGTGCTTGAGTGTGTGAGTATGAATCTCCGGCCTGATGGGTGTGTGTGTTTGTGTAGCGCAGTTATTGCTCTTGTTGGTTTTCTGCATATTTACTTGGCGAAGAGGGAAAACCCTTGGCTAGGAGGCGCTCCTTGGCCGCCAAGTTGCGAAGGATAAACTTTTCACGGCCTTGGCTAAGTTCAGACACTGACATTGTGACTTCCGTGCCAGCCAACCCGCTTTCCAGCCACGATAAATGAACCCGAAATTGAAATTTAATGTAGCATCATCAAGAGCAACCGGCAACCGATTTACATGCGAGTATATAAGCAGACAGCCGATAGGACTTTTTGCAGTTTACCCAGCAGCTTGATGCAATCTGATTTTCGTATTAACAGAGGTACTTTCTTGTTAAGCAATAATCTCATTAAAATTTCTATAAGCTAAATTATGGGGAAAGTTGTTAAATTATGCTGTAATTGTTGAGATTTACCTGCCTGAATGATGATCCCAATGCACACTATATACACATTTTAGAGTTCGAACTGCCTCCTTGCTATATATATTTTGGCTGTGTTTTCCTTATACCTTATAAAACCTATCCAAAATCTGTATCCCCAGTCTATAGATCACAGCTTGGCGACTCTCCAAAATCTGGTAATTTACCATTATGGCCAAACCCCTTGGCAATCCCAGCATGATCTCATGGTAAGTGGTTGTGTGACGAGTCCTTATCGGATGGCACATTGTTGCGGGTCCCGCTGGTACTAGGTCCTCGTTTCTCAGTCCTCAAGCCTAGCTCCTGGTACCTCCTTCCTGAGCCTGAGCCGTGGCGTGTCCTTGCCATCAAACATCCATCCTACCACGCCTTTTTCGCACCTTTCTGGCTTCGCGTTGGGCCGCTTGCGTGTTTGTTACAGTTTCGTTTGGGATTCGCCTTTCTACCTTTAAATGTCTACACGCAGCCGAGGTCTCTTTTCGCTTTGGTTTAATTTCTTTTGTCGTTATTGTTGCTGTTCTCTGTTGCCAATAGCTGGCTGACTGTTTACGTTAGAAAGGGAAAATGCCGCAAAAAAGTGGAAAGGAAAAACACGCCGCTCTTATACTTGCGCTCTTATACCACCGCCTCTCGCATCACGTATACGCAGCGTGTTCTGCAGAGTTTGGTCAATCTTATCAGCAAGGTGAAAAGGAGGTGAGAGGGAGGGTGCGGCTGGACAAGCTTGGAAAATCAGAGATGCCGAGATATATGAGTCCATTCTGTACCCAACAGGGTCGGCCAAAGTTGGATACTCGGGAAATATCCGGTTGAACTTAGTTTGAATATATTGCCCCAGCAAAGGCAGCATCTCTGGTACCCAAGAATAACCTCATTTTCATTTCATTTTTCCACTATTCTGATAATGTGATAAGGCTCCCAAAAATATTTTAACTACTAAACTGAGTTCAAAAACTTAACAATAATTATTCTAATTTCCTTTTAAGATCAAATCAAAACATGCCTATCCATGAATTCCTAAATATAGAATTTATATCGCAGCTTTCGATAATTCTACACCATTTCTTCCATATTATGGTTTCCCCTGCGATATGCTCCATTTTGACATCCGGCAGCCGTCCGACATTAATTAGCGGTTATCATATTTCTGGCCCACTGCAGACGCCAGTTAACTGGCTCACGGCAATGCAGCCGGCACTCGTTTATGGGAATTTATGGCGTGCCACTGCTGGCCGCCTTCCCGCCTTCACCTGCACTTGTTCCCGCTGACTTCTGCCCTCTGGGCACGGGTCAATCGAAATGAAAGGCAAACCGGCACGCCAACTCCGAGCTCCACTGGCATTTCCGGCCAGGTCATGTCCGAAAAGCAGGACCCAACCCTGGTTCTCTCTCTCTCTGGGCGTTGCGTGCCATTTAGCCGCAGGCTGTCATTTTATTGTTAGCCAAATACAAATCAAAGTGTGCTAATAACAGTCAACAGCGGCGGATCCCACCAAGTGGGCGTGGCACAATTGGACAGGGCATGCAAGGCGAAAGTTGACACCTACCGCCCACTCGAAAAGCGAAGGGGTTTCCTCGACTCGAGCTGGAGAAGGCTAATTCCCTCTGATTGCAGTGCAAAAGTGTGAAATTAAAATTCAGAGCGTGCTAAAAACCTACTCGGGCCACAATAGTTCTCTGTGAATGGCGTGGTGGTACTGGGAAAAAACTGCCAGCATTTCGTATTAAATAAATATGACAAATGAACGATGAATATTAAAATATAATAATGTGTAATGAGAATAGCCAGAAATAATATTACGTACTGTAAACTAATTTCTTCCCATTTACGGAACACAGATACAATTCGTAACTTATTGCCATTATTTTCTTTCCCTGTAGCTGAGTTTATAGCCGCCTGCCTGGCCCTAGTGTTTTGTCTATTTTCGGGGATTTTGTTAATTTTCGGCACGTCCCTGGGCTGCCTCGCTGCATTTATCTCTTCATTCAGAGAGTGCTGGCCATGTTAATGAAGTGACTAATGGCCGGCTCTAGCAGCAGTAAACAGATTTTTCAGCAGCAAAATAACAAGTATGAGAACGAACAGCTTTAAGTGTTGACCACACTGGAAGGACCCAGCCCCAGAGCCCTTGTGCAATTACACATGCTGGTAAAGCGCAGAAGGGCAACCAAATCCTGGCGCACAGAAAAAGCTGGACTCGAGTTACAAAGGAATCCGCATGTTGCAGCTGTCGAGTGGCCCCCCGGCCAATATATCAAATGTCAGTTGGGCTTTGGCAGCAGCGTTCGAAATGTCCAAAGTGTGTCCAGAGCGCTCCGCTCCGTCGTAGAGCATAAATATCCCTCATCCCCAGCCCATCCCGGCAGGACCAAGCCTCGATAGAGCCTCGTGTGATTGTGATGAATGCCAAGAGCAGGTATCAAGGTATCATGTGTGCTGGGGCCCCAAAACAAATAGAGGCAAAATCCCAAATTAATTTGCAGTGACCGAGCGGCCGAGCAAGGCACATTTCTTGCACAATCAGCAGCCGTAACAAATGGCGGTGCATATATCAGAGCCACACCGCAGGACTAAAGTACTAAAGGACTAAAGGACTCAAGGGCCGAGGGACTAGTTATTGTATATCGAGTGCATGAGATATCTTATGGGAAATAAGGTTGAAATATCAAGTTGAAAAGGGGAAATTAAAAATAAAACCATACTTGTCGCTAAATACAGTTTGATATCGACATTATACCTTGCCATTATCAATAATATTGTTAGTTTATACCACACCTATTAATATTAGTTTGAAACCTTAAGTACACCATAAATTTTTTATAATCATACTAAATATCAAGTGATATGTAAAATATCGGTATAACTTTTGCCATCTCTGAACACAACACGGCCATTAACGAAGCCTCGTAGTAGCTTATAAAATGACCTCATTATGCAGGTAAACGAAGCCCGGCCAGCGATCCTTTTGATGTTTTTATGCCAAAGCATTTAATATCAATTTTCAGCTCTCGGACATGCAACAGGACCGAAACATGAACCGGAACTGACCCGCCGCGCTGACCTCACGTCCGACTGCGGGGAGTATGGCCACGGCGTCGAATACAATCTGAATTGCCTTTCGTGTGTCTAATCGCTAAATGGCCAAAACAAAAAAGTAAGCGAAACACAGCGGGCAGGCAGAAATAGCCCCGGCCAGAAATAATGTCTGCTCCAATTGTTGCACGCCAGCATGCAAGTAAGTCTATATATATATACATAACCAACTGGCCACGCCCTCAAATTGCATGCTCTCACGATAATAGCTTACTTTGCATACAAATTGTTGGCAGCGCCTGCGGAAAAAACCCAGTCTCGTGTCAAAGTTGGCAATAAATTTGTAATACTTGCCAAAAGGCGAGCAAGCTGGGCGGTCTCAGTTCCACCCAACCAAAAAAAAAGGGTTAACAAAGCCGCAGCACCTTGGAGAATTTATATTGTGAGAGACCATAAATTATGTCGGCCGCACAGAATAAGATTCCTCCTCCTGGCCATAGCCAAAATATTGACAAGAGCTTGAACTACTCCAACAAATTTTAATTGCCACAGGCGATTCCTTAACAGCAAAACCTCTAGGATTTACTCGGAACACAGCAAGAAAAATGTGAACAATTATTTAATAATCATAAGGAAGGAGATGCCGAAATTGATCTCTCATATCATTTAAAATACATAATAGTACTCCTATGTCAGAGGAAATATGGTTCCTAGCTAAGAATACTTTTTGACAGCTTTGCGGGAAATTTTAAATAATAAATTAATAATACTCTGGGAATGGCTGACTATTTCTTGCAATGCACAGTTAAAGAGCTCTTTAACCACAGAGCCATCGAATTCAGTCAAGGAAACGGAGCCAGAAGGCAGGCCGGCACAATGGGGAATTTCAATTTAACACCACAAAGGACGCCCTATGATAAATTGCCCGATACAAAGAGTTATGAACACGAGGTGACCCCAATAGGCATTTAAATATAAATCAAACGCTCGCAATGAACCCAAAGGGGAGGGAGCCCCCTTGGAAACGACCATTGCCAAGGTCAACCCCAAGCTGCTATCCTGTTGCCTCGTCTGACTGTTTTTATTAACATAAAACAGCCGTATAGTATGTAGTTCTAGATGCCCAGGGCTTTGATGAATCTGAGCAGAGACCCCAAAATACAAATAAAATCAATGCGATGCCTTGGCGGGCTTTGTTTTTGTGCAACAGCCGAAGGAATGGGAGTGGCAATAGGACTAGGACCAGGACTCGGGGCTGGATGTGATAAATGGTTTTCACGTGGCGCATGATAAATGTTAATTCGTCAACAAAAGCCAAGCAGCTGCTGATTCCCTTCCAGCCGCGACATTGACCTTTGGCCCGGGGCTGCTCTCCTCAGGTTGGGTAAACGAAAACACATATGGCCTACATCCGTCCATTCACATGCCCTCCTTGGGCCATGGATACAAACAGAACTCTGGAGCTCTGACCTCTTCCTATCTGCGGCCGAACACAATCAATGTAATTACTTAATGCAGGTCCTGAAAACATTGCCTTTTGATTGCGAATCTGCAATTTAATTTGAAAGCCAAGAAGGAAACCGGGAACAGACCAATGAAGATGGCACAAGGCATCATATAATATATAAAATTCTGTTCCTTGCTGAGAGATATTCCTCCTAATTTAAAAACCTTAAATAAATATCTCTAATATATTCTTGTAAAGTTCCCCTGCTAAATGAAATATTTCCATGCATCCCAAGCATATGCTTCTCAAAAATCCAGATCCAACCCCAATAATAATCGAAGCACTTTCTTAGGACTTAACTCCTTGACACCACCTACGTCACACCGAGCCATTGAATGTCAAAATCCATTTAGTGCTCGAGACTCGTAAGCAGCTTTTAGTTTGAAGTTTAATTTTCCCTTACCTTGATTTAAGCAAACTAAAAAGCACTCGACAATGCCCCTACCTACCCTATCAGCCTGCTCCAGCTTATCCAACTCCCTCTCGGCCCTGAAAAGTTGAATTCTGGATTTTGTTGGGTGTGGAGCATGGAGTGTATGTGTGGCAGAATGTCCTTTTATCTGTTGCAGTGCTATTTACACAGGTTTCACTGAGCACTGGCTCTACTACTAGTACTACTACTTCCACCTACCTTGACTCCTTTTGTTCGGCAGTTGCCAGCTGTTGGTAGTTAAGACTCACTTTGGGAGGGCTTCATTGGACAGAAGGTGTTGGTGGGATCTGATTAGTAGTCCTTTAGTGGCCCAAATACAGTTTTCTATTCACATGAGGAAGCTGAGTTTTGAATTGAATCGAACTGGAATACAAAAGAAAAATTTGACGTCATAGTTGTTAGTTTAAGCTTAAGTAAAATTGTATTATTATATAAAAAATTGAACATTTTATGAATTTTCGACAATTTTACTAATATTACCCCTTACTAAGCTTTGAAAAATTCAGTTTAACATTATGCCGAATTTGTTTCTCAAATATTCTAAGATTGATTAGGATTTGGATTGCGAATAGATTAATATATGACTTTTGGCAATCATTGGCCTTTTTGCCAATATTTTCGTATACCTACAAGCAAACCTCAAATATATATATATACCTCAAAGTTTTCCAAATATCAAAACAAAGTAATGTAGCAAAAGTTGGCGGTGAAGTCGTAGTTAGTTTTGAAACTATTGCCAGTGTAAAGAATCAATTTTCATTAATAATTTATAAATAAGTTAGGCTTCAATTGCTGTCACTTTAAATTAAAATTATGCAATAGGGTCAAAGGCAATAAGGCAATTAATTGGAAAATAAATAGCTAGCAAAACTAATTCTAGACCCAGGCCTGATCCCTCCTATAATATCTAAATACATTATAATATTGTCATGGTTTAGACTTACCGCAGTAGAGGACACGTCATTCCTTGATTCAATCCAGTGTAGAGTTGCATTTTTGCTGACTTTAATAAGCATCATCGCAATGATCGAAGAGTAATCACTGTCACTATCACTATCACTATACATGTTAGTAGCGGGGCGGCTACGGAGGAACTGAAGTCAGTGCGATGGCAGTTCGTCTATTTATAGTCTACGAGTAAAGAGAACATAAAAGGGAGAGTAGAGAAATATAGGGAGAGTAATAGATTGAGTGAAAGAGATATGTAGAGATACCCTAATGGAGTTAAACATGCATTTAACGATCGTTCCTAAGGCAGCTATGTGATATAGTCGTTCGATCCGACCTGTTCAAACTTATATGCTAGTTGCTATACAGTAGCATATCATTCGAATAGTTTTAAAACTAAGACACTAGTTTTTGTAGAAACGGACAGGTGGACGGACAAACGAACATAGCTGGTGGCTTACTTACCTACCAAAGTAGAGGACACGTCATTCCATAATTCAATCCAGTGTAGAGTTGCATTTTTGCAGACTTTAATTAGCATCATCGCAATGAGCTTCTTCCTGGTTATCCAGATGTATTACGTGGGCCACGTGTTATGTTTATGTTCGAAGAGCACTCACTATCACTTCCACTATCACTACAGTTGTGGACCGCGGGGATCTCACGGAGGGACTGAAGTCAGTGCGAAGCCAGTGCGTCTATTAATAGTCTCCGAGTACAGAGAACAGAGAATGGATGAGTGGGAGCGCAAGAGAGAAAGAGATATCTGCAGAGCAGGTCAGAGAGAGAGAAACGGAGAGTAATAGATAAAGAGAAGGTGAGCTGCAGCGTACACTGCAAGAGTTAATCATACATTTAACGATCGTTCCTACGGCAGCTATATGATATAGTCGTTCGATCCGGCTTATATAATATGAGAGTATATGGAAGACAAAAGTCTAACATACTAGACAGACGGACAGATGGACATGGCTAGATCGGCTGTCGATGCTGATCAAGAATATATATACATTATATAGTCACTGCTTTGCTAACTTCTGACTAAAGTTATAATTCTCTTTAAGGGTATATAAATATTTTCCATTGATTTATAATTAATATATATTTTAGAGAATACAGATTTGATTTTTTTAATGTTTAAAATTATTAAAACTTCCTTTGAAAAGTCATCAAAGTCTATCAATATTTATAAAACCCGTATATATATAACAAAAGTGTTTTTTGTTGAATCTCTCTAAATTCCTTTTTTCAAGCTTTATTATTGAACCTTTTTAAAACCTAAACCCATCTAAGCATATGTTAAATTCCACTTACTTGCACAGATAATCTGCATTTATTGGAAAATCACTGCGAAAAATGGCCACAGCTGTGGCCAGGACTTGAGCTGACCATTTTATTTATTAAAATATTTATTTAAATGCAGCCCAGCTGCTGACTCGTTGCCCCTCTCTCGCTCTCCCTTTGTTGGAATGAAAACAAAAGCTAGTCCAAAATGGAAATAATAAAAGTGAAAAGTTCTTGCTGGTTGCATATAAAAATGTCTGACACGTTGCAAAAAATAACTAACAAAAAAGGGAATAGTAAAAATGGGTTAAAAAAATATATAGTAACTGAAAGAACAAAAACGCTGTCGGCCAAGAGGGAGAGGGAGGGAAAAACTAACAAACGGCGGACAAATAGCAAGGCTAAGTCCAAATGAACACAAAAACAAAACAGAGCTCGCACACACCCCGCACACACACACACACTCACGTGACTGCCTTGCTGGCCATAAAAAGTCACTCAAGTGGTATTAAATGTACCACCAAGTGCAGTCGGCATCGGGAAATGGCAAGTGGCAAAACTGAAACTGTAAGGGGGAGCCGCGGGGGGACCTGGATCCTGGAACCGAAACGGAAACGGAAGCTGGAAGGAAGGGAGCCCAGCCGAGCCTCGAAGAGCACCTGGCACAAAAGGTTAAGGATACATCCCGACCCACGCACTCACACAAACACACATCGCATGTGTACTCTCGCATGTGAAAATACAGAAATCGGGTTTTCCTAGGAAGCGACTTTTCAAACCAAAGGGTATTATTGCACTAGGACAATTTTCCTGGAAAAATATACTAGAAAAATTTGTTTTAACAGAATAAAGGGAATAACGAATTTATACAATATTTCATTTAATAAATCATTTATTTGCATTATTATAATTTATTAATAAATATTCCTACTTCCAGTTGAAAGAAAACACTGTTATTTTAGTTTTAAGGCATTGTGTGTGTAATAGGTACATCACAGTCCGTCTCCCGGAAAACTTATTTCCCCGCTTCATTTTCCGTGTAATTTTTGATTGAAACTGAGTGCTTCCACTCCCCCGCCCACTTATTTATTTTGGGGAAAACTTTGTCCGAAGCTGTTCGAGGCATTAGGCATTCTTTTACACTTAACTGCCAAAAAGGTGGCAGCGGCGGCGGCCAGCTGTTGCTTCTGGCCTAAGGCCAATCCGAAGCTCAATGGCCACGACGCTTTTCACCAAAAAATTTTATTGTGCACTGGCACGAGACAAACAGGCGAAAAATAAAAGGAAAAAATGAAATAAGGCCGCCGCTGCACTCCACCTTCCACACGTTCCGAGAGCCAAATAAAAGTAATAAGCGAAAAAGGGTTTTTCATTTCTGACCAACACCACATACACAGCTCAGCTCACAGCTGGGGCCAGCGGCACAACAATGGAAATGTTTAGAGAAATTAAACCAGGACACGACGACTATTGCGGTGCACCGAAGCCTGCAATACCCTTGTATAAAAAAGGGATACGGGGAGCGGTTACAGGATCGAAATGAAGGGGAACAAAACCTGCCAGCGACAGCCACTAACTGGGTCAATTTAAGTGGCCCGCGTAAGTGGTTAACTATTTCGCCCACTCGTCTTCATCAGCAGTTAAAACGATTGGTTGGTGATGCAGGGAAATAAATTAGAAATTTCGTAAAGCAGATCGGAATAAATTTCAGTTTATACATTTTGTTCCGAAAGCTTGAAATAACTTTAAATGTTTTAAATACCAGAAACAGAATTTGCAACAAAATATATGAGGTATGTACTAAATCTTGTTACTGTAAGCCAATAACAATTTTTAAAGATTTATGTAAAACAAGTAAGTAATTTATTTATGGTACCAATTGAAGAATCAATTAAGCAGGTTATTTAAAATATTTTATTACACACCTTAAATTAACTTTTTGTTCACCTTTTATATAAAAAGCACAAGGCTTTATAATAACCAATTAAGGGATTTTCCAGCTGAAAGCACTGAATAACAAATT
This sequence comes from Drosophila bunnanda, assembly GCA_035046265.1. Classification (NCBI taxonomy): domain Eukaryota; kingdom Metazoa; phylum Arthropoda; class Insecta; order Diptera; family Drosophilidae; genus Drosophila; species Drosophila bunnanda. The sequence goes on from JAWNOB010000029.1 coordinate 774,650, forward strand.
GATCCTTTTTGGTCTTTGACGATGGCTGAAAATAAATAAACATTAAATAACTAATTGATCCTTTTGCCACATTCCATGCCACTGAATGGACTTGTTGAGCAAACAAATATACGATACATACGACCCTGTTTTTTGCATGTATAAATATCTAAACTAAAAAATCCATTTGCCATTCCATTTACCATAAATCTACAACTATTTTGGCACCGAAATGTAAGCCAAAACCGAAATGAAAGCAAACAAAGCGGGAAAATAGAGAAAAATAGACGAAGCCAACAAACACACACATACACTTGAACAATTTTCACTTCTATGCAACTTTGGTTTAAAGCGAAAATAAAGGGGAGACCCGGTGCGGGGGCTGCAGGAACTTTTACCAGCTCATAAAACGCTCAGAAACAAGCGAACAAAATCGAAATCGGCCATAAAAGTTGCACAGCGGGTCAGATTCACATTCAGATTCAGTTAGTGGGGGCCTGTGCCACGTCGAGATTGTGCGCTTGGTCCGGCGGATTGATTTCCTCTTGCGGGGAAAACCATGCCAAGCCAAGATGCAAGTGCAAACAAATGAAAAGCAAACGCCGGGCGATGAAAATCAAAAGTAACGTTCTTCGACTTCTACTTCTACCAACTTTCCCAGCACCGATAGTAAAAAGATTAAGGTTTTTCCCCGAAAACAGCGTTGCTTAGGAATCGCTCATCCGCCCCGTTGGCCCCACCACGCTCGAGACTATTGAAAGTTTTCACTTTTCCCATGCATACTTTACGGTTTTCCCAGGCAACAGCAGCAGCGTTTTTTACGATCCCTCCCTCCCCCTGATTTGCGCCCTCGTAAAATAGCTGGAACAGCCATCGCCTGATGGCAAACGTGTTCCAATTAAACGCCTAGTGCCCCGCCCCGCCCCGCTCCCGTCCTCGTTCCTGCCACGGCGCGTATAGTTAATTTAAATGAAATTTGTAAATTTCGTTTGACGGCACGTGACACATGCAAATATGGCAAATAAAAATTACAACTCATAAAAATTGACTCCCCCAAACCAGGGGCATTATTTCGCCCAAGAAACAGTGTAGTAAATGGGGACTACACGGGGAAAAAATATAAAAGGTTGTAGAAAATTTAATAATATAAAAAAAAATAAATAATATAAGTCCAGAAAAATACATTTCGATATTCATATATTTTTCCGTTAAATTTCCCGACCTTCCTATTACGGCTGTTTAATTTACTTGTGTAATTTTAATAGTGATTTTTGGCAAAAACAAGTGCTTATGAAAATACAAAGAAATAATATTAAATTTAACATTTCAGTAATGCTTTTCTTCTAGTGCACTTAAAAAAACGCCAAAATGTCGCAACTTGTAGCTGTTCCACAGCTGCCACGCCCATACGCGCCATAAAAATGTAACATAAGGAGGGAGGAGGAGCAGGACGAGCAGGAGGCGGAGGAGGAACACAAAAGCCAGCGCGAAACTTGACTAGGGGCACGGACTGGGGCACTTTAACAAATTGTTCTTATGCCTTAAATTCCGAACACACACTCTCCCTACGTGGCGGCTGCGATTTAACTTTTGTTTCCAATGAAGCGCAAAGTTGATTAAAATGTTGCCTTTCCTATTCGCTAATTGAAGGGCAAAACTGTCGGTGCCTTGCCTGCAAACGTAATTGCCAGCGGAAGGGGAGAGGACTCTGCATACACTCATCAAGGAATTTACGTCTAGTCAATCAAAGGTTAATTGCAAATTGTTGCAAATCAAAGGATTTTATTATGCGGGCCGTGGGGATGGCAGTATAGTAGTTGAAATGTGCCATAAGTTGTAGTAAGTAAGCCATAAAGTTTCATCGCAACTCGAACGAGCACCCAGTCACTCGCACTTCACATGCATTTTAATCACATAAAACTCACTTATCCTGGCAACATTTTGCGTCACTTGTAAGGAGGCAAGTGTAAAAGCGATAGACGCACCCAGGATGGGTGTGAGAGAGCTCAGCGGGACAAAGGGTATATTAACTATGAGGATAATGAGACAGAGACATGAACCAGGGAGAGCATATAATTGGAACGAGTCAAGTTGCCAGGGAGACTTTGTTTGTAGCTTGCATAATTTCAGGAAATAATGAACATATTCTTAAATATTATAAGCTAAATTGTAGAGAGTGCACAAGTTGTAGCTACATTTTCCTACCTTCATCCTTCTTTTTTGCACATTTTCCTCAGAGTATTTGTAGTACACATACATGGCGTATACGCAACATTTGCCGGCAAACAAATTTATGCGGCAACATATAAATCGTGTAACTGTAGCTGCCACAGTTGCTGCTACCACTGCCAAAAACTCTCGCTACGCAGCTGCCGCTGAAGGCAAATAGTTTATGCGAAAAAAAGCTTTACTTTTCCCTGAAAAAAAAATAGAGGAAGGAAAGTTTGCAATTTGTTCGGCACAGAACATCTTAATTTAATAAAGTGCCTCGGGAAAACTGAAGGGCGGCCAGTAGCAAATTTGGAAATTGTTTGGCCTGCACGCAGATAAATCTCAATTAGGGAATGCTTGAATGCAGCAATAAACAGTTGGGCCTCGGAAAATATATATTTTTCCCAGTTTTATGCGGAGGGAGGAGCGGTGTTTCGTTCACTCAAACTCTGACGAGTTTTCGCTTTTTTTTATTCAAAGGTTACTTATTTTTCGTTCTAACAAAAAGGTTTTTCAATTTTTTTGTTCCTAATAATTGACACAATTTCTAGGCATAGAAATAGTTGCAATATTTGTTGCTTCGACACTTTGATAACAAATAATAAATTATAATTAAAATAATGTTTAGAGACAAAATCAAGTTGAGAGTTAATGCAACTTCGGTCTGCGCTCAAAAGACTTGAACGCGGTGGTTTTCGCGATCGCACACCAGGATATTTCCGTTGGACATTATGGCCACGCCCTCGAGTCCTTTGAACTCCGAGTCGCCAGAGCCCCAGGAGCCGAAGGTCTTCAGGAAGCTGCCATCCGGATTGAAGATCTGTATGCGATTGTTGCCCGAGTCGGCCACGAATATATAGCCCTGATCGTCCACGGCCACGCCGCTAAAGGAGTGGAGGAAAAAAGCAACATTTAACACCGTTGGCAATTAAAAAACCGGTAATTCAATTTACTCACCGCGGAAACTTGAACTGGCCGTCGTCGGAGCCCTCGCCGCCAACGGTGGACAGGACCTTGCCGTTCACATCGAAAATCTGTGGATATGGGGGCAGATGCCGAGAAGGTGAAAAGGGCGACCAAATAAATTGCAAACGTATCTCGGATAGTGAGCATATTTTAATTAAAATTGCTCACATGGCCAGACAGGCATGAAAGGCGCAGGGGGCATGGGCTCTGGACTCGGACACTCACCTGAATCCTGTGGTTATTCGAGTCGGAAACAATCACACGATTCGTGTTCGATACGGCTATATAATGGGGATGCTCAAGTTGTCCCTCGCCACGGCCGCAGGAACCGAATTTGCCAACGAAGGAGCCATCGGATTGGAAAACCTGACGAATGCGAATATTTCGATATAAGTTTGCAAATTGAAATGACCAGGGAGACCATGCAAATATATAGAGTATATATGTGAATATACTCGGTATATACTCCTATTTAAGCTCATGAAAATTGCTGAGCTGCAGCTCGAGTGCGACAAATTGGGCAAGGCCCGGCCAACGGGAGGGTATATATAAATATTTGCATGCAAATCGAGATTGAAGATGGAGGCGTGGGCGGAAAAAAGGTAGCTACTGGGGGAGAGAAGCTCCTCCGCTCCTCCGCTCCTCAGTTCCTCTGCTCCTTGCTCACCTGCACTCTGTGGTTCTCCTTATCGCACACGTAAATGAAGCCGAGTGCATCGGTTGTTACGCCCCAAGGATAATTGAATTTGCCATCTGCGGTGCCCTGCGAACCGAAGGCGCGCAGGAATCGTCCTTGCGGATCGAGCACTTGTATGCGATGATTGTATCTGCAATTGAAGTGGAGAGAAAACAGTGCACGGTGAAAGGGGATATCATAGCGAAATTGAGGCTTTTCCCTAGTGCTAGATAATATCTTGTTTAATTATTAAACAAATCCCCTGGAGGTATTCAACTTAAATTTAAGCTGTAACATTATTTATACAAAATTTAAAGTACCCCATAATTGAGAGTTTTTTTACATTGAAATAGTGACAGAGAATATAATCAGTTCTATTCAGAACTTTATATAAATATCTACCTTAATTATTAAATATAAATCTTAAAGGTACATTGCTGAAATTACGTGAAATAATGTCTTTTTAAATACCTCTAAGAATGATATATAAAGTAACCTATTGTATATTAATTTGAATATGAAAACCCCTACTTTTTGCTTTTCTACTTTTCTCTGCGTGTAAGTGGCTGGACCAAGTTATAGGGCAATTGAATTGTCGGCGGATTCCCCTGTTAATTGCGAACCGGAGTCCGCAGCCCCAAAAGAGATCTCATTACACGACCCGGCCACGATGCCTTGGCATTCCAAGGTGTACTCCTTGGGTGTGGGCATGGGCATGGGTTGGATGGCTGGATGGATTTGGGTTTTCCAGTCTGTGGGCTGTGATGGGTGTCGGACTTAGGGCTAAGCCGCTTAACGTGCAAAATCAAAGTTGACTCACACAATGAGGCCTGGCTCCCGGGTGCTTAACGAGATTTTGCGGCGGCAGCTGGCAGATGGCAGCACTCGTAAAAAGGTTGCAGGATAACATGTGCAAGGCTCGTACTCCTGGTGCCCGCCGGCCCATGGCACATGTTTCTCATTAACGCGGCTATTATGCGCTTAGCCCTGCCAATTAGAGGCGGAGCTTGGAGCTAGGACCTAGGAGCTAGGAGCCATGGCCCGGGAATTAATCATGCGCTTTTGTTTGGACTTAATTAAAAAGCAGACTGACCGCCCAGCCAATGCTGAGCCGCTCGGCGATAAAATATCACCATGGAAATGGGGCTGAAATATCTATTTTGTATTTTTACAGATGGAGTTCAAGAGGGATGTTACCTTTTACTGACCCGAAATGAGCTAATTTATATACCTTTCTACAAGCAGTAATTAATTCTATTTATTTCCTAAGGACTTTTTAGGATAACTACTATATATTCTGAAGTACTCACCTATCGGCTATGATGTACTGGCCGATGCGATTAACGGCCACGCCGGCGAGGCAGTCGAACTCACCCTCGCCGTTGCCGTACTCGCCAAACTCCTTGACAAATATGCCATTGGAGTCGAAGACCTGGACGCGATGGTTACTGGAGTCGGCGCACACGATGCTATTGTCGGGGCCAACGGCCAGGCCACGCGGCCATGTGAAGGATCCGGGCTCGCTCCCCCGGCCCCCCAGCTGGAACAGTTGCTGGCGCTTGCGCAGATACACCTGCTTAGGGATAGTACCTGCCGCTCCGGCTATACCGGCTGCTGCCGCTGCTGCTGCTACCGTAGGGGACGTAGGGGAGCCTAGCCCGTTTTTTGACCCGTCGTCGTCGGAGGAGGCCAGCTCGTTGGCCTGCCGTAGGGGCAGTCCCAGGCTCAGCCTGCGGGACACATCGCTGGCCGTGCTACGTCCGGTTCCGGATCCGCTCGAGCCACTCGTTCCGTAGCCGTGCGACGCATGCGACGACGCCCCTGTCGAAGTGGAGCTTCCGCTTCCGGTGTGCGTGTCGCGTGCGCTGCCGCTGCTACTGCCACCGCCGGCCGAGTCCTTGCTGCTCTTGTTGCCGTACTTGTTTTTCAAGTACCGCGCCCAGGAGCTCAAGGCCTCGCCATCCTTGCTGTCGGTGGCCGAGCTGCTGCCCAAGCCGCTGGACCGCGACGACCCAGCCCCACGATCGGTGATGGGGGAGTTATCGCGCGACTTGAGTGCGTGCGAGGAGCGACTCCTTGCCAGGTCACTGCTCCCATAGCCGCTGTACCTGCAAGGACATCCAAGGCTAATTAGCAAATGGCTTAGGGGCAGTGCAGGAGGAATGGAAATGGGATGAAGTCTAAGTCGAGTTGGAGTTATATGGGGTAGAAGGCTGACTTTAAAACAGATGAGGCGCTTTAAGCTGAGAAGAAGGAAGCTTTATCAACTTAAAACTTGTTTTTTTGGATTAGCAATTGTAGAAACATTAAAAAACTAGGCCTTTAGTTTTATGTTTTATGTAAGGAAATAAATTATAAAAGTTTTAATTTAATATGAACCTATATTTTGTAATAAAACTACTACATAGCTAACTTTTTCTCAGCTTTTTCTGAACTAAATGATACCAATGCGTGATGACTAGTGCTGCTTATGTACAGAGAGAGAAAGAGGGAAAACTTCTTGGTTGATTTCCAGTTAATTTCGGTTAATTTAAAAACGCGTTTTGTTTTTTGTTCAATTTTAAACACAAGTAAATGACTAAAGGAAACTCAAAAAACTAAAAAAAAAATGTACAAAAATAATAGAGAAACGAAAGAGCAAAAATCCAAAATAGTGGAAATTAGTGTGGAGTGCAACATAAACGAGAACCAGAACGTGGCGAACTTCGAGGGACGTGTGGCACGCACAGAAAGTCAACACAAAAAAGAACCTTAAATAATAAATAAATTAAAATAAATTAAATTAAAGATAGAGATACGGAAGACCGGGGCTTGGGACAGCACACGCACAATGAAAGCGCCCAGCGCACGCACGATATTCAAGAAAATATTCGCTCATCATAATATAGATCGTATATATACAGCCGATAGTCATTGTCCTATGTACAGCGCGGAGGGGGCAGGGTATTCATATATATAGTATATATAAGTAGCTGTGAAAGGTCAGTTCTCGGGGTCTCACTGCACACCTTGAGGCCAGGTAAGCGGACGGCGAGACCGTGGTGGGGGACACCGGCTCATCCAGGTCGTCGTCCTCGTTGCCGAACTGGTGCGAGGAGCGGCTGCGCGCCAGCCTCGTCCTGCGCTCCTTCATGGCCAAGTAACGGGATCGGCCGGTGCCATAGCGACTGTCCGAATCGTCGCCCGTTCCGGTGGCATCCTCGTCGAAGGAGGCGGTGGGCGTGGATAGCGAGGGTTGCGTTACAATGGCGCTGCTCTTGCTCTTGTTTAGAAAGCGGCTTGTGTAGCTGCAAAAATGTTGATTCGGTTCGGTTTCTTTTTGGTTTGGTTTTGGTTTTGGTTTCATTGGGGATTTCTTTCAGTGTTTGGTTTATATAATAATAATTGTTTAAAGATTAAATAGGTATTGATATGGAGTGGGATTTGTATACCATTGCAGAACTCAATAATGTCATATGCATAAATGTAACGGACTATGTCAAAGAAAAGTTCGATATAACGATATATATTGATATATGTGCGATAAATCGATAATATAACCATAAAATGACTGACTAACGATTTTTTCTGATAGCAATCAATTATATCGATATTAATTAAATATTAAAATTATTGAAAGCTTTAGATTTTTTTACAACTGCAAAGATATATGTATCAACTTCGAGTTCCCGAAGCTAACTGAACATTTCATGTATGTTTTTGTTGTATTTAGCTTTTGTTGTAGATGTTGCTGTGTGTGCTTGTGGGTCTCATTTTTTATTTTTAAATTTAAACTAATCCCCTCGGACGACCACCGCTTAATTAACTAACTTTTAACCAGCTTAAATAAGCGGCTGTAGCTGTATATAAATAGGTATGTATGCTTCTGTGTGTGTGTCTCGTTTATTAGCCATTAAATTCTATTAAAAAACGAAGAAGTAACACCAAACAGCCTCCAGAACTCGGGGCAGCAAAGTTTCTAATTAAATTCACATTTCGCATTATCGAAAAGTTAAACAAAGTAGTTGGGAAAAGTTTCCGGTTAAGTACGTGAAATTATGGCGCCGATTGGCCTTCGTGTTGGTGTCGGTGTCAGTGGGTTTATGTGTGTGCGGCGGGTGGCTTCTGGGGGGTGGGGCGGATTAAGACGGAAACACGGAAAGCAACAACTACTACAAAAACATAACGAGGAGGGAAATCATAAATTAAAGGCTTAAATCTAGGTGAGTGTGCAAGTGCGCAAACGTAATGCAAAAATAGCAACAGGCAGCCCACAAAAGCAGGCAACACTTTTTGCTGCTCCCAAAAAAATACAAAAATAGAGAAAACAGAAAAGCAAAACACATACATAACGATGCGGCAGTGCGAATATCAGTTTGTACGGCTTAACTGCCAACGATAAAAAGCAGCTTAAACAAGTGGAAATGATATGGTCGCATAGCAACGACCATCCGATACCCGCCATACAGGGCTTTAACCTCTGATTCTGGAGGTATTTTTGGGCTTTATAAGGTATGAACACATTATGGCAATTAACTTAAGGTCTCTCTGATAAATATGTATTTTCCCAGCTGTAATTAAATACTCATATATATTTTTTAAACACACACATGTGCTTGAGGTAATGTTTCAGTAGCTATGCCTTTTTATGAGTGTATAAAAGCTAGAAATCATAAGAACAGTAGCTCTTAAAATTTAACTATTCAAGTTAGCAATCTCCTCAAAAATTGTCAAAAAGTAATATATCCACTTTAAAATTTGTATATAAAACTCTTGAACAGTTTTTAAATGGGGAAAATATATATGAATTATAAGAACACTTCTAGCTTATAGGGAAAAACCACAAAATCCTTTCACATTATAATATCTACTGAAAGTATAGGATATTTTAAAAATGCTACACAAAGATTGTGAGCAACAGTAAACCTTTCCTGTTTGTTAATTTATTTTTGAAGCAATTAAAAAATATACTACTGGCTTTAACAAAACCCCTCGAAATATACTATTTCCTGGTCATAAAGCTCTGCACCCGGGCTCCAACAATTGACTCTAGCTGAAAGGCACGATTCCAGCTACAGTTTCACACTAAACAAATACCTTGAATAAATACGACACAATGATAAACAGACCGACTGACTGACGACTCTGACGGACTCGTGAAAATTATATGAAGGCAAACAGAACGGACTGATATCAGATACCAATTTATCGCATTGTTCCCGCTGAGGGGCTGAGGGGCTGAGGTGTGAGAGCTGAATTCGGGGGAGTGTTGTAATTACATTACGCTAGATTTGGTTGGTTGAGGGGGAAAAAGGGTTTCAGAGTCGCTGTTTGTTGTGTGTCGTGCAAAAGTAAAATTAAAGAAGTTTTTTCGCCCGAGCACAAAGGAGCAGGACGGGCCTCGAATTGATCCCTTTGAAAAGGGTATTGACAGAGCACAGAGCGCGAGACACAGACGGACCGAGAAGTAAAGTTAATTTCCAGCCCTTTGAGTGGCTCTTTGAAAGGACCCCATCATCATCGCGATTCTATTTATTTGCCCATTGAAGGTGACTCCGAGTACTTGGCCAACTTGTTCAATTTTATTTCCAGCGAACATTCAAATATTTAATCAATAGTCTAGGGTTAAGCTCTCGTTTAACATGAGTTGGGTTATTTAGTGGGGTTTTTTTTTAGGGGGGTTCAGTTTCAGAACTCATTCAACGGTATGGGTTAACAAGAAAACAATTGAACTACGCGTATGAATTGCATTGAATGCGAGTCGCTTTGGCTTTTCTTTCTGGCCTGAGTTTATAGTGAGAGTGTCTATAGTATATCTGGGGCTAGACGTCGGCAAGTCGCTTGCGGTATCGAGCCCGGCTGGGTCTGCTTATGTACGGTATGCTAAAGGGCAGTGCACTGCAAGAAATCATTGTATAGAAGAGAACACAAAGAGAGTAATGATAGAACTGTGTGTATTGTGTGCGTTTACCTATTCGGAGCAGGGAGTGCGTGTGTGTTGTGTGCTGTGTGCAGTGTGAGTCTGTTGTGCTATGTAAAGGTTATGAACTTGACAATTAGACGCCACACGAGGCGTATGAGCAACAATGCGGCCAATGCCAGGTTAATGCCAACACGGAGCACTTGTACAAAGCTGCAGCAGCGGTCAACGAGATACAGTGGGAAATACAAGAGAGAGAGAGTCGTAGAAAGCAAATCATTAAAACGCATCGAATCGGAGCGAATCGAAACCAAAACCAAACCAAAAACACAATTGTCCATTAGGCATATCGATTTTAAAGCCACTCTCTGCAGTTGTGTGTGCAAATATGTGTCTGTGTGTGTGCGTGTGTTTACCTAATTAAAGTTGTAAATTAATTGCAGGCTCTCTGTACTTTTTTTACAGGTAATTCAATTAGTTTGTGTGTGGCATAAAACGAGGAAAACAAATTACCGAACAGCATTATTTGACACACAATTTATATGCCATGCTCATCAGATATGTATCTGTATCTATATCTGTATCGTAGCACTTAGGGAGAGAGCTTTGGCTACTAAATCTGATGCACAGAGAAAAAGCGGGTCACACTTTTGAAAATTACTTCTTTGCTTGTTTAAAAGTAGACTAAAAGTTAATTAAAAATTATTTAAAATAATATTCATATTCGTAGGGATATTTAAATAAATGTTTTCAACTTAAGGTACTTTCCAGACCAAACATTATATAAAATATTGCAAGTACATAAAATTTATATTCAAAGCAATATCAAATTGAAATGACCTTGGTGACCTTTTTTTCTCTGTGCAGATTACCTTGTGTGTTTTATTTTATTTTTATATTTAATTTTTTGGCGAACCATCTGATCCGTTCGCCTAATTAGCCATGCAAATTAGTTCGGTTATAGAAACTACAAAAAAGTCACGAATATAAAAACGCTGGACTGACTATTTTCCGGGGCGCTTAGAGAGATTGTGGAAATGGTGGGAAATACCTGCTGCCAGTGCCGCTGCCATAGCGATCCTCGCTCTCGTGGTGGGGAGCTGGCACCGCTCGGGAGCGGGTGCTGCTGGTGGTGCCGCTTCCATAGCCGCTGCTAGAGGGCGTGGCATAGCTGCTCCTTCCGGCAGCCGTGGAGGAGCTGTCGTCACGCGAGGCCCGCCTGGCCTCCAGGCGATCCCGATAGGAGCTGCCAGTGGAGGCAGCTGTCGTTGTGGAACTGGCGGCACTACTTGGCGTCGACTTGGTGTTCGTCGAGCTACTGGCCGCGCTCGTCTTGGGCTTTGTCTCCGGCTCCGACTCCGACTCGGACTCCGAGCTGGTCTCCTCCTCGCTGCTGGAGCTGGATTCTGCCTTCTTCTTGTCCGCCGAGCCGTTCGAGGAGCTGGTGTTGTTGTGCTGCGGCAGGAAGCGGCTCACGAAGGGCTTCTTCTCGGGCACAGCCGTGGCGTCCCGGGCCGTGGAGTTCCTCGACGAGCTGGCCGCCTTGCTGCTGGCACCTGGTGCTGCCGAAGAGGCTGCAGCTGCAGATGCTGCCGCAGCTGTGGCTGCTCCAGAGCTGGCCGAGCTCTCGGTGGAGGCACTGCTGTCACTGCTGCCGGAGCGCTGGGTCTTCTTCACAGCCGCCACCTGAGCGGAGACGGGCGGCTTCTGGGACTGTTGGGTTGGAGGAGCAGTGAGGAGAGTTGCATCAGAGTCTGTGGCGCTGGCTAAGGGCTAAGGGCTTGAGTTAGTTGATTTTTTCGAGCGAGTAACGAACGAGCTGAACGCAATGCAGATGCAGATGCAGATGCAGAAAATATGTGTATGGGTAACGGGATACAAGGAGAAAAGGACAGATAAATAAAGATGGCGAGAAGCTAAATGGTGGTTTCCGGTTTCAGTGAAAATATGGGGTAAAGGGTGGGTTTCCAAAACGAACCTTGGGCAAACTCTATACTCAGCTACCAATTTAAATATTTATGTATATATTAAAAAGTGTCAAGTCATTACCCTACATTTTAAATGCAATTTAAGATGGTGCTCACACTTTTAAAATAATATTGTAGTTCTTTAAGTAGGCAATGAATGTGGAATATATTAAGTAAGTAAGAAGTGTGCGCTATAATTAGTTAAACTTATTTTAAAAATTTCTGAACTAAGAGAAGGTATTTTTTTATAATTAAAACAATTTCTCGAGGGATAATTATAGTTACATTTTCAATTTAATTGAAAAATAAAGTTCCTATTCGTTTTCAATAAGATCGTTTAATAGAAATCAACTTTCCCTTTATTTCCTCAAAAGGGAAATCAAAATGGAAATGGCAAATACCAGTCCCACGACCCTCTTCACTCTGCAAATGATATTCCGTCAACTCTCTTTGATGTCCGTGTGCCCTAATTGATCGAACGAACAACCTTTTCCTATTCCCATTTGGGAAATGCCAGGGACAAGACAAATATGCAGCCGCTGTGCATATGTCACTAGAGGGTGCTACGGTGCTATATGTGGCACATATATTCCATACATATTCCGACTCTGGAAACATTGTTAAACTGACGGAAGCAGCCGCATCGCTGACAGTGGCATGATGGTGAAATATTCGCCATTGAACCCGGCTCTGTCTGACATTTTTGGGGCGTATGTGGGTGTGTGTGTGTGTGTGGGGGGAGGCGTGGCAACAATGTGTGAATGCATGACAGGCAAAAAACCGAAAAACGGGAGGGAAAGAAACGAAATACATATACAACAGAAATATTTACAGCGGACATCAGAAATTGCAAAACAACAAAATGGCAGACGGAAAAAAGGCGAGAAAGAATTAAAAATGAAGACAAAGCTAGACGGCGAGAGTGAGACAGAAACAGAGACTGAGAAAGAGAGTGAAATGTCGCCTTTTTTGATCAGGATCTGAGGTTTATTCAGCTCGACAGCATTGACCAAAGAAATTTAGTAAGATTTAAGCAAATTAACATCACTACCGCATCGTTTGTCCACTTTTTTAGAGATAGAGAGATAGGCAGAGATAGAGATAGACAGAAAGAGACAGAAAGAGAGAGAAAGGGAGAAACGAGAAGAATTGTAAGAAAAAATGCTTGAAATTGGGTAATTTCTATGCTGTTTTATTTGCTTTAACTTTTTTGCGTGTGTTTGTGTTCTTGCAGAGTCTCTAACTAACGATAAGGTAAAAGATGTTAAGCTACGTAAATAAAAAAATATTTATATATGTATTTAGGTAAGTTGTGTGTATATAAAATATTGTACAATTCTGATTTCTGATGTCCGTTTTTTGGCTTTGGGCCCCCAAACCGTTCGCCCTGCATTCTGATTATTTAGTCAAGGGCAAAGGGTTCTGGACCCAAAGCAGCATTAGGTGAAAGGCGCTCTCACAAAGGACAATAAAAGAAACATAAAACTTGAACAAAAAATTAAAATAAATAAATGGGGACATGAACTTAACACGTAGACAATAAAATAACAAACGTAAAAATATAAACAAACACAAAAAACGAAATGGGACTGACTAGTTGTTGTTTGATTCTTTTTTTTTCGGAGGGAGGGAAATGCTCTTTTGTTGGTTAGGTTCAGATTAACAGTAAAAGGTAACAGTAAATGGTAAATAGTTAACAGTTATCGATAATCTCTCGATTGGCTCGAAACACAACACTTACGGAGCGGAAGGGAAGTGTGAACGATGGAGCACAAATAAAGAACGAAGCACACATGGCGTATACGTAATATTTTGTTTTGAGTTCATTTTATTCGGCGGGATTTTTTGCAACAAGAACAAAGGGTAAAATACTGAGCCAGGCTACAGTGACAGCGTTCGATTCTACCTATTTCCTATATTTAATTTTTTAAATGGATAGTCTCTCGAATAAGTGTAGGAAAGCGCTTATATCTTTCTGTCGGAGAATCTAACAAAGGTCATTTATCTCGTCGTATTAAGCCATTCTAAAGTTAAGCGTTACTTCCTTGCCTAATCTGTAGGAATTTTTTGTAAACCCATTAAATTAAATTCAAGACATTTCCCTTTCTAGGCTTTCCATAAACTTAAGATTACTAAATCTCAATCTTCTTCCTCCTCGTCATCGTCAGTGACCTCAATCTCCTCTTCTGTATACTCATACTCATCATCACCGTCTTCGGGACTCTCTATTTCTACCGAAGCTTCTGCTGCTTTCTGTGTTTCCACCTCAGGTAACTGATTGCTCATTATGACTTCCTCGGGATTCCCCTCAATTTTTTGGCTCAACTCACTATCCGGAGGAAGGACATTAATAAGGGGTAAAGCTTCGGGTTGATTAACTGGTGCTACATTCTCCGCTTCCTCCTCCTCGCTTTCGGTGGCTGTTACTTCTTCGTATTCCGAAGATGATTCTTCCTCCTCGGTTTCTTCAGAGGAAGTTGGTTCTGCATTGACTTCTGGGGGGCTAAGCCCGGCAGACACCGCTGGCCCCAGGACCTCTGGGGATCCTTCCACTTCCTCCTCATCTTCCCCCTCACTTTCCTCCTCCTCCTCCTCATCGTCCTCCTCGCTGTCACTGCTGTCACTGGCCACGCCTTCTTCTTCTGTATTTGCCTCATTCACACTTACCTCAGCCCGCGTTGCCGCTGCCGTCGAATTACGCACTGGAGACGCTGCCTGGATGGAGCTTCCATCGCTGTCCTCGCCGCCGCGGCTCTTGAGGGACGCCACCCGCTGATCGCTGGCGGTGTCCGTCGCTCCCGACGATGAGGACGACGCTGATGTGGCAGCTCCTGTCGCTCCTGCCGAGGCTGCGGCGGCATTCTTGCGCTTCTTGGCCAGCTCGGCCTCCTCGTCGGCTGCCGTCTGCTGGTTCTTCTGCTGCTGCCGCTGCATGGCCGCCTTCTGGGCCTGAATGGCGGCCTGGACTGCCGCTTGGGCGGCTGCTGCGGCATCGGACTTCTTCTCCTTCTTCTCCTTGCCGATGTCCGCCAGGCGCTGGACCACTCGCGAGCAGTCACTCAGCCGGATGATGCCACTGAGCTGGCCACGCGAGACATCCTCGCTGTCCAGCACGCGGTCCTTGCGCTCCTTGAGCTCCTGCTGGCGCTGCTGCTGCTGCAGCTGCTCGCTGTCGGAGTCATCGTTCTGGTGGGATCTCACGAACCGCGAGCGGAAGCGGGAGGACTTGCCAGCCCTGCTCGAGCCACCCTCGTTCTCGTAGTCGTTCTCATAGTCATAGTCGCCGCCCGATCTGCCATAGCGATCGTTATTGGCCTGGGTGGCACTACGCTGCGGTCGCTCGCCGAACTTGCGACCGCCCAGGACGGGCTCGTCGTTGTACCCGCCGCGCTCCTCCTGCTGCCTGAACTGGGTGGCCAGACGGTGGTCGCTCTTGGAGCGCATCAGGCCCGGCTGCAGGGCACTGGGCGGGGCCAGGTGGGAACTGCTCACCGAACTGCCGCCGCTGGGCGTCGAGTGCGGGGCTATGTTCAGATCCCCGAAGGTGGCCAGGTTCATCACCAGCTGATTGGGATCGATGGAGACCAGGAAGCGCACGCGGCGACTGTAGTCGTTGTTCTCGTACTCAAAGTGCCGCAGGAACTCCACCGTCTTCAGGAAGATCTCCTTGGTGTCCATCAGCTCGCAATCGTCCCACTCGACGGTCTCGTTCATGTACTTGTCCACGATATCGCAGTTGCTGCTAATGTTCGTGATCTCCAGGTCGAGGTTCTCCTTGAGGGTGGTCAGGTTGCGCAGCTCCACCGCCAGGTAGCGATCGATCTCGCCCTTCAGCTGGTCGGAGCGATCCTTGATGGCCTTGGTGATGCGCCTGTAGATCTCATCGATCTCCTCGGTGACGCTAATGGCATTCGTCTGCAGGCTCATCGTGTTCTTCTCGATGATGGCCAGGGAGTCCTGCAAGCGGTGCAAGCTGCGACGGATCTGGGACGGAGAGGGAATTATAAGTTATTGAGTGTTGTTTTATAAAGTTTACTCCTTTCCTCACCTGTGAATTAAATCGAGTTATTTCTCGACGCAGTATGTCCATGTGGGCGCTCTTGCAGTCCTCGCAGATCTTCTTCTCGCAGTGCGCACAGTGGGACAGATAGGCCTTCTCCGAGCAAACACCACAGCGCTCCATAATTTGGCCTGCAGGGGGAAAGGGAGAAAACGAGGGAAAACAATAACTAATCACTGCTGGCAGCCAAAAATGACACACTCCCAAAGGACTTCCTGCCTGAATGACTGACTGCTTGAGCTGCACAATAAAATGCCAAGTATGCCGACAGCAGCAGCTCATCAATTTGCACTCTTGGCAACAATGTCCTGCCACATGCCTGGGATACCAAGGATGTGGGTATGTGAGGATGTGGTGCACTCATCCTGTGACTGAGGCTGAGACTTCGGCTGAGGATGTCTGTTGCATTCACTAATGCGATTTCAAGAGCACGAAATCAACTGCACCTAAGCGCCAGTTATGCAGCTCTATGCTGCTACACTGGGGAATATAATATAAGCTGTGATTCCTTTCCTAAAGGATACATACATCGTATGGAAAATAACTATTTTTCCAAGCAGAAAAAGCCTGTAAAATCTACTAATTAATTTCTCATAATTTGTATTTTATATTCTGTAAAGTTGCTTTTAGTAATTTTTCTACCATTTAGCTTATCGTGTGAACAAAATTTACGACCAACAAGAACGTTTAGTTATTCGATTTCCAGCCATAAACCCTTGATTTTATAGAGATTTGTGATTTTTACTGTGTGCCTCCGCCGTATTATGTGTGCCACATCCTTTTGGCAAAGGGATCCTTTGGCTCCTTGTCGACGAGGCAGACTGTGTATGTGGCAATGCAAATAACGAGCCTCAGCGCAGTGGGGCAACAATGCAAACATGCCAAAGATGTCGTCGTTCCTGCTGGAAAAGTAAACTTTTCTGCATCAATTGCTGGCATTGGCAATGCCTGATGAACACTCCTCAGTAGCTTTTCCCAGGCGCCCTCGTTCCCCTCTCTGTCCCCTTTCCCCCATCGCAATACACTGGCAAGAAAGGGGGGGCATAAGTGAGGAGTGAAAGGATGCAATGCCAATAGTTGGCTTCTCTGTATTTTCTCGTGTAATCATATGGAAAAGTGAATTTGCAAATTCCACATGAAAGTTGCACGAGTGCTCGTTGTCCTGGCTATATCCATAACACGAAAAGGATTCCTTTGTTTCACACATTTGCATTGCCAAGAATGAAATTTGTATAGCAAAAAAAAGGATACAAATGTAATGGGAATGTGCACGGAAAAAAAAAATTTAAAGTCTCCCGTATAAAAAGTTACTTATTTTAAAAAAATCATTTAAATTAATTAACTTTTTAGGCTGAATTCAGCTTCTATAAACCTTACACTTTTTGTATAAAATATTCTTTGAGGAACATCTCATTAAAAAGTGACTTATTTTCGTCCTGTGTGTTAGTTAAAGCCAAGAACTTTGTCTGCCTTATTAACTCACACTCCGAACCTGATTGCAGCTCAAAAGTTGCAAGCCATTTGCATATTTTCACCCCAAAAATAATTGCGTAGTCATGCTGAGTAGGTTGATCCGGATTATCGGGGGATGAGAGCCCCAGAGATCAGGACCAAATGCAAATTGCTCAAACGAAATCAATTTCGCTTTGCTTAGTTTTAATTGCTATCAGATGGTATCCGGACTTTTTAATTGGAAAGCCAAACATAATGGCCTAAAAAGCTAGTTTTTTGCCATATTGCCTTTCTGCTTATTTGCTTTTTCCCCCTCTCTTTTACAGCATTCCTAACATTTTTCGCTTTGGCCCGGCTTTTAGTGGAATTTAATTAAAGTTACAGCCATGATTACGTGGCAATATTTTTATTAATAACATTTTTGTTTTGGTCCCAACAACAAGTGCAAATAATGAATTTGTCAGCTTTGTATTTAAAAAAATGCAACTATGAAAAATTATATTTTCAAGTGATTTTAATTGGAATTTATTATACCCTTGCAGTGTAATATACGCAACGCAATGAAGGAGTCATTTCGACAAAAATGTAAAGTTTTTAAATTCTATTCCATGAGTAATTCTAAGAGTGGTAATAAATCTTTACCTGATGTGGGATCGGGCAGTTCGCCGGTGATTTCGATATGCAGCTCCAGAAAGCGTTGTAGGGTGACATTCGTGGGAAAGGCCTGGACGCCATTGTAGGGTATCCTGTGCTCGGCCCGGCACTCGGGGCATTTTACCTAAATTATTTGCAGAAATATTTGCATTAGTTTGCATATTTGCATTATGATTTGCACCGCCCCCAGGTGTTGAATTAATCATGAACTTAAAGACAGGCCACTCAAAGTTTCATTGTTTTCCCCATTTTATCCCAGCCTGGGGCTAATACGGGATTAGTAATTGAAATCTGATTGAACCACCTATTAGCAATTTGATTATTGTTTGAAATATTTAAGCCCTTCGGCTTCGATTATCCTTTTAAAAGTCGTTCAAGCTTGTTCTGTTCGCAACTTTAAAAACCTTTCACATTTAGTTAGTTGCATGTGAAGGCATCTTGAGTGCGTTTCTTTACGATTTTATTATATCCTGTCATCTTAGTCTTCCGCCGCGGAGGGGAATCTTCGCTGGCGGGCTTTCCTTTCGCCTGACAGGTATTCGCAACTCTCTCCTTATCTTCTTCTATATAAATTTCCTTATTTTCCCTCTGCATTTGGCCAACACAATGGGAAAATTCTTACCAATTATTTGCGTGGCGCTGGCTGAAAGCCAAAACAAAATTTATAAATACACGCAGACAGAGGCGCTGGCTGGGACTATAAGTAGCACATACACACACAGTCACTGGGTGTGTGTTATTCTTTCTTGGGAAGGGAGCCTACATATATGCACGTCTCTCTATATAATTTTTCAACAAGATATCTACGCAAATGCGCCGCAAGCCAGAAAAGATAAATACAACAATTTCGGGGGCGTCTTCTTGTGGGTTCCCTTCTTCTTAGTTTCATTTCCCCGGCGAGCTTTTCAGTTAAGCAAAGTAACACTGTGTGGAAAATTATGAACCAGCATCGGGGGTATAATCTTTGCTATCTCAATTAATTAACTTATTAAAGGTTAATGCACTTTAAAATATTCTGGGCAGACAAGTCTAGTAGAAAGTGCTAAGAAAATCATTATATACTTCTTAAAATTGTTGTTAATTTTTGTTTCGACATTTGACAATTGACTTATTTGATTTTTGCAAACTAAAGGGAACTATTAAGTACCGATTTCCCCAGTTTTTCCCAGTGTAACTACACCGACGTGTGACGTCGTCGGGCATTAACCAAATTGCGACGAGCGCGCACACAAAGACGACCTGCATCGTCGGCGATGGCGGCACAGTGGGATGATTAATGACGACAATGGGATGGCAATGGGGGGAATGAAGTCAACACAGGACGCTGTCTCACCTGACGCCGCACATAGTCCACCAGGCCCTCCATGCAGGGCTCCATGCAGAAGGAGTGCTGGCATGGCAGCAGTTTGGGGATGCGATACCTGTCCAGGCAGACGCAGCACGTCAGCAGCTGCTCGAATTGCTCCATGGCTCACTGCAAGGAAAACAAAATGGGAGGCAGAAACAAAATCATTAGGCCTGATTCGATTATACCGCAAAAGCGCTGTCAATTTGATATTCATATCATTATAAATTCAGGACCTGTCCCGCCCGCGACTAAGCTCATCATAAGACGACAGGACGACAGAACAACGGAGGCGGTAAGCTCCCGCGCAGCAGCCAAAAGGAAAATATATATATATCAAGGAAAGTAGGGAAAAATCCGATTTCCACGAATTTCTTGCATTTGAATGAACCCACAAGAGCACAGAGCCCAAAAAGTCATACAATAAATTGACCATTTCGCTGTAGTAAGTCCCAGAGTCGCAGAGTCGCAAGTCGCAAGTCGCACAGTCGCGAGCCGACTTCATTTGGCCCGGGTAAATACACTAAGCCACAAATCTGCTTATGGCTGCTTCATTAAAAGCGGCTCTGACAAGTTTATTTAGACGAAACCGAGCTCCTTTCGATCTCATTGGGTTTTCTCCCCTCTGCGAGCCCAGCCAAAGGCAAGGCCTTCGATATGGGAATTTTGAATTCAATGCCTGTCTCTAATTTCACTTTGCTTTCGAGCTCTTCTTAATTGCCACTCAATACTTGTTTATTTATTTAATGAATGTGAAGCTTAGTTGACGAAAAATGAGGTTAAAAGATGGGTTATTTCTTTTGAATGTTTGTGATTCACATTGAAAAACTAGACACATGATTCACTTGCATTTCCTGCAGCTGTCAGAATATATTCATATAAAACATTTCACTTTGATGGTGTTTACATTATCCATGACGCTGTGCATAAATAGAGAAAGGCAGTTTAATAGGTTCAATGTTTGGTTTTTGTAGATAGTAGTGAAACCAAGCTACAAATAAAATCAAACTAAAAAGAGATATAGTTTGCTTTCCTTAAATTATTAAAGAAAACATCACTACTACTACTACTACTACTACTACTATTATTGTTATTTTAATTTCAATTCAGCTTAAGAAGAAGTCTTCAATTAATAGTCTTTACCTTGGATTAAATAGAACTATCGTAAACAAAATCCCAAATAATCCTTAGGGCTAGCTGTATTATATCGAGCAAAGGCTATTTCTTGCTAAGTTCGTTGTTAATTCATATTAAATCATTTCCCTCAAGCCAAACAGCTGCAAATTAATATTTCTGTGGTCACAACATCACTCGGAAAAATCCCCTTGCATAATATCACAAAGCTATTTACTTGCAACATATTTTAAGAAGTTGCAATAATATCTCACTCACTCTCGCCTCGCCGGGTATATGGAGAAAAGGGAACACATTGCTTGGCCGCACAGTAGAGATTTTAAGATTTTAATAATAAAAATGACACACATTTCTCGACTATAAGAGGGATGCAGCCCAGAGAGAATTTCTGCTCGCAGAAAGACGTTGAAATTTATATATATTTGGATGTATATAAAGACGATTTCGCAGTTGCTGGCAATATGCACCGCATCGCCCATACGCCGCGTGTGTCGCACACAAAACTCGAACCAATGCGCACTTCCTGCTCGTAAATAAACACGACTATGTGGGAGGATATAGCCATGGTGCTCCATGGTGCTCCATGGTACCATGGTTCTCCATGGCTGCCACCGCTAATTGTCGTGCGCCTGTTTGCCATTATTGTCGTGTTTTTTGCTGTTGTCGCTTGGCCCGGGATGCTGGTGTAGCCTGGTTTTTGGTTCAGTTATTTAAAGCATCAATTTAATGCGGCCAGGAGTTCACAAGAACGTATGCGAATAAAGTGCAATTAACTGGAAAATGCGCTTAAAATCAAATTGAATAGAAATTTTCGTCGCTTTCGCTCAAATTGTGCGTAACGCGAGGGGGGTGGACTACACACTGGTGTGTGCGAGTGTGTGTGTGCTTGTGGCGAATCTAATTTAGCCATTGCATTTGTGAATCGCTGCTGAAAGGATTAAAATGAATGGCGAGAGCTGCTGCTAGCCAGCATAATGGAAACCACCGGCAGGAAGCCCTCCGCAAAACCCAAAACGTCCTTAGTTACAATTTAGTTTAAATGGAGAGCCGCAGCAGAGGGTTTTTGGCTGAAAGAAATCCACCCTCTCCTCCGCCAACGGCATCCCGAAATGCCAGCATGTGTCCTTGAATGCAGTTGGTGGCCAGCAGTGGCAGTAATTTGGCCAAAATACCAAACCAATTACACCAGCTACATAGCATTGCAAAAATAAGCAGTGTAAGGTAAAAGGTGGAAAAGCTCTGGTTTTAGCCAGGTTTCTAGGTAATTTAATGTTTATGTTATTGAAAATATTTAACAGGTTTCAAGGGAATTTATTATGTATGTTACTAATTATATTTTAAAACGTGTTCTCCAAGAACCCCTTCTAACGATTTCAAAACACTCTTCCAATTAAGCAAAATATTATGAAGGCGAAGGCTATAGTTGGCCGATTTACCAACGTGAATTTTCATGAATTTCCTCTGATTTTCGCACAGTTCTATTGTTTTTATTTAAGCCGCCAAGATTGATGGCGACAGTTGTTCAATGTTTTGTTTACAGCCAAAATACTCATTAACCTTGGGAAATGTTTTAAAATTAAGTTGCGTTATGTGATCAGGAAATACAAGTAAATGGCCAACAGGAAACGGAAATGCGAAATGCGAAATGCACACGCATACACTCGCACTCTTGACCCTGGGCAAATTGGCTGCCAAAAAATAAAAAATAAAGTACAAAAAGAAAGAAACCCCAAAATGGGTCAAACTTTTTGCGCGGGTGACAGTTCGGTGACAGAAAATCATCAACGCAAAGCACTGAAAATTGAAATCAACACAAATAAATTGAAATGAATTCGATGAAATTTGGGTCAACCGCAGAAAGAAAGAAAAACTGCGAAGAAAACTCACCAATAGAAAAATGGAAAACTGTTTTGGCAATCCTTGGGTATTGCTGTCAAAGCGGCACTCGAAGGCAATCATAAAATGCAATTGGTTTCTGGCAATGCGAGAATCCTTAAAACTTCAATCGTTTACAACTCGTTTCCGGGCGCACTTTCATTTAATGTTATGTACCATCGATTTCCGTTTCTATAAATCCAAATCCGTACTATTACTGAGTGAGTTTTGTTCGTGTTACTTTTTTTAGCTTTTCTTGGTATATTTTTTCGCTGGGCACAAACGCGCCTCGTAGAATTCGATTGGAAATGTAAAAAGCGACTGAAGGCAAGTGAAAATTGCCAAGCACATGAGTCTATAATATTTTAAATATATACAATCGCGTACGTTGGCGTTCCCTCTCTCTCTCTATCTCTCTTGTTTTCGCTGTATCTTATGTATATATCTTTTGAAACAAGAGAGAGAGCGAGTGGCGAAAGGAAAACAAAATAAGCGATCGCAAATATATATTCTTGGCACAACGCACCGAAGTGTGTGTATCTTATGGCTGAATGTCTCCGACTGCATCAATGAGAGATCGAAAGATACTAAGTACCCGAGTAATTTTCCCTTGCAGAACTGAGGCTCCCTTTTGGGCCTAGGCTCTTCCCTAATTTCTGCTACTTAACTTTACCAATTTATTTTATATATATGTAAACACGATATAGGTGTATGTGCGCCTCTTTGACGTCATCGTTCTCATCATCGGGAAAAGCACGCCGGCATTTTCCATCTATATCCCATTTCTGCTGTGCGCTGTGCTATTTGTGTGCTTTTGTGTATCTCGCTGTAACGGCGCCCTAAAAATAAACTTCATTGAAAATTGGAGCGAACGGCAGAGCGCTCGGATTCGTCTCCTTCTCACCCCCCGCGGCTCCCATATTTCTATGGAAAAACTAGCCAGGCATTCCGCTGTGCTAATTGAAAAGATTTCACCTCCAAAACGGGTGCAAAAGGTCTGCACTTCACTCACTCGTTGTTGGCTCTTTAAAGGTGGAACTCCAAGTTGTTGGAATATTGGAAAAGGAAGGAAAACTATATGAAAACTTAGTTTGTGAAATATATTTATATTAAAATAAAGAAAACGGCTTGGAAAATGAGTTTTAAAACATTTTAAGATAGGTATTTTTATGTTACTGTATATTGAATTATATACTATATATATATATTATACGTTTTCAATAATGCTTTAAAAGGGTTCTTGTTTTTATTTTGCAGTAAATGTATGGGATAGTTTTCAGGATGTTTTGTTCCAATACTTTAGGGTATAGTAAATTAAATATTTGAACCACTACTGTTTATAGAATATAGTTTCAAACTGAAACCTCTTAAAAATTCCCGAAATACAAGCTATTTATTTCTTAAAACAAGACCCACATAAGTAGCACTTCTTCTTTGAAACTTCTCAAGGTCAGAACTCCCTTTCTCTGACTCCCCAACAGGCACACAGATATGTATCTCCTGCATGCATCTCCCTTATGGGAGTGGAGGTGCATTCGTTCGAAAATAGAAACTCACTAGCCCCAGAATGCACAGACTGCACTCGGACTGCCAAAGATAGAACTGCAAACAAAATATTCAGCGGCTATAAATAAAAGGAGCAGACCCACAGACACAACATCGGCAGATGCAATCGAAACTTTTTGAAAAAGAAAGGAAGCGGGATGAATTTGAAATTATAGCTGCCAGGTCAAAACAACTTTCAACTTTCAAAACGTATTGTGACGTTTCAATTTCAATGGCGATTACTTACAGTTCGAAGGGATGCTTCTTCTACGAAGTTCCGGCTGAGGCTGTTTAGGTTTCCGAGGCGCCCTTGGGCGGGGCCCTTTAATTGTCTGTTAACTTTGCTGACTGGAAAATAAAATATATAAGGGAAATATATAAAGGAAATGTATTATAAACAATGTGATGGGAAACAATTATGAAAATTCAGGTTTAAATTAAAATGTAATAAGCGAGCAACAGTTAAACTCTGTATAATCTAACTCTATAAAATCTAAATACATTGCAATATTTTACTAAATAGTATATAATTTGCCACTATTCTACTAAAAGATTGATGTTTCTTAGGTTCACTTCAAAGTCTTAAAAAGGGGAAATCCATTTAACCAGTTGGCAGTGCCAACTTTGATGATTAATCGATAGAACTTTTGGCTGCTGCACAACCGGAAGTGAAATCGAATCGAATTGAGGGGGGTTCGAGGACAGAGACACCATGGCGACAGCGAAATAAAATGGCCACCGAATGATGGCCAGATCGACGAGACAGCTCTGCGTTTACCTGCCCATTAACACGCTGCAAATAAGCCGCTTGATGCCAACTTAATTACACAGCCTCAAAGGCGGCGGTAAGCAAAACAATGTCAGGTGTGGGTGGTCGGCGATGATAGCCGTATGACAGGTGTGGCATTTTCAAGGTAATGAAGTTCGGAATGCGCTCCAGCTTTGAGTTCGAGTTGGAGTTGTAGCTGGAGAGCATTGTGCAATGCGACTGATACGAATAAGCTCCTTTGGCCGCGTTAATGGATGGACAGCAGCAGGACAGGTGGCAAGGCAAGATGGATGCTGAAAGGAGGTCAGCTTAATTAACCCGCTGGCTGCGTTCAATTAATTCGAACAATAAAACAATGAAAAACCAATTTCCGAAGCAATAATGACATGATTACATTCGAAGCTCCGAGGCAATAACTTTTCATATAACTTTTATTCGTTTTCTTCAGTAGGAGTCTCTGACAAGGCGAAAAAATAAGCACTTTCTAAAGGGTATTAAGGTAACTTTCTATAGATATTATTTCATTTATTTATAATGGTATCTATTTTTATAAGTTTGGGTATTTTTAGAATATATATTTAAGCTCTGTCTAGTATTTTTTATAACATATGTTATATAACAGTTTTTTAACATTTTCATACCACACGCTGTGAAGGAGTCATTTCCGAACCTATAAACCATATATATTCTTGATCAGTATTGATAGGCGAATCTTTCTAGACATGTAGGAACAGAAAAAAATTTTTGAAAAAATTTTCAACTTTTTATGTTGCTTAAATTCCCGTTGTTCAAATTTCAAAAATGGTCAAAATTTTAAAATTTGTTTAAATTCAATTTAAGTATGCAGATTTTTTAATCTAATAAAAACTAACTTAGGACTGCTTTCCGAACTGAAATTAATGCATTTTTGGCTTAGTTATGAGTATTTTAAGCTTCGGTTTGTAGGTAAATATAAACTCAAGGAATACGACTATTTATACCCATGCTGGGTAATATAATTGCAGTCTAAAGCAGTGAAGGAGTCATTTCCGACCCTATAAACCATATATATTCTTGATCAGTATCGACAGGCGAATCTTTCTGGGCATTTAGGAAGGCGAAAAAAAATTTAAAAATTTTTTCGACATTTTATGTTGCTTAAATTCCCATTGTTCAAATTTCAAAAATGGTCAAAAATTTAAAATTTGTTTAAATTCAATTTGAGTATGCAGATTTATTAGTCTAATAAAAACTAACTTAGAACAGCTTTCCGAACTGAAATTAATGCCTTTTTGGCTTAGTTATGAGTATTTTAAGCTTCGGTTTGTAGGTATATATTAACTCAAGGAATACGACTATTTATACCCTTGCAGGGTATTATAATTTCAGTCTAAAGTAGTGAAGGAGTCATTTCCGGCCCTATAAACCATATATATTCTTGATCAGTACCGACAGGCGAATCTTTCTGGGCATTTAGGAAGGCGAAAAAAAAATTGAAAATTTTTTCAACTTTTTATGTTGCTTAAATTCCCGTTGTTCAAATTTCAAAAATGGTCGAAAATTTAAAATTTTTTAAAGTTCAATTTGAGTATGCAGATTTTTTAATCTAATAAAAACTAACTTGGAACAGCTTTCCGAATTGAAATTAATGCATTTTTGGCTTAGTTATGAGTAATTTAAGCTTCGGTTTTTAGGTAAATATTAACTCAAGGAATACGAATAAGTATACCCTTGCTGGGTAATATAATTTCAGTCAAAAACAGTGAAGGAGTCATTTCCGACCCTATAAACCATATATATTCTTGATCAGTATTGATAGGCGAATCTTTCTAGACATGTAGGAACAGAAAAAAATTTTTGAAAAAATTTTCAACTTTTTATGTTGCTTAAATTCCCGTTCAAATTTCAAAAATTGTCAAAAATTTAAAATTTGTTTAAATTCAATTTAAGTATGCAGATTTTTTAATCTAATAAAAACTAACTTAGGACTGCTTTCCGAACTGAAATTAATGCATTTTTGGCTTAGCTATGAATATTTTAAGCTCCGGTTTGTAGGTAAATACTAACTCAAGGAATACGACTATTTATACCCTTGCAGGGTATTATAATTTCAGTCTAAAGCAGTGAAGGAGTCATTTCCGACCCTATAAACCATATATATTCTTGATCAGTATCGACAGGCGAATCTTTCTGGGCATTTAGGAAGGCGAAAAAAAATTTAAAAATTTTTTCGACATTTTATGTTGCTTAAATTCCCATTGTTCAATTCTCAAAAATGGTCAAAAATTTAAAATTTTTTAAAGTTCAATTTGAGTATGCAGATTTTTTAATCTAATAAAAACTAACTTGGAACAGCTTTCCGAATTGAAATTAATAAATTTTTGGCTTAGTTATGAATTTTTAAGGCTTTGATTTGCCGAAAAAATATTTATACATATTGAATATTTTTAGCTTGGATCGATTTCCGATTCGATCTTATAATTTAATTACTAAACTCTCTTTTTAACTCGAACTACTCATCTTTATACATTTTCAAACTATTCTTCCACAGACACACATGGCGTATACGTATTTTTCACGTTAAGTATACGCCATGTATGCCCGTTAGCTATCTAGCCATCTTCAGCAGGAAAAAACTGTAAAATTTTTATAAAATTATGTTATTATACATTGGATAAATTTTCAAAAATTCGACAAATAACTACAAATTGCAATCTATTTTTGTTTAAAAAAACAATATATAGTTAAATATAGTTGTTAATAAAATTAAAGCGATAAAATATAACCCCAGCACATATTTTTAATATTAATTTAAATTCAAAATCTATACAAAATTAAATATTAAAAACCTCTGTTATTTAAAGTTGTTTATTTGTTGTTGTTTATTATGTTTAAGTTTTAGAACTATGAAATAAAGCTCTTTATCTCTTACCTATACATCGGAAGAAAATGAAATAAATCATAAATTTATTACAAAATAAAATTAAAAAATTAATTTAATAAATTTTTCATTTTCCAAGTGGCTGTTTCCCCAATTGCCGATAGTCATAAAGCAGCTGCTATAAATTCGAGCACTTAAATCGAAGTGAGTTTAAGTGGGATAGCTGTGGCAGAGCAAGCTGCGGGAAAACTGCAGGGAAACTGCAGTCAGTGGCACTTGTTTAGTGTTTTTGCCAGTGACCTTGAACTTCCACGTAGCAGGAAATGAGAGAGAGAGAGAGAGAGAGGAGGAGAAGCAAAACGAGAAGAAACGATATGAAAGCGAGAGGCGCAAAATAGGGCCAAAAGGAGGATGCAGAAAACTGTTGCCTACTTTCTGGCGGCTCATAAATTCACACTCTCGCACACCTCTAATCTCTTTGGGCATTATTTTTGCATTTCGGGAATGAAAAATTAAATGATGTATTTGTTTTCCGTGTGAAAACGAAAATAAACACCACAGCAGAGAACCACAAACATTCAAAGCAACGTGGCGACACAGGAGAGCGGTGAAAATGGGCAGAGCAACTGAAACTGAAAACAAAGGCAAACAAAGCAATCAATGATAAGCGAGGCAGCGGGCAAAAGACAAACACAAACAGAAACACACAGAGAAGCAGAAATGGAAATAGAAAATCTCTCTGAAAATGTCGCTGATTGAATCGAACTAAAAATAAGGCAGGCAACGCGGCGTATGAGCAATGTGCGTGTGCGTGTATGCGTCGGTGTGCAAATTATTGCCATGCCTTCAAATGATATAAACGTATATAAAAACCCCATGGATCCTCATCTACATACATATGTGCGCGCGTGTGTGTGTGTGTCTTTTTTTGTTAATAAATTTTCAAAAGCTGTGAGAATAATTTTTGACAGCCTTTCTCGTGGGCGTCTCTGTCGTCGGCCAGGTGACATTTTCACGCTATATTTTCCCCCCGCTCTGTCACGGATTTTCTCTACAGTTTTCACGCCTTTACTCTCGCCATTTTTTTACATAATCAGTCCTGCTATTGAAAGCAATGAAGAGCTCATCTCCATGTGAAAGGGGGGACAGGGACTTTCCACACACTCACTCGGTTTGATTTCTTCTATTTGTCGGTGTTTCGCGTAACTCTTGCAAATTTATTCGCATGCCTCGGCGGCGGCGGCGGCTGCAAAAGGACTTTCACTTGGGCTTCACTTTCAATCAGATTTTAGGATTTTTTAAATATTTAAATATATATTTTATACAGCACTCGCGCCACGTTTACTGGTGCTCCTGATGGCGGCACCCTCACGCACAGCGCGACAGGTGAAAGATCTTCGAGAAGATCTCTCCACCTCCCTATATATACACTATATATATATATGAACAGATATCGAACTGGGGAGCTATATAGGTGTTAGATCGATCGCGCACGTCCACTCGCGAGCGTGCCAGAAATGAAAATGAATGTTTTTTCTGCTCGCTGCCAGAGTCGCTTGATGATCAGCCGTTCTTGAGGTGAAATTTTATAAATATAACCTGAGGCAACAACAACAGCCACAAGACAAAATATTTCTGCGTCTTCTTCCCACTTTCCCAAATTTCTTCTTGTTGTTTCTCGACTTCACCCGACCCCAACGAACCTGTGCATATGAATGTATATATAATATTATATAGATTTATATTCCGAATAATTTGCTGTAAGAATTCTGCTTTTACAATGTCGCCTTGGGACAGTATATATATGTATATGGTTAAATACGTGCTATTACCTGTCATTGTTTTGCCTTATTCCGCAGTTTCTTGGCGTGAAAATTTCACTTTTCCTGTGTCCAGAAAGAGAAAAGACAAGGAAAACAGATCAGTGCCCACGCATTTATCTTTAAGTATGATTCATTTGATCAGCTTCTTAAATATTTATAGAAGAACTGTGAAAAGCGAAGGCCTTTATTGATACTTATATAGGAAAAGGAAATTGATGTCTTAACAAATACAGCCAGAGTTTTATATGGTTATTGGATGAAGGCCCGATTAAGCAATCAAGCCAAGGAAATTTATTAAGTAAAATAAAAGCCAAGGAAATGTTATTTAATTATTAGAGGAATTTAAGGTTTTATTTGCGGTAACGAATAAATATAAATGTGAAAATAAAGCAAATCAAGAATGTGTTATTAATTAATTAACTCGCTTGTTAAGCTCATGAAACCACTTATTTATCAACTGCAAATACACGCAGACAGTAAATGTTTACAGAAAACCAAGCCACCCCCAGGATGCCCCTTTAATTTATTAATATTTTCCCTAACCCCATGTACTACATGCTTAGCATGCTATGAATAGCATCATTCCTCTCTGTCACCACCTTCTATATAATTGGTCTGCATTTTGCCTTTTCCCGCCAGACATTCGGTCTTTTGTCTGGCCAGTGCAAGGCTCCCATGGCAGCAGTCAGTCGCCTGTCAATCGCCTGATGAATTGAGTTCTCCGCGCTTTCCGCTAAGACAAAGCCACAGCATCAACAAAAAAAAACAAAATAAATAAATAAACCAAAATAATAATAATTGCGATTCATGAGCGGGACCAAAACAAAGATGTCAACGCGTTATGCCAAGGCAGCTCCAAGTTGTTGACGGACTCTAGGTCAGTCCCCATTAACATCGCCATGTATGTATCCTGAACAGCACTGAGGAGAACATATTCAATATATAGAAAATATAAAAATTTTAATAAAATAATTCTACTTAATATTAGTGAAGTATATCTAACAGAATATTGATGTTAAACTATAGATTTATATATCAACTCTCACCTGTATAATGTGTTCAGTATATCAATATATTTGGTCATCCATTATAAATAAATGAAATATTTTTCAGCGTGTAAATTCAGTGCTTTTCATCACCACATTTCTGCGCAGTTGTTGCTTTTCTTCGCTTAATTGGAATTGCGTATCGCCGGCGAATGCATCTCGGTTCTCTATTCTCGATTCTCGGTTCTCTGGCGACAATCGTATCCGTGTCGCCCGAGCTGAGCAGCCTTCCCATTAGACGAGAGCGTCTCATTAGGCCCGAGCATGATTAATTAGAATTGATGGATGGCCAATTGACAGATGGCATAACGAGCGAGCGAGCAAGGATACGTTATTGATGGACATGTGTGCAGGCAGGAGGAGCCACTTGAAAAGGGGACACTCGGCATTGGCAGCCAGCAGCGCCTTGGCTAATTGCCGCAAGGTGGCAGGGAAGGGGTAACCCATACACAGGGAAGGCAGCCAACGTGGCAAAGTGGCTATAATAACGAATTAGCAAACAATTTCAAGTTAGCCAAGCACAACTAACCAAGAGGGTAGTCATGAGAGTTGCCAATTGATTGAGAATTCACAAGAAGGCCTAATTGAAATTAATTGAGACATTTTGTGGCAGAGAAATCGATTTCAGATGCCAACAGGTACAAGGATATTTTCTGCATAAATTTTCTTTTAGTTTGTTGGAATATAAGGGAACCCATTAGAATATAAGAAAGAAATTCTAATTAAGAAATAAAGGATGCTATACTGCATTTCCCAAGAAACGTAATTAAAAACTAAAAGGAAAATCTTCAGGGGGTAAATTCAAAGTAAAATCATTCTTGTTACATTTTATTGAATATCATTCAGTTCATTAAAGTTTATAAGTCCTTTTTGGAACAAAGGAAAATATTTACTGGAAAATCAATACAAAGGAAGCACTTCAGGGAAATTGTACATAATAAGAGAAAAGTATTTAAAGTTAATACCAGGAAATGTTTATTGAGTATCCTTTTATGTACAGATATTTCAGGGAATCAAAAAAAAGGAAGAAATCTTTTACAACATTTAATATTTAATTTAATAGCTCGTTTTTTATACCAAAAATTGTACAATACATTTTATAAATATTTAAATGAAAAAAATATGTTTTCTATAAATTTAAACAAAGAATTATGTGTTCCCTTAAGTTGCTTCAGCCCTCAGGCTTCCTAAGTGATATTTCCTGCCAAGTTTTTCTCAGAAACTGCCTGAGCACACCTCCCCAGAGGCATAACGAATAACGCCGACGCACGAGGGGGCAGGCACCACACCGAAAACAAACTATTTCCAGTCAGACAAATGGCGTTAAGCACATAATAACCAATTTCTGTAAATACGGCCATAATTATGAACGCCTCCGCCCACCGCACACACTCCACCCCCAGAGCCAACACACACACAAAAGGATCCTCTAGCGAAGTGTTGCCGCTTTTCTTGCCGCTGTTTTCCCTACTTCATTTGGCCGCGCTTGTTCCCGCGAACTTAGTTTGGGCCAAAAAGCGGCAAAAGAAAAAGTGAAAGTGAAAGTGAATGCGAAAGTAAATGCGAAAGCGCAAGTGGGAGCGGCACAAAGTTGGCAAGTGTGAGAGAGCAGGGGCAAGGGCAAGGATTTATCGTAATTAGGCATGCATGAGCATATGCTGTCGTCTAAGCTCAAGGATATGACTCTTATCCCACGAAGGGGAATTACACGGAAATAAAATACTCTGACTGATTTCAAATATTAAAATAGAATTTTTAAACACTATCGAAGTAGGTATTTCATTTATTTTAAAAATATGCTATTACTAGTTAAATTTAGATATGAATAAAATTTTATTAATCAGCTTCTGGACTATTTTCTGGCAGCCTAAATATTGAGTAAGTATTTATAAATCAAAAATAATGAATATTTGCAGTAAAAATACTAATATTTTAAGCTATAATCATTTTATAAGCATGATGAGAACTCAAACAAACTCTCTCAAACAGCATCAAATTTTCCCGCCGTGTGAGCCAACACAGACTTGGGAAAACATCAGCTAAGAGAGCGGGGGCAGAGAAGGGTAAAGAGGGGTACGGAGAGCCATGAGAGGGGAGGGTTAAGGCCCCCCAATGTACATAATTAATTGTGCTGCTGTGTTGGCAAACACGCGGGCGCCGGAAAGTAGGCAACACGCTTCTTTCGGCAAAACGGTTCGCCGTAATTGATTGCCTCATGCACGTCACACACACACACACACAGAGAGAGGGAAGCAGAGCCATGTGTGTGCGTGTGTAATTTTCGGCGAAGCTACAAGTATTTTTAAATGAATATTTCTTTAATTAGTTCGCTTGTGGCACAGCTATTTGCTGCGGCTCTCCGAAAAGGGGTTTCGCTTTCGGCTCGGATATGCTAAAAGGCCAAGCCACAAAAGACTTGACCGCAAATAATAATGCACAAATGTTGCCGGGCCGCAAGTGTTTCCAGGCAACACACACAGACACTCGCACACACACACGG
Source organism: Drosophila bunnanda (assembly GCA_035046265.1). Taxonomy (NCBI): domain Eukaryota; kingdom Metazoa; phylum Arthropoda; class Insecta; order Diptera; family Drosophilidae; genus Drosophila; species Drosophila bunnanda. The sequence goes on from JAWNOB010000029.1 coordinate 807,411, forward strand.
GCTGGGAATATTTTCTTAAATTAACATTAGCAACATTTGGAGCTGCCATTAAGACGGTCGCCAGGCAGCCATTTGCCAAGGCTCTCGCCCAGTTTCAGACCCAAAAGGTCAACCCGCAGGGCACAGTTGTAATTCGGCAGCTGGAACCTAAGACTAGCAGGTCCTGGGCTCCATGGAATACTATAGAAAATCCCAATTATTATATTAATTATATTGCAAACTTTTATTAAATAAGTTATTTCAGTTTATAAGAATTATTTCGTGTAGAGAGGGTACCAAGGTAATTATCATACTTTAAATAAAATATTTAATCATGCAAATATTTTGTAATATTGGAACTCCACATAATACTAAGGAAACATATAAAATAATTAAATTCAAACTCTTTTAAGCTCCGAAAAACCTATTAAAAAACATAAACTTTCCTTAAAACCTTATCTATCATTCATTTGACGATTTGCCTATTTTTCTATAAATAAATAAACAAAACATTTAAGAAACTTAGAAAAAGAACAATTATAAATTCCCAAAGAGGCTCATAATATACCCAATATCTTCCCTTAAAAACTTATATTTTTCCTCGAGAACATCCTGGTTACACTCTTCGAAGTCCCCCTGTATTAGCCCCTAGGAAACTCTCCCTTAGTTCAGTGGCCGAAAACAGTTAAGCGTAAACATTGTCGTTTCTGTTGGCCTTGTGTTAAGTTTGGCCTCTTCTTTAAATATTATGACCAGCGGCCTAAGTAAACCAACTAACTCCGGGCGCCGTTCTAAAGGGAGCGAAGCGTTATTACCTGGCGCCAGTCAAATTAGCAGGGACACCAGAAATTACGTATACGCCGGGTAGGACCTTTTGGACTGTCGCACGTGTTCATAACCCGTTTGGCAGGCTGCGTGGCCACAAAACAGAACAAAACGTCAAATGTTTGCCTAACGGCAAAACATTAACATTTAACCTTGGAGGCACAAATTACCGGATTCTTGTCACCTCCAGCGCCAGGACCAGGAGCCCGGAAGTTTGTGTGTGTTGTCCGCAACTTTTTACCTCAGCAGGCGGCCGACCCATAAAAAATCCTGCGGTGCGGCATCAACAGCCTTGGAACATATGCGCCATTCGCCCTGCCCCGCCCCGCCCCGCACTTCGATGATGATAAGAGTGCCGCAGCATCGCGGCGTTCCGGCATCTTGGCAGCCCTCTGCATCCTCTCGTATCCTTGCCAGCAGCATGACGTCGTCGTCGACGGCGCCTTGTGATAAATAGCTTGATTTCGAGCGAAAGGCGCGGGAGTAGATTTATGACACACGCATTTTCCGCCACCGAGAAAGTGGAAAGTCAGCTCCGGTTGGGAAAAATCAGCCCCGCCAGCAGGCACCCGCCAGAAGGCGGCGGAAAAGAATAACACGAAGATCGAATGTCACGCAACAGGCAAGGACACAGTAACGTATCGGGAAAATCGTCTATTTAAAGCGAACATCATTTTCATCTCAGCCAAGGAAAATTATTGCATTTTAAAGTATATTTCTCAACCCATTTTTCAAATATCACAAAAAGTTTGAAAACTTTCTTGACCCATTTTTGTCCATTTTGTCACCTTTTCAAACCGTCTAGAAGCTTTTTAATTCGATAATTTATTTTATTTATTCACCAGCATAACCCAACAGGAAACTTTCAATTAAATAATGACAAAGATTTCAGTTAAAAAACTTTTCTACATCGTTTTTCTTCAACCGCCAATCATATAACCATAAATTGTATTTATGGAAACTCGGCTTGAATCGGAAAGCGGAAAAATAAAGTTGATTGAATGGCGTTTTAAAGCTAAAGTTGCAAATTTGCAATGAAGAGAGATATTTTCATGGAGAAAACGATTGACCATTTTATGGCTTTTCCACTTGGAGTCGAGTACGCAATCGAGCGAGTTTCTGCTTACGACTTAAGCTGGCGACAATTGTGGACAAGAAGGGGCGGGCGAAAAATTGAATCATTCCTTGAGTCAAGGTTTTTTGATTGAACATTTAAAGGAACACCGCGATTGGGTTTCGTGTTCGCGTCCGGATTCGATTCCGAATCGCGACGCGGTAACCATGGTATTCCTTGGCAATTTCCTTTGCCGGAGTCTTAGCTAAGCTGCTTACACTCGCCCACCGAAGCACACTCAGCCCACACACACACACACACACACGCAGAGATAGTGTGCTATGCGATGGCGAAGCAACCTCAACAATTTCAACATCCGGCTTCCGCTGCAATGTAATGGAAACTCGAGGCGAGCATCTTGCCGCCGTGCTGTGCCAACATATTAAAGTTGGCAAATGCCAAAAAGGGGGAAAAAATACATACACTGAGAGAATTCGATTAGTAAGCAAAGAGGAAATTAATTGTTTCAATTGGGAATATTTTACAGGCAATGGGAAATTACTATTCCTGCTAAGACTGAACTTTGAATGACATTTATTTCAACCTTTCTGTATATCTCCGAATTTATTTGCAAGTAAATCAATCCCTTTTCTCTCTGCTGAATCAGAATCCTTAAGCAGGACTTGTCTCCTGGCGTACTCAGAAAGTGTCGGGTGCGGAAATCTAAGGCAAGACAGGAATAAAACCGAAAGTGACACATTGCAGCGGCACGATGAGAGCAGCAGCTTGTCCGGGCGGGTCTCGGGCTGGCTTTAAGGAAAACTGAGAGGCGGGGACGACAGGTGGCACCCGGAGGCTCCACATAAATCAGAGCCGGGCCTAAATGCGAACTCATAACTCCCGCACCGCATATCGTTCCTGGCGGGGGGCCGGCTGGTGATTAATTGCTCGCTGCGGCGAATGTGGAAATTATTTTAATTTTCCAACGCCACGCGCATAATTCGCGATAAACCCGGAGAACAAAAAAATATTCAGTCGGAACCGAACACTTATGCGCGAGATAATTCGTTAGGGTCTCGGGGCAAATCTCGATATATATATGAATATTTTATGCAGATTTATCTGGCGAGTTATTTTCATGAAATGCACATTAAGAGGCGCCTGCGAGGCAACGGTGCGTATGCGTGATATCTGAAACATTTAATTCAAGTCGTCGGCGAGGCGACGGCGGCTTAATTTGCAACTCAAACTTGAAACCAAATTCCGGGCTAGGCCAAACTACTTTTATGCCAGAGACAACGACAATTGCCAACCCCGAAATGCAGTGCAAACTGTGAGAAAAACTTTTGAATCGTCCCGCTTTTACTTCCTTCGGCTGCTTCAGGAAAACTGCGCAGGAAAACGCAGGGGGATGGAAGCTGGGCTGCACCAAGTCAGCAAGTCAAATAAAAAGTTTTTCGTCAACATTACGCAAATTAGTTTGTCAGTCGACGAGCCAAGCAAATGCAGCCGACAAAACCCTAATGACATTTAGACTAAGGGAAAAGTTATGCCCCAGGGCCTAAGTCGAAATCCCGGCACCAGCCTTAAGCTGCATCCGTCATCCTTCGGCCCGTAGTTCCTTTCATCGTCAGTTGGCTTCTACCTAATGGCTGAAGTTTAAGATACGCGGCAATAAGGATTTTGGCGGCTTTATGTGGCCAAAAAATAAATCAAGAGAAAGTCGCACAATGTCTGTGTTTTATTTTAACAACTATCGGGTTCTTAGACAATATAATTTAGATTGGAAATTAAATGGAAGAGTTTCCTTAACTCATTTTTAATGCAAAAATTATAATTCTTATCAATCAATTCAGGCTTAACTACAAAACTCTTTGAAGTCATATAAGATATTACTCAATTGTTGTAGAAAATATAACTGAAAAGGTTAAGGCTTCTGCTTTCATCTTCAATTGGATACAGGCCATCATCGTAATGGTCCAGCAGTTTACGCCCCCTGACAATTATGATTCCAGGATTCGATTCGTTTTATTTCTCATTCGATATGCATTAATATGCTGCTTTGTGCCGACGAAATCATAAAATCAAATATGCATTGAATTACCGTGTACGGCAGGACAATTATATTATACCTTCTGCCTACCGGGAGGACCGAAAAGAACCAAAAAACCAAAGGAATAAAAAGGGAAAGTAAGCCGACGGAAAAAAGGAATATTTAACTCAATTTGCTGGCCGTAAATTTGGTACCACAAGCAGCTGGGTCGCCCATCCTCCGGAGCAAAAAAAAAACCCTAAATCGGCCGCATTTTTCACTCAACATTTCGCCGGTGTACAAATTTTGTTCGTTGTTTTTTCTGATGTTTTTTGTTCTTTATTTTTATTCCCGTTTATGCGCAAAAGTGCGTGTAATTCAATTTTTCATGCGCCATGTGACAAGGGATGTGGCGCGGGGCGGGTACGCGTTAGCGGCTACCTTTTCCGCTTCGAAATTAAGACAAGGGAAAATATGCGCTAAGGGCATATACATTCATACTTGGCACGTCATTTTCCACGGCCATGTCCTTCTTATATTGATGGCCGATCCCTTTATCGTTATCAATTTTTGATGCCTTTTTGAACCCTTTTTTTCTGCAGGGTTTTCGGTTTACTTTCTGTTGTTTTTCTGTTTTCTTGGGAGTTTCCTTAACGAACAAGGGATTCCCCATTCTTTTTTTTGTAATATTAAATGTGTTTTAAGGATGCTGTATTTGTAGGGAGTTAGGGACTGGCTGATCCTGAGATCCTAGCGACGATTGCGTATGCGTCGCATACGAGAACGAACACGACCACGCGCGGACGGATTTGCTTCAGCCGATGATCCTGCTTCTGCAGCTCCTCCTCCTCCTCCTCCGGCTGCTGCTGTTGCTGCTGCTGGTGGTGGTGGTGGTGCAGCTACTCCTGCGGCTCGTCCTCCTCCCGCTCCTCCTCCTCCGCCTCCAGTTGGGGCTCCTCTTCCTGCTCCCCCTGATGCTCTCCCAGCTGCTATTGCAAGTGCTCTCGCATCGGCTCTAGCGGCTGCTCTCGCAGCTGCTCTAGCGGCTTGTCTTGCGACTGCTCTCTCGGCTGCTCCCGCAGCTTTTCCCCCGGCTGCTCCTGCAGCTTTTCCCCCGGCTGCTCCCGCTGCTGCTCCCGCGGCTGGTCCCCCGGCTGTTCCCGCGGCAGGTCTCGCGGTTGTTCTCGCGGCTCCTCCTCCGGATCCCCTCCCGGCCGCTCTTCCAGCTGATCCACCAGTTGTTCCACCAGTTGTTCCTCCTGCTGCTGGCCCGCTTGCTCTTCCAGCTCCAGGCACCGGTATTAGCCCAGTTGCTCCTGATGATGGGCCATGCGCTATGCGATACAAGTTTGCAGCTATCACATTGCGCGCCAGCTGGCGATTGGACAGGCCCACCGAACGTCCACCGCTTGGAGGGGGCATTGCCCAATCAGTGGCGAATCTCAATCCGTCCTCCCTCATGCTGCGCTCGATGGCCAGCTGAAGCTCGTAGTTGGCAAAGGCACTGGGGGGCGGGGTGCGACTGACGCCCGTCCCGCCCGGCAATGGTGGCTCCTCTGCAGTGGACTGCTGCTGTGTTTGCTGCTGAGACTCGGACACCGAAGCCGAGGTGGCACCCGTAGCTGGGGCCACCACCGAGGCCGAAGCCGAAGCCGAAGTCGAAGTCGAAGTCGAAGCCGCCGCCGTTTCCGTGGCCGGGATCACTATCGGCTGTCCAGAGGGCATCCAGGCCGCCAAGTGACGGGCAAGGCTGCGGCTGGGCACACCCTCCTCCAGGGCCAGCATCAGCACCGAGATATCTTTTTGCTCGAGTATGAGGTGATCCAGCTCCTCGGCATCCTCGTCCTCCATCTGGAGATCGGCCTCGAAGCCGCCGCAATCATCCGGATTGATGCGTCGCGAGAACTCCACAAAGTTGTGCAGGCCCGGCGACATGAACTGGCCCTGGCGGCGCGCCTCCGCCGAGGTGCTCGGCCCGTCGTAGTCGTCCTCCCGCAGGGCCCTGTACTGGACATTGCACTCGTAGGCGATCATGTCCTCGTACGGCGACCGGGCAAAGTTGATCAGCTCGTGGATGAAGTGGTCAGTCTTGGCCCCCAGGTGCTTGACCAGCGACTCCTTGAACTGCTCGCTGCCCATGTTTATCTCCGGCAGCATGTCCAGGATGAGTTCGAAGACAGTGAAGACCTCGCTCTTGACGCGCACCAGGACGGAAACGTCGCGGTTCACCCAGTTCATCACCCGATGGATATCATAGGAGCTATGACTATGTAGGACATAGGAAAATTAGATTTTCTCCCTCCTCCTCTGAAGGCGTAAACTTACTTGTAAAGCTCTGGCGACCAATTGCGATAACCTCGCACTTCCGGTGCTGGCAGGGAGTACAAGGCATTGGCGTACACGTAGATGCGCCATTGGACCATCTGACGGGGCATCATGGTTCGGAGCAGCTGAAGGCTATGTATCACAACGAAATCGAATAATGAAAAGTTCCCCCGAATTATGTTGGATGTACGTACATACGTACATACATATAATTCGATTCCAACGTTCCGCTTGTAGGCTCGAGTTACACACGCGCAAACTTGCACTTTTTTCTGCCAAATTATACAAAAGTTTAAATGTTTATTTTTTAAAGAGGTAAACGATTTGAAATATTTACTTAACAAAGCTTAAACTCAGCTTATGCTAAGCGTAAACAATTGCTCTTGTGGGGACACTTTTATAACTTGAAATAAACAAGATCGAAAGCCGGAAAAGCTGCGTCCACGTTCTCTGTGAAGGCCTACCTACACGTCCCGATAACGATACAAGTTAGAAATCTGCGAAACGTTGAAATCGTTTGAAACAAAACCATCGGACAACTAGAAAATGCATAATGTAAAATAATACAAAATTAAATTGTAAATATTATAGATTTAAATACATATATATATATATATAACATCAAGGTCCTATAAATTAGTATTTATATATTGATATTACATTTTACTTTGAAGTAATAGAAAAGTCCGTCTATATTAATTAAGGCCTGTCTACATTTTGATGCTTCATTAAAAATGTTTGATTTATTTATTATAAGATTTATTTTAAAAGTCAATTTACTTGTTGATTTGTATTTTAGTATCAATAATAATTATTAAAATTGAGTTATATTATTTAAATCAATGATAATCATTAGTTATTATCAAATACATAAAAATCGGTGCGCAATCATTATTTCTGAGTTAAAAAATATAAATAAAAAATATTGATTACCTTTTAATTTAATTTTAATTGATTGTCGTTATCTTTAAATAATTATCTTTTTTGTTGTTGATTTTTTCATTTAATAATTTGACCGATAAACATTACTTACGGTCCCTAGACTTAAACCTTATCGATTCGAATTGTATTTTAATACATATACAATAATATAATAATAATAATATAATATAAAATAATTAAATAAAATATAATATAAATATATAAATAAATAGAATATATACCTAACCTGTCTTTAAACATCTTAAAAGTCCGTCAAGTATTTTCATATCGACAAAATTCAAGCCTGTCTACACTAGTCTGCGTCAAGCAAACATCATTTGGTGGTGTTAATATTATATTTATGTTTAATTTTATAATTATTTAAATGGAAAATAAATAAATCAAATATTTACATTCTATTAAATTCGTATTATTTATTTTTTGTATTATTTTTTTAATTTTAAATCATAAAAAAAAATAATTATACAAGTTATAATTAATATGTTATTAGTAAGTCTTTTTATGTATAAATAAAATATAAATAAATTGCATATTAAATCTAAAAGAGCTTTATTCTCATAAAGTTAACGGCCAGTGAATTTCCTATTTCTCAAAGATCACAAATTACAGAAACAGTGCTGTAAAGCACCGAGAGTATTGCCCTCTTGAATCCCAATTAGGTAAACCGGAAGTTGCCTATTAGGCATACTCCATCTTGAAAAATATTGAAACAAACGTTATAATTTAATCATTACATTTATTATGTATTTGATTTGCATTATAGATATTTTTTTGTTTTTGTTCTTTGTATGCAGAGTACTCTATATTTAATAACTGGCCACGCCCATTCATGCAAAAAAACATTAACACTCTGGCCATACAATAAACCAGCGCAGAGTTCTATTATTTTTAAGCTACGAAGATAGTTGCCACTATAATTATAATTATAATTATGTATAATTAGTATGTGTGGGCTGTGGGTTAAACGTTTATAAATATACAATACAGTCGATGTGGGCACAGTAGGGACCGTCGATCGAATGGGTTATTTGAGGGTGGGGTGGGTAAACATTCAGAGGATATATGCAAGATATATGCATGTATAATAATGGATGTGTAGGTGTGTCCGAATAATATGTACATCTTAAAATGGCAACCTTAGGCCTAGGGCTTACAACTAAAGCTTACGTGGCAAATTACAGTAATAAATTATTTTAATTCTTTTTTTGGGCTCAGGAATTGGAACGCGACGAGACGGAAACCAGGTGAACTATACTTGAAATTACAAAGTTAAAAGATCCTCCTCATGCACCTCCCCCTACAGATAGTCATCATCTTCGTCTTCGTCGTCGTTGTGGTTATCATTAATATTCTCTGCCAAGTCTCTGCCTTGCCCTGCATTTTCTTCCCCCTCCCCCTCCTCCTCGTCATCCTCTTCAGCGTCCTCGTTCTCATCTTCTTCCTCGTCTTCATCAGCCGTGGCCGTATCCTCGGCAGTTTCCACTTCTGCCTCAGCCGCATCCAATGCAGACTCGGAATTCAGGGCATAACCACCAGTGCGCTCATGGCGCAGAAAGTTGAGGGCCACGTCACACAGGGATGGGGCCATATCGTCCTCATCCTCCAGCGGCAGAGCCTCGCGCATCAGGGGATCGCTGCCATAGGTAGCCGCTCGCCAATTAAACGAACTCAGAGGCCCTGAGCTCATTGTGGTTGTCGTTGAACTGCTGGCCAAGCTGGCACTCTGGCTGGACAGATTGCTGTGATTGCTGCAGCTGCGGCGTCGCTTGGGGGCGCTGCACCCTGGCGTGTCGGGGTCTGTTGGCGGCGTGGGAGGCTGCGCCTCATCCGGAGTGGGATGGTCCGGCGGCGGATCTTGATGCTGCTGCTCCTGCTCCTCTTGCTTCGGCTGCTGGGGCTGGGAATGCTCCGGCTTCTGGTCCGTCTCTTCGTCGTCGTCGTCATCGTCATCATCCTCGTCGGGCATTTGCAGCTCCTGCTTGAGGGGTTTGCGATCCTCTAGAGTGGCCTCCGCCTTGAGAGTGGCTCGCAAGGCGCTGAGCTGCAAATTCTCAGTGCTGTCATCATCCGAATCCTCACTGCTGGTGTTGTCATTGTTGCGGCCGGGAAAATGTGCACCTGCGATCGAAAATTCCAGAATATTAATTGCCGTCATCAAACGGTTCTGGGTAAGATAGAAAAAAGTGTCAGTTTCCTGGAAACTCACCCGATGATTGCGAGCTTTCGCCAGCAGATTCGTCAGCACACGAACTACAGCTGTCACTGCTGCTCTGCTGCTGTTGCGGCTGTTCTTTCTCCTCTTGCTCCTGGGCCGGATCCTCTGCTGGTGTCCCATCCCGTTTAGCTTCCGCTGCCTGACGTCTAGACTTTCCTTTGCTCCTCGGAGATTTGCCTGAGCCTTTCCGGTTGACCACTGCCGTGCGTTTCTTTTTCTTAGCGGACACTGAAGGATTGAAGGAACTGCTGCCGCTGGTGCTTTCCTCATCACTGCTGGTGGTCCAGCCAAAGGATGAGCTGCTTTCGCTGCTGCTGCCACTGGCACACCGGGCGGGAATGGAGGAACGTCGCTGGCGCAATCTCTTTGAGCGTGTGGAACGCGAGGTGCGTATTTGATCTTGCCGCCGGACCTCGGCCATCACCAGTTTCCAGTTCTTGCCCCTGGTGGCAGCTGCACTCGTACTGGGTCCCATGAACAGACGCGACGACTGGTCCACTGACGACATAGTCGCGGGATCATTCCCCGCCTGATCCTCAGGATTGCCGCTAGCTGCCGAGGGAGCGACAGCGGCGTCGGTTTGCTCATTTACGAACACCACATCTGAGTCACTGTCTGAATCTAGACTTACTTGCTCGGGAGTTCTCAGATGTGGTGGCTTGAGCTCGAGGACGAACACACACTCGTCTTCGTCGCCGGAGCTGCTGCTGCTGCTCTGCAGTTCGATGTGGGCACTAACGGGGAGGGTGGCGCCAGCGTGGCGACGGCTGGGATTGCTCCCATCGTTGATGGCCGCCACCTCGGCATTGGCAGCGGCGTCGCCGTCATCGATCTCAATGATCTCGGCTTCCGTTGCCTCGCCGCCGGCCGGCGCTGGACGTCGCATGCTCAGGTTAATGGCCACTGTTTGCGACCCCACGTTGGAGGTGGTGGCTGAGCGGCGAATGGAGATGCCCGGAAGCTCGCTGCCATCGCTGGACATAGTCACACTAAACGAATGCGTTGCACTGGGGTTTGTCACAATCACACTGGTTGATGGACGACCTTCTGCTCCTCCGTTGGTGGTACTCCATTCATTAGACGGTTCGGTACTTGGCGCTTCGCCATCTACGCCATCGCCAACCTCCAAATGCAGATCACTTTCGTTGGAGGACTGTGTCTCCACCATGTCCAGCAGATCCACTTCCACCTCCTCGGCAACCCGAGCCGAGTACTGAACCACGTGGTCGTAGCCGATCATATCGAAGGGGGAACGGGCAAAGTTGAACAGCTCGTGGATGAAATGGCTTGTTCGATCGCCCAAATAGGGCGACAAGTGGCGACGGAATGTGGGTCCCAGGATATTGGTCCTCGGCAGGATATCGTGCATCAGCTGCATCACGGTGCCCACGCTGTGGGCGGCATTCCGCAGCAGGCAGACAATGTCGCGCTGGATCCAAGGCATCAGGCGATGCATCTGGGCGGGATTGTTTCTGCAACAGAGAGAGCTTTAGGCTTCCAAAGAGTACGTGTGTGCTTTAACTTACCTGTAAAAGCGGGCGCTCCACTCGCGAAAGTGTCCCGTCAGGCTGTCGCTCACTGGCAGGGCATATAGCTTCCTATCGTAGACATAGCGCCGCCACAGCTGAATCAGCGAGCTGCTGCCAGCGGTGGCTGCATCCGGTTCGTGTCGGTAGAAGTTCATCAGCTCCCAGCGATACGGCTCGAAGCGATTGTACGTGTGACGGCCACCTGCAGCCTCCACAGCCGGTAGGACTTCCTCTGCGGCCAGGACTCCTCCCGCCGCTCCAGCTGCGCCGCTCCCGGCACCAATGCCTGCCTCAATGTCGTTGGTCATCACGGCCTGGTTCTGGACCAGCGGCATGAATCTGGGACGCCGAACAATGTGGAAGCGCATCGCCGGATGATCGGGCTGCGAAGGCGACGATGTCTGCACCGGGTAGCGATCGTAGTCGTCCAGGGTGCGCACATTATGGATGATGGTCTTGAAGCGCTGTTTGCACAGTGGGCATTCGGCCTTGATCTGGATTTGGAAAGTGATTAGAAATTAAATATTATGTTTCTCTTAGAAGGAATTGGCGAGACTTACCTTGCTCCACTCGCAGAGGCACTTGAAGCAGAACTGATGCATGCAGGAGTCCGTGAAGCACTTCCTGTGGCACCGCGACAGGCAGATGGCGCAGTTGGGCGGCGGCGAGGAGCGTGCCCCCGTGGCAGCAGCACTGGTTCCGGGCTCCCCGGTCCCATTGCCCGGCTCGTTGTCACCAGACTCGCTGCCGCTTTCCGTGAGATCGGCGAACTTCATGGCCGACGCGGGCAGTGTGAGTGTGCCGCTGGTGGCACCTGCTTCCACGATCACCGAGGCGCCCACATCGTCCGCAAAGGCGGATGCTGTGGCATCCGCATCTGGCGGCACCTCCTCCGCCATCGTCGCCGTGGTCGTCCGAAGAGGGCTGCGAAACGACACGAAATTGGGGACCGGAAAATGGGCGAGAGAGCTGCTGCCTGCAATCGGAGTTTTTGTGTCTACTCTGGCCTCCTCTTCCTCTGCGCTCTCCGCTCTCGGCTCACCCTCGCCCCTCACACCAACAACACCTCTCCAATCGGACTCTCTCGCTCGCTCTCGCTGGCACGCTACTCTATCATCTGGTTCGCAATTCGCTTCATGCGTCGTTTTCCAGGCTCCTTTTACGGGCCAGCGGCCACTCCAGCCGTTGCCTCTCCCAGTCAGGACGATAGCCGGATCCTTGGAGCTAGCCTCTGCGCTATTTTCAGTCCGGAATTTGCACAAAAACCTGGAGATATCGATGGCTGAAAAACTTTACTTTTTTAGTGTTACGATAGGACCGTTCGTTGCTGACGGCGAAATACTCAAATCCCACTACGACGCCAAGCGGAATAACGATATTTGGCAAAATAACGAGATATGAATAAATGAAAAAAATCAGTTTTGTTTATTTTTAAGTACATTTTCTTGCAAGTTTTTAAGTATAACTTCTCCCTACAAGCGTAAGTTCGTGGACTAATTTTATTTTTTAAGTGTCCACTGCTTTTTGTTTTATTTTTGGGAAATTAAAAAATGTCTTACGATTATTCAATTTTGGTCTGACGATTTATGTATACAACATTGGAGAATGTGTAACAAAACTTTAAATATTAATAATTAATTGTATTTTAAATTTAATATTCTGAATCGGGTAAACATAATAGGTAAGCGTATATGGGTTTCCTAGCATAGGAGCATACATTTTATATAAGCATAAAAAATATTCTGGTAATAATACCACCAAATGAAATCCATAAATTATAATAGAATTAAAAAATACAGTTCGATCTACGAATTAGTTACAATGGCTTGTGAAATAATATATAAAACGAAACTCCAGAACTTTCTAATGTTTAAAATTTGTTAAAGGGCCGATATGACTAGTTTTGGTATTTCACGAGAAAACTACTACGGTAGCACTAATCTATCGATAATATTTTCTTGTTTTTGTGGCGTCGATTTCAATTGGGTTTTATTATAATTTAAAAATATTATTTAAAATGAATCGCCGCAACAAGCGCACATCCTTCAGCCAGTACAAATTCTTCCTGGACACAATGGACGCGAATCCACGCCTTGTGAACAACTCATTGAGTCGCGTGCAATGCGCCAAAAAGTGGAAAGAGATGAGCGTCGAGCTGAACAAGTGCCACCTGGGTCCCAAGTTGTCGGCCGAAGAATGGCGAAAAGTGAGTTCTGTGCAGTAATTAAAGCTTTTACCAACTTATCCTAGCAATCTGCGTCAGCGTCTGAACGACTGGAAGAACTCCACGCACTCCAAGTATCGACGCTGCAACGCGACCGGCGACAGGGGCTCCATGACCGCACTGGAAACCCGTTGTATGCGCATTTTCTTCGGGGAACAAAGATCCCTAGAGGCTGCCGAATCCGATGAGTTTTCGGAGTTCGACGAGGAGCATCAAGACGAGGAGTTCCTCGATGACGAGTCACATGAACAGTACCAGGAGCTGCAGCCAGCAGAAGAACAACCAGCCGTTGTAGAGCAGAGTTTTGCCCAAAGAGTTAGACTTCAAAACCCTCAATCAGTAATCTATGAAGGTAGGTTGGCCAACGAAAAATGCGGGACATGGACTATATTTTATTCTGTACAATTTCAGTTGAGCATATACTGCCGAACTCTACATCTGAGAAGAAGGAACCAGTTTCGTTGCTCGGCAAGGAAATCCTAGACCAGATAAAGCGCTTAACAGATATCCATGAAGCCTCCCTACGCTTCAACATTGCCCGCTTCAAGTTCAACAATCCGGGATTCAAACATAATTTGGGGAATATTTAGTATAAAGCACTGAAATATAAAAGTGTGTTAACTTTAGTGTGTAAGCATCATCTAGTGACCTGTTAATTCTATTAAGAATTAGCCAAAAGTGGAACCCCTCTTTAGTAAAGTGAAGTGCTATGTACAGGTTGACCAAAACTTCGTTGGAAATTAAACAATCGCTATTTTTGTACAAATTTGTTTATAAAATTTCAGATGGGCTGTTTTTGAAAAGTATATTAATATCGATTTAATATGAATGTATATATTTTATTTTATATATAATATGCAAATAACAAGTGAAGCAGAGTACTATGTCCATTACAACCAGAACTCCGTTGAAAATTAAACAATCACTATTTTCATACGAATTTGTTTTAAAAAATTTGATGGGTTGGATGGTTTTGAAAAGTTTAAATTAATTTTGTTTTAATGTGTATGTATATATTTTATTTTTTATATAAAAAGAAAGAAAATTAAAGTGTTTGTTAGCACCGACATTTATCTACTATGAATTTGTACATTTTCCTCCAGACTCGATTCAATCCCGATATTTAATGCCGAACTACGAAATAGTGAATTTCTTAATATAAAGACAAAATTAAATTATTTTCGTATTTTTATATTTGTATTTTTAATTAAAAAAGAATTCAATTGTGAAATATATGACGTGCCACATACATAATTGTAAACATCGCTTCACTTTTTTTGATTTTAACAAAAAACACTAAGCACTTATATAAATCATTTCTAAAATTAAGAACTCTGATATTTGTATTAAAATATTGTCTTTATAAACAATATCCACTTAAGAATTTAATAAAAATAAATTAATTTATCTAGAAATATCGCAGAGCCTCGACAACTATCGCTTGCCTGCAGCTTGCCATCACTGACGCAGCGCATGCAACCCTTCTTTGCTGGATTTTTTTTACGTGCTCCGAAAATACCCTAACGCCTGCATTGTTTGTGAACACTTCGCATCGTTTTGGTGGCGTCAATTTTGCATTTCAAGACCTCCTTGGGCCAACGTTTGCAGTTTGAGGAAACAGCAAGAAGATCCAAGCCGAGCACAGCGTGGTCAGTGGATGGACTGCAAGATGGATCGCCGCAAGAAGCGCACGTCCTCGGACCAGTATCAGATGTACATCGATATGATGGAGAGCGACCCAATTTTTGCCACCGGGCGAGTGCCGCGCGATTACGACCTGAATTATCTCACAAAGAAGTGGAAGGAGCTCTCCGACAGGCTAAACAAGTGCGGATCAGGCCCTACACTTACGCCGGAGGAGTGGCGCAAGGTGAGCAGTTCCCCGAGAACCGCCATTATTTCCCTGTTCTAATCCCTACCGATCTCTGATTTAGCGCCTAAATGACTGGAAGAACACCACGCGCTGCAAGTACAGACGCAGCCTGCTCTCAACCGAGAAGGACATTTCAATGACCTCGCTGGAGAACCGAGCTCTGGATCTCTTTGGCAAGGTGCCCACCGCCACTGGCGAAACGATGCTAAATTTAAAGTCGGAGAAAGACGATCACGAAGACGACCTAGAGGAGATGGGTCAGCGTACATCGGCGGCTTTCCAAAAGGAATTGCAAGCAGCCGTTGAGGAGGCCATCAACGAGGAGGTGGACGAGGAGGAGATGCTAGAAGAGCACGTCGACCAGGAGGACATGCTCGATGAGAGTCTGGCGGACAATGGAGGTGGCGTCGGCGGCGGTATCGATGGCTCTGGCGCGGCCACCACAGCGGTAAATACGGGCGGTGGAACCTATCGCACCATTGTTGTGGACAACACATCCTTCGAGCATGTGGACGAGGAGCCTCAGGCCATGCAACCGCATCCGGTGGAGTTTGTTACCTCCAGGCGGTCGGCGGCAGCGGTTATTAGTCCTGGTACCGGCAGTAAGCTAATCAATGGCGAGCTGCCGGTGAAGAGGATAAGGACACAGGGCCGGGATCAGATTATATATGAAGGTAAAGACGCTTTGTCCCTTTTAGGCAGTAAAACTAACTTGTTTTTCTTTGCTAAATCCAGTTAAAAACGCTCAGCGCTGTGTTTCCAACATGCAAGCAGTGCCGCCGCTGCACAATCCCAAGATAGAGCGGGAAGCCAGCTCGCAGCTGAACACTGCCTTGAGCAGCAACGATGCCCAGCAAATTGCCCATCAGCTGAAGCGGCTGGCCGACATTAACTATGAAACACTACAGTTTGAGATAGCACGATTTAAGTTCAACAATCCTGGATTCCAGTACAATCCGCCGTCCTTATAGTGCACCATCGGCTCCTCCAGCACCAGCGGTAGCCGGTCTCAGCTCCAAAACCGGCAGAAGCAGCAGCAGCAGCAGTAGCACAAGGTTCAGTTGTAGCAATTAGTAAAAGTAACCGAAGTGAACGAGTCAAGTCAACTCGAACTGTATAAATCTGTCGCCGCCGGAGGACAGAATCCGTAACTTATAATATTAGCCAGTTTTAGTTTAAAATTAACATAGACTTGTATTCATTTCTCTTTTTCAAGAAAAACACACCACTTTCATTATATCGTAATATCCCATAACGTCTAAGCTCTAAATGTGTAATAATACCCAAAAATAGAGTCAACATAAATTGGACAACTAATTTTAAACGCGCGTTGTATGTAAATGTAAAGAATAAAGTTTACCAATGATAAATATGTGCGGTGGTGCCAGGCTTTGCTCCACCTTTTGCCTGTTTGTTGCATTTTTAGGCTTTATTTATGACGCCGGCCGAGAATCGAAGCCAACACGAAAAGTCCATTAATCAAAGAAGGCTGAGAGATGGCGTCGACAACGCATATATGCATTGTGTCGGAGCTGGAGCTGCGAGCTCTGGGATTCGGTTTTGGTTCTGGCTTGGGCTTGGGTTTGGGTTTGGGTCATTTAACCTCACCGCCAACTAGTGGGCGCACTTTGTAACTGTCAGGAGGGCCCCAGAGGCGGCTCCGGCTCTGCTTCGATGCGAAAGAAATCACTTGTGGCTGTTATGGTGCGCCCGATGCTGATGCAACAAGTGCCGATCCAAGTCCTCCACTCCAGCTGCTCCTCCCGCACCTCCCCCACTTTCTACTCCTCATCCTTGGCCGGTATAACTGCAATGGGCAATAGATCATTTGCAGGCCGTGCGCTGCGAATCATAAATTACCAAAGACGACGACGCGATGGCGACGAGGTTGCCGCTGAGGTTCAGACCTCCGCCATGGGACGACGCATGGCGTTCCGTTAGGAATCGTTGCCATCTCGATGATAACTGCGCAACACGTCGTATACTTAATCTGTTCTTTTCTGAGCGCATACACTGGGGGAATTTGTAGCTTTACAAATATGGCCTTTAAATGTAAAATTGTCAAAGAATAAATAAGCAAATCTTAAATGTAAAAGTTAATGTTTTTATTTTTAATGCTTTTCTTTATTATATAAATAAAAATATCATAACTAAGCCAAAAGTTTATTAATTTTAATTCGGAAAGCAGTCTGATGTTAGTTTTTATAAGGTTAACAAGTCTGCATACTCAATTTAACATTCTAAAACATTAAAATTTTTACCAATTTTTTTAAATTCTAACGTTGTGTAAATAATGATAAAATTTTGAACAAAAATTTTGAAAATTTTTTTTTTCTGCCTGAGATGCCTAGATCGATGCGGCTGTTAATGCTGATCAAGAATATATATGCTTTATAGGGTCGGAAATGAGTCCTTCACTGCTTCAGACTGAATTTATAATACCCTGTAAGGGTATAAATATTCGCATTCCATGAGTAGATATTTATCTACAAATCGAAGTTTAAAATACTCATAACTAAGCCAAAAATGCATTAAATTCAATTCGGAAAGCTGTTCCAAGTTAGTTTTTATTAGATTAAAAAATCTGCATACTCAAATTGAATTTAAACAAATTTTAAATTTTTGACCATTTTTGAAAATTAAACAATGGGAATTTAAGCACCATAAAATGTTGAAAAAATTTTCAAAATTTTTTTCGCTTTCCTAAATGTCTAGAAAGTTTCGCCTATCGATACTGATCAAGAATATATATGGTTTATAGGGTCGGAAATGACTCCTTCACTGTTTTATACTGAAATTATAATCCCTGCAAGGGTATAAATATTCGCATTCCTTGAGTTGATATTTATCTATAAACCGAAGCTCAAAATACTCATAACTAAGCCAAAAATGCATTCATTTCAATTCGGAAAGTTGTTCTAAGTTCGTTTTTATTGGATTAATAAATCTGCATACTCAAATTGAATTTAAACAATTTTAAAATTTTTGACCATTTTTGAAATTTGAACAATGGAAATTTAAGCAACAAAAAAGTCGGAAAAATTTTCAAAATTTTTTTCGCCTTCCTATATGCCTAGAAAGATTCCCCTGTTGATACTGATCAAGAATATATATGGTTTATAGGGTCGGAAATGACTCCTTCACTATTTTAGACTGAAATTATGATACCCTGCAAGGGTATTAACATTCGCCTTCCCTGAGAATATATTTACCTACAAACCGAAGCTTAAAATACTCATAACTAAGCCAAAAATGCATTAATTTCAATTCGGAAAGCTGTTCTAAGTTAGTTTTTATTAGATTAAAAAATCTGCATACTCAAATTGAATTTAAACAAATTTTAAATTTTTGACCATTTTTGAAATTTGAACAATGGGAATTTAATCAACATAAAATTTTGAAAAAATTTTCAAAATTTTTTTTCCGTTCGTTTATGTCTTAAAAGATTCCTTTGTTGATTCTGATCAAGAATATATATGATTTATAGGGTCGGAAATGACTCCTTCACTACTTTAGACTGAAATTATATTACCCAGCAAGGGTATAAATATTCGCATTCCTTCGGTAGATATTTATCTACAAACCGATGCTTAAAATACTTATAACTAAGCCAAAAATACATTAATTTCAATTCGGTAAGCTGTTCTAAGATAGTTTTTATTAGATTAATAAATCTGCATACTCAAATTGAATTTAAACAGATTTTAAATTTTTGACCATTTTTGAAAATTAAACAATGGGAATTTAAGTAACATAAAATTTTGAAAAAATTTTCAAAATTTTTTTTCCGTTCGTCTATGTCTTAAAAGATTCCCCTGTTGATACTGATCAAGAATATATATTGTTTATAGGGTCGGAAATGACTCCTTCACTATTTTAGACTGAAATTATGATACCCTGCAAGGGTATAAATAGTCGTATTCCTTGAGTTAATATTTACCTACAAACCGAAACTTAAAATACTAATAACTAAGTCAAAAATGCATTAATTTCTAATTGGAAAGCTGTCCTAAGTTAGTTTTTCTTAGATTAAAAAATCTGCATACTCAAATTGAATTTAAAGCAATTTTAAATTTTTGACCATTTTTAAAATTTGAACAATGGGAATTTAAGCAACATAAAATTTTGAAAAAAATTTCAAAATTTTTTTTCCGTTCCTATATGTTATAAAAGATTCCCCTGTTGATACTGATCAAGAATATATATGGTTTATAGGGTCGGAAATGACTCCTTCACTTTGTTACAAGCTTTTAATAAGAAGTGTATAAATAACCATAACTACTATTAACTATACATTTTTTGTTCTTTTCTATATCCTATATTGTTTTTAATATTACAATAAAAAACATAGATTTTCTGCCAGTATTTTTCGCTTTCCGCTTTTCCGCCTCCTCTTGTTGTGGGTGCCGCTCGCTCTTTGATGAAAAGCCTGCTGGCAAAGCTGATTAACCTACACACACACACTCACCCACTCGGTGCGAGTACGTTCCGGGGAAATGAGTGTCTGGAGCCCAGATGTCTTCTTCTCACGTGGCGACTCCATCCTGGCCCTGAGTCGTTCCACAGAGTGCATGGCCAGTCCATTAAACAGTTCGTGTTGCACTCGTTTCGCGATGGGTCTGGGCCTTTTGGGGATTGGGTTTTCGTTCTGGGTTTGTGTCTGGGTCTTGGGGCAGGACACACACATGCACTTGTGATGATAGCCATCTAGCTAAAAATAATATTAAAATTATATAATAATAAATTTCCAAGAAAAATCTATTAAAAATCCATATGGAAATCGTTAACACTTCCTGATTTTATTTTCCCTACCATTCGGAACCATTCCTTTGCAAGAACATGAAGGTGCTTCTACTTCTGTTTGGATATTGATGCATATATGGAATGACCAGAAACCTATTCCAAAATCCCCCCAGACGAGGCTTTACCTGTCACGCCAACTCGTTCCCAATCTATACCATATATTTTCCTGAATCCAGGCGGGGTTTGTATATTTTTCCGAAACGAATAAACGAGCGTTCTCTAATATTAAATTTAATAGCGAAAGAATCAGAATGCATCGAATCGAGATTTCGGTGGATTCGGTGGACAGGCAACGCATCGATTTTGTCATATCGAAGAACATGCCGCTCTTCAAGGTGATGCAAGCCTACGCGGATTATTATGAGATCAATCGCAATACCCTGGCCTTCCGTTTGCGGGGCCTCAAGATCGGGGATAGCGACACGGCCCGTCTCCTGAATATGCGTGCCGGGGATATTATCAAGGCTGAGAATGTTAAAGCAGGGGAATAAATCTTGGTAACTATGATAATAGTAATCCCCCATTGGAGTTTAACAAAGCTGGAAACGAGGAACTTAATACACACATTTCTTTCACACAATGCTTGAGGTATGCTTTGTAATACTTCCGCAAAAACTAAATTCTAATTAAATATTTTTTTTAGGTACCTTTAATTCAAGCAGACGACTTCCTTTCGAAGAAAAGCTGCAAATTTGTATGCCTGAATCTATTATACATATATATACGAGTATTATACATTTACAACATAAAAAGTCTCCCAAGATAAACCCACACTCAACCTCTGCTATTTAATCGGTGACAATTTCTTTCCCGCATTATTCTATCAACGTTTTTATTAAGGAAAAAGGTTAAAGGTCCAAGTGTGGTATTAATTTAAGGCCAAGACCATGGTCAAGGCACACACGTCTGTGCATGCTGGGAAACGCCGTCAAACTGGTCACATCCAACTTGCAACCTTTCAGCCATTATTCTGGCGCAAAAGTGCAAAGCGTTTTTATGCTGGCGATTATTACGCTTGATCCTGAAGCACCGAAGGGTCAATTGATGTTTGTGATGACGCTGAATTGTGCTGTTGCCGTTGCTGTTGCTGTTGCTGCTGCTGCGTCGCATCGTCGTACCCACAGCACAGCAACATCGGCGAGCAACATGCAACAACATTGTGGTCGCTTGCCCGCAATTTGCCTTGGAATGTTAAGCATAGACGAATATTCGCCATTTCTTTTAAGGCTTTTTCCGCAGAATAGGATTTTAGACAATATAATAATTTTTATAGGAAAATATCCGAGGTAATGATACATTTATTTTTTAATATTATTATTTTAATAGAATTATAGAATTTTAATGCAATTTTTAGCAAAGAATATCTTCAGTTCTCCCCAACTATTTGTGGAACTGACCTTATTTTATTTTTTGGCTGTTGCATTTCTTGGCTGGCAGCAATAAAGCGTCAGCAGCAATATTCCTTTTGTGCTCCGGCCAGTTTTTGATATATCACTAAGCCAAGATAATGCCCTCCAGCTAAATCGGGCCATCATCAAAAGCCGGCTTTTGATATAGAAATTATTTATAGGCGAACGATGATGACGACGACGATGGTCGCTTGGTCGCTTGGTCGCCTGGTCGCTTGGTCGCCTGGTCACTCGGCAATCGTAAATCTAAAGATCCTTTTCTTAAAAGCTTAATTCCGAGCAATTATTGTGGGCCAGCTGGTGGGGATGGGATCGCGCTCTTCCTCATATCAAATTTGATGGCCGAGTGGCCGGCTCCTGGCTGCTGTCCAGCGTGTAATTATATTAGCATGATCTATGCCATTACGGCGCACACACATCGATATGCGGCAATTAGTGCTGCGGCCGGACAACAAGTACGACTATCGGCACAAACAATATGGCCAGCGGGCGTTTATGGCCAACGACATGGCCATTATTGACGCCACTCGATGGACTCCATGGACGTTGGCCGTCATCGATTGCTGCGGCGGCGGCGTAGGCTCCATGTTGCCGCTGCTGCAAGCTGCGATGTTGCTGCTGTCGCCGCCGTTGCAGCAGCATGCAAATTGCCGGCTTACTAAGCGGTGTCCAAACTCAACAGCGGGGCAGGCTTCAGTGCTGCCCGAAAGAACCTATTTTGAAAGCGGGTCAGGCGGAAAAATATCTTGGGATATAGAAATGCTATGAAAAATGTGTCGAGAGAGAAGCTTAAGAATTAATATCAATTTAATATTTCAAGAAAAAGTTAGTTGGTGACAATTTTCCTCTTACATAAGGCCATCGATCAGCACTGTTTCGGGAAAAATGTCGAAACTAAGCTGAAATGGCGCCCTCTCAGCCGAAAGTCATAAACACGCTCTAATTGCAGGCCACGATTTGTTGGGGCAACAACAGCAGGAGCAACATTAGCAGCAACATCAACCCATACCAGAAAACCATCAACTCAAATCGAAGGCTAATTGCCACTAAATGCCAGTTTTCGTTGGCGACATCAAACGTAAAGCTTTCAGCAGGAAAATGGAAGAAAAAAAAAACGTTCTGGCCATGACTGGCTCTCTGATTTATAAACAAAATTTAACAGCCAAACACACAGGGAGTTAGGGCA
This sequence comes from Drosophila bunnanda, assembly GCA_035046265.1. Classification (NCBI taxonomy): domain Eukaryota; kingdom Metazoa; phylum Arthropoda; class Insecta; order Diptera; family Drosophilidae; genus Drosophila; species Drosophila bunnanda. Next base: position 829,807 of record JAWNOB010000029.1, read on the forward strand.
TTAAAAATGATGTAGTTGCTGCTGCTGCTGCTGCTGCTCCTGGTGATGTTGCTGCTGCTGCCTCCTGCCCTGCAATTAGGCGCCACTCCTGGCGGGGTGGTCCATGTGTCCATGTCGCCAGTGTGGCGATCGATCCAACGTTCGATATACAAATCGATTGCTTGATCTCTCACTTGCAGCAGCAGCAGCAGCAGCAGCAGCAGCAGCAGCAGCAGCAACTGCAACTGGCAAGGAGCTGCAGCTCGCGTGGTCAGCGCCAATTACTTAGAGCATATCAATTATATTACGGCCAATACATTGTAAAATAAATGCCCAGAATGATAGCCAGTTGCAGTGGCTGCTGTTTGTAATTGAACTGCGCGTATTGCGAAATTATTATTTTGTGCATTTGCAATTGCAAGTGGATGCAGCAGCAGCAGCAACCACTCAACCTTCCATCCTGCGTGTCTGTTCATATGTTTTCATTACTTTTGCCCATTATGCGTGTACGTGACGCACAATTTCAAATTGCCAGAGTCTGCGTTTTAGCCAGGAATCGGTGGTAAGAGCCAAGGGGCCAAAAGCAGAGGGCCCTGGTCTCAGGTCTCGGGCTACGGCTCATAAGCCGGATACCCGGCGTCCAAATGCGCACAATTCCAGCATTGACTTGCAACTCATTGCTCCTGCTCTGACTTTTCACTGGGGTTTCCATCAGAGATGCCGGGAAATTTGTTAAATAAATTTTTAAAATTTTGTAATACCTACATAAAAGTGTCTTCTTAATAATAGAGCAAACGATACAGACACTTTACTTTAGCTGTTAGTTCTTTTTTTTGCGAAATATGATGTAACTTTTTAAGTGCAATTTTTATAGAATTTTCCCAAGTAACCTTACTTTTTTATGTAATATTTTTAATATTAACAACAGATTCTGCAGAAAATAAATACAAATAAGCACAGCTCTGACACCATCCATGGATCGTCGTCTGTTTGTGGCTTTTGTTTGCTGTTCAAGTTTACAATTTTAATGCACTGCCACTTGACTGTTGACAGTGGTGCGTTGCTGTTGCCGATGTTGTGCTGCTGTGTGTTGTGTGTGTTGTTGGTTTATTGATTTTATGCTGTGTACGTGAACGAAACCTTGCCGGTAGTCGCTGGTGTTGCTGCTGCTGCTGCTGCTGCTGCTGCTGCTGCTGCTGCTGCTGCTGCTGCTGCTGCTGCTGCTGCTGCTGCTGCTGCTGCTGCTGTTGCTGCTGCTGCTGCTGCTGCTCCTGCTGCTGCTGCTGCTGCTGCTACATTTAGCTCTCATTTCGCACATGCCCCCCAAAAATGAAAAGCATGTTTATGTTTCCTTCTTTCTGAGGAAGCCATCATCACATGCTGATTCATAGTGTTGAGAGCAGCGCTTTAAAGTCGCTTATGAACCAAGGTTATGCAAATATCTAGAACGAAGGCTATTGGAAAGGAATCCTTTATTTAATATTTCTCAGAAAATATACCTCAAAGGATATGGAACTTCACAAGCAAAAATCTCCAGAAATTCCAAAATCCAAGCTTAACCATATAAACCCCATGAAGTCAACACCTATAACCCACCTGGATCTAGGTGACCCAAAACCCCATTAGAGGGCACCTCAACTCGCCCCCCCCATAAAAGGGCTTCCTCTGCAATGGATGGATTCCTTGGCTGACATCGTTAGGGCCCTGCAATTGCTACAATTGCTGAATATGATTGAAGTACTTCGAAGGTAACGAGGCAGCAGCCGTGGACATGGCCTCCATATCAAACTGGCATCAAACAATTTCAAATGGATCGAATGGGAAATCGACAGAGCCTGGCCAATTGCTGCTGCAAGTTGCAAGTTGCAGCCGATGTTGCTGCTTTGTATGCATGCAATGAACATGATCGGCTGCAATTTCAGCAACTGGAGAACAAAGTGGCCAAGACTGGTGAGGATCGGAGGTGATCCTACACTGTTACAAGAGTTTAGAACTTGCGAATTGGTTCAATTCAGGATTTATTGGGTTTATAAAATTATTTCTTATATAAGGAAATTTGTATGTTTAATTAAAATGTATTTTTTTTCAATCTTTTCAAATCTAAGGATTGGGGTGTCATAAAAGTACTAAATAAAATAATAAAGCAGACCTTTAAATTGGTTTCTTTGTACAATAAAAATATTGTTTATTTCAAAAAAGTCAAATATTATTAATCTCTTTTTAAAAACAACAAAATATTTATTTTTTAAGGACAATTTCTAACCCAAGTGCATCTGTGATCGGTGATCGGAGCGACAATGTTGCCGACGCACAGGAGCAACGTCAACGACGTGGCTGCAATGTTGCTGCCACTTTTCACCGGGTCCCAGTCCCGATGATTGAAATTCTAAGACCTCAGACTGAATACTGAATCCGAAACTGACTCCAAGTCGAAGACCAAGTCCAAAGTCGTTTGGGGCTGACCTTTTCGCATGAGAATCATCGATGATGGATGCACTGCCAGCGCAGTCAGCGCGATCTGGGCTTCGAAGCAGCTGGGAAAACGGGGAAAAGCGTCGGAAAAGCTGCGGATGCGGAGTGCGATGTCAGCCGGAGCTGTCAGTACGTGCAGCTCGTCATGGGCAAATGAAGTGCAAGGAAAGTTTGCTTCTATGGCGATTTTCGCCTATCTCTTACTTCCAAGACACAATTAAAACAGAACAAATAATATTTTATTCACATTCTTTTCTAATTTTGCCATAAGACTTACAAATACAGCGCCTACTGTACGCACACGCAACGGATAATTGCGCTCACCCAAAGAGGAGGTAAAAAATCTGAGTACAGCTACGAAAAGTCAAGCAAAGGCAACTTCTTTTGAGTCGTCAATGTTGTCGTTGTTGTCGCTCCATTCCATCGTGGAATTTCACAGCGAAGCATGGAAATTTGTTCGATGGCTTGTCTTTCTGCCTCGCTGCTCCTCTCAGCCTCAGTCTCCTTCTCTTTCCGGCTTGTTTGTTTGATTTGGATTTGATTTGATTTCCAGCCAGAGCAGTTCTACCTTTTACTCCTGCATTCCTCACTCTCTCCATCCGCCGGCCTCTCTGGCTCCCACCTACCGTTTCTATTCAAATGCTCTCTCGCAGTTTCTTGACCTCTCTCAATCTCTCTTGGTAGTCGGGTGACGCAGTCGCCGTACAGTTGTAACTGCACATGCTCGCGTCTTGTTCCTCCGGCCGCCTCCCGCGCCTCGCCCCGTCCCTTGTCCTCCGCCCCCAATTGCCCGTTTGGCAATTTTGCAGCTTCGGCAGCGTCGCCAGCTCCCCCCTGGCCCTTGTTGCCATTGCGGGAAATGCGATTGACGGTAATTGGTTGACGTTTGTCTTATTTAAATTTGTTTTCTTTGGGATTTTTTCAACGTCGCTGCTTCTGCTGCTGATTCTCCTGTTAAAACAACTCCCGGCTGATTCTGGCTTTGATACCCTGTAGTAGGAGGTATAGGCACTGTAACATGCAGGGAATCGTGTAATTTCTGGAGACCAGAAGCCTCCATAAAAACAAATGTTAAATATAAATCTGGCAACTTGTTATAATAGTTTACACTTTGGTCCTTAAATAAAAAATTTCAATTTATATTTTACTAGAAAAAGGTATTTAAAAACATATATAGGTTTTTATTTCCATTAGGTCATATCGAATGTTATAAAATTAAAACAATATATTAAACTTTACAAAGACAACCTCCACTGTGCCAAAGTATTCTAAGAGTACAGGGCATCAACAGTTCGCATTGACTGCTGCACTTCCAGATCCATTTCTTGTTTCCTTTTTGCACTTTTCTCATGCGGCTCCAACTGCTCTCTCAGCACCGTTCTCCTCGGCCTCCCTTTCGCTACCGCCAGTTCGTTCGGAGACGCGCGGCGTGCAACTTTAATTGAAATGAAATGAGTTTCGTCGATTTGTGTTCTAGGAATTTGTTTTTTGATTGTTTTCTTGTAAATTTGAATGATTATCGAGCCAGTTGCAGTAGTTGGAGCAGCAGTTGCGCAATTGCAGCGCCAGAGAGAAGAAGGAAACAAAATAAACAAGCCGACGAGCGGAGCGTAATTGCAGATCACATGGACGGGAGACCCTAGCTTGTGTGTGTGTGTGTGTTGGTGAGTATGGGAAGGGAAGTTTGCATTTTTCAGCTCCACCTCCTCTTCTCTTCGCATCTCTCCATCTCCATCCTGCACTGGCTCTGATCAATAGCCGGGACGCTCGATAATTGAGCTGCGAGAACTTTTAATTGTGTGTTTGTGTCGCGGAAGTGTTTTCGAAGTGGGCCAGAATTTCACAAAGTAAAAGCCAATTTGTTACCGCTATATCGTCCGCGTATCGGTTGCATCGCGATAAAGTCGCTGCCGCGCTAAACGCAGTCACTTCCTCGAGTAAATAAACGGATAACACAGTGAGAAAAAAACGAAGGTGCGTACCGCATATATATTTCTATACTTATTAGTATTACTCTTGTCCTTTTCTATATCTTACCTACTTGTTTCCTTATTGGTAATGTGCCTCTAATATAATTTAATTTATATTAAAATTACTTCTGCTATAATACTAAAAATTGTCTCTCTGTGCATTGGCCAACGAACCGCGGGAAACCGAAGGAATAGTCAGAGATTGAAACCGAAACTGATGCGTAGTTTAGGGCGATTTACACACAGTTTAAACAGACATCCCAGATACAAATCTCAGGTTTTCCCAAGGGGGTGGCATGGCGGAGGGAGGGGAGAGGGGCAGGAGCAACTGGCTGAGGCAGGGCAGCTGCAGGACCAGTCTTCCTGGTGCCATAACTGTAGCAAATGGTCAGGCAACATGCAGGTCCCCCGGCCGCAGTCTCGACTCTCTGTTCTCGGACTCTCAACTCGCACCTTAACCTTAACCCTCTGTGACTGCATATGGTACCTAGCATATTCTTTTTAAATATAATTTAATTAAGGGGTTTCTATTTACACATTTATAAAAAAGGATGAGGATAAAAGCTTTAGGAAAGAACTTATTTTTCTGCTGACAATTTTCTTCCTAATTAAAATACATTTTACGGGAAATATGTATGTACTTTTAAGTTATAGAAATATTATTTTGTTTAGTTTTAGTATTTTAACTGCCTTATTTAAGCCTTGAAAACCATTAATTATTTCCCTGCTTATAAGTCTGGGTCTCAATGATGATTTTCTGGCACTCAGAGGGTTAAGACGACTCTCAACTTGCGCCTTGAGAGCTCCAGAGAGCGTGGGCGTCTGCTGTGGTTATAAATTGCACATTTGATGAGCAGAGAAACGTTTATGGTTCTCTTCGATCCGCTCTCTCTTCTCAGTCCCCCATTCTTTCCGTTCCACAGAGTCCCCTCTCCCGCGGACTCTCCCGGACTCTGCCTTTTAGCGCTTGCATGCGGCTGATTAATTGTGCCAACGTCATAAACGTGATGATATCGCAATACAAGCGCAATTTTTCATGTTATTCAATTCGTTGCCCCCAGCTCCCAGCTACGAAGCTACGAAGCTCCAAAGCTCCAGTTCCTGCCACAGCTGCAACTATAGTTTATACAGAGAGCCAAATAATGAGTCTATCCGTTCAAACTTCATTTTAAAATATATTTTAAATATATTTTAGTGTTTAAACTACCTTATGATTTATTTATATTTTGAAAAAAAGAAACAACGAACATTTCGTATGTTTACACCCTTGCAGGGTATTATAATTTTAGTCAGAAGTTTGCAATGCAGTTAAGGAGTCATCTCCGATCATATAAAGTATATATATTTTTGATCAGCATCAACAGCCGAGTCAATCTAGACATGTACGTCTATTCGTCTGTCCGTTTCTACTCAAACTAGTCTCAGTTTTGAAGTTATACACTTCTATACACTCTGTTCTATACACTCTCACTCATATATATGTCGGAATGGGATGGATCGGACGACTTTATCATATAGTTGCCATAGGAACAATCGTAAAGTTTTAAGAAATCAAATTATAACTTTATCAGTTTTCAACAGATTTTCTATACTACTATATGATATAGCTGCCATAGAAACTATTATTAAATATATATGAAAATTCCGAACTTTAAATGTAAAACTGTAAATAAATAACTGCAAATATATAGGTGACTGTAATGAAAATAGGAATTATTTCCTTGATTTTTAACAGAAATGTTTATAATTTATATTGTATTAATTATTAATGATCGAATTCCAATTTGCAAGGGTATACAAACTTCGGCTTGGCGATGTTAGCTTCCTTTCCTGTTTAAATTCATTTTTGTTAAAGAGTTTTCCTTAATATGTTTTTCTTTGGCATTGATAGTCTATATGGAATGGAAGAAATATTTTAAAAGTATTATTTGATTCCAATGAAATATAATGGAAATAATAATGTGTTTATGTTTTCTGATAATTATTAATGAAAACCTTTATACCATTGATTGATAATTTGCATCTTTCCTTTGTGAGTAACTATTATTTCCCTCAGTGTATCGTTGCTCTACAATGTATTTGCATAGCACTTTTTATGTGGCATTACGAAAGACTTAAGCGGCGAACTCGCGTGGCAGCAGTTTCGATATTGCAACTAATTACCGGCATTAACGCAATTTCGTCTTTATAAAGACTCGGTTCCGCATTGCTCCCCCACTAGTCTCCCCCTTGGAGCCCCCCTTGGCACCCCTGCCATGGAGATTTAATTCGATTCTTTGCCCAAACGCGGACAGGTGTCTATGAGGCTCTATGGCAGGTGTTTCGGCTCATTGTCTGCCGGCCAGGAAGCATTTGGCATGCGTTCATTTCTTTAAACTGATTTTTTTTTGTACGTTTTCCTTTGGAGAAAAACTGCGCAATTTTCATTGATTTTGGTCAGAGCTGGGTTGGGTTGTGCTGCTTGTTGCTGTTGTTGTTATAGGCGCCTTTTACGGTTTGGTATTGCAGTGTACTTAGACATGTGAGATCACATTTAATATAATGGGGGATCCGTGTGGGGAATATATAATTTCTATCGATTTGCTTTGAATACCACAGAACGTTTTTGATTTTTATTAAATACATTTTGAGGCATACTTGAGGCATTTTTGGGACCCAGCACAATTATTAAGCCTTAATAAGTTTATTTAAGAACTAACTCAAACCATATTTTGCGTATCCAACAAATGGAATAATAACCCAGGCCAGTTGCAAATCAGTTTTTAACTCATAAAGAATAGGTATTTCCAGTTACCCAGCGATTCCCTTACTTTTTCACCTGCACAGCGTTCACCTGCCAATCGGTTATGGCCAGGTCAGGTAATTATTGAGTCAATTTCCAGGCCGTTAAGCTTTCATTGGATAGTTTTGCTGTCGGCGCCGCCCACACGCCAAAGAGATGGAATGCAAAGTCCAAGCCAAGACAACTTTCGAGATAGTTTTTCGCATATACATTTATTTTTCTGAGACATTTATTTAGACACAAATACAAGTTATATTATAGTTGTATATATATAATGTAAGTTATTATATACTCTATTTATAGGCCATATAAGCTGGGTAATACAACTAAAATGTACATACTAAACGACTAAGAAAATGCGCTTGCGAGCTGGGGGCTGGTTCAGGGTCAGGGGGATTTCGCGGGGGTTTTCGAGGGGGGGCTCTGAGCAAATTAATTACTAAACGAGAGCTGTTCGATTATCAACACAGATTTGCACAACATTTAAATTATGAGGAGAATATTTATTGCGTTAATTTATAAATTCATTTTAGCTAGATTTATTCGTTTGTGTGTGCTTCTTTTTTTGTATAACATTGTCTAAATGATTGATATATGGTTGATTGATAATACATATATTTATATATTGCTTACTATTAGTTACACTTTTTATCATTTATAAGCTAAGTATCTCGTTTACAGACAACTCATTTTTGTTTATGGAATTTTCGTTTGTGAAACTTGACTGAATAGCTTTAAATGGCTTTTCATTATTAATTATAGAAAGTATGGTTTGCAGTAATAATTAAATTAAACATTAAATTAAAATCACAATTTTATAGACTTGATGTGTTGTGTGTGTGTGTGTATGTGTGTGGGGTGTATTGTTTGTTGCGTAAGCAAAATCTATATGGGGCATAGGATGAGTAACGCGATGCACAATTTGCATATAAATCGTATGGCGTTACTCATCTTATCCCTGATATTGTCCTTGCTGTAACTGCATGTGTGTGTGTGTGCTGGCAGCATTTATTTATTTTTTTTTTGGGGGATCCATCCATTAAAAATATTCTCTTTAAATATTTTTACTTTTGTCATCCTTCTTCGCTCTCTACAATCTCTCTATAATTCTGGGCATAGCAGGGAAAGGCACAATTCAATGTTAATTAAAATTGCTGCTGCAAGCTAAACGGTGAAAGCTGCAAGGAAAATAATGAAAACACAGGCGAAGAACTCTATTAGTTTTTTTTTCGGCTCACTCTGCACGAATTTAATAAGCGGAAAAACAATCAAAACGCAGCACGATTTGCATGGCCATTCAACCCGACTCCGAACTCACCTGCAGGAACACACACAGCGTGCCGGATATTTAAGTTGATCTTCTTTTTCACTTGTGGCTTACTTCGGTTCAGTTTTCCTCTGTTACTGTCTCTGTCTGTCTCTGTTGTCTCTGTTGTTGCATTTGTTTGTTGATGTTGATGTTGTTGTCGTGTAGTGGTTGTTGTGGGGGTCGATGGCAGCTAGAAACGAGTTGGCAACTCATCCTCATTATCCTCAGCCTCCTCCTCATCCTCATCGTCGTCATCATGGCCATCACTTGCTCGTCCTGCAGCCAAGTCCACGTCCACGTCCATCCTACAGATACAGCGTCGCCTGCTGCCGCTGGTCGAAGTGATGGATGTAGAGCTTCTTCTTGGACTTCTCCTTCGAGGGGCGCAGGTCCCACACCAGGTTGGACAGACTCCGCGGCCGGGACAGGCGGCGGGTCTTCTTCTCGGGCAGCTTGTTCGAGTCCCCGGATGTCCGTCCGCCGCTGCGGGACGAGTCCAGGGTGCCCTCGCGCGGATTGTGGTGATTGTTGCTGCTGGAGCTCCGGCTGTGGGGCAGGGGCAGGGGCAGAGGCAGGGGCAAAGGATGTGGCGTCGACAGGTAGCCGTGGACATTGAGAATGCTACCGCACTTGAGCACCACATCGGGTGGCGTGCCCGGCGTGGCGGGGGTTCCATTGGCTCCGGCTCCTGGTCCTGATCCTCCCGATCCAACTACTGCTCCTGCTGCGGCTGACTTGCCGTGGGCTGAGATCGTTGGCGGCGTCACCGAGGAGCAGTTGTTGTTGTCCGGCGTCAGCTGCAGGCTGCTGAGGCTCTTGTACCTGCAGCAATTAAAAAACAAAAGGTTTATATATTGAAAATGGTAGGGAAATTAGTTAAATATTAATTACGCTTTCAAGGCATTATCTTTTACTACCTATTTGGTTTTCAAAATAAATATATCTATTTCTAAAACTTTTTAGTAGCAAACTTCCTAATAGGTTTTTCAAATTTCTATTTGATAAATTCTTTAACTCTGAAAAGAAAATGTAAGATAGAAAGCTCGTGTTATTTTTAAAAGCAACGGCTTCTTAAGAGGCATAAATCTTATATACATTTGCATATGGCCAAATGGTGCACAAAATTTCATTTGAATTAGCATTTCAGTTTTTAATAGAAAAAGAGCGTCAAGAGAAAATATTCCACATTCAAGCTTTTTTAGGGTTAGCGTTCGGTGACCCCGAAATATTTATAGAAATAAAACTTTTTCTATTTCCATTTCCATTTATCGTCTATATATCGATACCGAAGTCAGCCCTATGCGGAAATGACTCCTTCACTGCTTCAGATTGAAATTACAATACCCTGTAAGGGTATAAATATTCGCATTCCTTGGGATGATATTTTTCTAAGTACCGAGGCTTAAAATACTCATAACTAAGCCATAAATGCATTAATTTCAGTTCGGAAAGATGTTCTAAGTTAGTTTTTATTAGATTAATAAATCTGCATATTCAAATTGAATTTAAACAAATTTTAAATTTTTGACCATTTTTGAAATTTGAACAATAGGAATTTAAGCAACATAAAATGTTGAAAAATTTTTCAAATTTTTTTTTCCGTTCCTTTATGCATAGAAAGATTCGCCTGTCGATACTGATCAAGAATATATATGGTTTATAGGGTCGGAAATGACTCCTTCACTGCTTTAGACTGAAATTATAATACCCTGCAAGGGTATAAATAGTCGTATTCCTTGAGTTAATATTTACCTACAAACCGAATATTAAAAAACTCATAACTAAGCCAAAAATGCATTAAATTCAGTTCGGAAAGCTGTTTTAAGTTAGTTTTTATTAGATTAATAAGTCTGCATACTCAAATTGATTTTAAACAAATTTTAAATTTTTGACCATTTTTAAAAATTGAACATTGGGAATTTAAGCAACATAAAATGTTGAAAAAATTTTCAAATTTTTTTTCGCCTTCCTAAATGCCCAGAAAGATTCGCCTGTTGATGCTGATCAAGAATATATATGGTTTATAGGGTCGGAAATGACTCCTTCACTGTTCAGACTGAAATTATAATACCCAGCAAGGGTATTAATATTCGAATTCCTTGAGTTGATATTGATCTACAAACCGAAGCTTTAAATACTCATAACTAAACCAAAAATGAATTAATTTCAATTCGGAAAGCTGTTCTAAGTTAGTTTTTATTAGATTAATAAATCTGCATACTCAAATTGAATTTAAACATATTTTCAATTTTTGACCATTTTTGAAATTTGAACAATAGGAATTTAAGCATCATAAAATATTGAAAAAATTTTCAAAATTTATTTTTCGTTCCTTTATGCATAGAAAGATTCGCCTGTCGATACTGATCAAGAATATATATGGTTTATAGGGTCGGAAATGACTCCTTCACTGCTTTAGACTGAAATTATAATACCCTGCAAGGGTATAAATAGTCGTATTCCTTGAGTTAATATTTACCTACAAACCGAATATTAAAAAACTCATAACTAAGCCAAAAATGCATTAAATTCAGTTCGGAAAGCTGTTTTAAGTTAGTTTTTATTAGATTAATAAGTCTGCATACTCAAATTGATTTTAAACAAATTTTAAATTTTTGACCATTTTTAAAAATTGAACATTGGGAATTTAAGCAACATAAAATGTTGAAAAAATTTTCAAATTTTTTTTCGCCTTCCTAAATGCCCAGAAAGATTCGCCTGTTGATGCTGATCAAGAATATATATGGTTTATAGGGTCGGAAATGACTCCTTCACTGTTCAGACTGAAATTATAATACCCAGCAAGGGTATTAATATTCGAATTCCTTGAGTTGATATTGAAGCTTTAAATACTCATAACTAAACCAAAAATGAATTAATTTCAATTCGGAAAGCTGTTCTAAGTTAGTTTTTATTAGATTAATAAATCTGCATACTCAAATTGAATTTAAACATATTTTCAATTTTTGACCATTTTTGAAATTTGAACAATAGGAATTTAAGCATCATAAAATATTGAAAAAATTTTCAAAATTTATTTTTCGTTCCTTTATGTCTTAAAAGATTCGCCTGTTGATACTGATCAAGAATATATATGGTTTATAGGGTCGGAAATGACTCCTTCATTGTATTGTAGCCTTCTGACTAAAAATATAATGCCCTAAAAGGGTATAAACATTGTCCTTATATATCTTAGATATATATAAGGGTATTCTCTGTTTCTCCTACTTCGCCATAATTAATTTTTCCCAAAAGGTAACCTCTTACCTGATGTGAAATAGCGGCGACTGCGGCTCCAGTGCCTGCTCCTTGCTCGGCAGATGATTGTTGGGCGTCAGCACCTTGCCGTGATGGGGATGCGGATGCGGATGCGGATGTGGGTGCGGATGCGGATGCGGATGTGGGTGCGGATGCGGATGCGAACCATGGGAGGCGTGGTGAGCAGCTGCCACAGCGGCAGCCGCGGCATTGGCCACCGCGATGGCCGTGTTCCCATTGGGAGTTGGCGGCTGCTGCTGCTGGGCCGACTGCTGCTGGCCGTGACTGTGACTGGTGTGGATGTGACTGTGACTGTGACTGTGCGTGTGGGTGTGACTGTGACTGTGACTGTGACTGGTGCCCGTGGAGTTGCCATTGCTGCTGCTCCCAGCACTGTGGGCATTCTTGATGTAAAGCTTTGGTAGAGTGGGACGCTGGCGCTTCTCGGCCGGCTTCTTGCCGGGAATCGTCTCGATGGGCGGCGGCACCGGCTTGATGTCCTCTTGAATATGGCCATGGTGGTAGTGGTTAACCAGGTGGTGGTGGTGGTGGTGCCCAGGATGGTGGCCCCCTCCGCCCCCACCGCTGCTGCTGTGCTTGTTCGACTCCAGGCTGCTGTAGTTGTTGTTGCCCGAGGTGGAGGCCTGCTGCTGCTGCTGCTGCTGGCCGGGATGCACTGGCGCCCGGATCAGGCTGCAGTAGTTGCCGCTGCCGCTGTCCGTGTGATGGGAGCGCAGGGTGGGCGACTCGCAGATGGGCTCGAACCGGGCCAGGCCCTTCGAGAGGGGCGTCAGGCCGCGCACATAGTCGTAGATGTGATCGATCTCGTTGTACTCCTCGGCGATCTCGTTGCTGCTGAGCGCCTGCTGCTGCTGCTTCGACCAGGAGTCGCAGCTGGCGCTCTTGCGCAGCACATAGCCGCTCTCGGCCAGGCCGCTGGCCACGCCCGCCGCCGAGGGCAGCATCACCACCGGCAGGCGACCGCCTCCGCCGCCGTTGCGACTGCTGAACTTGGAGTCCTTCTTCTCCTTCTCGCTCAGCTTGAGATCCACGATCTGGAGGCGATCGCGTGCATCCGCCAGCAGGCGCTGGGCCTTGTCCAGGAAGCGTGTGTACTCGATGAAGTGCTGCAGCTGCTCCATGTTCTTGGCCCGCTGCAGCTTGATCTTGGCATTGAGGGGCACCGGCACCAGATCCGTGTCCTTTTGCAGCGGCAGCGCGAAGATCCTGTCGATCTCCACGCAGCCGAGCAGGCGTAGTTCAGGGACAAAGGGTTGCTTGAGGCCCTTGGGCGCACTGCCGTGGACGAGTCTGTGGAGGAGAGGAGATTGGGGAGAAAGGATTAAGGATTACACTTCATCCTCCCAAATTTTCCTACAATTTTGGAGGCTAGGATAAAGATCCTAGAACTCACCTTACTATGACCGGCATCCTCTTGAGTAGGAGATTCTTGACGGTGTGCACACCGCTGATGCTGTCCTCGCGGGCGATGGGCGAGAACTTGGCTTTGGTATCGAGTGGCAGATTGATGATCTCGTCCTTGATGTTCCGACACTGCAGGTACTTCCCGTTGTCGTTCATGGTGGTCAGCAGCTCGCCGGCATGGATGGTCCGGTTCATTTGCTGGCAGCGAAAGGTCTCGCGGACGAGGACACGGGCGTTCCGGCGGCGGGACAGCTCCAGCACGGAGTCAATGCATCGCGTGGAGCGACCGTCCTCGCTGAGGAGCTCGAAATAGCCGCCGTAGGTCTCCGGGATGAGGACCTTAGCACCCACATTCGTAGGCTTGCGTCCCTCCTTGATCTTGATGGGCTGCGCCAGGATCTGGTACTTCTTGCCGGCGCTCAGGAACAGGGCGGTGCTCTGGAGCGACGGCGCCGAGAGGGTGGGCACGCCGAGCGCCTGGTGCTGGCCCTTGAGGATCTTGGCCACCGCCGGCAGCGGCTGCTTGGAGAAGTCGCGCAGGTAGACGGGCGTGGCATCGCCGAAGCGGGAGGCGGCCAGTATGATTTGGCCATCGGTGGCGGCCATGTCGCGGTTGAAGAACGAGAGCAGCTTGCTGCGCGCCAGTTGCACATTAAATGAGAGTAAGTTTCATTGGACTGGCTGCGGATGCAGCTGCTCCCCGCCGACGGCTCCCTGGTCGCTGTCCAACTCTAGCTCCGACGGCTCCCTAACGTCCTCCGCCTCCTCCTCCTGCTGCTGGTGCTGCTGCTGCTCCTCCTCCTCCTCCTCCTCCTGCTGGTTGCAATTAATCTGATCCTCGAGTGCCCGGCGCTTGGCCAGCTCACGGTGGCGCAACCTCAGCAGCTGGGCCCCGCGACTGCAGCAGGCGTGCTTGATCTCCTCCTCCACTCCGGTCGTCGCTTGGCCGGGATACAGATCCTGGTTGTGGTGGCCCTGGTACGTCAGCAGTCGCGTGGATGTCTGCAGTGCGTAGTTGAGATACTGCATTCGGTTCGATTTCCTATTCCTCCGCCGGCCACAGTGTGCGAATTGAGGGGGTCCTTGTCGCTGTTTCCTGTTTCCGATGTCCTGCGTCCTGCGTCCTGCGTTGGCTTTGCCAGTCGGTAAGCTTAGCCCCGAGAGAAGTCGAGTCCAGTTGAGTTGGTTTGAGTAGAGTGCAGTGAAGTCCTTTGTCCTGCAAACAAAAAGGAGACAAAATGAGGGGAGATTAATATGAGATTTGCAACCACGGAGATAAATAGTTGAAGCTACAAAAATAGTTAACAAAAAACTGTAGCTATGCACAACTTTGTTGCAAAAATTGAGGTAATATGGTTTGGGTAATAGTAAGGACCTTCGAATACCTTTTAAAATATTTAAAATATACAGGAATTTGTAAGAAATTTGTAGGGGATTTTAAATCCATTCAAAGGTTAAAATGCTACAAAATGTTTATAATACAAAAATGAATACCTAAAGATATATTTATATGGCTTTCTGTAGAACATTTGATACATTAATATTTATATATGTATCTATGCTCAATTTATATTCCTAGTAGGAAATATAAATACTAGTTTATTATCTCATAGGAAAATAATGATAAACAATATTAATATTTTTTACAAAGAAATTTATATAGGAAATATGTAGAAATAATTAAAAAGTCTAACTAAATTCCAAATAAGAAATAAGGTATAAGGTAGATATAAAGCAGAAATATATGTAAATCAAACTAATTGACTTATTTTTAAAAACGATTGAATTTCAAAGAACACTTTTAGAGTTCCCCAAAAGCCAAAGACTTTTCCCCAAAACTTTAATTAATAGCTATTAGACTAGACTTCATTTAAAACTCAATGTTTTCCCCTGAAAAAAGGAAAATCCAGCAAGTAAGCCTGTCGGAACCACACCTTTTGCTACCCATTGGACATTAGGTAAATGAAATGTTGGCTACAAATTTACCCTCCCTCCACCCCAACACCCTTTCCAGTTCGAAGTTGAAATATTTCCGTGTCCGCAGATCAGCTCTTCAAGTTCTCACACTCGCATCCATTCCGGGGGATACAGGTACATCCCAGGTATATATATATCCCAGATACACCGACAGGGTGTTATTTATGAGGGCCATAAAGTAGGGAAGCGAAGGCTTTAACTGAAGAAATGGCAAAGTGCACAAAATGAAAACGCAGAAAATGCAGGCACCGTGCATATAGAATATAGACAAGACTGCGACTGCGACTGCGACTGCGACGACGACTCTCTGCGACAATGCCAAACATGCCATTAACAAAGGCGTGGAGCTGGAGGAGGCGGAGGAGGAGGACTGGACCCAAGGAGGACATGGCCACAACAGCCGGCGGACCAACAAATGGCAAGACATTAAAAGTACTTAAAGGATATTTGCATATTTTATGGCCAAACATAAATGCGGCTGATTACGAGACGTCGTGCAGTGGGAGGTTGGCATTGGCCCGGCAGTGTTGCCAAAACTATAGAGTGACAGAAAGTAGCTAGCTTTATGGGTTGTAAATAAGCAAAAGAAAACCCAAAGAAAGGAATCCAAGGCCTGAATACCCTGGCAGTCTTTAAATACAATTCCAAAGAGCAGTGTAGTGAAGTTATTTCAATTAACTTATATACATTTTATAAAATCAACAAGTACTTTTATAATAAGTCTAATAAACTACTAAATGGACTTACAAAATGCCCACAAATTCAACAACATTTGAGATCTTCCTACTTTTGTGAGAACTTCTTGAACTATTTCGAATTAAACGTATTTTTAAAGTCATCGGATTTAGATATAAACCGAAATCTCTTTAAAATATGCTATTTGGTATGCTGTAAAAATGCATTGTATTTTTATTTTGGAATGTAGTTCTGAGATAGTTTAAACAAAAATAATAATAGAAAGTAATTCAAGTTCAAGTCCCCGAAAAAGCCATTCTATCAACACTGAAGGCTTGCCAGATTGGGCCATTTGTAAGGGGCTTTTGGGGTATGGTTTGGTAATGGAAATCGAGTGTGTGGTATTTCACTTCACTAAATTAGTTGGCAATTAGCAAAGTGACCGCACCTGCTGCTCCTATTGCTGCCGATTCCGCCTGCCAATTTACCATAGCGTCGCATCCATCTCTAATTGCTTTCCTATTTCAAATTGGAGCGTGGAGCGTGGCTGGGAAGTCGGTAGTAGCCACATGCACTCGCTATATAGCAAGAAGGTAACATCGGTTGTGGCCATAAAGAGTCAGCTCATAAAGCATTTAACGAGCCCTGAGGGACGGGGCCAGGCATGGCAGCATCTGCGCTTATTATTGGGCCATAGACCATGCATTGGCCATTAGTCGCAAAGATTATTAAATGGTTTTTGAGGCATGCTGAAAGTATAATTGATTTTTTAGTGCCAAAACGAGGGAGAAACTTTATATTTTGGGGATTATTGGCTGGAATGACCTTTGAACTGCAGAGAGCAAAGGATCCTGCGGCCGCTGACGAAATGTAGACTGTACAAATCTAGTCTCGCTTTTGTTTAGTGGATCTGCTTTCCCAATTAATTGCCAGACACAGAGCCAGAGCCTGGCCAGAAACACGGCCGGCAATTAATTTTCACCATGGAAAGTACCTTTTCCTGGTTGGCGGGAAAAGCACACACACACACACACAACACACACATCCGAGGGGACCAGAAGGAGAGCGCCCGACTGACTGAACTGAGTTGGCAATTCTCACGCTCAACGTGGCCGAAAGCCTTTGTAACTTATGTGGAAACGTGACATTTTCTCGGCTACTGGACAAAAATTGATGCCGCCGGAGAGGATTGGTCCAGCATCGGCAATAGCTGGTCCAGAGGCTGCTGCAACTGTCTTGTTTCCTGGCCCCCGAGTACGTGTCTGGATTTTTCCCTGCTTTTTATTGCGGCTTCTCCGGGGCCGGCTCTTTTTCTGTGCTGTTGTGCTGCTGCTGCTGCTGCTGCTGCTGCTTTTGATGTCGCTCAATGACACAGTTTTTCACGTGCAGAGCGCTCGTAATTTGTATTTGGCCCCGTCCTGGTCTTCGCCTTGATCTCTCATCGAAAATGTCTTAATTAATTTGCGCTGGAAAGTGGCACAAAAGCAGCTGCAGGGATCCCTCCACACGCGAAAACGTAAGACTTGTGCTTGTAAAAACCCCAAACCCCGAAGAAACTCACTTAATATACGACTGACACAAGATGACTTGGCATGAAGCCCCACAAAAGGGTTTATGATTATTATTTTACTTCTTTTTTCGTATTTTTCCTCTCTGGTCTGTTCTGTTTTTGCGGAATCCTTTTCAACATCCTGCCTGGTGTTGCCTGTTGCTATTTGTTGCCGCCGTTTCCTGTTCCGCCGCCCCCATAAGGGGCCTCAGAAAAAAACACTTGAGCAAATGAAGCCCCCAAAGAGTCAATATGGCGCGAGAGGGGAGTGATTATGCACACACACTGCGTGTGTGCTTCATGTGCTTGTGAAAAATGTGTAACCCAAGACGGAGCTGGAGCACATAATGAGATATGCAGCGCACACGAAATGTAAAAAAAAAACAGAAGGAAAATATACAAGAAATTAAGCTGACTTCGAGAAGCCGAAGTTTGAATGCCCTTGCAGTCAGTTCAATTATACCCAAGCCTAAAAGGGATCAATTTGGAAAGCTGTTCTGTGTTGCCTTGTATTAGGATATCAGCAAATTGAGCATATAAATGTAATATATTTAAAATTATATGCATATTTGACATTTTTTATGATTAACCATTACAAAATATTTCCCGATTTGTATTCTTAAGACTAAGATTTGATTGCACATTAAAATATATATGTGACCTTTGACCTTGAATCATTGGTCACATATACACTTTCAAGAAAACCCAAAATATGCGTTTTCTAATCTAATTTTACTAATCAATTCTTTTATATGATATTTTTATTATATAATTCAAGGTTTTTTAAGTATCATAAATAAGTCAAAAAGCCTTAGTTTCAATACGAAAAGCTGTCCCATGTCAGTTTTTATTAAATTATTAAATAAGATATGTGATTTTGAAATAATTTCAAAAGGTATTTTTCTACCGGACATGGCTAGATCGATTCAGCTGTTGATGTTCATAAATAATATATATGATATGTATATGTATATGATTTCACAGCGTTGCAAGCTTCTCACTAAAATTATAATACTCTGTAAGGGTATAAAAACGGAACCAAAGCCAACAGGAACGAAACGGAAAGCTTTAAGTTCGAGAAAAAGGAAAGGAAAGGGAATCTCTGGGGAATAGGCGACTGAGGAGTGCTCTGTAAGAGTTCATAAATGAATGAAATACTATTCTTTTATTGAAATTAATATATGTAGGGCTTCATAAATGTAAATGCAATGAATTTTTGAGGTATTTCCTTTGGGAAATATACTATTTTTTTGCAGTTTTGAGAAAAGAAAGCGGATATATAATATTTTAGGAGACTTTTGAATGGTTTAAATTTATTTTAGTTACTTTATATAATTATTTAAATGATTATTTTGATATTTAAAAATAATTGTATATTATGGTATTTACTTCTGTGTTATTTGTACTATTTTTATATTTTTAATTCTGAACATAATCTAAGGACTTAGCTGCATTTTAAAGCTTGCGAATAATTCCTGCCAAATAAGTGAGCATTTAAGTTCCTACTTTTGAACATGGCTCAGGACGAGGCGTATCCCTTTCTGCTACCCTTTCGGCGCTGGCAAAAAAAGCAGGCAAGTGCGATAAAAGCCACGTCAAAAGGATTAGGGCACACAGCCTGCGCGTGCGTGTGTGTGTGAGAGAGCGTGTGTAAACAGAAAATGTGTGCACACCAAGGTGTGGGTGGCTCGGCTTTTGTTTGTCCCAACAAAAGCAGAAACTAGCAAAAATGTAAGAAAAAAAAATATATAAGAAACTATATAAGGAAAAAAATATTTAAAAAATAGTGCAAGAAGTAGTGTAAGAAAAAGGAGTGCAAGGAAAAAGGAAAAGTGTAAGGAGCACGACCTGCTTGTAAGGCAAGGAGCTCATAAAAGGAAACACGCAGACACACACGCCGGCGAGTGTGTGTGTGGCACATTAATCACACTAAAGAGTTCTACAAAATGCAACTCAACGCGACTCCCAGAACCAAAGCCAAGAGTTGTAGTTGTCGCTGCAATGTTGGTGTAGTTGTAGTTGTGGCAGTGTGGTTGTTGTCACCACTTTAAGCCGCGGCTTAAAAATCCCGTCCGGACGTCTCGCAAGCGGCTTACGGAGAGCGCGTCGAGCTTAGGCGGCCAAAGAATCCGCGTCGTCCGCCAACGCCAACACTTGACGCTGTCCCTCCGCTTCCCCCTCTGTTCCCTGTGTCCCTCCCTTCGACTTGGTCTGGGCCACAGTGGAGCCTCTTGTGGTGAAAATATTTTTGGGGGAAAAATTTTGGACATAAAGATGGGGAGAATTTCTGATTGAGAATTATTGTTGAAAAATAGGTAAGAAATAAATACGAGAAAATAGAGAAATTACAGAAATCTATATGGTTTATAAAGAATATTTTCTAGTAGAGACTAAGATTTAAAAATTTTTATTTTACTGATTTTCTATATTTTTTTAAAACGATTTTCCCTATTTTTGGTATATTTTTGTTATTATTATTTCAATGTTATATCAATTCTTTAATACGAAACACTTGTAAGAGATATTTTTACATATATATTTAAAGGCATACAACGCAGAGCTTTTTGTATACTTTATGAATAAAATGGAATTTAAATTGAATATTTTAAATATTTATAAACAATATTTGAATATTATGGAGAGTTCTAGTTTAGCTTAAATATTTTTCCAGTATTTTTTCGAGACCTTGTTAAGTTAAAACCAAGTGTTGTTGAAGCTAAAATTAATATATATTACAAAAAAATTTCAAATTAATCATTTCATATATTCATATTTCATATAATCATAATTTCGATAATTTATAGATATTAATTTAACTTTTACTGTACTGCTCAAATATAAATGCAATATTCCTGCCGCGACGACGCTTTTTGTGCGTCGTTTTCTTTATTTGATACCATTTCCTCTTTGTCAAGCGCTTTTCCCCGTCTTCTGCCGTGCGCAAGGAACACCTTCATCCCGATGCCGCACTCCTCGCAGGGATCTCCTCGTGCTCCTTACAGCCTTCTCAGTTGCCTGATTATGTCGTTCTTAGCACTTTTGATTACTTTTTATCCGCTTTTGGCCGCGGTTTTCATAGCTCACAGCCTTTTGCCTTTGTTTGCTGTTGCTGTGGCTTATATATATCCCAATCCCTATCCCTATCCCTATCCCTATCCTCATGCCCATTCCCATCCCTATTCCTGTACATTTTCCTATATCCCTACCCTATATCTCCTCCTTGACGCCCCCCAAGCACTTGGTGTGACTAATGACGTTGTGGACCATGGCGTTTGTTTAGTCTCCAGCCAGAAGAAGCCCCATCCCTTCGCATGGCCGTGATGTAAATAAATGAAATAATATTCTTTGGCTGTTGTCCCGCCATGAAAAATTAACGCTGACCACTCTTGACTTCTTTTAGTTTTGTCGGTTTTCGTGGCTATTTTTTTTTTGTGTTTTTGTTTATCTGCGGGTTTTTTTTGTACGCTTTTGGTTTTCTCGCTGCGGACAGTTTGGATTTTTGCTTTCATTTGTCAAGTGGCGCTGAAACGGAGGGGAAATACTCTATAAAACGGAGTGGATTTAGGGTAATAATCTTTCCAGTATTTGGATAATCTTCAACTTACTTAATTTATTTAATTAATTGTATTTATTCCTTTAGATTAAAGTGCAAGCTTCTTCCTTATAATATTTGTACCTTTATCCCTTCAAAAATATCTCTGCATTAAACTCTTAAATAATTATTAAATTTCCATAAGAGTATCAAGCTCGTTGACTGTTGACTGAAATAAGGAAATTCATTCTCATTTTCATTTCATTTACTTTATCACAATGAAGAGGAAATAAAACCGTGTTCGCAATGGCAAGTGGAAAAGTTTGTTTGCTCAAGCTGTTATTTGAAAAGCATTAATCACATCCATAAAAATTCCTGCAGCTTAGCTCGGGGAAAAGGAAGAAGATAAATAGCGCATAAATAGATTTTCCCGCTCTGTCGTAGATATATCTACACAGATCGGAAACGGAAAACCAGAACTTCTACCAAAAGTAGTGAAATGATTAAATGAAATTACCCAAACCCATTGGCATTACATGTTTCCCCCGCTCTCGAAGGCAAATCCAATGAAATAATCATATTCCAGGGTCAGCTTTTCGATTCAGGGCGATATAAAAAATCGCACAAACTCTGGGAGAATACCTATGCGAAACTTGTATGTAAATAATATCGCTTTGTTTCGCATTGTGAGTGACAACTGTGGCCCAATGTAATGGGTGTTTTTTCTGTGTATGAGAAGTGACTTGCATGAAAATAAGTTAAGTTTACGTATAGGGAGAAAATAATGATTTTGTAGGAGCAATTTAATAAAGAAAAACAAAAATGAAGAGAAATAAAGTACATGAGTAATGGAATATTCATTGAATATTTTTGAAGAATTTTAATAAGAGTTTATAATAAAAGCTGCTATGTGGGTATGACAGCTATCATCTAGAAAAGATTAAGGATAGGAATTGCTTATTTAATATTTATTCTACTATTCCATTGAATAGATTTTAGTTTGTATAAAAACATAGTTTGTAGTTTATATAACAATTTACAAGATTTAGTAGCAAAAGTTTACAAA
Source organism: Drosophila bunnanda (assembly GCA_035046265.1). NCBI lineage: Eukaryota > Metazoa > Arthropoda > Insecta > Diptera > Drosophilidae > Drosophila > Drosophila bunnanda. The sequence goes on from JAWNOB010000029.1 coordinate 851,801, forward strand.
GTAACATTTATCAAATTAAATCTCTTCAGTCAAAAAATAAGGAAGTAATTGTAGGAATTTTATAGAAACTATTATTAAATCATCTTAAAAATGTAATACTCTTCTTGCCTTTTTTTTTTTTTACAGATTTATAGATTCGAAATATTTAATTAAACTAAACTCTTTTGCTGCGTTTGTTGTTTGCGTATTTATTCTGATATTTTTAATGCTTTCTTTACTTATTACTTAATTTCTAATGTCTTCTATATAAAAGCCAGTTTCTTCTCGGAAATTCAAAACTTAACGGTTGCAAAAGCACCTTTAAGCCATCTCAATATGCTTCTTTATATATATTTATATAATATATATGTATATATATTTGAGTTAATGCCAAAAATTGAACAATCGGTGGTCGAGTCGCGCCCAATTCCGATTAATAACCATTGGCAGCGGGGGCAGACAGCGAATCCGAATCCGAATCCGAATCCGCATCAAAATCAAAAGCAATTAAAATGCAAAGCCACAGTCTCTCCAAGTCTCATAGGGTAGAAATGTGTTATTTTTTTGTATATTTCTTAGCAGTGACGTTGATGAGGAGTTGCCCCCGCTGATGAGTGAATATTTTTTAGGACGTCGACATGCTTACTAATCACCACAACAAAAAACGAACATAGGTACACATTTATGAAGAGTGGGAAAGAACCGAGGAGAACTTGTCATCCGCTGGGTTCTCCTTTATTAATCACGAGCTGAATGCACAATCAATCGATTGGGTTTGGGATCGGGATCGGGATCGGGGGCCATCATGAGTGTCTTTTGGGGGACAGGAAATCGAAACCGAAATGCAACGTATTTGGTTCGATGTGGCCGCTCGTCAAAGAACCGTTGGAAGTATCCAAAATGTTCATTGAGCATTGAATGTCCGACTTTAATTTATGCTGGGACCGTTTATTGTTTGCATATTCTTTTGCCCTGACACTTTTCTTCGTTCTTTTCTGGGTATTTTCTTTTATTTTTTGTTGGTTTGGTTTCTTCCGATAGCAATGAAAGTTTTTTATTTTGGTGTTTGTAAAAGGGAAATCCCTTTTTTGGGATAGGCCACGACGACTGCGTCTTAGTTTTTAACCATTTTTCTTCAGTTTTTGGGTTGGGCTGCCCATCCATCCCGACGACCATCCTCTCTATTGACCCAGAAAATGAAATACAATAAGAAAATGTTGCGCCCGCCTATTTTTCTGTTACTTTTCTGTTGTTTGTAAGTGAAATTTTTGAAAAACTCCCAACTGTATCGGCCAAAATGTGTCTTTCGAAGATGTGTTTTCCATGCGTTGGCGTTGACTGATGGGAAAAGTCGGCCTGCGACTGGGCCAAGAGGGGCAGGCATCGGCATTAAGTTGTCAGCTGCAATCTCCTCTAATGAAACCGATAATGAATGGCTTAATAGATCTTTTTCCTAAGCACGGTACTTTGAGGAGGCGAAGGTTCAGGGAAATTGTTGTCAGGGAAAGTATTAATTATGCTAAAGAAGTTCTCACAATTGTTGGGGAAATGTAATTAATAGTTGGAATAGTTTTGTGAGGATTATTTTTAAAGGTTTTTTATAAAAAAAAGGAAATTAATATAATATAATTATTTTTTGATTCTAATAATATTCACTGCAGTTATTTGGTAAATTTCTGTTAATGATGCAAGTCTTTGAATTGTTAAAGTAATTAAAGAATTTCATAACTCTAAAATTATAACAGATTTATTAGAATGAAAGAAAATATCTCACATTTAGTTAGAAAAGTAAACATGATTTGGATAAACATAAATATATTTTTATTAAGGAAAGTAATTTTAGATACTTTCAGGAATTATTTGCATATATTTAATGATTTTGAAACTATAGCATATATAAATATATTTTATGCAAATTATTTAATCATTTGAAAAGCTGCCCCGTTTGGCATATTTTAAGCAAACAAAGGTCTAAATAATTAAATAAATAAATTCAAATTAAATTAAAATGCAAATGCAAACCCAAAACAATCATTAACAATCAATAAGTTAAGTAACTTCATAACACCAACCATTTCTGGGGACATATTACAACACTCGTAAGACCTTCCGGCTTCCCCCAAACCCAAAGTGACCCCATTTCGGGAAACCTCAAATCGATTACATCTTCTCTGCCCCCCAAAATACCGAAACTGAAATCTAATTCACCGATCGGTAATTATGTGACATTCATTGGAAGCTCAACTGAATAAAGGCCACAAACACTTTATTAATATCCGATATTTAACCCAATTTCTAGAGCATGACGCTAATTGTATTTTAAATATTATTTGCCACCGCAAAAAAGCTCACCTTCTGCTCCACAAAAAATGTACAATAAAAAATCCAGAAAAAAATCCAAACCGAAATCCACAAAATTTGCCGTTAAGTTAACACTCTTCTTTTTTTATTTTGTTAAAAATCAATTAACACGCACACTTTGCAGCTTCTTGCCCCTCTTTTCTATTTGCCTTTGGCACACACTTTGTATTCGCAAGTATTTCGTAATATTTTCTTTCTTTCAACTGTGTGGAAATTTCTTTTTGCACAAAGAATTTTTACTTTCACGCTGTGACGAAACCCGAGAGATATGTGTATATATTATTTCCTCCAGCACTATGGAAATTTGCATAAAAAACGAAACGATGATCAAACGCGCGCTGCTCGTCAGCTCAAGAAAAATCTCGCGTGGGTCGACGCGCACGCGCACAGTATCTTGAGCTCGGTTCGCAAAGTCTTTAGTTATTTCGTGTTGTAGGTTGTTTTTTTGTTCATATACGATTCTGGGAGCTGAGCTGATCGAAGATCGCGTAGGTAACCGGACCGGTCGGAGCGACGAGCTCCAAGCTAATGAAAAGCCGAGGTTCTGGCCAAGTTGAGTGGCCAGAACGCAGCTGGCGTCGCTGCTGGCGTCGACGTCGCTGTTAAGTGGCTGCGACTTAACAGCGCTCTGTTAAACCGGTCCAGTACGCACACACACACACCGGTGTATGTATGTACACTGAAGGAAATTTGACAGACCTTTAGAGATTTATACTCTGAATATGTTATGAAGAATTTTGTGAGATGATTGAAGCATTTTGTTTGACAATTTTATAACTATTAAACTATTCGAAATGTATATTTTTATATTAAGTGTGGGAATTAGTTTCTTATATATATAAAATAATTAAATATAGAATTATTTAACAAAAATTTAACAAGTAAATTTAACTAAATTTTAATCATAACTATTTCTTTTCAGCTCTATAAAAGGAAGTGCAAACATTGGTATGGTAAGTTTACCTAAATTGCTTAATTTAAAATTTAAACTATTTCCTGACAAATATTTTATTTATTCAAAAATTAATCTAGACACTTTTATTAACATAAATAGAAATTCGATTTTGAAGAACACATTGTTCTACTTAGTCAATGTGTTATTCAGAAAGACAAATCATATAGAATAATCAAATCAAAAATCTTAGTTTAAGTATAGAATATATTCAAGTCCTCCCCTTTTTCTCCCTGTGTATTTACGCTGGGCCATGTTTTTCTTTCTTTTCCATCTCTCGCTTTGTTTTGGGCTCTAATTTCTAAGCAAACACCGAAGACGTCGGTGAGAGATTCGAGATTTCGGGATTCGGGATTCGGGAAACGAGAGATTCCCTCAGATAAACGGGCAAACAGTTGTTTAATAGTTTTCTTTTGAATTTTCGAGCATTTTTATGTGGCTGCTGGTCGTTTGATTTGTTTGCTGAGAAACGCGACTCGCCTCTCCTTGGGGCCCTGGGTTTTGTTAGCAGGTATTTAAGTTTCATTAGCATTTCGTTCTCGTTTGCCGAGTGTCTCCGGTCGCCGAAAGAAAGGTCTGTGTCACCTTAATATGCCCGCTCTTTGTGTGTGGTGCGTGTGAATTTTTTATGGTTCATTAAAATTAAAAGCAGAGCTGGCTGGGCTTTTTTCGTCGTAGTTTATTTATAGCGGCAGATTGGCAGGGGAAATGAGCCAAAGACCAGCGACTGTGGGAGACTCTTAGTCGAGGCAATGAACTTGCGGCTCTGTAATGCAGGCCGCAGAGGAATATCTGCCAATTTCTGCGGGGAATGCCGCAGAAGAAACTGTCACAGACATGATTTACGACAAGTAAACTTTAGAATATTCAATCACAAACACACACACACCACACACTCTCTCGGCCTGGGTTAGCCGGCATAAAAAACCTTTCAAAGTGCCGCAAGGCCAAAGCCATCAAAAGAGCCATAAAAAAGGCAGGCAAAGCATGAAATATGAGCACAAATTATGAACAGACATCACGTCAAAGGATTAACAAGACCGAAAAACACAAATATCTATATATGTATAAAGAACTCTGGCGGATTTCAAGGAAGTCGCTCTCGGTCGTCCAACGTCCAACGTCCATCAGAGAGGCCCAAAAGGTTCGATAAAAATCTAACAAAGTTTCGCCTTTTCGCCGGGCGCGTTAAATGGTCAACACCCATTCGCGGCGAAGGGCCGTCTTTTGAAGTCTGTGCTTAAAATGCAGATTATGTGCGTTGATTAAATATTGTTTTTTAATTTCTTGGCAGCGGCCGAAGGCATTAAAAATGCACGGGCGTGTGGGAAATGCATAGGAAAGGATTTGATTTGATGTTATTTCTTATAACAAATTCCCGTCACGTGAGGCTGAATAATAAAAAGAAAACAAATGGGGAAAAACACACCAGGAAAAGATGAAATGTGGCATGGATAGGTGTGGTTCTTATCAGCGGGCAAGTTCGTTGCCTGAGTCCTTCGTTTCCTCCGCACTATCAGCGCGCGCTCAAGTTCGTGGCCTGAGTCTTTCGTTATCAGCTGCGTGGAAATCGCTTATAACGGTCGAAGGGGGGCATTTATCAGGAAACTGCTTCTTCTGGCAGAAGATTTGCATAAGACACTGTCTCCGATAAATCTTCGCCTTTGTGCGTGCGCCAATTCTGCGAGCTGCAACCCACACACCACACACACTCGCCAGATCATCTCGGAGTCACTCATGCAAATGAAGCTAAAATTAGCTGCAACTTTTGTTAGGCTCCAGTGACTCCTCTCCGCTCGGCTTGCACTTTGTGTCGCTCGTCTGAGCGTTTTCTTGGCTTATTTTGTTTTATTTCATTTTCATTTCTGTTTCATTTCGAGTTTTGAGCGCAGGCTGTGCCTTTCTTTGGAAAGCTTGAGTCCGCCCGGCTGATTGATTGCCCGAGATGCAGATGCGGGCTGGGCCGGAGCTGGGCTTGGGCTTGGGATTGGGTCTGGAACTCGGACTGGCACCGGGTCTTCCCTGAACCGGCCACTCCGCCGTGCGGGCTTAACCTTTGAGCACTCCCTTCCCCCCTGCCTGCCCGCCTGCTTTGCTTTACATTTCTTTCTGCCGACTGGCCCCGTCTTGAATCGGCCTGGCTCTTTGAATTTTACGCTTAATTTGGCTTTGATTGATGTTTTAGCGTTTGATTCATACGAAAAGTTAGTTAGTGCGGCGGCGGTTCACTGAACCTGACAGTTGCACTGCTCCAGAGAGGGTGGATTGAAGAGTTTTCAAGGGATTTCAAGGGGAGTATGTTATTAGAAAAGCCTAAAATTGTAACTTTTTTGATTATTTTTTTTTATTTTTAGAGAAAATATGAATTAAAATATTTTGCAATTATATATTTGGCTATTTTATTTTAATATGGATAATATTTAAGAACATTTACCATGAAAATACTATATTAATAAAATAAATGAAAGGCAAATACATCATTAAAAAGGGGAAATAAAAAACAATCCCCTTTTTAGATCTTTCTAATAAATTTAATTATAAAAATATGTATCATAATATACCAAATAGTATATAGAAATATGTTTCTAATAGTTCCTTAAATAGTGTTACCCTCCACCCTCGGCCTAAAGTATTTATTTTCATAACCCTTATCGAACATTCCCCTCACTTCCTCAACTTGCATTCCTTTTGGATTGACTATCGCCGGATCTCCCGGGTATTTACCTGTCTGCCACCACCTGTGCCGCCCCCATCTCCTCCTCTCCCCTGCGTTGAACCACCACCATATTTACCCACAAGCACAGACATTCGTCAGGCAAACAGCTGACCCACTTAGCCGCCGCTGGAACTGTTGACTGCCCTTTTGTGATTTGGACACTCCGGTTGGAAAGCAATTAATTACATTACAACGTGTCCAGCTAGGCACCACCAAGCACACACCACACCACACCACACACCACACACTCTACACTCCACACACACCACAATGAAATTGTTAACAGCTCCAGAGAGGCAAGAAGGCAGCGTCAATCAATCAGCAAAGCGTTTGGGAAACAGTCAATGGCCTCTGTCCGAGAACCAGAAGTCAAAGTCGAAGAATGGGGAAATACCAGCAGGGTCTTGGGGGAGGGGGGAACTCCGACTGGGACTCTTCTATATGGATATTGTGTATATATCGGAATTGATTCCGCAACTTCACGCTACGGGTGCCATTATCATTATTTATTTGGTGCGACAACGCTTCGCCACCAATTAGGGCGAGAAACGCGAACATTTTTCATTCGCCACGGCTCAAAGGCAGGCCAAGTGGCAGGAATGGCTGAAAGTTGCCAATTTGGCTTTCGTTTTCGGTTCACTTATGGCCATGGGTGAAAAGTTCTCAGGCGACTTTCGGTTCTTGAAGAGTAAGGATACAGTGGGCACTCGAGAAAGTGCACATTTAATCTTGTAAACATTCAGAATAATTTTAAAGGGTTTTGGAATTATTCTAGCACTCTTTTTTAGATAAGGAAATATTTAAATAATGAATATGGGGATTACTTTTAATTGAATAATGTGTTTACTGAATATTTCTGACACCCTTTTCCTAATTTAATAAAGTTATTTACATGCAAATGACCAGAAAACATTACATTTTATACTGAAAAATCCTCTCCCTTTCCGATAGTTTAAACTCCTGGCTTTATGCCGCTTTATTACCCCCTCTAATTAATTCCAACACCCCCTGATGTATTCAATTACTAGAGCGCTGCCTGTAGCAGCTGGCAGATAGCAGTTTCTATCACCAGGCCTTAATAGGGCTCCAAGTTCAACTGGCAGCCAAGGCAGCAGCTGAAACTGGCTAAAAACAATGCCCTGTTATGGATCCCCTTAACAAGGATGATGGCTCCCAGCCAGCGGCAGTTGGATTCCATATTCAAATGCGAGCAAACATGCACAGCATCCGCATCCTACATACAAACGGAAAACGAAACAGCGACCAAGGGCAACTCCTTCGAATGAAAAAACAGCAACAACAACAACAAGAAAACATGAAGAAAATACCCCGAAAAAAAGGGGGGGAAAACACAGGCGAAAAAACGACTTTCGGCATCACGTTTCACGAATTCGCAGCAGAACACGGCTCCGACTTCTGGCACATTAAAAGAAAACAAAAGCAGCCCAAACCCAGCAACAGCGAAAAAAGATTGAAATAAACACGGCGGAGAGCCGAAGCAATAAGTAAAAGTTGCTGCCAAAACGAAGAACCCGGCCCAGAAGAAGCTGCAGCCTCAGCAGCAATCTTTGAAATGCATGCTCCTCGATGCGATTCATTGTTCGGCTCCCACTCCGACTCCGACTCCAGACAAAGTGCAACTCCTCCGCCGCCCCCACAGTATCCTGACTAAGCTCCTCCTCCCGTCCTAGACCCAATCCCCAGTCACCCCCTTCGTGATCGACGGCTCTGCACGCGCTCACGTTTGGGAGCATCAAGAGCAGCGAAATATTGGGGGAAAATTGCAACTAGAGAGAGGGAAAACTAGAAAACTGGGCTCTAAAGCCCTTAAAAACAGGAATATTTGAGTTATACAAAAAATACATGATTAATTATTTAAACATGTGCATTATGTATGATTTAAATACTTAATACATTAATTGCTAATTTGGCTAATTAGTTTAATGGTTCGTAATTACAAATCCAAAGGTTATTTAACGATTTAAAATATTATCCAAGGACATTTCCTTGCCTTAAAATGGATAATCAATTTCTTATGATTGAAACATTTTAAACTATGCTTAAATATTTCTCAATTCATGTTAATTTTTTGTAAATATTTAATGTAATGCTTAATCTTAAGATTTTGCTTTACCTAAAAGTATTGTAGTAAATTTTTCTCAGTGCTCATCATCACCTACATAAGCTGGCAATTGGAAAACTCGGTAGAAATGGGATAAGAAAATGCAATCAATTGAAATTCGCATTTAAAATCCCAGAGCAAAGAGCATTCCCTCAGCGACATTTGCTTTCCAGGATTTTCCATTTTAATTTCTCGGCCGGATAAAGTGAAAATTCGTTGTCTGTTCTAGCGTGGATTTTTCCCTCGCTTTTTGCCAGGCTTTCCCTTTGCAGTTACCCACGTAACTATTCACTTTTTCGTCGCCTTCAATTGACATTTTGCCAGAGCCACGGACTTCCTTTTCCCTTTTGCTAATTTATAGCTGCCACATGTAGTGTGTGTGTACTAAAAGGGTTTCTTTTCTTTCCCAATTTTCGGGATTTCTTCTTTATTTTCCTGAAGATGTGCAGCTACTGGGTGCAACTGCAGTTGCATTCTTATCGAAACCGCACAATCAGCAGAGGAGAAAAAAGGGAAAAAGCCAATCACTGGCCATGATGATGATGATGATGATGATGTGGTTGCAGTTGCAGTTGCAGTGGCAGTGGCTGCTGCGGATGCTGATGCGAATGCGAATGCGAATGCGGATGAGTGGAAAAGTTACAATTTCAAAACAAATAAATTCATGCCGGGGGCCAAAAAGGGCAGCCCCCAAATGGTCCGAGGAGACGCTCGTTTCGCCCCAGAGCCAAACAAATCAAGGAGCGACCCTCGCTCGACTCAACTCGACTCGACTCTCTTTTCCGCCTGCAGTTAAAAAGCAAATGGGGCTTGACTTCAATTGTTCTGCTCAAGGAAAGGCAGAACAAAAAGTTTATATATATATATATATATACAGAGTATAAAAAAAGCACCAGCAATTATTTTTTGAGTCGCTCGAACACAAGCGCCAAAGGTTTTTGTCCTTTTCCTTGGCCTGCACTTTAAATAAATGGTGTTTTTAAGGGTTTTCGGGGAAAACTTTTAGCCCGGAAAGTGTAAGTTCAAAGGAGAGGAATTTATAATTTTCTATAATTTAAAGGAGGAATCAAAACAAAAGGCAGACAAATCGTTTTGGGAAAAATACATATTTGTAAAACTTTTAGAAAGATTATAAATAATAAATGTTGTTTTATGCAATGAAAAACTTTTACACAATTTGAATTGATTACTTAAAAACCTTTAAATAAATTGTGTGTTAAAGTGCTATCACATAAATTAAGTGCGTGTTTAATAATTAATGCAATACAGCTGAAAACAATAAGAAAACACATTTTTAAATGTTTGCTTATTCGATTTATCAAGGCTGTTTTTTATAGTGATTTTTGGGAGTATTGTCGGGTGCATTTTTTGTGATTTGTTTTGTTTTTGGGCGTTATTTTATGCTGTGATAATTTTTTGATTATTCACAAACACTTGCATGAATAATGGTTAAGTTTTTCACGCCTCCTGTTTTTTTTGGAGGTAAAAAAGTCCAAAAGCTGTGTGTTTTGTTTGTTTTTATATTTATTTTTGAGTGTTTTTTTCTCTCTGTGCACACAGTCTGCTCTTTTCAGGAGCAACATCAGCTCAGCTCAGCAGCTACAATAATAATCCCGCTGCCGTCTCTGTCGGGTGGCCATTAGTTTGCTCATTTGCTTATTTGCATGGAAGCAATGGCAATGGCTTTTCAGTGTCGTGTTCTTATGGCCCCCTTGGCTTATGTGCGGCTTCCTGGCGTGGAAACTCCTATCCTGTCCTATCCGGAATCCATATGCATGTTCTGATTTCGTTTTCAATTTCAGTTTCATTTGTGGGACTTCGCTCCCTGTCCCAGCAGCATGCAATTGTTCTCCTGTGGTCTATTTATATTTGTTTTTCTGCCGATCTCAAAGTCAGCGCATTGAACTTATAGTGGCCAGTGGGGGAAAAACAAAAAGTAGATATATTTATATATATATATATATATATATATATATATATCTATGTAGTTCCCATGACATGCAAGCATTTGAATGAAGGTTTTACTGTCCTATTTGGGTCCTTTTGGCTTTTGTCCCCAGCTGTTGGTTTTGTTTGCTTGGCTTTATGGGTTTTCTTTTTTCTTTTTTGTCAGCATCGGACACGCCCATTTAACGCCCACATCTACCTTTTGCTTAAGCTGCCGAAACTTTCCCTGCAACTTGGCCAAAAGGGAATTTTTCGCTTATGCACACGAGAAAAGCATGGCCAGAAAACAATAGGGTTCTTGTAGTTAGATTTTATTTTAAATAGACACTTGTTTAAATTGCGAATTTAAAAGAAGAATTTCTTAACAAATAAATGTTAAAGTATTCATGGTAAATCTTTGGTTTATTTATATCCTTTTAAACTAATTCAAAAAGGTTTATAAAAGAATGATAGAATTAATGAAACAAATATTGAGAAGTCACAGATACATATTTAGGCACATTCTTTAAAATACATAAAATGCACTGTTGTAAAAGTTTATTTAAGATAAAAGAAGGATGTGATTTTAGGTAATAATGTAAGCCCTCACATCTCTTTTTTCTCTCAATAAACCCTTGAAACCTCTAAGCTATAATAAATATAATTTAAAACTAATCAAATTTAGCCTAGCTAAGGCCAAGTATTTAACCTTGAACTTGGCCAGCCTGCGATAGAGAAGCCCCTCGATCGGTTGGCATCTGGTCTGGTCTGAGAAGGCAAGGTCAGCTAAGCAAATTCGAAAAGCGAAATAACTAAGCCAAACCAGTCGGTCGGCGGCGGAGCACCCACTGCAGGGCAGGCCTGAACAAAGCTTAGACTAACGTAATTTAATAAAACGTTTAGCCGATTAGATACGTTCGCTGTGTGCACTAAAATGTATCCATTAGATACGCTATCTGGGCCCGGACTCTCCCAGCAGATTCTGGCTTACTCGGCGACGGCGGCGGCGGCAAGTGCAACGAACGATCCGCGCAGCCAAAGTGGCAGCAGCAAAAGTGGCAGCAGCTGCACTTGCCGCAGCCCCCAAAACGCTAACGAGACTTTGGCCACGCTCGCCGTTTTGGCCAAGCATTGGGCTTGGGCTTAGGTCTGCGGCACTGGGAAAAATTATAGATAGATTGTGGGTATGAAATATGATTTAATCAAAGGATTTAGGATATTTTGTACACATTTGTACATCTCTGCTTGAAGTATCCTTAATCAAATTCTAATAAAAAAATGAATTTCGATGTATATACTTCGGTATAGTTATCTCCCAGTGCAGGACGCTCCCTTTTACCACGAGACGATTTTACTTTTAGCCCGGCTTTAACTGCGACTGCAACTGCGACTGCCGGCTCTTGCTCTTAACTCTTGGCCATGGTAAATCTGCGCTGCCAATCGCTAAAATTATTGCGCTCAATCTTTGTTATTAGATTAACTTCTATTTTGTTTTCCTATTTGACTTTGCCATAAAAGCGAATCGAGCCAGCCAGCCAGCCAGCCGGCCTCTAGCTGCCGTAACTACCAGAAAGGGTATTTATGACTTGGTCGTAATGTTTGCTGCCCCTCGACGAAAAGGGAAAGGGCACGAAATTGGATGCAGCTTGGCTATTGCCACTGATTGGACTGTGACGGGGCACAATCGGTGGAGAGATGGGCCTAATGATGTTTGCGTTTTGAAATATGATAACAAAGTGTGTTTGCCTTCGGATTCCTGGTTGAGCCCTGCTTGAAACCCTTCTAGTTTTTCAGGACAAACAAAGGATGTTCCTACCTGAGGGTTGGATGGGTTACTATGGTATATACAAAATTTAGCCAAATTTATGGGAATTAAATATTAATCTGAGGCTCATTAGCATTTATATCGTTTGTAATTTTGTTCAAAATTCAAGTTTTATGTTTAGTTTATTTATCTTTGGCACTTTTCCATACATAAAACTCCTATTAATATGCAATCGTGCAATCTCTATTAGCATTCCACTGGCAATTATATTGCAATTATGGCCAAATCCATTTACAGTTTAAATTCAAACTCATGCCAAGTCTGAGTGTAATTACAATTTCATTGCAGCTTCAATTCGATTTTGTTCAAATTAATATCAGGCTTTTAGTTGCAGTTGTTTGTGAGCTCATTATGTCGTGGAATATCGTTTTAATGGCATTTGCATAATGCAAAATTTAGCAGCAAAAGTCTGGGATAATTGTTAATAGAGAGGAAAGGGGATTCCCAGTTCGTTTTTGGCTAACACATTGAGCTCGACTTTCTTGTTATCCGCTGATGCTGCTGCTGCTGCTGCTGCTGCCGTTGTCTTGGCCATTTGAAAACTGAAAGTGCGCCCGGTCAGCGGCTCGAAGCGAGAGGGCTACGGGTCTTAGTTGGCCCAAGCCATAGTCCACAGTCTGAGCCATAGTCCGGGCCGAGAGTCCATAGGAACAGGCAAGGAAATAGCCATTGCATTAGCCATGCCCAGACCTCTCTCCCGGCTCTTCTTGGCTTCATTTGTTTTTACTGCCTGGCATTTTGTTGCTCCGCTCTGCGGTTTCTGCTGCCCATTTTTCCCCTCGATGCTCTTGGCCATCTTCCCGGTCCCGGCTTTATCAGTCTCTGCCTGTTTTGGGGCTTTTAAATTGGTTTTGGCCGGACTGGCTGCCTGCCTGCCCGCCTGCCAAACTTGTGGCGCATCAATTGCAATTGGCAATTCCACTTGGCAGTCGCCAAGTCGCGCTATTCTACATAACATTTGCGGCATTTAGAAAGGCCAACAACCAACCAACTTTCCTTTGTTGCTCTTGTGATGCAACTTTCATTGCAGGCTGGCTTACGTCATTAGCTCGATTCTGGGGTATAATTTCTGCTTACAATTCCCACAAAAATACATATGATTCACGTTGTCTCTAATTAGAAAGAAAGCTGCCTAATGAATCTCTGGCGGGGGAACTTTTCTTTCTGCGAAAATCGGAAGATCTGAAGCAGAACGCAAATTGTCTCTGGGCATGGAGAGAAAAGTTGGTGACTTCTGCTTACAGGTTCTTTTAGGTAATATATATAACGTATTTCCTCTATATTAATTAGGGTAATAAAAGGTACTAGCTTCTGCTATACCTAAATGTTAACAGAAAGGTCTTAAAAAACCTAACAGAGTTCCTAGTTCAAGATTTAATTAATCCAATCCTTACCTATTTCTTATAGAAATTGAATAAGAACGGGTTAATATTATGACTTATAACCCCCTGAGTAGCCAATTTCTCCAGCAAGCAGACAAAAAACTATTACAACCCACGATTTACCCACGTGAAGATGACACAAAACGCCACTGATTCTGTTACGAAATAATGCCACAATGAAGGTAATAATTTTCGTTCTGTGCGGTGTGTGTGCGTGTGACAAGTGCGGCGTAATTGAAAGAAATTAAAAAAGAGGGGAAAAAGGTTTAAAAAGAGGTAAAGCCATTCGCAAAGTCGACGGCGGCGGCGACAACAATGATAATGATGCCCATGCCGTTGACGATAATGTGGCACGGAAGTGGGTTAAGCCGCTTAAATGTTCTGTTCCGCCGCCGGCTCCTCCGCGGAACTCCATCCTCATCCTCCCCGGAACTCAACTCTTTTCGTGGCATTTTCCTCGGACGCGCGACATGTCTGGAGGAGGATTTCTTCGCTGCATTTAAATTGCGCACGCATCAAAATTAAGCTGGTCGCAATTAAAAGCGGTGAAAGTGAATGTACATACACCATCCTACCATTCAGATTTATCTCTTTGATGGCCATTTTTCTGTACATTTTTGTTGGGGCTTTTACTCACGCGTGCCACGATTCTATTTGGGTTTATGGGGTCAGAGTCAGAGTCGGAGCCAGAGCCAGAGTCGGAGCTGGCCCTGCCCTTCGGTCTTCGGTTGAAACTCATTCCAGCTCGCACTTACCTGCAAATAGATAGAAATCCCCAGATAAGCATTAACAACATTTATGTGTAATTTAATTCTCTTAAAGCAGCGACCAAAAAAGAAACCGATTTATAATGGTCTGGACTAAATGCTTTATGTCTTTATACCCTTGCAGGGTATTTTAGATTTAGTTAGAAGCTTGCAACGGAGAGAAGAAGTCATATTCGGCCTTATAAATCGATAGCCGAGTCGATCTAGCTTTGTCCAACAAAAATTTAATTTTTTCAAAATTTTTTTAAGGGGTTACATCGTTAAAATTGTAATAAAAAACTAACATAAAGCCTTTTTTGCTTAATTAGAAGTTTTTTAAACTTTGATTCGATGATAAAAGTGTCATATAAAAATGTCATTAAATATCTATTCATAGAATGGGAAGATTTTAGGCTTAGCTCATGACCGATTACCGATTCGATCCTAAAATTCAATTGCAAACTGTAAGAGTATATAAAATTCGGCATTCGCGAATTTAGTTTCCTTTAATGTTATTAAGTGAAAATTATCAAAACCTCTTTCTTGATGGGGCTTTTCAACAAAACAAACAATAGAAACAGAGACACTTCTGGTTTAGTGGCACAAAGTAATTGAAGTGGAATTGTCTGGTAATAACATTTGGAAATTGCAAAATTAATTGCGGCACGGGCAAGTTGTGCAATCTATAAAAGGCATCTGAAAGTTCTGGACGACCATTACGAAACTTTATTTGCAATACATAAGTTCAGTACGCTACCAAGATGTGGCGAGAAAGGGTAATCTTACAATTATAATGGATGATTTATAGAAGGTTTATTTTGTAATGCGAATTTTAGAAATTTCTTGAATTTTAATTTACTATATATAAATGTTTATTGTAGACTTTTTGAACTATTCATTATTTTTATCAAGATCAGTTTTCTTGTATAATTTCCTTTATTTTAATATTATTTTGTATTATTTGTCTAGAATACGTTTTTAGCTTGAAATAGCTTATATATTGTATATTAATTACATTTTCCATAAGGGGTCACTTGAATTAAATCGCATGATTTATTTTTCTTAAGGATCCCCACTTCCTTCACATTATTATCACGTTGTCCCGCATCCATTTAAAATCGCACTTCCTGCAGCTGGCCTATAAAAAGCATATTCATTTCTTAATAAAATATTCACCTCACGCTCTTGGCAACATCAAAATGGGATCAAAAAATTATATATATTTTTCTCGAATACAATTTCACTTATTTCCCACATGTGAGCAACAGGTGTCGCGGCCCAAACAAGTTTTTCCGCATTAATTTCTAGTCTCTACAGACTCTCGTCTCGGTTTTCAGTCTGGTCATGTGCCTATCCGATCATCTTTTGCGGGTCCAGACGTCGCCAGAGTGTTTTGCCTTAATGGAAAACCGGCGCCTTCCCAACGAAGGAAATTTAATTAAAGAACTTTCCTGGCGTACATTAAAATTAGCAACGAAAAACGAAGGAAAACAAATGAAAAGCATATTGAACCCAGAGCTCGGCCTGCAAGCTAGCTTCAGGGTCACCGAAATATCAAAGCAAATCGCTGTCAATAATAATACATAGAGCCGACAGAGCAGACCGTCACAAAAGCTTAATTTCGTGGGCCAAAATAATTTGGTTTTTGGCTTATTTTTTTTATATATTTTGTTGTATTTTTTTACTTTAATTCACACGCTCTTTGATTCCAAACAATCGGCCTGCGTCAACGTCAATGTCCCCCACACAGTCCAGTTCGGGTCCGTCATTTGTCGTTCACGCTTGTGGCCAGCAAATTTGTCAAGAAAAAACATGGATATATATATATATTTATACATGAAAAATGGCCAAGAACAACAGTGTAATAATATCTATGGCTAAGGTCAGCGGTTTGTTCGAGAAATGTAAATTTGAGGGAGTTACCCGGGGGATATACATACATGATTAAGCGAAACAGTTACTGGACAGGTTGAATGGCCCCATTTGCCGATTGGAGTGGAAAAATAAATGCCAGGAAAAAAGGTATTAAGTTGCCAGGGAAATAAATTCACTAATTTCACAGGAAAACCAACAAAACACAGGCAAAAGAATGGCAAAGAGAAAATAATTTGAGGGCTTCAGCTGATTACAAGCTCGGTGTTTAAGTGATTACCGAAATTACTCAGGTTCTGGGCTTAGAATTTGGATATCTTACAGGGTATAATAATTTTAGTCACAAGTTTGAAACGCTGTGAAGGATGTACCGAAAAAGATATTTAAAAATATCGAATATACATATGAAGCTTAGGTATGATCGATTTTCGATTGTTTTTAAACTGGAACTACTAAACTTTATTACATTTTAGATGTACATTTTTAAAGCTTTCCGCCACAGGTACACGTGGCGTATACTTAATTTAAGTAACACATTAAGTATACGCCACGTATGCCCGCTAGTCATCTTCGGCAGGAAAAAAATTCCAAATTTGTTTAAAATCATAAAAATTATTGTAAAAATTGTCAAAAAATTAACAAAAATTGTAGCTATTTTAAATTGTGAATTGAGTATGCAGATTTATAAATCTAAAGAAAATCCGAATAGATCTTTTGGCTAAGTTATGAGATTTTTAAGCATTGATTTGTAGAACACATTTCCCTATTTAATGTCAGTAAGACTCTGCAGCCTCTAACTGGTAGTTTTCCCCTAAACAAAGTCACACTCATCAATATATACCCATTCGATTTGAAGTCCATCTATCAGCGGTTGTCGTCGCTGAGCTGCGCAGAAAATATACAAACGTGAGCCTATAATTATGATCGCACAGATAGACGACAGATTCCCATTAAACTAAATGACATAAGCATAAAGATTTACGCACGCGGGGCATGGAAACAAGAAATCAAAAGTTGTCAGCCAAAGCGTCAAATTTGTAATGAGACAAAAGTTGTTGGCCCACACACACACATTTTGGCCAAGAGCCGGGGCTGTGGGGCTGCGGCCACGCCCTGGTCTCTTGAAAGCGCTTTTGATTAAAGAAGTTGTCACAGTTGTTTAAAGCGAACAAAAAGCCGCTTGATAATTGCGCGTGGGCGTCCCTGCCCCCCGCTTCCCACCCTCTCTAAAAAATCCCCCCGCCCTGCCTCCAAAGAGACCATTTATTGGGTTTGCCAGCTCTATTTGCATAGCTCTCCTCCGTTTAAGCCTTGAATCGAATTGTGCGCCCTGACTTCGTGCCCGCGTATTATTGTAAAGACTTATATTCAGCAGATACGGCGATGGGGGAAAAAGAGGAAAAATAAATTAAGAAAAGCAAGAAAAGACGCCGAGTTTAAAGCTCACAGCGGCAGCGACGACCTTGCCTTGGCTCATAGAGAAATCTCTTTGACTGCAGCGAACAATGGTTCCAAACCGAAGCGAGGCACTTCAGCCGCTGCTGCGATTGCAGCAATCAATAATTAATAAATTTCTCTCTTGTCGATGCGGCAAAAAATAAAAAGACATAAGGAAAGTTTATCCAACAAAATGGGAGGAGGTGTTATGCGGGGGGTGGCAGGTAGCCACCCACGTGCAGCTTCAATTATTTTAACAGGGAAGCAATTACGGTTATGTCGTACGAAAAGCCATCAAGATATTGTTTGCCCCTTACATATGGATATGCTAAATGGCGTACAGTAGAGGACATGCATTAAAATTTAATGCAAAATAGTATAAAAATATAGTATACATTCTATATAAAATTAATGATTTGTAAAACAAAGATCGTTTGGATATTAAGCTTATTTAAGAGGAAACCCTTTCTTGTTCATAAGTAATGCCGAGCCATTGTTACATTTCAGGATGGTTCTAGGTTTTAGGATTTAGTTTTAAATGTTTTTAGAAGCAAATATAATTAGTTTCAAGTACCCTTTCCTGTTCCAATTACTTTTGAATGCATTTATATAATGCAAAATCAACTAATTTTAATATATTTATATATGTTTATACTCCGAAATTCCTCTTAAACCATTATAAACTAAAAATTCCTCCTCGTAATAGAGAAATCATAAAGCCCTATAATTGCGTTCCGCACTGTCCCTGCTTATGCACTTCCAATTAATAAGAGCGAGAGCGAACGGCAGCAGGAAAGGCCCTGAGTGTGTGTGTGGGAGCAATGAGCGTGGGCGGGCTAGGATAAAACTTTCATTGGCCGCTTTCCCGCCTTCACTCAGAATAATGAACAACTAAAAATATACAATAAAAATAAGGCACTTTAAGCACTAAACAAGCAAGCGAACTAACTGCGGAAAGCCGAAGCTTATATACCCTTGCATTTTGCAATCTGATTCTAAGATCGTATTGAAAATTAATCATAACTAAGTTCAAGATAAGATAACTAAGCCAAAAATGCATAAATTTCGATACGGAACCCAGTCCTATGTTAGTTTTTAATATATTAATAAATCTTCATACTTAAAATGAAATTTAAAAAATTTAAAATTTTTGACCATTTTTGAAAATTGAACAATGGGAATTTAAGCAACATAAAATGTTGAAAAAATTTTCACATTTTTTTTCGCCTTCCTAAATGCCTAGGAAGATTCGCCTGTCGATACTGATCAAGAATATATATGGTTTATAGGGTCGGAAATGACTCCTTCACTGCTTTAGACTGAAATTATAATACCCTGCAAGGGTAAAAATAGTCGTATTCCTTGAGTTAATATTTACCTACAAACCGAATATTAAAAAACTCATAACTAAGCCAAAAATGCATTAAATTCAGTTCGGAAAGCTGTTCTAAGTTAGTTTTTATTAGATTAAAAAATCTGCATACTCAAATTGAACATAAATAAATTTTAAATTTTTGACCCTTTTTGAAATTTGAACAATGGGAATTTAGGCAACAAAAAATTTGGGAAAAATTTTCAAAAATTTTTTTCCGTTCCTATATGTCTTTAAAGATTCCCCTGTTGATACTGATCAAGAATATATATGGTTTATAGGGTCGGAAATGACTCCTTCACTGCTTTAGACTGAAATTACAATACACTGTAAGGGTATAAATATTCGCATTCATTCAGTAGGTATTTACCTTCAAACCGAAGCTTAAAATACTCATAACTAAGCCAAAAATGCATTAATTTCAATAAGGAAAGCTGTTCTAAGTTAGTTTTTATTAGAATAATAAATCTGCATACTTAAATTGAATTTAAACAAATTTAAAATTTTTGACCATTTTTGAAATTTGAACAATGGGAATTTGAGCAACATAAAATGTTGAAAAAATTTTCAAAAATTTTTTTCCGTTCTTTTATGCATAGAAAGATTCGCCTGTCGATACTGATCAAGAATATATATGGTTTATAGGGTCGGAAATGATTCCTTCACTGCGTCGCAGGCCTTAGACTGAAATTATAATACCCTGCAAGGGTATCAAAAGTGCAATCAGTGTGAGAGTGGACTGAGGCTTGATGATGAATACCCTAGGAAACGGCGATCACTTCAAGTTAAGCTGCCAATTGCAATTGTTATGTGATGAGAGAGAGAAAGATTTCAGATCCCAAGACCCCAGCAGTTGCATAATGCATAATGCAAAAAATAAAATACAGGGTAGTGCCTCTTTCAAATGCTTAATATGCAAATCGGGTAAGCTGACATTTGGCTGTTTATTTATACACCAAGAGAAAGTATTTTTAGATTAATAATTCAGTAAATTCAAAAAGGATATAAATGAAAAAGTTAAGCTTAGTTTTTCTACTAGAAAATAGTCCTATAAATTCCTAAGAAGAATTTACTTAATTTCCCAAGTGTATTATTATTTCGTGAAAATAATGACACCCTACATTTTCCCTCTCTGCATTTATTTATAATTTTATTTCCCAGGAGCGTGGGTTTTTATGGCGGCAACTTTTGAAGGTATCGCCGCGTAGGTGTCACACCTCCTGTCCCGTCTAGGGCTTAAATTAGGGTTTAGGGTTTTTTGGGAACCTGAGAGGTGAGAGATCAGGGCTAAGGGGCCACACCTTCGATTAAGCCACACCGCGCCGATTAAGTGGAGCTGCTTGCTACAAAATGAAGAGGACAAATGTTAAGTGCGAGACATTTTTGTCGGGCAATTAGCGCGGCTCTTGTTGTTCCAACTCGAAATGTTACCATTTACTATTTAGCGGCGATGCTGTGCTGACAGTTAAATAATAGAAACGTGCCAAGTTGCAACTGCTTGTTGCAAGTGTTGTTGCTGTTGCTGCTGCTGCTGCTGGTGTTGCTATTGTGTGCCGCCAAGCACGTAACTCAATAATGCGCACATTCTAACAGCCAGAACAACAACAACAATTAAGCTAACAATGTACCACACGCTACTGTCGAGTGAGAAGGCGATAGTGATGCAGGGAGAGAAAAAGTTTGGGTATCGAAGAAGACACAAAAAATAGTTGTAAATTAAATTAGAATTAATTGGGAAACATATAGGTAGTTGGACATATTTTTAGTCTGAAAAATATCGATTGAGATGCAGGGAAAGAAATATCTTAGAAAAGGTAAAAATTTATAGAAAATATCGTAAATGAAAGGATCAATTAAAAGAAAAATTTGCAACAAATTGTTGAGCACATTTAACCTTTTATAAACTATTTTTAATGAAGCAGAAATTTTTAAATTCGTTTAAATCTATGACTTAAACTGTTTATTTACACATATAATATAAACCCATTTATTTCTTTACTTCCTTCGTAAATAAAAATTAAATTTATAAATGAAAATTGAATTTCTTAAGTAAACACTTTTCCTTTCCATTGAGAATCTCTCCCCTCCCTTCTCTCAGTGCAAAAGAAGTAAAAGTTGTTGTTAGTGTCGAGTCGACATAATGAAAATCTGCTGCTGCTGCTGCCTGGTCTCGCTCCCCCCGCCCACTTTATCCCACCACTTATTGCCGCCCCTCGCTCCGCTTTTCCCCGCTGGGAAATTGTCTAATGAAAAGCTGCTGTCGACACAAACGAAGCGTGGAAAAGAAGTGTAAAAAAGAGCACTGAGAATTGCGATTGCAGCGATTTGTGAGTGGAGCCGGAGCTAAAGAGGCGAGTGACGGACGGGGTAAGTGGTATCGATTAAGCCTTAAACTTGATGCATCGCTGCCGGAGAGGGTATGTGGTGTGTGTGTGTACATAGTGTGTGCAGTGTGTTGTCATCGGGTTTTTTTTAGTGGACAGCTGTGATGGAAAGGCTTTCATCAATTTGGCGCTCTTCAGGGAGCTTCAGGCTAAAGGCTTTAATAAGCCATCAAACGCATAGTCTCTGTCGGTTGAAAGGGATTCTGGGAATAACACTCTCACATTATTCTTCAAATATAGCCAGTGAAATATTAATTTTAAAATTTATAAAGTACTTAATTGGAAAATACTACAAATCTTATTGAAATTGTGGAATCTTTAAGCACAAATCCTCTTTATTTTAAGCCAAAAAGCTTTCAGAAATAGTTCCATAATCAATAAAATGCTTCACTATCAAAATCATAATTTAACTTAAGGCTTAAGTCAACATTTAAGCCTTAACTAAGCCCGTTTTTATGCGAAACGCTTTGATGGGGCCAAGCGGCATACCAAAAATTGCTTGCAGCCAATTGATAATGGCCCAGTAAAGCGCAGAAAAAAGAGAATAGAAATCCGCATAGAAGGCCAAAAGTATTAAGAGGTCGTGCTGGAATTGCCGCTGTGTCAGCTGCCAAGTGTTAATTACATGGCTGGCACTTCAATTGCCAATTTTCCGAGCCGCTCCTTAAAGCCGCCCGATCTTTTTGGCATGCAAAAGCTTGGCTCAGTTTTTTTTATTGCCTCATAATGGCGTACAGAGAGAAATTGGCTGCTTTTTTTTGTGATATACGGAACATATTTAAGCCGGATTTCCACTGACTTATGTCCATGTTTTTCGCCATTTCGGCTGAAACTTTTCTTTTCCAGCGGGCAATGAATTATAGAACATTACGAGGCAAGTTGCATTTAGCTGGAGAGACAGCAAATTACAGTGCGGGCTTGGCTCGGGCTTCCAGGTTCCCCGGCTTTCTGGAGACTTGCTGGGCTTATTTGCTGGAAAATTGCAATTTTCCGGGGCGACGGGAGATGTCTTCTCGGCGTATGCAAACAAGCCAAGTTGCGGGGGTGCGCTGGCTACCAACTACCAACTACCAACTGCCAACTGCCAACTTCGGAATGGCTTAAAGGTGGGTGAGTGAGTGAATGAGTATTCGAGTTCATTGCTCTCCGGTAGAAATGGAGAGGGGCTTGGAGGACACCTCCTCCTCCGCCAAGAAGGGAAGATGAGTAGGAAGTGGCAGTCTTCTTCTTTTACTCCTGCGGACCATAAATTGATTGATTTATGCCCGAGACTCTCCACAAGCTGTGAGATCGTTACCAACATTTTTCTCTGGCGATTTTGTATACCCTTTCTGGAGGGATTTGCTTACTTACTATTATTATTATTAATTAACAACCTAAACATTTTTATTTTAAATTTAAATTAATGAATATCTATAGTTTGCTTTATTTTAATTATAATTAAGCTTCAGAGCTTTCCGTTTTATTTATAATAGAGTAGCTATAGAGTATCCTCCGTGTCATCTTGCCCCACAAACCCATCTTTCACGTTCCCCTTGAGGTGGTCATGGTTTTATTGTGCCTTTTTTTTGGCGTTGTACTTCTTGTTGCTTTTAATTATGGGCGTTGCACCGGAGAAGAGCGGAGAACTAAACTGAACTCTCTTGGCCGCAAGCCATTAGCAATTTTAATTTATTTATGTATGCGACCAACTAACTCCGACTCCCGACTCCAGCTCGAACTTAAGTCTCCCGAGGAGTCGGAGTCGGGCTGGGAGTCCAAGTCCAAGTCCAAGTCGAAGTTCTTGCCTGCAGTTAGTGCTCGTCATGTCTTGGAACGAATGCTGGCATAAATTAATTTCAAATGCACACAAAACATGGTCTAGAACACAAGTTGGCTAACAACCGAGACACGGTCAGAACATCTGTGCCAACTGTTGATTTTAATTACGATTTACATTGCATTATCATCGTGATAATCAGCAAAAAGAGGCCTGCACTTGACCCTCCAGCAGATTTATTTATTATTTAATACAAATATCTCTTTTTTTTGGCAAATCATTGGCGAAGAGAAACTGTGCAAATATTACGCATACGCTTAATTATAGTGGCGACGCCGACGAGTGATGAAAGTGAAAAATACACCAGCAAAGACGTTATTTAACTTTGACTAATTTCTGGCCGCAAACAAAGATTGGGTTTGTTGGCAGCTCTTGACTCGACTTGACTTGGCCAAAACAGCTTTCAACCTTGACTCTCGGAGTCGCGGGGTTTATGTTCTGGCCAGACGTGGGATAAGCCGATAATTATCGCCGCGATCATTATCATGATCATCTGCGTTACGGTTGTATCGCCGTTCTGACCATGGATTCTTTTATTAGCTAATTTACATGTTGATTGCATATTGGCTCGCCAGCCGCCGTCAGTCACGACGAATGGTAAATAAACAATCAATTTGTTATTTATTGTTATTCATGCTGTATCTGCTCATCTGTCGGAGACACGTGCTGCTGCATTCCTTTCGAGTCAATTACTCAATTTTTTCCCATTGAAACTACAAAAACTTTCCCCACACGAAGTGCATTTCTTTTGTCTCGAAACATCGAAACATGGAAACGCGAAGCTTTTCGTAAACCTCAATCAATTACAATATTGAAGGCTCAATCTTGACTGCATTTCGCTGGCTGACAGACGGACATTCCTGGGACCACGCCCCCGAACGTGCAATTGAATTGAAGCATTAACCAATCAACGGGGAAAAGAGAAACTTATGGCTTACTATAATGTATTGGGAATATATATACTTAGTTTTATGAGCCATTAAGGCCCGAATAGAAGCCGCTCGCTGACTCCGCTGACCTTGGCCAGCGGATGATCTGGCCAAAAATAATGATCGCCTTCAACTTGATCTGACTTGAGCCCGAGCTCAGAACCGAAGCTTGATGTATGGCCTAGTGCAGAGGGAAAAACGCAAGAATAAAGTAAGCTTGACATAGATAGTAAAGGTTGAGCTGTACGGAGGAATCTACGTTTATGTTCTTAGACTTAATTGTTATTGATCAGTGACCGTTGGTCTTGGAACCATTAGAATCTTGGCCGGCTGCTGCGATGACTTCATTGACCTTGTCGGCCTGCCGATAATGATGCTTCTCTTGCCTTGACATTGGCCCAAGATCTAGCCTTCCCTTCTACCCATCCCTCTCCCTGGATAGGGTTACTTTATTGTTTAATAGTTACATCAATCCGGCAAAGAGACACTACCTCGGCTCGACTCTGAGCTGGCAATTAAGCCGGGCCAAGTGCTCGCCAGACAATTACCGATTAGGTTTTACCTCCGCAAAACATGTTTGCCTTTTTGTTCTTGATGCTGTGTTTTGTTCGGAGTCTTCTCCTTTTTGTTTATATTTATTTATTTTTAGACATGCGCTAGACAGCCCAGGTGAGTCGCACCTGAGTTGCCTGCATGATTAACCATTTGCACAGCGCCGGCTTAGAGTCGCTGCTTAAAAGGTAATTAATTTATTTAACATTGCCGAGAGTTATTTACTGGCCATTTGCAGGTAGGAAGTATGTACATTTGTCTATGAATATGTTTATGTTTGAATTGAATTAAGCAATCAATTTAAAATTCTTGATTTCTTGATGTTTAAGGCATAACTAAATGAGTTAATAAATAAATGGGGAATAATGCAAGATACATCTTTAAACTTATTTCGCATAGAACATAAAATAAAGCACTTTACAAATTGCCTAACCAAACCATTAACTGCATTATAGTCAACTATTTAGCCCAGTTTATTTTGGCCCAAAGCGTATTACACGCCATCAATTAATTAGTATTTCATTT
The DNA here is from genome assembly GCA_035046265.1 of Drosophila bunnanda. Taxonomy (NCBI): domain Eukaryota; kingdom Metazoa; phylum Arthropoda; class Insecta; order Diptera; family Drosophilidae; genus Drosophila; species Drosophila bunnanda. Next base: position 876,700 of record JAWNOB010000029.1, read on the forward strand.
TGGTTTGTGGGTCATGCACACACACTCTCCACGGGTGAATTATAATTTTTATGGCTTTTCTATTGTCGCGAAAGGCGGAAGAGGTATTTTTCCGTGGCTCTTTGACCCGTTAGCCATAATTGAGCGTAATAACCAAAAGTTAAGCGGGAATGGCAATGGCTCTTTGTCGCTGTGTGTGCCAGCCCCATCTCTGACATTAACCCACAACAGCAGCACCCCACTTTTGCCCACTTTTCCCGCTCTTAACCCCTCTCCCCGGGCTGCCGCATAACTCTCTCACGTCGCGAGCCGCAAATAAAACGTACGAAAAATTTAATTCAATTTAATAAGCGAATATGTTGCGTGCCAGTTATGATGCAGAGACATATCTGCGGCCATCTGTGCGCCGTGCGGTTATTTGTGTGTGTAATGCGACGCATTCGTGCATGCTCCACCTCAACCTTCTTGGCTTTCAGCTCCCTCTGAGCTGCCTGTTTGTCTCAGTGTACACTGGGGAAAATAGTATGGCATATAATTTGGCTTTAAAAGCGATTTTATGCCAAAGGAATCGCACAAAAAGTGAGCATGAGATCGAGTAACAAATACAGGACCTTAGCTCCCCAAAAACATAGCATACCTTTTGGCGCACTTGAACCTTAAACATTTAGCAGAACTTAAATTCCTAAATTAATGCAACAATATACAATATTATTTGTTCTCAGTGCATCCATGCGTGCCTGTAAGTGTTTCGGGGCCTGCAGGAAGAGCCCACAAGCATTTGGCCAAGGAGTATGGCCTAATGGGAGTACGAGTCTGGGCGGCGGAGGGGTCAGGTTAGGTTAGGTTACTTCGGAGGAGGCGGCCAAGCTGGCTTTGTGTGTTGGCCAAATGTGAAAATAATCGTAAAAGGCAATTAGCGCGAAATAGCTTTGACACTCATTCAAGTTGGCTGGCCATGTAGGTTACTCCGCTTTGCCGCCTCCAAATCGCTCGCTCTTGTTTTTGTTATTTCACCTAACTATAATATACATTTTTCTTTTGGCTCGCATGCATGTTGCTTCTTTTTCGGCCAATTTGCCTTGATTTAGTATTTTGTTTTATTAATCGGATGTGGGTCAGGCAGCTGTCGGTAGGCGGTCGATAGTAAGAATGGCATAAATTTTAGGTTATTGGGATATATTTTGGGCTGGTGAAGTCAAGAAATATATATTTTAAATTATATTTTGATTAGAGAGTGCTCCTAAATATTAGTTTTCCCTTTTTAAGTGTCTACTGTACTTTGCCTTCCAAATTGATGGCTTGCCAGTTCTACATTTTAATGGGTTAGGGAAGAGCCAACCATTTTCCACATTTCCCTGCCCGCGAATTGTTAGCATTTTTCCAGTGATCAGCAATATGCGGCCTATTACATGGCCCAGAGGAGCTGACTGGGCCGAAAGCCTTGCTGCTAACCTGGCTGACAGACAGACAGACACCCGGGCGATTTTGATTGTGCGGCAACTTGAACCTGAGTCATGCGCCGCGTTTCGGTGGCTTGCCGCCTGCGGCTGCTGGGGCACCTTCAGCAGTGTCATAGTCATGCAGCGAAATTGGGTCTGTTCCGTTTTGTATCGAGTACGAGCATGTTGCACACCTGGGCAGGCCACAAAAAAACAAAGGCAAACACACGCCGAACCGAACCGAATCTAGAAAAAATAACGAGAAAAACTGGCTGGCAATGACATGGTCGATGGCGGAGCCTGGATAAGCGATTACCCAGGCCCCGGGCCCCCGCGCCAGGCGCTGCTCCCTTACAAAAACAAAGGCTTATAAAAATTGATAGCGTCCGGTGGAATGATTTTCGGGATTTGTATTTCCAGTTATCGTATATTTTCCCCCCTTTTTTCGCTATTGATTTTGATTTCGGGTTCGATTTTGATTTTTATTGAAATGTTTTCGTTGTTCTCCGCGGCTGCGTCTGTTGTCGGACTGTTTACATTGACATATTTATGGCCGGCTGCAATAGCCACCCCGCAAAAAGTGAACCCGCAAAAAATTGCATTTGAATGCATAGCATAAATCACGAGGTGCGCCAGCCAACTTGAACACACCTTTTAACACATTTTTTGTTTGTTTTTGTTTTTTTTTTTTGGGTATCCACAGCCACTTTTGGGCTTTTATTTCGGTAATGAATGGATGTCAAGAACCTTAGTCCTGAAACGTTTAAATAAATTAAACATAAACGTAAGCGAGCTCCGAGCTTCGAAGTCACCTTTCCTGGTGGTTGTAGGCAACCCCAATTAATTATAAAGAAGCAGGAAGCAAAAATTCAATACATTTCTGGTATTAACAATCAGCAGTTACACAAAGAAAATAAATGTATTAAATTAAATTAAAATGAACTTATTTTATAAAGAAAAAAGAAAGAAATCTTCAGAGCATTTAAAATAAAAATATTTGAATTATCTAAGAAGGAATAATATGCAGAAAATATATTCCTTGATTTATTAATATGTGTAAATCTTTAAAAAATATTTTCTTAACGTTTTGTATTTGTACTTCCACTAAAAATAATTTCCTGATTTTTTTCCTTACAAAAATGAGTTGTAAATAGTAAAGTTTGTTTAGTTTTCAGAAGAAAGGTATTTTGAAAACATAATTACTCCAACACTTTTATATAAATCCATACCACAATTTATAAATTGAATTTAAATAATTTTCGTTGCCGTCTTGAACCCAATTTCGTATAAATCAATGGCAATGTCACAGTGCCGACTGGAAAATATTGGCCTCTGGGTTGACAATTCTCGTGAAAACTAGCGAAAATGTGTTTCAGCCAAGCGTACCAACGAATTTATGTTTTCGCCCATAAATTTTCAGGCACTGCCAGCCACATACACACACCATACACACACCTGGATGCCGCTTGTTTATGGCCAGCTAGGCGGTTGGCAAATAATGAAAACGTTTTCCATTTCAATGGCCAATTTCCGCAAATTTCTAAACGGTGACTACTACAGCCGGCGCTGCGGTGGCTTTATTTTCCAGAAAATTATTGAAACTGACTGCTTAAATGTGTCGCGGTTTTTCCTTTCCGTTCCGAGCCATTTCCCTTTAGTTTTATGGCCGTTTTGCGGTCTTGCCAACCGTCTAGGAATTTTTCCTTGATTTGCTTTTTTAATTTTGTTTGGAAAATGTCTAATTTTTTTATATGTAAATATTTTTTAACTTCGACTCTTTTCCATTGCAAACTCTCTTGCTTCTTGCGGTTCCTTCCGAAGTTAATGGGCATTACATATATGTAACAAGTCAGGCAGGGCAGACGTTGTATAAAAATCCAAAACCCAGCTCTGGCTGGCCTAAAAAGCCACAGAGTCAGCGGGAGGGAAGCTTCATAAAAAGGGGTCTTCGCAAATGCCTGATATCTGTCGAGGAAAATGGCCGCCAGGCTTGTGAAATGTCTGTGTGTGTCTGCAGCTAAATTGAACAATGCCACTCAAAAAGTTAAAGTTCTGTGGGTCAGTAGAATTTTCTCAGGCCGCAATCAGCGCCAAAATGGCTGAGGCTGAGGCTGGGGCTGGGACTCTGGCTATTTGTGCTCAGCACACCGCGCAAGAGGTACGCATGCGCAGGCCACTGGAGTCAAGACTCGAACCCCGAAGAAGACCCGGCCATGTAAGCTGTGTGTGCCACTAATGAAACCATAAAAATCAACCGCAGGCCGAGAAGAGCAAGAAGATCTCTTGGTAAGCAAGCAAACCATACGAGTTGAACACTGTGCAAAATACTAAATAAATTAGCTTGTAAATTTAATGTTTTTAAATTACTTTTTAGTAGGAATTGTGTCAGAAAGATATTTACATTTTATTATTATTTTCTTTATAGTATTCAGAATTAATTGGGCCCTTGTTTGATCTGTTTTCCCTTACAACTCTCCCAGTGTAGCCTGGTTATTAACGTGTCTTCAGGCCTGGGCTTTTAGTTCGTTTCTCTTTGGGGATCGGGTCAGAACGTCTATAGGGGAAATTTGAGTGCGGGCCTAGTCCAGGGCCTTAATGCTGACCACAAAGGTGGACGGACGGGCAGACACGAGTTGCATGCAAATAATTACCGAAAGGAAGCGGAGACAGAAACAGATGAGGGCCAGACATCATCTCATCTCTCCACATGTCTGAGGTCGGCTTCGGGTCTTCTGTTTCCAGTTTTTCTGGGAGCGGAGTGGAGCCGGCCCGGTCGCATTGAATATTTCCTGCGTGTGCCCATCAAGTGAAATCTGTCAAAATCATCTCGCTGCTGTGTTGACACAGGTAATTAAGCTTAATTACAGCATGAGAACTATGCTTCGTTGACGGCGAAACAAAAACCAGGGGAAAATATAAACAAATACGAGAAGTAAAGCAAGCAATCTTGTGGCGGCGACCTCCTACATGGGGAGGGAACTCCACATAAAACGAGGCTAATATGCGTATTTATGACATCCCCAGTCCGCACTCCACACTTTCACACATCATTTTCACTCTTTTTTTTCACATATTTATGTATTTATTTCCCTTTTTTCATTGTCTGCCGGGTGCTGTCACCGTTCTTTGGCTCAACTTTTCCTTTCTTCGGGTCGGACACTTTTTATTCGACGACGGGGGCCCTCATGACATAATTTCGTTGCTGCAGCAGTTGCTGTCTTGTCTGAAATTTATCTTACTTATGGCCGGTTCCCCTTCTTTCTCTCCTTCCGTTTCCTGTGGCACTCGAGAGTGCCGGCAGGCCGTGGGCGACTTTCGGAATTTTTGCATGCACTGGAAGGGGGTATTTCTACAGGGCCTAGAAGGGTAACAGTGGACTTGAAAAATTTTTAAGTAAATGAAAGAAAGAACAGAATAGCCTATAAATATTTATCTATTTTATATGGATTGTTTTATATTTAATTATAGAAGACATATCTTTATTTTGGAGAGGTATCTTCTTATATTTTGTTTCTTTTAAAATCCTTTCAAACATTATATTCTCTTTAATAATTTCTCAGACATTTTCAAGGGCATTTCCAAGCAGTTTTCCCTTTGTCGCCACAAGGAATTATCATTGGTGCAAAAAGGATCTGGCAAATCTTTCAGACTCTGTCTGCTCTTGCCTCTCCAATGCGAAATTCCTCATGGTTTTATTTAATTTTTTTCTGTTTTTTATTGTTTCGTTGTTGTTTTTTCTTTGTTTCCTTTTCGCCCATTGCCTTTGCCACATCAATGGATAATTTACAAGTCACGTGTGTGTATGAAATTGAAACAAAATGCGCATAAATTTTGTAACGAAGCGAACGTCAAGGCAAGTCCAGGGACAGGCATCTCCTCGGGCATCTGTCTCAGCGTAGATACATATATGTATGCCGCGGATTCCCCGAGTCTCGTCCCCCATGTATCCCCGGATTCCTGTCTCCCTTTCTGGCTAAGAGGGGCTTGTCTTGGCACAGGCATTTAATATTAATGAGTTATAGCACATAGCCTGGTCTATATGTTTGACGATGCGTTCAATTCAGATGCACGGCCAGAAATAAAGGAGTTTGATATTCATTATAAATAAGAGAATGAATATATTGTCAAGAGCTTATTTAGGGTTTTAATTAGAAAAGCAACTAGGAAATTGTATGCGAATTTGTAGTACATTTTTCCTTCAGTGTTCTCCTGCTGATTTCATTTTTTTTTTTTGCTTCTTGGTGATGTTGCAGATGTTGCAGTGTTGCAGTGTTGCAGTGTTGCAGTGTTGCAGTGTTGCTGTCGTGTCTAGTCCTTTTCGCCCCGTTGAGAGTTGCATTTAGTCAGGGTTCTGCTCTGCATGTTCAAGTGGCAAGAACAACCACTGACTGACTGACTAACTTGGCCATTAAAGGATGTCGATGTCTTGGCTCCATTCCGTGTGCTGCCTTTGTTTTGCTTTTATTTTTTCGCTGCTGCTGCTGTTGCCTTGTTGCTCTGCTGTTTCGCTGCAGGCCCTCGATTCGTTCCGTTTCGATTTCTATTTGGTTTATTAATGCAGATACATTTATGGATCCACACCACACACCACACGCCCCGGAGCGAACTCTGGCACGCATTTTAACCAAGTCATTTCCGTGACATACTTCGAACTTTTACTCTTTTTTTTCTGCTGACCGGCTGCTCCGGTTCTTTGCTGTTCGTGGCTTGCTTTGATAGTCGGCCCGGGGCCACGGATGACATTAACCCCTTGGTGGCCTGCAGAATCTATAAACTCAATTAGACCAAAAAAGGACCCCCCCGGGGCACACACATCCGATTGGATACTGTGGAGGAAGTTAATGGGGTTTCAAAAGGAGGCCAAGAGAACTAGTTTTCCGTATGGAAAATGCACAGTTTAATGGCAGTCCATTAATTTAAATACATCAAAATAGTTGCTATTAAAAATTATGAAATAGTCAACCCTTTGACGTGGCTATTACCCGAAGTAAATCAGTGTTTCTGATACTCAAACCTAACATTCTTATAAGGCCAAGTGGAATGCCTGAAAGTCTCCTACCTTTCAGGCAACCCTCTCTGCTCTAAGCCGGCTTTTCTCGAGTAATCCCCCCAATGCCAAACCACTTCCACTCCCCCAAAACAATGCTCTGACGTTAGCGACAACTTGCAGACATGTCAGGCACTGTCGCAGTTGCAGTTGCAGCTTTAGCCTCTTGGCCAAAAGTTCCCCGTTTTGCCTTAAACCTCGACTGCGACTCCAACCGCGGCTCGGCAGTTTGTCAGGCAGTCCGACAGTCTGACAGACGGACAAAGTCGCTGTAAGCGACAGGCAGAGACCGCGGCAGAGACGTAATTGACACAATTTGAATTTATATATACATATCTGTACGATATGTGTATATACATTTTCAATGCGACAAAATGCCGGCAAGGTGACTAAGCCCCCGACCAAGCGAACCGATCTGATCCGCCGAGATACTCGGTATCTTGAGATACATACGTAGCGATCCTGGCCAGGCCGAGCCTCTCTGTGTACTGAGAGAAATGTTTTATAGAGGTAAAGAAAGAAAATATAAATAATGAAGAAGTTAGACAATTATAATTAGAAAACTAAATTGTTTTTCATTTAAAAAAAATAGTTTTAGTTGTAGAAAACAATTTAAAGGTAAAGCAAAAGCTTTTGCCAGTAGATTTTAGCTTTATTTTATTACCTTAATTATATATACAGGTTTTAGGTATCCAAATTGATAACTTTTAATATTTTAACGATGTCTTATTACTTTAATATATGACTATTAAGGCTTAACTTTAACTATAACATTTTGAAAGTGTCACATTTCTATCTTAAACTTGGGAAACAAATATTTTTGTTCAATTTTCATGTATGCCTTGCCTGTCCTTGGCATGTGTCGCGGTCCATTAATCATCTATTGGCCAAAAGGGGTGTGTGTGTGTCGTGCTGTCTTTTGTCTTAGCCCAATTGGTAATACCATTACCCAAAACACACACTTAATATATATATATATATATAAAGATAAGGTTTTGTAATTAGCTGCGGCAAAACAAATTGAAATTGCCAAACCTTTCTCTTTGCGGCGCCTTCCCAGAAGACAATGAGGAAGTAAATGAACCGAAACTAAAAACCAACGAGATCTAAAGATGAGCCAAAGGGCAGTGTGTCAGATATAGATACCGATACGGATTTGCCAGATACCGATATGCGGCGTGAAGCATTAGTGCTGTAAGTTAATTTTCCGTCTCATCTCGAACAATTGAATTGTAACGCCGAGACGCGTGAGTCAAGTAAAAGGCACAAAACGCAGAATAGAAAGGTGTTAAGTTGGCCAAAAGCACCGAGGGAGTCGGGAGTGGGCGTTGGTTCTCCAGAGCCGGGGATAGGCAGGGCTAGAAGGGGTTCAAGAGAAAGGCGGGGCGTGACACTGGAGTCGGGGAAGAGAAAACGTTGCCCCAAAGGTCATTCCACTCCGTGGTCAAGTTCTTTTGCCCCCAGCACGAAAAAATATATCGATTTCCGAGAGCGTTTCTGTTTTATTTTTTATTTAACCGTCAAGCCACTATGTCTTACTCAAATGTTAAGCTTCCGTTCGGTAGTTTTGTATTTGTATATTTATATTTATCTATCTGTCTGTCTGCATATATGACAACATTTTCGATATAAGTTTGTTTTCCTATTTGCCTTGTCTATCAAGTATCTTGTATCTGCCTTTCCTGCCTCGCTGCCTCTGTTTGTAAATATTTAAGCAGAACACTCGAATTGTTTAATTATTTATTAATAGCTATGGCTATCAGTTATCGAATTATCACCTCAAAACAATGTTTATTGTATGCATTTTATAGCTGCTGTGAATGATACCAGAGTTTATTTAATTTAATGCCAATTGAAGTAGGTTTAATTCACATAAAAACGGTTATTTGCTTACATTAATAATTATTCTAATTAAGTTCAATCCACAGTAAAACGTATTTATTGAGATCACACAACAGCTAATATGAATGCTTTTGATTACTTTTTATTGACACACATTTAATTGATATTTTTAATATTTTAACTGTGATAGTTGTTTATTTTTCCAGCTATTTATTATATTCAATTATTCAGGCATGTGTAAAATATTTCTAAATTGGGAACAAAACCACGAATATCTCCGCTTTATTTTTTCAATTTGTTGATTGTGCTTTTTAAGCGCCCACAAAAAATATGGCTTAAAGCCCTCTCTCCCCGCAATACCCTTTAAACCCTTTTGTTCCCACTCCTCCCTATGTTGTGTTTCAATTGATCAATGTTTCTTTTTTTATGGCTGGCAACTTCGATTGTTATTTATGCGCATTTTAAGCTTGTTATTTTTTAATCACACGCCCACGTTTTTTGCCGCTGCCTGTAGGATTTGCTGCATCCACCTTCCTTTTATGTTGGCAAAATTGATTCATATACATTTTTATAGATATGTCCGACTGGGCAGCAATTTTCCCATTGTTGGTTCGAGCTTTTAATGAATATCTCTTGAACACATATTGCACTGTTTACCGGCCGTCGTCTATCATTGTTATGTTTGGGTTTGGGTTTGGTTTTGGTTTGCGGCGGCGGGGAAATCGCATATTAATCAACGTTTGGTTCGATCTCGGCTCGACCCAGTTAACAATTAAACTTGTGACAGGTATGTTTGATGTTTCCGCTGAAGCGTAATTAAAAATTAATATTTAATAATGAGGCGAGCGGCAAGAGCTCCCCATTGACTATTGACTAAGCCCTGGCCCAATTGCGGATATATTTCCACGTTTACTGGGTCAATTTAGTGGCGACGCGTGAGCCAAGTTCGCCGGGCCCGTCAGCTCAATTCAGCCGACAAACCGAGCTCTTTAGCATATAAATCGAGAAACTCCTCAGTCAATCAGTGGCTCATGCCCATGCCCATGCCCGTGGTGTCCCCCCGATTGTAATAAAGACATGGCAATCGGGGCTGCAACGCCCGCGCCATGTCAGCGATGTCAACGTTTTTGACGTCTCTAAAAAACCAATCAACTCTCAAACTAAATCAAAAATCATAAAATATTCGAGAGGAGCTGGGACACACACACACATGGGCTGGGATGGGATCAGATGAGATGAGGCGTAGGCAGCCCGTCGAACTGCAGCTGACAGAGATGAGGAGGAGTTGCTGCTGGGCCTCTCGGCCCGGAGGAGCGACTGTATCGATGGGTCCCGGCTCTGTGCAGTCTCTGTGCAGCAATCCCTGCCTGCCAGACGACTCTCAGTGCCTTTTATAAATAAAATTTGCATAAATTTAATAAACCCTCGCCTCGTCTGCGTTTCGGCCACAAAAGGCAGCAGGCAGGCAGCACATCTCCTCTGGCTCTGACTCTGACTCTGACTCTGCGCACTTGTTAGGGGCCAAGGAGATTTTGTGATTTACCGATATAAGCCAAACCGTTGAAGCGGTTTTGTCACAAACAAAACAAACGAAAAGCCAAAAGGAAAAATCTCAAGAAATACAACCGAAAAAAGTCTAAGAAACTAAGGTAAGAGAACAACAGGGCTTAGACTTGCAGATACCTAAGATTGACTTAGATGTCAGTTAATTCTCTGTCTTTAACAAATAGGATAGTTTGCATTTTTAAATACTTTATAATAAAAGGATATATGTAACTCTTTAAACAATTAAGGAAAAGCATGAGAAAATGCAGCTTAATCCTTGCCACATATCCTCCCAAGAATCTTATTCGCAACTAGTGAATACTCTAAATATATGGGTAGAAATATAACCATATAACCTTTTAGATCTACCAAGTGCCAGGGGTATAAATACACCGTTGTCTCACCCAGAGACCCATAAATAACCGAAAGCACAGTCAGTGGCACAAATAATGATGTGACATGGTCGGCAGCCGGGGAAAATGGCATTGGTATGAAAAGGAGGAAGCCAGAATAAGTGGTAGGGGCATTGGCAGCCAAACCTGGCCAAAAGGCAATCTCCTCCACGCAGGCTCAGTGGCATCATCATTTCTGCACGCATAAATCGATTGCAGCTTGTTAGCTCTGGCCAGGGCCAACACACAATGACAATGGAGCCCCCAGTGGACAGGGGAGCCTCCATCGCTCCATTGCTCCATTGCTCCATTGCTCCATTGCTCCGTTGCTCCTTTGCATATGGAAAGATGAATGATGAATGCTCTTTCTGGCCAAGTAGCACTTCCTGGTTTTCCCTCCACGGACTGTCTTGGCAGCCACACAAATTAATGTCAAAGTCAAAATGAAAATGGCATTTGGCAAGCGGTGCAGCGTGCAACGTGTGTAACTTGCAACTTGCTCACAAATCGCGCCATAAATTGCCGCCGCTGCTGCTGCAAAAATGACAGAAATGCGTTTATTGACCAAATGTGCAGCGGACTCATCGATTACGAGGCCAAGACTTGCCTTGACCATAGCGCATGCGCTGCGGCGATGTTGCCTTTTGGGAATAAAATCCAACGCACCGCCGGTCAAACGTGTCGTATACGTAATATGTTGTCTATGTTATGTTGGCTCTCTGTCGATGTTGTTGTTTTTGTGGTTGTTGTTGCCATTGCGTGTGCCATACTGAAATATATCGCTAGCAATTTATTTATAAACATTTTCCCAGTTAAATGTCACCAATTCGCAGGCACGGGGGAGGAAAGCATTTGCAGCAAATTCCGCTGGAAACTTAAACATTTATTCAGAGATGATCAGGTGGAAAGTTAGTTTAAGCTGGAAATATTCTTAAAATCTTCCAATAGTTCTTAGGGGTTTTATTATTCTGGATTTTCTTTGATGAAAGAATCATCGTACTTAACTTTTTAGCATATTTTTCTACTAAATATATTATTTATTTATTTATTTATCACAATTTTTCTTAATTTTTTCTTCAATTAAAATTCTTAAGATATTTATGAACAGACCCCTCCCAAATATTTGCATTTTTCCCCCTCTCTGAGACATGTTTTTAATGCTCCTTGAGTTATCTCTCCCGATTTTAGCTGCCTTTCGTCCAAAGATCTACCGTAAATCATTAAAAAATTCTTTAAGTATCTTCTCTTTAGTCAGGCCTAATCACATTCTAGCCATTCAAAAGGTGGCTGTCTGTTTTCTTTTAGCCAGCATTGCCTGTCTGGCTGGCAGTGCCAAAAACGGGTATCTCTTAGCCATGCCAATCCGCGGAGCCCCATGTCCAAGCTATTTCTGTGACTGCCAAGCGCTAAATGTGTGTTACTTCCGAGCCATGTCGTGAGGAGTTGCACAGCCGCAGCCTCTGACAGGGAACAAGGTAGGGGAGGCCACAGCCACAGCCGCAGCCGCAGCCAGCAGGCGACTCTAATGCATGATTTATAGTAAAATATTTATTTTTACTGTTAAGTATATGCCGCAAGCATTGCAGTGAGAGAAATGCAGGGTTCAAATGGATTAACAAAGAGCTGCAGGGATCACTTTGAAGCACTTGAAAGGAACCCTTATTCTGTTTCGCTTACATTTCATTTCATTTTATAAATGGGAAATACTTTTCCATATTTTTTAGAGTGTCTCTGCAAACATGAGATGTCGCATCTCTTGGGGTGGGTGCCTCCTCGGCGGTACTGGGGACTGGGACAGGTTGCCACTGCGGCGGCTCCTCCGCCTTCCTTTGCTCCTTTTGCTGTCATTGTTTGTGGCCTTATCAGCGGGCATGCAAAGGCAAGAGGCGGCAGCAAAGCCCAGATGAAGTCTAACTGTGGTTCCTGGCTGAAGATGGCAGCTTGTTAGCTGGGGGATTCCCACTAATGTCACTCATACGACACGTTGCACAGAGCGGCATAGCGGCAGAGCGGCAGTGCGGCGGAGCACTAGCAACAGTGGCACACAGCTCGGCACAGCAAGTGGCAGATAAAATATGAATGTCAAATGCTGGCGCATATAAATCAGACTGCTATCAGCTGATGACCCCATTCGAGAGCAAGGGTTCAGCGAAGAGCTTTTCAATAAAGCGTGTCAAGCATAAATCATTCAGGCTATCATCTGCTCAATCGGCCGAAAAGGGAGAGAGTATTTAAGCCAGAAAGGCAGACCTTACCACGGAACCATCGAACCGCTTGACGATAAGCATCGTCGTCGTTGTAGTCGTGGCCATTGATTTTGCATTGAGTCTCCGTCTCCGTCTCCGTCGCAGTCTTTGTCTTGGCTTCCAAAACAAAAGTGTCATAAATCTTTGAGCCAATCTGCTGAAGGGTTGCTGGCACAATTGGCAAGCTGACAAAGCAGCAAGTGTGGCAAGTGGCAAGTGCATTGTGGCGGAGGGACACTAATGCACGTATTACGTGCCGAAAACCAGGCCAGAAGCCAAGTTCGAGTGGCAAGACGTGAGCCGGCCAAAAGGGAACCGATGAGAACAAGCCCGCTCGAGCGGATTCCCGAACAAGGTCCTCAATCACACGGCAACCCTTCTCGAAATTGATTGCGACAAGCAACTTCCTGCCCCATCCATCTGCCCCAAAATAACCCTTTTTAATCACAAACAACCACAGAGACTGCAAAGAAGATTAATGACTGACAGCAAATTGCGCTCAATGTCGCATTAATTGAGGCAATGAGCGCATGAATAAATTCATGAATTTACAAAAATATAAAAATACGATCCGCCAAGCGAATACATACAAAGAAAAAACAATGACAAGGCGCCAAACTTCTAAGCCACAAAACTGTGCGCTTCGAGCCAAGGTCGCTTACAACTCTCTGACGGGGCTGATTGCGTGATAGAGAGCTTCGAGCCAACCAGCCAGCCATTGAGGTTGCCAAAGGAATTACCTAAACGATTCTCTGTGGCTAATTCTTGCTAAAATGTTTTATTTATGTGAAAAGTAATTAGCATCATTGAATGCTAACGATGATGCACACACTAAAATTGCAAATGAAAAATCATTATTAAGACTGTCAAGTTTGAGATTATTAAAAGCTAACCTAAGCTGTGATGTGAGGAGAAATTCTACAGTAATAATATTATTTAATATAGTTAGTGTTTGGTCTAAAAGCATTCTGAAACCTCATTTTTATCTGGAAATTCCCCCACATAAATATTTCAAGTGCTTTTGGTGTGCAATTATTTAGACACTTCCTTCTTGGCACTCGTGTCCAACTCCAGGTTATGCTTGACTTACTTAACACTTGCCATTAAGCAAATATCTGTATTTTGAGGTAGTTCGTGGCGCGTGTTTACGAGGCGTTGGCCACCATTAAGTGTGGCCAGAAATCGGTTAAGGCCTGAAACTCTGGGGGAAAAACAGCAACAAAAATCCGGCTACCGCAGCTAAATGCTGGCACACACACACAACATGGTGGCGGCAGCAACACACCCAATTTGGCTCTCGGGCCTTTGACGCTGCTGTCTATTAGGCCGGGTTATGAGTAAATTACGGGAGCGCCGCGGCCATAACCAATGCCATGCCCCACAGAAATCCATGGCGGAAAAAGGCTAATTGCACCACAAACACACGGTTTGCGATTGGCGGCTGTTCGATGGCGGCGTTGCTCTTGCTTTTTTTCTCTTGCGGCCTACGCAGCCTGCGGTCGTTGTTTAATATGCAACAAATCAGCGCGCCAATTGTGGCGTAAAATATTTACATTGCCCCCTGGTTGCAAGGGGGTGCGAGGGTGAAGGCGGAATTCCAAAACCTCAAGCCCCCGAACTCTCCTAATGTTGAAGCCTGAGGCTGCACCAGGCAGAGCTTCCTTGGTTTATTTGAAAACAGCTTGATGGATGTTAAATATGTCTTAAGAAATGGTATTATTATATAAAATGGTAAAGATAAAAATTATAACCCTCATTTAAGTAGAATTTCCTTAAAAGTTTAACAGGGAAAAACGGTTTATGATTTTGCATAGAACATCTTGGGAGAACACCAGCAATAATGCTGATAGATGCCATGATGAAGCCCAAAAAGTGGGTGTGCATCGGTGCCCAGTTGATATTATTACCCTCAATAGACTCTAAAACTGGCCTGCAGCTTGGCTATTTTTCAACCGGTAATCGCCTACTCGGATGCTGGCTCTAATCCCTCCTACCCGGTGCCGCGTAATACCCTGATTTTGTTTATTGCGTTTAATTTGCGCATTGTTTGTGTGGCTTCTGGGGATAATTGCAGGCATCAATTGCAGTGGTAGCGGTAGCGGCAGGGTTTGGTGGCACCCACTCACCAAAGTGAGGAGAAGTGGCAATCAAATTGCCAGTGGACAGTGGCAATCAGATTGCCACAGACAGAGGAGAGCTCCGACTCCGACTGCGACTCCTGCCTGGCACCCACACGAACCACTGGAAAAATTTGCAAAAACCACAAACTGTTCCGTTTGGCTTTCATTAAGTTTTCAGAGGCTTTTTTCATGAAGTTTTTTTTTTTTTGCGTTGTTTTGTTTTGTTTTTGGCAACTCTATAATCAACGTCCATTCCGAAGTAGCCGCCCGCTGACCCCCCCAGTATTTGCTTTGGCCATTTGTTTGCTGTTTGTTTTTCATTGTTGCCGTGTTGTGTTTGCATTTCACGCCTGTCTACAGACAAAAAAAAATATGTGTATATATTTAAAAAGAAATTAATAAATATTATTTAAACCTTAATTGTATTCAGTGGCTTTAAATATAAATCGGTTACTACAGAGCCTTTCAATTACGATGCGTGCATACGTGGCGTATACTTAACGTGAAAACCCTTAAATTAAGTATACGCCACGTGTGTCTGTGGAAGAATAGTTTAAAAATGTATAAAAATGTTTTAGTTCAGAAGGAAATTTAGCAATTTTAAGGTCGAATCGAAAAACGAGCATAGCTAAGCTTCAAATAGTTGATATTTATAAATATTTATACCCTTGCAGGGTATTATAATTTAGGCAGAAGCTTGTTATGATATATAGAAGAGGTTTGCGACCCTAAAAAATATTATAAATTTGTATTTCTTCGTAAGATGGCTAGATCGATTCGCCAGTTGATGCTGATCAAGAATATATATAACTTATATCCCTCTGATTAAAATTATAATACCCTGCCAGTGTATAGCAAAGTAACTTCTGAATTTATTTCCAGTGTAAAGTTGTGTGTGATTAATCCACAAACATAGAACCAATCAAACAGCAACCGTGGCTCAACAGAGGGGGAAAAAAAGAAAGAAATGATTCCCCACTGTTATTGATGATGTGTTGATTAGGTTCTGAAAAACCAATCGCGGTCATGTGAACAACAATCAAAGTACAAAATTTCACTTTGAACTCAAGCCGCAACGTGGTGTGTGTGTGCGTGTGTGTGGAAGGCCCCCGCTGTGCTGGGGGGCGGCACCCCGAAATGCAACACCCGTGTGTGTGTGTGTGTATAGTGTGTGCGGTCATAGGCGAAATTTGGGTCACGTTAGCTCGCTCACGTTGCCAAACTAAACACACAAAAAAGATATAAAAGAAAACCCTACACCAAAATCATGCAAAGCAGCGTGTGTCTAATGAATTGCCACCCAAATGTGGCTCTCCGTAGGTGTGTGTGTGTGTAGTGAGTGTGTGCCGCCTGCAGTTGGTCCCTGGTCAGCGGCAAAGAGCTGACCAAGATTTGTGGTCGGTCAAGAATAACGACGACTGTCTGTCAATTGTTCGATATTTATGGAACATAAATCCAACCTGAAAGGGTCATTCACTAATTGGGATTTTTTCGTTTACGTTGCAAGCTGGGAGATTTTTATGTGTGGTGGTTTTTTTCTCTGCTGCAGGAAAATGAGTCAGTTGGTGTTGTATTTCAAGGAAAATTTCGCTGCACTTCACTTCTTCAGTGGGAAAAGCATTTACAGCTTCTGTGTCAGGGTGGCATTAATTTATGTTGATTTTTTGGTTGCCTTAAATCAAAGTTATCTTTATAAATTGTATTTGTATTTAATATTTCATTATACAATTAATTTTCTGGGCATTTTTCTTAAGCAATTCAATTGCTCCCTTAATTACTATGCATTACCCATAATTGAAACCAAATGAATGCCTAATAATACCACATTTTCTGTCCATGCTTAATAGTTCACAACCTTCTACACATCAGTGGGTCCCATCAATGACCTTTCCAGCTCTTCCTCTGCATTCGCACATAATTATTTCCCTCGTATTACACACAAATCAAACACAATTAAATACGATATTCCAATTTAAAGAATACTTCCGTAAGAGGAGGGCAAGATCTTTGCATTTATAATTTCATGGCAGAATTCCTCGATAAATTGATACAATACACACACATCGCGTATACGTATGCCCAGCTCTGTTCAGTTCGGTTCAGTTCAGTTAACCCCATGGCCACTCCAGTCCCAGGCCACGCCCCCTTTGGCCCACCAAAAGCCGGCTAATGGCCTGGCCAATTGTCGCAAATTAGTGGAGGCCAGCCCAGCACGCACACCGAGCCCAAGAGCCCCGCTCAAAGACGAAGACGAAGAGATGAACAGCAGGTGAAGGCAAACACCTAAGGCCAATATCCACATGAGCGCAGAACCTACCGGCGGGCTAACGGTACAGCGGCACTTTCTTGGCCGCGAAGATGAAGATGGCCAAGAGGAGCGAAAGAACAGCTATATGGAGGTTTACTGCTACAATTGGCAAATTGAAAATTGCTCGCTGGTGGCAGCTGCGGCGGCGTTGGAGTCAGAGCCAGACTTTTGACCGAGCCAAGGCGGAAGCCTCTCTTGGCCAGACCCCAGACTGGGGCCCAGAGCCGGCCATGCGTTCGTCTGGCTGAGATAAGCTGACATCCACAACGTGCCACAGACGATGATGCATTTGCCAAGGTACTCGCAGCCCAAAGCCCCCGTTGCACCAGACAGAGACGTTTCAATTTCAAACGAGTATGGCTGCCAAAGCCGACCGAGGAGGTGGCTAATACCCCTTGGGGGAATCATAAGAAGGCTGGAAAATACCCTCGAAGATCGAATATGATTTAAAAATTTAAAATATTAAATAATATAAATTTTTGTATTATCAAAACTTCACTAGAATGCCAATTGATGTATTTATTAACAGATTTCACTTGCAGGGCATTTAATTTTCAGTCAGAAGCTCATAACACAGTGAAGGAATCATTTCCGACCCTATAAAGCATATGTATTCTTGATCAGTATCAACAGGGGAATCTTTTAAGAAATGTAGGAACAGAAAAAAAATTTTGAAAATTTTTTCACAAATTTTTGTTGCTTAAATTCCCATTGTTCAAATTTCAAAAATGGTCAAAAATTTAAAATGTCTTAAAGTTCAATTTGAGTATGCAGATTTATTAATCTAATAAAAACTAACTTGTAACAGCTTTCCGAATGGAAATTAATGCATTTTTGGCTTAGTTATGAGTTTTTTAAGATTCGGTTTGTAGGTAAATATTAACTCAAGGAATACGACTATTTATACCCTTGCTGGGTATTATAATTTCAGTCTAAAGCATTGAAGGAGTCATTTCCGACCCTATAAACCATATATATTCTTGATCAGTATCAACAGGCGAATCTTTTAAGACATGTAGGAACAGAAAAAAAATTTTGAAAAATTTTTCGACTTTTTATGTTGCTTAAATTCCCATTGTTCAAATTTCAAAAATGGTCAAAAATTTAAAATTTGTTTACATTCAATTTGAGTATGCAGATTTTTTAATCTAATAAAAACTAACTTAGAACAGCTTTCCTTATTGAAATTAATGCATTTTTGGCTTAGTTATGAGTATTTTAAGCTTCGGTTTGTAGGTAAATATTAACTCAAGGAATACGACTATTTATACCCTTGCAGGGTATTATAATTTCAGTCTAAAGCAGTGAACGAGTCATTTCCGGCCCTATAAACCATATATATTCTTGATCAGTATTGATAGGCGAATCTTTCTAGACATGTAGGAACAGAAAAAAAATTTTGAAAAATTTTTCAACTTTTTATGTTGCTTAAATTCCCATTGTTCAAATTTCAAAAATGGTCAAAAATTTAAAATTTGTTTAAGTTCAATTTGAGTATGCAGATTTATTAATCTAATAAAAACTAACTTGGAACAGCTTTCCGAATTGAAATTAATGCATTTTTGGCTTAGTTATGAGTATTTTAAGCTTCGGTTTGTAGGTAAATATTAACTCAAGGAATACGACTATTTATACCCTTGCAGGGTATTATAATTTCAGTCTAAAGCAGTGAACGAGTCATTTCCGGCCCTATAAACCATATATATTCTTGATCAGTATTGATAGGCGAATCTTTCTAGACATGTAGGAACAGAAAAAAAATTTTGAAAAATTTTTCAACTTTTTATGTTGCTTAAATTCCCATTGTTCAAATTTCAAAAATGGTCAAAAATTTAAAATTTGTTTAAGTTCAATTTGAGTATGCAGATTTATTAATCTAATAAAAACTAACTTGGAACAGCTTTCCGAATTGAAATTAATGCATTTTTGGCTTAGTTATGAGTAATTTAAGCTTCGGTTTTTAGGTAAATATTAACTCAAGGAATACGAATAAGTATACCCTTGCTGGGTAATATAATTTCAGTCAAAAACATTGAAGGAGTCATTTCCGACCCTATAAACCATATATATTCTTGATCAGTATCAACAGGGGAATCTTTTAAGACAAATAGGAACGGAAAAAAAATTTTGAAAATTTTTTCAACATTTTATGTTGCTTAATTTGGCATTGTTCAATTTTTAAAAGTGGTCAAAAATTTAAAATGTCTTAACGTTCAATTTGAGTATGCAGATTTATTAAACTATTAAAAACTGGCATGTGACTGACTTCCGTATCGAAATTAATGCATTTTTGGCTTAGTTATGATAGATTTGCCATCCGATCTCAAGATCCAATCGGAAGAACCATTGGTTTTCCCGCCATTTCATCATACCCTTAACTCTAAGGTATTCTCTTAAAAAAAGCAACATAACCGTCCGATCTGGCAGGCAGTCAGACATTTTAATGAAGCCGCCGTCAGGCAGCATTTGAGCCACTCGTGGCTGTGGCTGTGGTTGTATCTGTCTGGCTAGTAACGGTGCCAAGTCCACGGGCATAAAGCCCATGTGTCTATAAGTCTACGCACTGGGAACGGACACTGAAACGAATGACTTAAGCGACGAACCTGATGGGCTTAGCCAATGCGTAAGACACGGCTCTAAGATTACCTAAGCTCTAACAGATCTTGGAGTCTCGTATTTAGGGAGCGCATAAGGGAATCACTCTAAGAACACCCTCGAGTATTAGCAGTAATGTCACTTTCAAACTTTCGCTACCTGTCTTTCAAACTTAACCCAATTCTTTGTATATTTTTCGAGGGGAAACACCTACGCGGCGGCGGTCAAATCTCCTCTATAATTAAAACCCAGCGAAACGAAACGAAATGTTAACTTCGGACTCTGGGGCTCAGAGTCCACTTGATCTGGGAATTCACGCACTTGATTGGCACTGGAAGAGCCCGAGTTTAGGCGTTAATTGCGGGTTCTGGCAAATTACAGACTTTGGTGAAATGCACTTTCTCTTTGGAAAAGTGAGTGAGTTTCAGCCCGGATTGGATTGGGATTGGGATTGGGATGTGAATTTGGCTTATACGTATATGAGAAGGGGACTTGAGTTAAATGGGCGTGGGCGTAATGCCGAAATCGCTGCCAGCTGCTTACCTTTTGTTTAGTCTTCTAATTGCTCCCGAAGATCGCTGATCACATTACTGCAAAAATGTGAAGAGAAAAAGAAACACATGAGTTGGCAAAAGAGAAATGCAAATTAGTCTATGAAAATAAAGAAAATATGTGTGTGTATATAGAAAAATAAACTCAATCAGACAATGAACTCCAGACCTCTTCAGGTGAAGCCTCTCTCCATCTCTCCATCTCTCTTGGGGCTACAAATTGACATTGTTTCCGTATTTACTTTGGACATGTGTTGCGGCCTTTGTCAGCCCATTATGGCAGTTTTGTAAGTGACTTCGTTTTCGATTTGATTTATTGCCTGCAATTGTCGCAGATCTGTCCAGGTCCCCTGGAAAGTGAAAACTTTCGAAACTTTCAATTTGGTGACTTAATTTCTTAGCCGACTCGGAGAGCTGCGGGGCTAATGAAATCGAACTGCCGCTTAA
Organism: Drosophila bunnanda; assembly: GCA_035046265.1. Taxonomy (NCBI): domain Eukaryota; kingdom Metazoa; phylum Arthropoda; class Insecta; order Diptera; family Drosophilidae; genus Drosophila; species Drosophila bunnanda. Next base: position 897,211 of record JAWNOB010000029.1, read on the forward strand.
CAATGGCAATAGCACTCTTATTGTCACTCTGCCAAAGCCGAATAATGCTTTGCCCAAGCAATTATCAAGTGCACTTTTACTTTCATTGTCGTGGAAGTGCTAACAACTGAACAAATTTTCACTCGGAGCGAGCGAGCGAGCGAGTGAGTGAGTGCTGCTTATTTTCCTTTTAGCAATGGCTAATGAGCCGAAAATGCCTCTTTTCGGGCCCCATTTCAAAGGGTCTCACAGACCGAAATTACCAAACAATTTCAATGTCTTCGACTCCGATTTGTATGGGAAAATACTTCGCGGGAGAAAATGAAACGAAATTAACATACTGCACAGTTTATGTAAGAAAATTTATCACCCGAAAGAAAGGCAGTAAAGCAAATGCTGTGTCTTCAGGTGTTAAATGAAATCTTAATCTCCCATGAAATAAATGCAAAGAAAAATGCTTAATTAAATATTCTAAAGGCAAGCCGATGCCTTAATTTATTCCCAAACAAATCTCTGTATAAAACTAAATGATCGTAAAACCAAGCCGTAAATATTTATGCCATGTCAACGAAACTCTTTTGTAAAATATATTTCTTTTCTTTTATGTTTGTTGTGCAAACAAACCGTTCAAATTTCTTTTGTTAGCCACAGAAATACTTAGCATATTTACGACCTTATGTGGAGAGAACTACTATTATTACCAATTTGTTGGGAAACCCTTTCAGAACCATAATTTATGTTGCAACGTTTTGTAGCGCAGGCTAATTGAAGTGAGAACTTCGGCATAAAACTCACTCATGTGCGGAATATTACTTGTAATGAAACAGTTCTTTCTCATTTTTTGTGAGAACTCCCAGCACTTGGTGTGGGCAGGCTCGAGTGTTCCCAGGGCATTGCCTGCCAGTCAGTTGTTGGCCAGTTTTTTGGTTCACTGTACCGTGGCAATGGGGGGCGTGGCTCCACTTAATGGCAGCCGCAACTGCAACGAGTTTGCATGCGGAGCATGAAATTATCTGCAGTTGATCTCCGAGTTGGGGGCAGCTCTGGAGCTGGACATGTTGGCTACTCGAATTAAGTTAACAAAAACTAGGCAAAGACCAAGCCAAACAAGAGCCAACAATGGGAGAGGCAAGCAAACGTATCAATTAGCAGAAGTCAAATGCCCGGACCCGGGCGCAAGACAAACATGTCCAAGAAATTAGATATTTGCCCAGAAACAATAAATGGCAGATACTAGAAGTTAATTACTTGTGACTTACTTTCCCAACGGACTTAAAACAATTTCAATTGATTAATCAATTATTTCCCACTGGAGATTGCAGAACAGATCGAAATATCTAAACTGTATTAAAATTGGAAGCGAGACAAAGTTATATCCAATAAATCGATATTCTGTTTCACTTTCCAGGTTGTCAAAATTTAGCAGAATTCTTTTAAAATATTTAAATTACATAAATGACGTTTATAAATGCTTCACTCTGGAACCAAATAACACAGTCGGCCAGGAGTAAAATCATAAAAAACAATACATATCATATGACCGTCATACTTTATACTTTATGTTTCTTTTTGATAATTTATACCATCTTGCCTGCAATTTATACGCAAAACTCCTTCCGCGATGGGCAAGAAAATGAAATTTCCCAGGGGGCAGACCGCGGTGAAGTCCTTTTTCCGCAGCGAGGACATGGAGCTGTGCCAGCTGCTCCTACACGTGGACAACGCCTTCGACTGCGTGATGGAGCTGGGCCACCACGGCATGATCCAGTTCAACAACATCTACGACGAAGACCGGCTGCTGAACAACCTGTACACGAAGAAGGTAACCATGTGCCATGAGTACCTGCGCCTGGTGGAGAGCCTGCACCAGCAGATCATCCAGCTAAATGTCAACGAGGTCTTCTATCCGAACGTGGATCGTGAGGACCGGATGCGGGAGAGGGATCTGCGCGGCTACGGGGACAGCTTGCGGCGCCTCCACCTGGAGGCCACCACCGTGATGGAGCACTACAATCGGCTGGAGACCCGGCGCTACCGGATGATGGAGCAGTGCTTCGCCATCACCAAGGCCAACCAGTTCATGACCGCGGACAGGGGCAGCGAGCTGCTGTACTCGGAGAGCACCATCGGGGGCCTGGTGCAGGACGTCTCGGTGCCGCCCAGCCAAGTCCACTACGGTGCCCAGCTCAGCTACTTGCTGGGAACGATACGGGCGGAGAAGTTCCAAAGCTTTGAGCTGATCCTTTACCGGATGTTCTCCCACAATCTGATCCTGAGGTTCGCGGAGATGCGCACACGGATCGTAGTGTATACGACGAGGCAGCCGGAGAAGGTGCGCATGTTCGCAGTTCTCATGATATCCAGCTCCTCGGCGATTTGGACCAAGGTCCTTAAGGTCTGCGCCCACTACCACGTGCATATCCACGACTGCCCCTCATCGGCCAATAAGCGAACGGAGCGGATCAAGGAGCTGACCCAGGAGATCAAGAACTCCGAGCGGGTGCTCAAGGAAGCCGAGGCGATGCGTCGCCAGATCCTGGAGATCGCCGCGCGGGATCTGTTCATAATCCGCGTCAATCTGCGCAAGGCCCTGCGAGTCTACGACCTGATGAACCGCCTCCGGCTGGTGGGCGGAGTGCACGAGGCCAAGTATCTGCTGGCCGAGGTCTACCTGCCAGTCTCGGAGCTGGCCAACGCGAAGGACACCCTCATCAATGCCAACAGATTGAGTGCAGGAGCGGACCGGGATGTACCAGCGGACGACAAGAAGCAAGGCAACGAGAGTTTACTTTCCGTTGATTCCGATACAGCAGAGAAGAAGACCTACGATCCCATGGAGACCGCCAACTTTGCCACTCGCCCCATGCTGCTGAAGAAGACACGCATGGTGAACCACATACCGCCCACGTTCTTCCGGCTCAACAAGTTCACCAGGGGCTTCCAGACCCTGATCGATGCCTACGGCATGGCGGACTACAAGGAGCTGAATCCTGCCCCGTACACCATCATCACGTTCCCCTTTCTGTTCGCCGTTATGTTCGGGGACATGGGTCACGGGGTCCTGCTGGTTTTGTTCGCAGTGCTGATGATCTGGAAGGCCAAGCAGATCGAAAAGCAGCAGGTTGGTTTCCCTTTGCTATCGATTTTCAATTACTTTGAGTGCGAATCGATTGTAGTTCTACTGCTTGTTATTTGCGGGATGCGAAATTTGAATGTAGTTCAACCCTAGATACTTTCCGATCACAAAATATTCGATAAGTCCCTCATGCTTCCTAGATAAGTGCCATTTCGGAGAACGAAATAATGAATATCCTGTTCGCCGGCCGCTACATCATCCTGCTGATGGGCATCTTCTCCATCTACATGGGCTTCATCTACAACGTTATGCTGTCCAAGAGCTTGAACCTGTTCGGGTCCAGCTGGAGCTGTCGCTACAATGTCACCAGCGTGAGCGAGAACCTGGTCGAGCTGACCTTCGATGCGTCGAGCAGGAACTTCTACACGGGCGACCCGTACCCCATCGGCATGGACCCCGTGTGGGTGGCGTGCGGCCAGGTCTCGATCACCACCACCAACTCGCTGAAGATGAAGATGGCCATCATCCTGGGCGTCAGCCAGATGATGTTCGGCCTGTGCCTGTCCGCCGCCAATTGCATCCTGCTCAAGAAGAAGGTGGACCTGCTGCTGGTGGTGGTGCCCCAGATGATCTTCCTGCTGTGCCTGTTCGTCTACTTGTGCTTCCTCATCTTCTTCAAGTGGCTGGCCTACGGCGGACTGAAGCCGCATCCGTACACCTCGTCCTGTGCGCCCTCCGTCCTGATCACGTTCATCAACATGATGCTGTTGAAGAAGGAGGCGCCGATTGAAGGCTGTCCCTCGGGCATGTTTCCCGGCGAGCGAACGCTGGAGTACGTCCTGATCATACTGGCCGTGCTCGCCATACCCGTCCTGCTGGCGGGCAAGCCGCTGTATCTCATGCGCAAAAGGAAGAAGGAGAAGGTCGAGGAGGAGAAGAGGCTGAACGACGCTCGGGCCTCGAGGAGTCGCCGGCAGACGATCAAGGAGATGCGGTCCGAGGTCAGGTACGACTACGACGAAACCGCCAGCTCCGACATTCTCAAGACGCGGGCCTATGAGATCGAGAACGAGCACGATATGTCCGAGATCTGGATCCACTCGGGCATCCACACCATCGAGACGGTCCTGGGTTCCATCTCGCACACGGCCTCCTACTTGCGGCTCTGGGCCCTGTCCCTGGCCCACGATCAGCTGTCCGAGGTCCTGTGGCACATGATCCTGTCGAAGGGATTGGCCCACGACATGCCGCTCTACTATGGCGTGCCCATTCTGATGGCCGCCTTCATCGCCTGGGCCACGCTCACGGTGGCCATCCTGCTGATGATGGAGGGCCTGAGCGCCTTCCTGCACACCCTGCGCCTCCACTGGGTGGAGTTCCAGTCCAAGTTCTTCAACGGCGCCGGCGAGGTCTTCAGGCCGTTTAGCTTTCCGCCCTCCAATCACAGGAGTTAAATTTATTTACGTTTATAAATTTCTGTGCACAGTTTCTTCAGGAAATCCCTTGATGAATTATACCTCTGATCATGTGTGTGTAGTTTGTGTGCTTTTGATGGCACTTGCTGATTTCCCAGAGTTCGCTTCTTCGCTTGGCTCCTTTTCCGGGTTATATACATATATATTTTAGATGAACCTTTGCAGCCGGCTCTCCCCTATCTTTTGGCAATTAACTTTGGCCAAGAGCTACCCACGCCCGCTGCTGTTGCAGCTTGGACATTCCTTTGCAATTAGCATTGTGGGCCCTGGCTCCATGCAAAAGGCCATAAACCAAAGCTGGCTTTAAACAATTTCCATTTGTTTGCTTTATGCCACTGCCAGCTGTTGTTGCTGTTGCTGCTGTTGCTGCTGCTGCTGCTGCAGTTGCTGCTGCGACTGTTCCTGCCTCCGATGCGGGCGCTGGAAGTCGTCGACCCTTTGGTTACTTTGGCTCTTTGTTGGATTGCTCTTGGCCCAGTATCCGTGCTGCTGCTGTTCTATTCTTGTTCGGCTTTTAATACCCAGTGTTTTCTTAAAAGAAGGGTATGTTGTGAGCTGCAACGGCTTAGGAATTGAAGAAGCTGCCGTAAACCATTGAATTCTTTGCAAAGAATAATAATTTTTAGAAATTGTTAGACTATACAAAGATTAATTTGTTTTCTACCTTATATTCCCAGTTTTATTTTACCAGATTTTCTACTTATGCGTATCTTTAGGTATTTCTTGGTCGAAATAAACCCTTATTCTTGCCAGTTTTCCACCAACACACACACACAGCTGTGACCGTGTTGTTGCCGCTCTGTTTGCCATTAACACCCACGCCAGCCAGTTTGGTTGCTGTTTCTGGTTGTTGGAGCCCAAGAGCCAGGCCAAGAAAGACTCCAGGTCTTGGCATAAATTATGAACAGCAACCGATGACGCATGCAGGCCGGCCTAAGTAGACTGCCTCGTGCATAAATAACTTTCGTTAGCCACATGGCCCGCGACTTTATTAGATTGCCAGTGCAAAAGGCTGGCGGAAAGAACCCAGCGCAATGCCAGTTGGCAGTAATGTGCAGTAAGTTTCATGACCAGAGCAGGTTTTCTACGCAACTGCTGCCGCTGCTGGCCCAAAACAGGCTTTGCTCTTTGGCTTTGGCTTTGGCTTTGGCTATAACTTTAGGCCGCAGCACGCGCCATTGTTTAGGTGGTGCAGCCAGCAGCGGCCAGCAGCACGCCAACTTGGGTCAAGTTTGTTGCCTAAGTCTTTTGTTTATACTCTCCTTGCTGTGACTCTGTGCGTGGCTCTAATGCTGGGCTTAAGGGCCAATCCCGAGCCCAATCGCCGTCCCAGCGGCCAACTGCTTAGCACTTTTATGGCCAACAATTGTCAAGTCTCTAAGGGGCGACTGCCAAAGCGGATAGCATCCATTGCGGCTTAGAACTAGTGCAGAGAGAGAAATGTATGTTACATTATTTAAGGTTTTACTCCTAGGAAAGTACATAAGATGTATTTATATTTAAATAAGAAATATGTTAGGAACATTAGAAAGACACAGTTGTTGTTCATAAATAATTACTTTGAACTCGAACATTAAATTTATATTTTAAAGTTAAATTAAGTATGATTAACAATGACATTTATTACTTTAGACTTGGCAAGATATCTCAAGTTTTTCATGATAACAATAAGCTCTACCTCCAATTTGAACCCATTTCTCTGAGCAACTTTTCTCTCCGTGCACTGCAAACAAAAAGCAAGGTCGCATTGTTGTCTGGGGAGAATCAATTTGAGCCTTAAATGCGAATGGCTGTCCGCCTGTCCCCAGGTCCGCTTTTTCTGCTCGTCAGTCAGTCGCATCACGTCACGTCACGATCCTCGAGCCGCGGACTCATGCTCTTGGTTCGTCAGTTTTTCAGTTTTTCGAGTGCATGCCGCTGCTGCTGTCCTTTAAAGGGCTCGTTCCCAGTCCGTGGATGTTGCATGTTGTCATTGTTGCGACGGCAGCTGCAACAGCAACGGCAACGGCCATTGTTGGCACTGCGACTGTGTCTAGTTCTGCTTTTGGGCCTTTACATGCCCGGCCATAACAAAAAAGGTGTTAAATTCAGCCCATGCTTGTTGGCCACTGCCAGGGAAGCAGCAGCAGGCCAAAAGCCACAGAGCCAAAGAGCCAAAGAGCCAAAGAGCCGCAGACCCGAAAGGAGTCAACGAACGGCAAGGAATTCGCTGTGCTCAGCAGAAGGACATTTCCAGCAGCTCCAAACTGGGAGGCTGAAGCACCTCAAGTGCTGCCACTGTCAACTTGGATGAAAACATTAAAATGAAGTCAGCGGCAGCGAAATTACGAGACAAGCTCCGACCGCAAAGAGCCAAAAACAATAACATTTTATACACAGCAAAAGAGGTAGAGCAAGTTTCAAAATGAAGATAAATTCAATTTGCATTTAAAGATATTTTTCATTGAAATCAAATTATTATTTAGTCTCCTGAAGATCTTTTGTAATTTTTATACCCTTGCAGGGTCATGAAGGAGTCATTTCCGACCCCATAAGGCATATATATTCTTGATCAGCATCAACTGGAGAATCGATCTAGCCGTATCCGGCAGAAAATTTTTTTCCAACATTTTTTATTCATTTTTTTTTCAATTTTATAAGGGGTTAAAATTGGAGAAAATGGGACAAAAATTTAATTTTTTTAAAAACTTATCTTGAGTATGCAGATTTTTAAAGCTGGCGAAAACTAACATAGGAAAGCTTTCTAAATGGAAATTGATGCATATTTGGCTTTGTTATGATATCTGGAAAACTGCGATTTTTCCAAAAAAACGACCATAGAAAAATATTGATCTGTAGTATTTTCTATAAGGTATGTCCATTGTGATAATTGCCGAAGGAGCCATTTCCGACCCTGTAAATCATATATATTCTTGATCAGCATCAACAGGGGAATCGATCTAGCTATAACCGGCAAAGAATAATTTTTTTTCGAAATTTTTCCCTTTTAGTGAAAATTTTATAAAGGGTTATAATTGTCAAAAATTTGAAAATATTTAAATTTTGTAAAATTATAAATTTTGAATGTAGATTTATTAGCCTAATAAAAAGTAACATGGAACTGCTTTCCGAAATTATTGGAAATTGGAAATTAATGCTTTTTTGGCTTAGTTATGGGTTTTTAAAATTTGATTGTTTTTCAAAGAATGGGAATCGTGGTTATTATCGAATTTCCGAAAGATTATATTATTATATTTGCAGACTGAATGAGTATAAAATCTTTGGCTTCCCAAGGGAAACCCTTTTTTGTTTATATATTAATTTTATTCCTCTTAAGATGATCTCAATTAAATTTTTTTCGGTGCCTACTTAACTGTAAACATCTGTGAACTATTATGGCAATTAATTAACTGCCCACACAATTTGTTAGCTTTGCACATTTCGGCACAAAGTCGGCGATGGGGCTGTCAAGTGGAAAAATGCCATTTAATTCGCCACAAATTGTGCATTGTTTTCGGCTTTAATTAAAATTGTCTTTTGTTCATCTGCCAGCTCCATCTTCTGCCGCTATTATTTCTGTATGTTTTTCTTGAGCAGAACGGAAGCGGACGACAATTGACCATTAAAAAGGCAGCAAAAAAGTAGCAGTAGAGCAAAAGGGGAAAACTTTCACTCAGCCGACGAAATGTTTTAATTAAAATTGGCAAAAAATAAACAAAACAAAGCGGAGTCAGAAATGAAATTAATTTAAACTAGAGATTGTGATTTGTGTAACCGGTCTTGGGGATGTGCGATTCGCAGTAGGAAAAGTGAAATTTCTCAGGCGCGTTTTGTATTTTTCGAGAACTCAAACTGTTTTGGCATTTAGCAGTTCATTAGCAGGCCGGGTTAGCCACCAAAAATATGCATAAAATTAATCAGATAGTACCAAAAACAGGCCACAAAGGCGGAAAGTGAAAGACGAGAAACACACACGTGAGCTGCCCCTTAATATTGGCAGAAATTTCCAAAACATAAACAAGACAAAATGGTATTTATGAATAAATTTCTTAGTAAAAGCAAGCAAAAGAAAATAAAAAGATAAGAAAAAATGACATAACAAATTTAATTACATTTATCAAATTAATTAAGTTAAATGCTGCAATTCATGGTTATAATTACTGGAGTTAAAATTCAAGTTAGTTCTCTTTTTCACACGCCTAACAATTCCCTTTGGAAAACATTAATTGAGTTAAATGTTTCTTGGCCTCTGTGACACAGCCGAGATAAGAATCTGGAAATTAGTTAGACCCAAAACATGATAAAGCTCTGAGGAAAATAAGAAACTCTACGAACCTCATTAAAAGTGAGTTTCATGTATTTATTCCTTTCATCTTCCACCGACAGCGGTGACCACACAGCGACTGCGGAGAACCTTTTTGATTATTTTCTCATTCGGCTTCTCTCCTTTGTCTTTATCCGGTGTCATGTATAATGAAAGAACGGCAGAATATATACTATATACCATATATTGCAAGCTAGGGATTCATGTCGAGGAGGAAAAGTAATAAATATCGAACAATTAATCGAATTTATGCCACGTATTCGAAGTTATAAAATCGAAGAACGCATGAAACTTTGAATATTATATTAAATTTAAAACGTATATGATATCGAGAACTTTTTAAAAAAATGTATCTTCAAATTTTTAGCAGGTTACCTATTTCGAGAAGGAAAATATAGTTTAAGTAGTATTTATTTAAATTATTTATCAATAAAATGTTCCATGATATCAACCCTCTTTTAAAAATAAATCGATTTGTTACTGAAGATACTTTAGGTATTAGGAATTTCAATAACAAAAGACTCTCAGATTATTAATAAAATAAACAAATTAATCATTATAACATAAATATCGAGCTTAGAGAATACTATCGACCATATATCGTTATCTTGTGCCATCCCTAAGCTCAACAAAATACATGCCAAATTGTTTTTTCTCTTCTTACCGAATATATGTCAATTACAGCACGATCTTTTGGCAAATTCGCCGTCGCCTGACACATTTTCAGCTGTTGGCCAGAAGTCAGAAGTCTGGAGATACCGATATTTATGTCACCGGTGACAATAAATTTGTCAGCTTTTTGTTAACCGTTAAGTAAACGCAATGCATGATTTGTGTTTTGTAATGAGGGCGAGTGAGTGAGCGAGATCGAGATGGCGCGAAGAGGACAGACAGCCGAAACGAGTTTGAGTTCAGTTCAAAAGATATTCATGATATGCCAAATGCTTTGTTTTATTGTGTTTTTTCATTGTTTTGCAATCTTTTTCTTCGCATTTTTTGGCAAGTCAAATTGCTGAAGATTGAGTCATGGAATGTTTCCTTTATTTGTATTTATTTTGGGGACATCAATATTCAATAGGCAGGGAATAATTTGTTATGAAATGGAGATGATATTTTGATTAGAACAAAATATTTTAAGGACTTTCAATACCTCAATTTCTACTAAATAATTATTGAAATATTTAAAACAACTCATTTCTATATTGCTTAAGATGCCTAATATGATTTTGAAGTGTTACCCCGTAATTTAATGGTTTTCCTCCATTGCCTCGCGTTTATTTATTGATGGAAACAAACAAATTAAAGTGTAAACCAGAAAGGCGACATTGACCACTCGAGTGCTTAAAAATTCGATGGCACTCGACACATTGTTTCGATGGCTCTTCGAGGGGCTCCAAGCGGTGCAGCGGCAACACCAGCAATAATCACAACAATGGGAGCAACGGCAACACCAATTTCGTGACCTTCAGTGGGCCACTTGAGGCCCAGCTTCTGCATCAACAATTCCGGCGATTCGAACACGAAGTTCGTTGGCTGTCAGCCATTTGAGTGACTGACATGCAACACCAGCAACACCAGCAACAGCAGCAACAATAGCGTGCCGCCATAGACTGCCGAAAAGAAAAAAACAACACCAATTGGTGTCAAAGCAACAAAATGCTACCGAATTGCAACTGCCACTGCCAGAGAGCTAAGGGAATTTCCCGCCGCTGACTGCCGAAATTAGCAACAAATCAAAGATTGCGATTCAGTTGAATTTCACTAAAGAGAAACACGCTTCACACCAACAGAAACAGAAACTAAGGACCCATAAAATTATAATAAAATAATATTTACTATATTCTGAATTATGTCCCAGAGCTACAACTGAGGACCGAACAGTTGCTTGGCTTAAGTCCTTTACGAACCAACCAAAACTCTTTGCAAATTGCAAGATATTATGCTGATATGGCCTCCCATATTTCTTAAAGTGGAATAGAGCACTTTGCAACCGTTTTGGGCTGCCGAAAAAAATGCGAGGAGCACTCGGGGCGGCGGAGTCGCGGCATCTTGGAGCTTGGAGCTTGGAGCTTGGAGCTCGGAGCTCGCTGGAAGCTGCCCACGCCTTGACATGGCCACTTGAGAGACCGAACAGCAAGAACGGCAACAGCAGCCCGCCCGTCACATAAATAAGTCACCATCAGAGTCAGATTCAGATTTAGATTGAGAATGAGCGACACAGACGCCGCCGAGCGCACACACTTGGCCATAAATCTTGGCCGAAGCGTGGACAGGTCCCCGCGTAACCTCTCTCCCTGTCAGCGCCAAAATGGGGCCACGCCCCGCTAAGCTTTTTTCATATATATATATTTTTTTTTTCGCCCGTTCAGGGAGCTCTTCAAGTGCGTCTTAAACACTCTGACGGGGCAATAATCAAGCTAATGCCATCTTATGACTCAACCCGAAAGCATCTCTGGGCAGTAAAAAGAAAAGTGACTAGCGCCCGCGGATCTATTGGCTGATAATCCGTTTATGGTCAACAGATCTAGGCCTCATTACCATATGCGCGACATAAATGTGCCAGAAAGTTGCCGTTAAACCAACGCACTTAGCACGTTTACAGAGAGATGGCAGTGTCGCCAAGAAAGAGGGAAGTCTTCTCCTTCTCCTTTCCAATTGACACATTTGGCACAGAGTGGCCTTACTCGATTTCTGGCTTTTGATTTGCATTTACTTTTAATAAATCGCTGTGAAAATGCTCTCGAGTTAGTGCCAAAAAAATGGGAAATGAGAGCAGGCAATTGTGAATTTTAAGCTTGAAACTAGTTAACTAGTTAACTACTCGCTTTAATAGTTGAGAAATAAATTCTTATTTAAAAGAATTCTTAACTTGCTAATCTGCAACTTACCCAAATAATCACGTTGTGTTCTCTGTCGCAAAGTCCAGTAGCGTTTCCTGCAATGAGCAAACAAAATAAAACATACATTAGTAAAAGCCTTAAATCAAAATTCTAACAAAATACTTCAACATTAGCGGCGGCATAAATAATTTGCTCTAGGTGAACATACATAAATTGATTTACACAACAAAGTCACGTCGCCAGATTTGACTTAAATTATCACTTGAATCTGATGTACGAGTTGTTTGGACAATTTCCATGACAAATTCGAGCCACAGAACGTGTGTATACGTTGTTGGCAACAAAAGCATTCGCAGTATAGTACGTACTACTAGTACACTCCGGCTGGGTTGTTAACTCATCCAAAAAGTAAACCACATTCTTGAGAGCATTAGAAAAAAGCCAACGACGTTGTAGGAAACCCAACAACAACAGAAAAATAAAGATATAGCCATGAATAGTTGGAGCACAAAAAACATGTTCAGCGCGTGTTTGCAGCAAGCACCAACAGCAGCAGCAACAGCAACATCAACTTAAATAGCAACAACAGTGCAGCAACATATACAATTGAGGCTAAGTAAATTGTACTAATAAATTTTAATAACAAAAAATGAAATACTAAAATCTAATCAAAGACAAGCAACAGGAATAAGCTACAATCTAAACCTAAACCTAGATTTACCGATTTAAAATAATTTTTGACTAATTTAAAGGCAATGTGTATGCTTTTAATTTGAATATTTATTTTTTTTTTATTTAACTTTAATAATTTTGATAATAATTATTATAATCAGAGCCCAACTCTTCTCCTTTTCTTTTTAAAATCCCCAGCACGGGCACTCCTATCACCTTAACCCCAACTGTCTGGCTTGCCTAAGACGGGGGGCGTTTTGGGCGGTGGGCGTGGCCCCGAGTGCAAAATGCAAAACAACATTGAAGACGAGAAAATCTGGCTACTGTAATTTGTCTGCCCACCAAAGACACCGAGGCCTCCAGTGCCCGCACTCGTACTCGTACTCGTACTCGCACTCGTGCTAGCCCCTAAACTTGGCTGCAATATGTCCGTTGTTGATCGCGTTTGGCCAGTCGGTTGTTGTTGGTCTTGTTGCCTCGACTTGGCCAGTTCGCAATTGCTGCTCCACTTTTGAGTGTGTTTTCCGAGCACACCCCTACGCCCGGGCCGTCCCCCTCGCAGGCAGTGGTATTTGCTTCCTAAAGTTTGCCGACGTCGTCGTTGGCCGCCTTTTGTCGCTGAGGTCAATTTTTATGTTGCAGCCATTTTTCAAAGAGACAGAGAGAGAGAGAGTGAGAGAGAGAGACAGAGGCGAAGCAACTACATAGAAAAATTTGGTTTTGGGACACTCAAAGAAATGGGGAATAAATTTCAGATTGTAAACAAGAACTTAGGCTGAAAAATTCAAACGATCAACTCACAAGGATCTTGCCTTTTCCACCGGGGGATTATGGTTTCTATAGCAATTGAAACGCCTATGGTATCCAAAGGGCCACTGTTAATTTTTATGGGACATTGCTTTAGTGTAATTATATTAACTTATATTGTTTTAAATTGAATATGCAGATTTATGATTCCAATAAAAACTAACATAGAAAAGCTTTCCGAATTGAAATTAATGCCTTTTTGGCTTAGTTATAATCCGATTCGATCTTATAATTCAATTGCTAAACTTGGTTTTTAATTTGAACTAATTATCTTTGTACCTTTTTGGAACTATAATTCCACCGACCCACATGGCGTATACTTAATTTAAGAGCTTCACGTTAAGTATACGCCACGTATGCAACATTGCCAATTTAAATTTTCCATTGTTTAAATTGATTGATTTCTTAATGTAATAAAAACAAACATAGGACAACTATAAAATGGCTTTTGGCTTAGTTATGAGATTTTGAAACTTTGATTTGTACATAAAAGGGTCATATAAAAATATTGATAAATATAGACTAAAAATGTATTATAATTTTGTTCAGAAGCTTGCAACACAGAGAAGGAGTCATTTCCGACCCTATAAACCTATATTCTTGATCAGCATGATCAGCCGAGTCGATCTAGCCATCTCACGCGGAAAATTTTTTTTTTTAATTTTTTTCAAAACTTTTTTTTGTCAAAAATTGTCAAAAATTTGCAAAAATTTGAATTTTTTTAAAATTTAAATTGAGTATGCAGTTTTGTTAACGCGATGAAAACCAGCATAGGAAAGCTTTCCAAATTGAAATTAGTGCATTTTTGGCTTTGTTATGATTTCTGGAAAACTGCGATTTTTCCAAAAAACGACCATAGAAAAATATTGATCTATAGTAGTTTCTATAAGGTATGTCCATTGTGATAATTGGCGAAGGAGCCATTTCCGACCCTATAAATCATATATATTCTTGATCAGCATCAACTGACGAATCGATCTAGCCATGTCCGGTTGAAGAAAAAAATTTCAAATTTTTTTCCACTTTTGAACATTTTAATTTAAAATTGTCAAAATTTGAGAAAAAATTAATTTCTTAAAAATTTAAAACTAAGTATACAGATTTGTAAACCATATGAAAACTAGCACAGAAAAACAAACCGAATTGAAATTGAACCATTTTTGGCCTAGTTATGATATTTAAAAATGTTTGATTTGCCCAAATAATAAGCATATAAAAATATACATTTAATATACCTAAAATACATATATTTTCTTTTTTTTTTACAGGTATACGAATGCCAAGAAGCCAATGATTGCCATATATTAACGTGAGTTGCATACAGTTTTTAATACACATTTTCTCTAAGTGCACCTTTCCTTGCTTGTGTATACATACATTTTTAATATCTTACGGCCTTTTTATACGTCTTTTTACGCCCTTTTGCGGAATCCGTATTTGCTCTATAGTTTATGGGTTGTTTTTTTATGTGACCTATATTTTTATGAGGCTGGAGTTACTAGCAGATGGATTTTATTTACCACTTTCAGCGCCTTCTTACTCTCAGTCCTGCAACAAATATTTATAGGGTATTTACTTAGTCGACTCTATACAAGTTACCCCCGTTTTTCCGAGTGCTGTAAATTTTTCATTTTGTCTGCTGCACTTAAAGTTACGTACGAGTGTATTCTAGGTCTAACGGTGGCTATTTTACGTTTTGTATTTATTTTTCTGCCGCTGCCGACAAACTTTTTCCAGTTGACACTTGAACTAGGAGAGAGAGAGAGAGCTCCAGCCTGACACTTTCAGTTGGTAATTAGTTTTGCGGCCATGCATGTTAAGTGCAATTTCGGACCGAGAGCCCTAAATTTGGTTTATTTCGCTTGTAAATCAGTGTATCAGAAAACTTTTAATGATCGAAAGGTCTCTGGCCTGCGGCCTTTGTTTACTGGCAACCTTGAACTGCTGCCACCGATGATTGGCGCAGACTTTCGAGTGTCTGTCAATCCAGTTGAATCAGAATTAAATCATTGACAAATAACAATAATCAGTAACAAGGCTGTGTTGCATGTTGGCATGCAATGGAAAGTGAAAATTCTTGGGGCAAATGGTGAAAAGTTTTCTGCCAAACAAATATGAAGAGGCAGGGGCCCTTTCTCCTTTTGTTGATGGCAAACTGTGCCGTCGTCATGTGCCACATTTGCACATTTTCAGCTGCAGTTGCAGGCGGAAAGCAAAAATAAACCCAGAAAATGCTAAAGCCCCGACTAAAGCCTCGACAGCATTGCCAGTGAACTGAAACTGAAACTGAAACTGAAACAGCAACAGCAACTGAGCATGCAGCATAAATATGTGAATAATGCATAAACAACTAGAACACACCACCGTGTTGCATGTTCGCAAAACAACTGAAAACCTCGCAGTAATTCAGCGAAATTTGGAACAAAAATATATATGCTTATGGGGGAGAGGAAAAGTTTATTCACAGGTAATTAGACTCAGTTGCCGCTGCATTTCCCTTTTATTTTTCATCTCCCCGAAAATAAACAGAAAGCGGGTGCGTCCAGAGTTTCGGTACTTCTTTAATTAAATTCTTTAACATACAATCAAGAGGAGTTTCTTTTGGGGGGCAAACAATTTTCAAATGCTCTCTGTGCGCAAGTTTCAATTCATAAAGCAAAGTTGGGGAAACTTTCTCAAAGAAAATCTAGGAATCAAAGGAAAGGCCATATACGCTTGGAAATGGAGGGAAATTTGGGAAGAATGACTAACTAAAAAGATATTCGTAAGCTTTCCTGCCCTTCAAATATTTTTATATATATATTTTTGTTAGTTTTTCCATTAAATATAAAGCTAATATGAGCCTTAACTAACAAGACGTCATCTAGTTAAGCCCCTTAACTGGCTTTATCCCTCTCTAAGCCATACACCTTAATACTCTGGGAGCATTTCTTAGGTTAGAGGGCAAAACATAAAGAAGAGACCCGGAAGAAAATGGGGAAAATATTGGCAAATGGAAAAAAAGAGGTGAATTTTCACAGTTGCCACAAAGTTCATCAAAAACAGCAAAACGGCAGTTGCAGTTGCTGCTTGCAGCTGCAGCTCGCCGAGACCCAGAGCCACCCACCCGGCACTCGGCGCTTTTGGCGGCTAAATAGGCCAAATCGCTAGCCAAGCGGAGAATGTGGCCAGAACGGTGCCCAGGGGGCTCGCTCGGCTAACAATGCATATGACAAACTTTTGTCAATTTATTAAGAAGCCAAGAAATATGGTTTCTCCCTCCGAGAGCCAAGAGCTAACCTGATTCCCAGGAGAATCACGAGCCACGAGTATGTGTGGCTGTGCCCTGGCAACGTGGTCAGCCGGCGGAGGAAGAGCTTCCTGCTGGTAACCGCAGCCTCAGCTCCTCGTGGCAGCTCCCCAGCTCCCTCAGGTAACCAACCACCAGCGATACTCATCGCCTTCATCATCGTCGTCATCCTCATCGGCAGCGGCAACAGCATCAGTTGCAGTTGCAGTTGCAGTTGCAGCCAAGACGCAGTTCAAACAACTTTCGTTCGCATAAATTGATGATAACAAAGGCCGGGAATCAGAGTTTGCTACCAAAACGGGTTGCATTAAACGATTAATGCACTGGGGAAAATATTACAAAATAAATGTATAAGGAGAATGCTGAATATTTTAATCTAAAAAAAACTAAAAAACTAAAACTAAAACTATTGATAGAATTTTCATAGTATTTTAAATAATTTTGTACTTGTTAAATTAAAACCGCATTTATTAATAATAAGTTTAGTAGGTTTCAAAAGTATTTTGATATAGAAAATCATATTGAATTCCCTACTTGTCGAAGTAAAAATAACTTTATGAACATTAATAACTTCCCCCTTCTTAATCTTAGCTTAAAGCAAACCTCCAACAATTTCTGAAATATTTTTCCAGTGCCTTTAGTGGCTGAGGCAGTTATGAATTATGTCAAATGGCATAATTGCCAGTCCGGAGCCACAACTTGAGCTTCACCAGCTGCTGCTGCTGCTGCTGCTGTTTTCCTCGTCGGCGGTTTTCAGTTTTCAGTTTTTGGCCTGAGTTGGAGTCCAGAGTCCGGAGTTTTGGGTTTTGGCATCGCCTGCACTGGCAGGAAGCAATAAATTCTATACATTGCACTCGATACAATTTGTAACTGATATGGGATGGGGATATATATATATATATAGAGCTATATTGATGGGATAGATGGGTTAGCTGGGATGCTGGGGGATCTGGATGGACCAGATAGATGGCCGGCAGATAGATGGCTGTGGCACAGATGCAGGAAATTCGCCGGACGGCTAATGAACGCGGCTAACGGTTCTGGCTAAATTGTTGGTAATTTGCTGTGGCTCCCATCGCCGATTTATGCACCTATGTACCTGCATACAGTTATGGCACGCAGCTTGCTGGCGTAGAGTATACATCTCTTTGACTATGCCCAAGTGCAAGGGAAACTTTCCCTTGCTCGCTGGAGCTTGGCAGGCAGATTTGTACTCTAATTAGCCAGCCGCCCCGTGAGCCCCATGAGCAGGCCTTCATCTTGGCCAAGACTTCACACTCCCCTCGCTGTTGTCGTCATGCATCTGAATCCGAATCTGAGAACCCAACTCGGAGCGCTGTGAAAAGTGAAACCGAAAAAGGGAAAACTCTCGGCGAGCGAAACATGAGAACCCCCCGAAGACTTTTACCCCACAACAAATGGCAGAAGATGATGGCTAAAACGGGGCCAGTCGGGGCGGAGGGGGAGGCTGTAACTCATATTGAGGTTATTAGTAACAAGGCCGCAGCTCACATGGATACACTCGAAAAAAAAGATAAATGAAAACACTCGTTGCAGCGTGCACTTTGGCACACAAAATGATAATTTATGTCGGAAATATTTGAATACAATTGGAGTCTGAACAGAGCCAGAGCCCGAGCCAGAGCCCTAGCCAGTCAGGCAGTCAAATTTTCATTTTCAATTTCCCTTTTACATAGAACGAACAATGAGCAATCGGAAAATTCACATTTGTGTATGAATGCAGCAGGCAGCATTTAGCATTCAGCATTTCAAATTCAATGAAAATATGCGGCAACTGTAGCTGACGCAGGGAAAATGAGAAAATGAAAATGTGTAGCAGGAAAATCATGAATTCTCGATTTTAGGTAAACATCAAACTGTTTCCACAAGCATTTCCTCTTGTTTATGTTGGTTTCTGTTTAGTTTTGGAGCCACAACAAAACCCCCAACGCATTTATGACATCAGTGGCAAATTCTTTGGGATTCTTTAAGCCCGCCGCCCCTTGTGATACGGAGAATGACAATCGAAAACCCATAATTAAGCGAAATTAGTGGCTTATAACATAATAAAAACAAAGGCCAAGAAACAAAGGATTTCAACAACGTTTATGGCTCGAAAGAATATACAAATAATAACCAAACAAAGCATAAATTTCGCATTCGATCAAGGCAAACACAGTGAACGATGAGAGTCAAAATAATAGTACAACTTGACAGAGTTTATAGTTCGAAATTATAAATATTTTTAATTTATATTTATTTTAAATTTGTTATAAGTTCAACACTTGAATTACTGAATTAATTTGTATTTTAGAGTGAGGTTTTCTCCTATTATTTTTGAACTTATTAAAGGTTAAAATCGATTTGGAATTTTATAAATTATTGAAGTATAAAAAACCATACACTATTGATTATGACATACCATACATTTATCTCAACAAAATCGTTTATATTTTCTTCTCTTTACTGATTTCCCATCCAAATTATAAATTTATAAACACAAAAATAACTCTTAAAACTGATTTAGCTCTATTCTATCCACCTCAGCTGTCCACTTATGTAGAGGTCCCAAGCGGGGGAATAAATAAAATCAAAATTGTAGTTAATTTGCATGTTTCCAGGGCGTTTTCAGAAGAAATACACGAAAAAAAAAACGAGGGAACCACTGCAGCAGCAACAACAAAGCAAATAAATAATGCTGAGCATTTCGAAAGAACTTTTTTGCAATACCCAGAAGGGGCGGAGCAGAGCCACGCCCTCAATCAAGGCCAAATACCTTCCTCTTTTCGTATTCTTTTCGGACTCTGAGAATTTATTACGAAATTGATGCGGCCGAAGCTTGTTGCAAGCAAGACATTGTTTTTGCGCAAAATGTGCAAAAAACACTACGAAAATAAAGGGCAGAGGGGGGCAAACAAAGGCGGAATTAAAGTTTGCCCACTGACCAAACATTTAATTACAAAAAAGCGTCGCGACCTGCAATAAATTTCGTTCCGCAGTTGCAATCGCCGCAGGCCGAGAGAGGAAAATAAATACATAAAAATTGCCACTTTGCCGGCCAGTCTCCATCCGGAGCCGCGCCTGCCCCCCGTGCCTGCCCCCGTTCGCTGGGCCAAAGTTGCTGCAGCACTTATCCGCCAGTTTTGGAAAAGGATCATCCTTATCCTTGGTCTTAGCCTTGCATAAATATGTTTTTATTTATAAGAAGGGCCGAGCCGGGGCTCCGCGAAACAAAAAGCCAACTTATTCAAAGCCAGCGAAATTTGTAGCCCCGTTCGGGGCTTTTGTTTCACTCAACCCCTCTCGGCCATCGGGGGGGAGAGGGAAAAAATATATAAAAGAGCTGAGCTGAAGCTGAAACTGAAACTGAAACTTTGTTGCCGCTTCGTTGCGCCTTTTGGCCGGACCTGCCTGGTTGCTGCCCCTTTTCTGTGTGCTGTTGTGCTGCTGCCCTTGCTGTTAACAGAATTTATTTCACTCCACTCCCTTTGGGACGAGGCCCACCCCCTTAGCCCCTTTTTATGGGCAATCTAAGTTGCTGCACTCCGGCGGAGTGTCCGTGTCGTTGGCGGGCGGAATAACTAACTGATAAGAGTTTTAATCGGATCATCATCAACTTGTTCCGCGAATTTCTGAGGCACAGCAAGTGGAGGCAAAGATGCATTTTTCCGGGCTAGAAAATAGAGGCGAGAAAATAGAATTTTCGTGTTGTGATGGAAAAGAATGGCATCAGATGGCAATGTGGTGTGAAAAGATCAGGGATATAGGGAGAGGAAGGAAGGGTTCAAAGTTGTGAGTTTAATCTAGAAAAGGAAAATGAGAAAAAGCGTATAATAAGAGCCTGAAGAAAGTGCTTAATGGGTAGGGAAAATGAGCTAAAACATATATTCGATTTTACTTAAAATTTACACAAGATACAGTAGTAGTTTTCTACTTTTCCTAACTTAGTTTCTTTCTCAAGATAGGAAGAAAATTATAAAGGGGTTTAAGGAACTAATATATAAATCTGTATAAAAATTAGCATAATAAATACTTTAAGAAAAAGTAAAGTAAATCTGTTGAAACCTTTCTCGGCAATCTGAAGACATGAATTTCAAATTAATGAGAAGGACAACCAATCAACTTGTGCTTCGCCTTTCCTCGAAATTATTGTTCGACATAAATTAAGTTTCACCGCCCACTCACACCTGTGTTAATTGCATTTCTGCCGCAGAGCAATTCTTAACTTATTACAATTTATATTAAAAAATGGAGCAGAAGGAGAGAGTAAATTTCATTTTAATTAAAACACCAAATGTGCAATGACAATGACAACATCAGCTCTCGGGGGAGAGCCTTTCCTCAACTGCTTTCCACCTTCGGCCTTCATTACTTTCGCCAACTTTCGAGCTGGCGACGCCCATGTGGCGTATACGCAACGCAGGGGCTAATGTGTCTAGTGGCCATTAACGTTTTGTGGCTGCCACAGGATTACCTGGGAAATGCCGTGACCGGCGAGGAACGCCCTTCCCCGTCCGCTTAGTCACTTTAATCAAGTGCCCGTTGAGGAGCTCGGTCGAGAGCCGCTTTATCAGGCCATGTTGTGTGCATGTTTATGGCCAAGGAGCCCGGGAATCGTGGCCAAGAGCGAGAAACCGAAGCAGAGGGCACACGAGGAAAGACAACACAAAAAACGCACAGGGGGAAGAACCGAAAAAATAAAAGGCAGACAGCTTTGAATGCCTTTTGTCCGGACTTTGGCCCGATGTCAGCCAAAGTTTCATATGTCATAATTTTATCAGCTAACTCCGCACATATGTGCTGCTGCTGCTTGCTGCTGGCAGCCGCCCAAAGTGGAAACACTGCGATGCCATTCATGACACGCAGGCATTAAAGTCTGCCACAGACACAGACACAGCAGACACAGGTGAGAAGGAGAGGATCAGTTTCCGGCCACCGAAGCGGGGAATACCCTAGCTGGAGGATATAGTTAGAGTTTTCAATAAGGGGAAATAGTTATTGTTCAATTGAATATATAATTCAAATATGTTGTGAGAAGCTTAAGCTTTAAAAGAAGATTGATTTACTTGTTTCCTTCAAATATCAATTCAAAATAATAGAAACCTCTTTAATTAGTACATATTATTCTGATTAAAATAGTTAAAGGCTCAAATAGGTGCTTTTAAGGATGTATTTTCGACTTGACTCCCTGAAGCCATACTTCGCATTTAATATAAATTATGCTCTCTTTTTAGTTATTTAATTAATCATTAGTATTTTTAGTAAATCCTCACAGACATGGCCCCGACTTATGCCAACCCCAAACCAGAATGATAATACCCTTTGCCAAGGCAGGATGACAGGCGGCAAAGTCAACTCGACTCAACCTCAAGTCAGGCCACGTCACAGGCAGGTGCACGTACCTGCACCATATACACATGTGTGTGCACGTACAGGTGTGCGAGTGTGTGCGAGTGTGTTAAGCATGCTAACAGGTCCATTTGCTGTTGACTTTGATTATGGCCAAGGGGAAAGTCTTAGAACGGTGGGGTGGCTACGGTGACTGTGACTGCGACGCGACTGCGACTGCCTTTTAAAGTTCTGGCATTTTATTAACTATTAGCTTCAAGCACCCTCAGCCCCTTAACCCTTTTTGCCAGCACGCAAACGTGCAACACATTTCTTCAATTTGAGCGCAAAGTGCAACAGAAACTGCAACAGCAGCAGCAGGTCTAAGAACTATGAAAAATATTATGTTATTTTTAACACACTGAAAGCGTGTGGAAAAGCTATTTTTAGACGAATCGCCACGCCACAAAAAGTGGCAGAAGTATTAAAAAGAGGAAGCAGGAGGAGCACAGCGCACTTGCCACAATTTGCGGCGACTTGGACTTGAGTTGGAACCCCGCTGAACGCGGCATCGAGACGATACTTTGGCTTTTGATATTTTTCTTTTTTCTTGGTGGACACTTTTCTAAGGATTTTCCGCCGCTGCTTCTGCTCTCCGCTCCCCGCTCCCCGCTCATTTGTATGCTCCATGTTTTATAATAAATATGGCCAATAAATTGCACTTTTAAGTGTGTCCTTGGGTGAATCACATAACTTTAAGGACGTAATTGCAATTTCTAAGGAAAAGTTATAAGGCGCAACTGAGATTGAAGCATTAAATGAAACTATTTTCAGACATTTTCCAAATAAATGTTTTTTGTTTAACATTTTCCTAGCTTAATCTGTGCTATTTTTATCTCATATTTCACTCCAGTGACTTTTAAACCCACTTAAATGATTTTAATAAACCATAAACCATATTTACTGACATTCTTAATGTTCAAATAACAGAGCCACTCTATTTATGGCCTACACTCTCTATTTATTTAACATTCATATATGATATTTGGTTCCGAAAAGCGAAAGCAAACAAGATATTATTTTTTCGACTGAAATTGAAAATAAACTTCGGCCTGGCTAAAGCTCGGCAAACACGGCCGCAAACACGTTGCACAAACAGTGAAGCGGCTGCGGCAGCAGCAACAACTTGTGACAAATGCAACTGGAAAAGCACACAAAAAATGGGGAAAAATGGCAAGGCAAACAAAAAAAGAAAACTTTAACCGCAAATGCATTTTCCTGAAGTTTTTAGTGCTGCGGGGGCTGCAGGCAGCACTGGGTGGCGGAGGGTGGAAAATCTAAATCGAAGTGCGGCATGTTGGGAAAACAACAACGGCGGCGGCGGCAGCAGCCACGCTTAACGCATATTAAAACAAACAG
Organism: Drosophila bunnanda; assembly: GCA_035046265.1. Classification (NCBI taxonomy): domain Eukaryota; kingdom Metazoa; phylum Arthropoda; class Insecta; order Diptera; family Drosophilidae; genus Drosophila; species Drosophila bunnanda. The sequence goes on from JAWNOB010000029.1 coordinate 920,399, forward strand.
AGATTGCAGGGGCGGAGATAATGCAAGGGGTTTCTCGTGGAACCAAAAATAAACCTTCAAGGATATTAAAAGGGAAGCTGTTTGCTTTGGCGAAAATTGTATAAATTTGTTGAAACATGAGATGAAATTTTAAAAAACAACGTCAGGCGATGGAATTTTGAAGCAAATATTTGCATTAAGCAACCAAGCTTTTCCTTTTAAACTACCCCAAAAAGTCAGTTTTAAAGGGACTCAATACGCCATTAAAAACATTCTTAAAATCCATTTTAAATGCACCCCAAATAAAGCTCTCAAGAGTAAATGTTTCTTATAACACTATAGTTAAAATCTTTAAAATAGAATGGAATCATAGAATCCCCCTGAAAGCCCTTTTAAAAACAGCCTTAAAATAGCCTCAAAAACTCTTTCAAGAACCCATAAAATCCCCCCTAAATCCTAGTACCGCCGCTCCTGACCACACACACGTATTTCGTATGCAATTTCATCGATGGATTAGAAAGGGGCTGAGAGGTGGAGTCTTTTGGGGGGTTTCCACCAGAGACATTGATTTGTTTCCCCCTTCAAAGTCGCAGTCTCGACTCACGTAACGCCAAGATAGAGGTGCAAAAAACACACACACCCAGAGCCACACACAGACCCACAACACACACCGCAACAACCAAAACTAACAAAAAAAAAAAGATTGGAAAATACTCACTGAGATTTAAGTGCCAAAAAGTTTTTGAATGGAATTTACGACTCTGCATATTAAATCATTTGGAGCACAGAGCGCAGCGCGAGCAGGAGAATGTGAAATTTATGGAGAGATAGGGGAGAAGCCAGCAAAGACAATTGCGAATAAAATATTCATCGAAAGGGAAAAGCGAAAAAAAAAATACGAAATAAAATTCAGGAAAAAGAAAAAAAGCGATGGTGAGGGCCAAGTAACTCGGGAAGCGTCTCTGTAAAATAGTTTTCCAAATAGTTCACTTTCCCAAGCAGAATCCACAATCAAATTATGTTTATCAAAAATTAAACACATGTCAAGAGGAATCAGAATAGTTAAGGCAAAGCTCACTTAGGAATTCTCAAGGGCAAACTGCTCCATAAATTAATAAATTAAATTCCTTGGCATAAACAAATATTTAAAGTCACTTCCCTTGCCGATCTATTGACAGGAAAATTCCCGATAAACCCGCAAGGAATTCTGCGCTCCCGCAAATTGTTTTAATTAATCGCCAGCGAAAGCAACCTTCATTAAGGCTCCGAAACCTTTCACTGTGGCATCTTCCCCAGGAATTGAACCCCAACTCCATTATCATTATGGCTGGGGCATTTCCGCAGACGCCTTCAAGCCATTTTTCATTGTAATCCAAAACCGAAAACCGAAGCTCGCTGCCGTTGCGGTTGCCAGTTTACCAGTTAACCAGTTGCCACTTGGCAACACACTCAGTGTGACAATAACTGTTACTGGCACCGCGGCAAGGCCGCAAGTCACCCAAAAATAACGAAAAAAAAGGCGAGTGGAAAAGGTTTTTCACACTTAATTGGTAGCTGGTACTTATACACAATATATACGGTGCTATAGGTGAGTTACCCAACCCGCAGCGGCGGTGATAAATTAATGAATATGAACTGCAGTGGGAGAGAACCGAGACCAAACCAAAGTCGAAATTGCCCAACTGCCGCTCTGTGAAAAACCCGTTTCTACTCCTAAATGTGTAGCGCCTAGATGCGAAACAAGAGACCCAAAAAACATGCTCGAAAAAATGTATTTCAGTAATTCAAAACGGAATATATTTAAAGCAAGTGACGTTCACGTTTGCAGCTCATTTTTTATTCGTACACAAAATCCGACTGAGCAAAAACAAAATCAAGTTGCGGCAGGTCAGTTATTCAGAGTGTTGAAAGCCGAACTCAGTTCGGAATGCCAAGCTGTCGACAAAAAACCGAAATAAATAAATAAAACCAAATAAAATGAGATGTGTAATTTATGCACTCGGCCTGCGCGGCTAGAATGTATGAGCCTAATCGATTCGAAATTAGTTGCGAAGGCTTGTTAACTGATCTGTCAGAAGAAAATGAGTTATTTCCACTCAAATTGCATATTTGTTTCGGGCTAACTTTCCAATTTAGATAGGTAACTGGATGTGTGTATTGATGTTAAGCCAATAAATCATTGCCAAATTGTGTAACAACAAATATAAAGCTATATCATAAAGGGGAATTAAATATATCATTTGGAGACTTGCCAACTTATTAATAAACAGAAAGAAAAGCAGACCCAAAACCCAATTAAAAACCTCCTAAAATATAGTTCAACAAAAAGACATGCTAGTCGCTGGAAATTGGAGTATGAAATCCTTTTAATATCCATCTAAGAAGCTGTCACTTGAGCTACCTGAAGATAGATAGATATCCTAGCTAATAATAAACCAAGAGCACACCTCAAAGAATTCAAACAAGTTCAAACATCCTTAATATGTAATTAAGTATTTAACGCAAGTCCCAGTTTATTTCAATTAACACAGTATGATACACACACACATTCCAGCATAATTTGTATAAAGTATTTCAGAGTTCGATTTCAAGTTGACTAACTAAAGCCAAGCTTAAATGTCATTATTATTAACCTGATTTCCCAGCTCTTGACTTGTTTATGCTTAATACTTCCAGCCCGCCAGCTCATCATTAGCTTTACATGACAGACAAACACTTTGAATATCTTTGACAATTAAACTAGAATTTCCACTTAATCGGACGGGGGACATCGACTATCCCCTCCCAAAGTCCCTGCGGCTTCATCGCCACCAGTCAGAAAACCAAACAGATGGACAACAAATTGCATAATGGCATTTAAATGGCCCAGACGCATAAATGTCACAAAATGCTACAAATTGCCCTACCAAATGAACATCAATAAAAGCACTTTATGTCGCAAGTCACTTACCCAAACACACACAGACTCTCAGCACTGCAGATGGGCCCAGACAGGGGCGTAGTTAAGTAGCTAAAGGGAGCGGGAGCCCCCCTCAGCTGGTCAACAAACATGGCCAACATGTCTATTCAGCAGAATATACAAAAAAAAACGGAAGGGAAGAGCAAACAGCCCGAAGGGAGTCGCCATCGGGAATCCCGGCAAATGGTAATGCGAACGGACCTGAACCTGCTCCTAGTCCAGGTCCTGGTCCTGGTCCTGGACCAACCTGAAGTCCTAACACAGACCAACGAATCGAAACGAATCGAATCGAAACTCAATCAATGATCAATGAAAGGACCCTGACAGGGGCTGCTGCTGAAAAGGGGGGCCTCTCCGAAGAGGGGGCTCTGCGGAGCTGTCGCCTCTCGGCGGCATTTAACATTTCCGTTGTTCGGTCTTTGGGGAGGCCCCCGGCAAATCGAACTGAACCAAACAGATACAGTTGGAAGCACTGCGAAAAACATTGGAAAATGTAAAGTTTCTTTTGAGATTTTTTATAGAATTTTATGACCTAAGAAAAAGGTTAGAAAATTAATTGAAGAGCCAGCATAGTTTGGTAAGCTTTGGTACAAATGCAGAGGCAAACTTTATGCTATATTTTTTTATTATTTTGAATATTTTCTGTCAACTATTACTATTTATTCTTCAAGTGCATCTGTTAGCCTGCGGAAGCTGACGAGCAACGGATGTCACATGCCACTTCCCCCGGCGGCGTTCCCTTGATTAATTCAGTTTTGTTTCAACTGCATTGCTGCAAAGGCAACGCTTCTGCAATGGCAATGGCAAAGGCAAATATTTTTATTGCTCTCCAATGCTCCTGCTCCTGCTCCCGCTGCTGCTCCTGCTCCTGCTCCTGCTCCTGCTCCTGCTCCTGCTTCTGGTCGACACGAACTAATCGCTTTGGCAAATGCAAATTTGCATTTTATGCCGAGGACTGAGGAGCCCCATCTCTGTTGGCTTTTATAAATGGCCATATCCATGGCTGATTAGCTTCAGCTGGTCATTCGATTATGAGGCACGCTGAGTCGTCCGTCGCCTGACTTGCTGCACCGTTCGCATCCTGCCACATAAGTAATTAAATGGATCGCCATCGCTTGGCCTGGCCAATTGCCAACTTCCTGCCAGCAGTCGCAGTCGCAGTCGCTGACGCAGTCGTACATATGTTTCACGAATTATGAGCCTGGCAGAGCCACCATTCCGGATCACTTCCCATTGGTCTGGCAGATGAGGAGGAGCACGAGGAGGAGGAGGAGCAGGGCTGGACCGACTCCTATGGGGAGCAATTTGTTGGCGGCGACAGAAAAATATTTGCAAATTAAGCCGCTTGGGAGCAGGTCAAACACAGCACGTCGCTCACAAATGGCAAATAGTGATTAAATCTCATTTACGTTGAGTGCTCCGATTTGGCGAAACTATAGTGTACTATACTATAGTACTATGTATATGCACATATTGGGAATAGTGCTTAGTCAGCCGTGGCTATTGGAGTATCGGTTTTAGCAAGAATTTAATGATAAAGCCTGGCTAATTGCATATAATGTGTTTTGGGTTAAGTTTAATGGTATGAATATGGGTATTCTAATTTATAAAATATTGAAATACTTAAATAGGTTCTCTTAGGCTCAGTAAATCGTACAATGTTCTAGTAGTATAATTTTATTTATATATCTTTTAAGGCAATAAGTTACCTGTCTCTTTAATATTTCTTATGAAACTTAATTGTTCTTTATCGTAAGTTTCCCTGTCAATACTTGACTTTATTTTCTTTTCACTAGAACTACCCATAATTAAATCTTTCAACGTATCTTTATTTCGGGAAAGCATATTCTCTGATTTCTAATATTTGTATTTGGGATCAAAAATCACGAAATTAAATGTCCCTGCCAGCTGCTGTTTGTTTCCATTTAAGTTCAAATATACTCGGAGTTCCATGAAATCAAAACTGTCAAGCTGCAAAAATATATCCGCTTTCAGCCTGGAGGGGTCTAGTCCCTCCCCTTCTGCCCCTTTTGGCCCAGTCTTCTCTGCGTTTCTCCAGTTCTCTATGAGGGAATCAATTTCGCTCGAGGTATTCTCCATAGAAATGCTTTTTCAATTGAAATCGCACATGCACACACGTGACAGCTCGGAAAAAAGGGGAGAAAATATTCGAGACGCAAAGTTTTCATCACAGCCAGATGACAGCTGCTCTTCCGGGGGCTAAGCTGATTTGGACAAATATATAGAAATATATATAATATATCAAGATATTTATGGAATGTGCGGCAGGTTGCTCTTGAACTTGAACGCATGCGAATTCCTCTCTTTGACCTTAAACTTCAACTTCAACTTTGGGTTCGGGAAAAGCGAAGAAGAGGCCAGAGAAAAATGAGGCAAAAAGCTGAGCAAGAAGAGGGCCAAGAGATCCGGAGAAGACGGAGCGGGGAGCAAGGCAAATAGCCGCCAGCGGCAGCCAAGCTTGATGCGATCGCGTTGGCTGCCTCGCCAAACGACATGAGCAATTAAAAATTTGCTAAATTAATTTCTTCTCCTCCTTGCACACTCCTCCTTTTGTTAAGCTAAAGTTAAAATAATTTCGCATTCGTTGCGCTGTCCCGCATTTCGGGTTATAAATTCATTAGGAACGCTGTTCGCTCCCTTTCTGGTTTTTATCCCATCTTTATTGCTACACTTGACATTTTGTCAGCAGTTGTGGAATATTTAATTTCATTTTCGTTTTTATTAAATGCGGGCTTAGCTTCTCTCTCCCTCTCTCTCTCCATCTCCTTTCCGGAAGCTGCGCTTTCTAAGTTGACATTTATTTGTGCATATTGCGTATACGCCATGTATGCCAGCAGAAACATGGTACATGGAGCAGGGAGCAGCCGTCTGCTGCCAGGCTGCCATGGCGGTTAGCCAAGTTTGTCACAAGTTCTGGCAACCGACCACGCCTCCCTCCCCCGGGCAACATGTGCGTGTGTGTAAATTCTGGGTGTTTATCTTCATTTCGGACTTGTCCTCTTTGCAGCAGAAAGTTCTCAGCTCTCAGTCGGATTTGTCGCCGAGATTGGATTTGAAAACTGAAGTTGCTTCCATGGACACACACTCAGATTCAATTAGAACCCTGTCGAATTTGTAATTAATTTAAGAAAATCATAAACTCCAGGAGAGTGGAAATATTAATGACCAGGAAATAGCCTCCAGATGGAAAATGCCTTCAATTAAATAGGCTTCAGGTTTTGGGGGTAATTAGAAGATAGTTAGGGTGAAAATTAGGGGAAAGTCGCAGGGAATTAGTTGGGATTTTGCTGCTAATATGATTAAATAGGATATTCCAACGAGTTTAGCAAGCAAAGGTTACTAAGATCTCGATTATTGTCTCGAAAATGGTCTCTACAGTCGAATATGTAATTAATTTCACTTAAAATTCATATCTCTTAATTCCGACCCAGAAAACTTAGATTTCTATCCCCCGAAACTAGCCAGGATGCACTCTTAGCCCACAGTAATAAGCAATTAGAATCCTGGAATCTAACCAGAGACACAGTCTTGGGAACTTCTCGCTGTGAGCCATGAGAAACCTGACGGCACGATTTAGTGACAGCAAAAAGGGCCAAAAGCCTGGCGAATTATGGCCATATTTTGCGAAGGGAGGGCTGTGCAGCTGCTGCAATTGCCCACCAAAACAGTTAACAGTTGTTGGCCGATTGGCGGCGGATTGCGGCTCGTTGACAGTTGGCCCCGGTCAAATCGAAGCCGATTTCTAGCCCCGGGCAGCGGTCGCATTCCGCGCGGAGAACAAAACAAAAAGCAATGAAAATTGCGAGCATCGATCACGATCTGACAGACAGACGACTGACTGACTGACTTACTGACATCACCGGCGGCAAGTTTATGAAGGGAAAAATCAGAAAATCCGATTATTTGATTCGCCTTTTTTATGATTGCCCCGCCGCCAACCTTTGGCTAAGGTCGCTTGCATAAGTCAACCGCAAAATTTGGCCAGCATTTATGATTTTTCAAACACCAAAAAGAGGGCCTAAAGTCCGGACTAAGCTCTCTGAATTATTCACCCCAGTTGTTCAGGGAAATCCTCTCTATTTTCCAGCCTGTCCTGCTTCTGATGCAATTAAAACTTGTAAAATTGTTTGGAAATTAATTCGGCTTTTGCTGCACACAATTGACAATAATTTCCAACAATACAACACCCAGACAATTGCCAAACGCCCAGCCAGGCCCCGAAAGAGTTGAGTCACTTTTAAAGCGATTATCAGAGAGTCGAGCCAGTCCACGCTGGACCCCGGCCACAATTAAACAATTGCAGCAGCAACCACAAAACAAATTTATGAGCAACGTCACTTCTTTTATTCTCGGTTTCCCCCCATAGCTCCTTATGTTCAGATAAGCATAAACTTGCCATATGCCGAGACCACAATTAAGTGGGCTTTGTGTCTCTGTGTCCGGCCGCATAACATGTCAAATGTCATTTGTGTCTGGCAATCACGATCCGAACATATTAGATAACTCCCAAACACCGAAAATATATTGCAGAAACGCAGATGTAGACACTATCCGGGGTTCGAGGGGACTCCGGGCTGATCTAATGGCCAGCCGGCTGGGCTTTTCGGATTTCTTATTATTTTCTTTGCTGCGAAATCAATCAGCCTAACGACATGAATCAATTAAAGACTTATGCAAATCGCTGGCTGGAGTTGATTAAACAATAAATGCAGGGAGATAATGCAAAAGAGATGTGGAATTGGATTTTTTTAAAGAGATTTAATAGAAAAATTCAAGCCAATACTTTTCTCTACTAACCAAATGTAATTTATTTTAACTTCTTCAACATTCCCTTTAATTTAATTAAACTTCCCAAAGAAAATTCCTTTAATTCCGTTTATTTTCCTGCTTTAACATTACGTATACGCAACGTTGCACCCTTCGCTCGTCTAAATTGCATGCAAATATTCAACTATCTTTTGACTTTGATGAGCCCTATCATCAAAGGGGAAAAGCCCCCTCTCGCTCTCTGTGTAGCAGTTCCTGCCGATTTCTGCTGATTCCTGATTGAGTGGCTCCCCCGCGGGCAGTGCACTTTTCCACTTTTAACCCCATCACTTCCTGCCTTAACCCTTTGCAGCAGCAGCAGCAGCAATTGCTGACAAATCATTTGGCATTTGACTGCGTTGAATTTTTTCCCGCCATATGCATATATATATCGCTTTTTTCAGCTCTTGCTTTGGCATTTTTACGCTGCGGTTGCCATTTTGGCATGTGCCAAGCAGAGTGCGCGCTTTTCCGAGCCAGGTTCCACTGTCAGTCCGTCTGTCTGGCTGTCTGCCTGGCTGGCCATCTGTCTATCCAAGCGATGTCGCAACAACTCGGAGGGGAAGTGGAAAACTTTACCTGTCTGTCTGTGGGTCCTGTATCGAGGTATTTGTCACTTTTTTGGGCCAATTTGACTGCGCATTGTTGGTGTCGCTGCCAATGCAGTTGGCCATTTTTCACACATATCACACACGAAAAGCCTCGGAAAAGCCAGCCCAGGCAGTGGGCGCGCTTGGCCCAAATTCTATGACCATGTCCGGTGCAAAAAAAATGAAGTATGGACCGGATTTATGTAGAAAAATGTTGGCCGCACCGCACACAAAAGGCACATAATTCTATCATATTTCTCCTTTCAGGCGCCCGGCTAATGAAATTATTTACTTAGCGGGATATTTATGTATTTTCCTTTTACCGAAATCCTTTTTATGCACGCACTAAAAAATATGCACACATTTGTTGGCCAGCTGCTACTGTTGTTGTGTCGAAAAAAAGGGACAGGCCAAACATTGCGCATACGCCACGTTGATCAATTAAACAAAAAGGAGCAACATGGGCGAGCACATCAATGTGCATGAAAAATAATTAAATTCACTGAAAGCTGAAAACTGGAAACTGAAAACTGAACACTGACAACTTCTATGAACTAAAAGCGCTCTCGCGCCCTGAGGGGCTTGTCTGAAAGCCATTTCCCGTGTTTACATTGTCAGCTGCAGTTTTAGAAATTGCCAAACTAATCCGCAATGTAATCCTGCAAACAAATGCAGAAACACAAAAAAACCGCCACGATTTAGGCACAATTTGTGAATTGCAAATATTACAAAATAATTTCAGCTGCATTTGACTAAAGAAATTTTGAAATTGAGTTGTTTGTCGAGAGTCGAACCGGGAAAATTATGTAAAATTTGGCCAAAGAGAGAGAAATCATCATCGCTTCGTGCTCGAGTCATTCAAGTTCCCCTCTCGAAAATAGTTTTTGCTTGTCGATGGCTGATGATGCTTCCAGCCAGCACTCCCATTTTATTTTTTCCACCCCAAGTTGTTGGCTTTTGTCCGTTTATTCTGCGCTTTTTGTGCCCGGACTGTCACCAATTGGTTTTTTGTTTTCCTGACTTCATTATTGCATTTTCCCGGGAAACACGAGGGAATTTCATAACTTAAAAACCAATTTCATTTTGGCGGTAAAAAACTTTCTTGCGATGCTTGTCAAATTTTCGGGTGCAATATTTGTGAAATAAACAAAGTTCTCCACATCATTAGGAAGCAATTGATTTTATAATATCACATTGACAAAGTTTTGTTATTGATTCCCTACTTATTTTCTTTAATTTAATAATAATAATTTCTTTGTTTCAATAGAACTCACTCTATTCCTCAACAATCTGAAGCTTCAGTTATGCAACTCTCGTCCAGCTCTTAGTTCCATAATTATGGTGAAATTCCCCACAAAACTCATATCCGTATCTTCTATCTCTTCAAATCTATCAGAAACTTCAAATTTGTTTGGAATTTTCTATCTCTCTGACTCTCCCCAATCAATTCTCTTCCCATCTCTGACTTTTCGATGATTCTTTCTCGGCAATTTGGGGCCATAATTGATTTGCTGAAATCTCGATATGGCAACTTGTTATTGAATATAATTTGCGGGCATCGATTGCCGCTGACCTGGATCTAATCCCACAGCAAATCCCTTAATTTCCACTGTCTCTCAGTGGTTCTCCACATTTTTCTTTGGCTTATTTCCTGGGCAGAAATTCATTATCATTGCCGGGAGAGGAGCTGCAGCTGCCCCAGCTCAGGAAGTGGGAGCCAAAGAAGCACTTCACGATCTGTTGGCGGGGCAGCAGCAACAACGACATACTTGCCACATGCAACATGTTATTTAAGCGTAAATCATTTCTCATCGTTGGCTGAAGCCGGCTTGCAGCAACGTCGGCTTGCCGCTGCAACTGCTGCAACGTGGAATTGGAATTTCGATTTTTCACAAGTTCACATGTTGCTCCCCCTTGACCGTGGCTAAATTCACTGGAGCGCAACTGGCTGAGACGGGAGACGAGTTAGTGGAGTCTATGCCACCTCCTCCTAATCCACCGCCACCGCCGCCAACACAGCCCCGAGCGGCAGCGCGCATTTTCCATTTTCATTTTCACACGCGGTCATTAGAGTTGAACCCACTTAAGAAGAGAGTGAGTCTCGCGCTGGAACTCCTCATTTTGGCTCATTTTTCACACAGCAACAACAATGGCAAAAAAATTAAAAATAAAAAAGGAAAAAGAATAGTTTAAGGTAAGAGCCTCGACTATGAAATACCTGAGGGAGCAGCAGAAATAGTTTTATAGCTGTAGGGATTTTTTTTACATTAAATAATTTTAAATGGAAAAAGTTTTTTGAAAAGATGTTGATTTAAAAGAGAAATGATTACAGTAAAGTTAATTAAATGTTATTGAATATTATAAGTGAAGGATATACGAAATATTTTAGCTTTTTAAGCTACCAAAATGTTTTAACTATAAAATATATTTACCAAATATTTTCCAATAGCAGAACATATCCTAAATCTCTTCTACAACGAATACACTCTAGGTAGATTTTTTCTCCCACTACCTTATACCTTTTGTGCTCTACAAGTTCCGGGCAAAGAACAACATAACACAAAAAAAAAACCCTTCAAGCTCGGCAAATCGGTGGAGAAATAAATTAAATTTAACTTGCATTTTTGCCCCGCGAAGGGCCAAAAGGCTGTTCTCATTCTCTTACTTGGCATTGCATATACGAGTGCGAGAGCTAGTGCTGCGAGTATCTCAAAGATAGTTGGGTGCTGCTCCTCCTGCTTCGGTTCTGGAGCTCCGCTCGAGCGCGTTCTGCCATATGCAAATTAAAATTAAAAGCCTTTTTGTACTGCTTAACTTTATTTTTTGCCTGCCTGCCTTCTGCAGCCACTCCACGACGAGGAGTTGGAGTTGGAGTTGGAGTTGGTCATGGACTTGGACTTGGACTTGGACTTGGTCTGTGAGTTTTGGTCTTCGAGTTGGTCTTGCTCTTAAACTTGTGGCTGGTCTCGTCTTTTGCCTATGACTTTACAATTTGTTTGGCCTGCTGCGGCCGCCGATAGGCCCTCTGAAGTGTGAAACATGGCTTCACACAGCTGCAGAGGGAGAAATATCATACAAAGGCCCAGTATTGTATAAATATTTGTAATTTGAGCAGGGGAAAATTATAGAAACATCCGTATATAAGTTGAGAGAAGTCGTTGATGTTTGGTTACAATATAAAGCCTTGCAAAAAGTCTAAAAAAAATTAATTTTAAATTGTATCATTCATTATTTTGTTTCCACTTTTCTTTCCGTGTAACCACAACAAGTGAAGATTCCGCCACACAGATACAACTCGGCACAAAGTGACTGTAGACTGTAGACTGTAGACTATAGACTGCTGTGGAGTCTCCGTCTTCGTCTTCGTCTTCGGCTTGTCATTCCATTGCCTCCCCCCAACAACAGCAACAATAAAAAATAACTAAACGAACGAAAAATAAGTAACAGCAACAAGAAAAGCCCAACAAACTGGCTCGAAAACCCTCTGACTTCATTGGTTCGCTTTTGGCCCGCTCTGAACTGCGCTGAACTTCTTTCGAAGCGGAAGTTCAAGGCGTTCACTCAATTGTATCGTGTAATGAAATGTTTTATAACACCAAAACATACGCCAGTCAGCTAGTCAGCCGGCTTTTGGCCTTCTCGCAGTGGCCAAGAAATTCTATCAATTCCGCTCTTGATTCCGCTGCGGGTCATTGGCTTCTGGCTTCTCGCCTGGCCCTTAATCGCCAGCGTTTGATGCCTCATTAGCATTAATATATGTAATATTTATGCAAATATTAACTCGCACATCGCTGGACCGACTTCTGATCTTCACATCATTTGCTAATTATGCGCCAATAATTAAACTGAAGCAGTAACTCTAGTAGAGATGGGTGAAGACTTTGACACTCTATGAATAAGTCTTTTGCACTTAATGCTAATTCGAATATATTTCTTATCTTTAAATAAAAGAAAAGTTAATATGGTTTATGTTTCTAAGAATACTTCACTTTAAAAATAAGTGCAATCTTTCCTGATGTTTCATATTTTTCCATACTTAAATGTATAACATTGTGAATATGATGACACGAATATTAAGCAAGTTCACTTTATCCCCTTGTAGTTCAATAGTCTATATACCCCTCCTATGAAGAGCAACTCTCCGATGTCTCCGAAGTTGAAGTGACAGCTCCCAGCCCAAGCTCTAGAAAAGCTGACTTAACTCTCCCAAGGTTGTAGACCTTACAGAACCTCGGGAGAACCAGCCCCGTCGCGGGGGACTTCGACAACTTGGAGGGGGTGTTCTCGTACACGAGATGAAGTGCCTCATGGAGGAGCGGCGAGAGAACGAAAATATGAAAACAAAATGATAAAGTATTCCATTGGCCGCGGCCAGAATTGACGTAACCCATTCGCATTTGTATCAGGGAGGAACGCCGGGCCAGAGATTCGGCTTCGGAGCCCAGCCACAGATACCATCATCAGTGTCGGCTCACGCAACTACCAAAGGCCATAAACAATAACAACAATTCCGGCCAGCGGCGCGTCAGAATTAATACGTTTTTAAATGCCGAAGCCACGCAGCTTCCTGTAGCGAACCTCGGAGCGGAGATCTCCTCCAGCTCCTACAGCTACAGCTTCAGCTCCAGCTCCAGCGAAGTTACCAAAGTCTTACGCACATGCGTGTTATTGTTTTTATTTCGACCCAACTCCGGTTTCCAGGTCGAGATCATCAGTTGTTTTTTTGGCGAGATGAGGTCGAGAAGTTGAGCCATAATTGTTTCCTGAACTCTTGAAGCAAGTGAAACATTGCCTGAATTATTGGTACTTCCACCAATAACTACATTACCATTAACTCCTCTGTAAACCCTCGTAACTTAATGATGCTTGGCCCGAACCCTTTACCGAAATGTAAATTGAATTTTAAAAGGCAATTTAACGTGCGCGTAGCGACGACTGACTGTGGCCGTAATTAAAAATTATCTTCAATTTAACACTCGACAGGGCAGAAATGCTTCAATTCCTGATCTACGCAATTTATTCATTATTTTTTCCCCACCTTTGCGCAATGCTTTAAATGGTGTTGCCTGTATTTTTTATATTATTAATTAACCGAAGACTGAGCAAATATGAGATATTGTATTGCATTTGGGTTGATTTATTGGCATTTGAGATAAGCACACAAATTGCATTAAAATTAATGCCAAATTAATTAGCTGCAAGGGGGGGAGGGAGAGTGGAAAGAAGTTTCCCGACCGATTTTCATTTCGTTCTGCTGCATTTAGTGGATTTTAATTGCATTTCTGTTCCGGCATTCAAGTGGAAAACAGTCCCCCCGAGCCGAGAGTCTCCTCCACTGGGGATTACCGCAGGATTATGCCAGGCAAAGGAAAGTTTTTATACATCTATATATTTTTGAGGGGAAAAGAAACCTACATTTTAAGCAAAATATTTTTGCAACTATTTCTTATGATTTATAGAGTATTGTTTTGTTTATATGCGCAATCGAAAAATGCATTTTAATATCGTCTCTCAATTATAACTTTGTTTTGCTATGCGAACAGTTTCCAATTTACATAAATCAAGTTGATTCGACCTAAGCCCACGTATCTCATTTGAACGCATATTTTCGCCTATGCAATCAGGTGGACAGTGCGGGCTATAAATTTATAGTTAAAGCAAATAATTTATAAATATAGAGCTAAATGAAATTATTCATGGAATTAAAAGCTTCGTAGAATTATGTTTTGTATAACAATTTAAATTAAATTTTTTTAACACAGTTGTAGAATCCTCCTCCTGCCTTTTTTATATATCTATCCTGCACGTAAAATAATATAAATATATTCCCTCTCCTAAAATCGCTTTATATTCATATAACTCACTGTATCGACAGCTGCCGAATAAATGTTGTGCATAAAATTGTACGCCTTTTTTATGATTAATTCCCTGCCATTTTAATTTGCCACAAAATGCGACAAAAACGGATAAAATGCCAGCAGAAACTGTCAAACAAAAATATTTCCCGTTGGCCATATTTGCATATTTGGCAAATGCACAGCTTCAATAAAAAACTTTGCCCAATTGGCTTTTGAATACACATATATGCGAAAATATATGTGAAACACTCGGGCAGAAAACTATGAAACGCGATAATAAACCGAGGGGCGCGATTTTATGCAAATGCTGCACGCGTTCGTCTGTTGATATTTGTTTTCGGGAGCAATCACTGGGTGCCTTCGGAATTAGAGTTTAAAACGTCGCTTTTAGTTGCCATATAGGAGTCGTTAAATCGCTTCGCGCCGACTTTAATTGACTCGCTCCGCAAAAAACGCTCCGGCATGCGAGGCACGTTTGTCGGGGATACCGTGTCGTATGCGTGATATTTGCAAAGAGCGGCCGAGAGTTAGGGGTGAGTGTGTTGTGTTGTGTTGTGTGTGCGAGAGTGTAAATAGAATCTATTAAATAATTGAAAGATGCTGATTAGATGGCATTACACGAGTGATATCCATGGGAGTGGGAGTGGGAGACTACTGTCGGCTGACACAATCCAATTTAATTGCAAATTCCGAATTGAAATTTTCGAAATTTGGCTAAGGACCCCCCAGAGAATACTAGGATTGTAATTAAACGCAGTTCAAAGATAACTCACTTTGTGCTTCGGTCCAATGTTGTCCTCGACTTTGCTGCTTTCCACTTGGCGGGTTGTTAATTCTAATTAATAATTTAATAATGCAAAATAACGACACACAAAAACGAAACCGACGTCGAGAGTAAAGGCGACACACAAGTGTATTCAAAACCAAACACATTAATATTTATAAACGCATTTTTCCATATTTTTTCTTGGCTATACACTTTTTTATAAGAAACACAAGCACAAATAATTATGAAATTAAAAAAAACCAATACGGGTTTAGGTTGGAAATTATTAAATCCCTTTTTTTATTGGCTTTATTTGTATTCCAAATTGTGTATGGGAAATACTGGAAATAAAAAGGAAAGAAAAATAAATAAATGGGAATTTAAGAATTAATTAATTAATTAGACAAACATAAATAAGAAATTATTAAAAGATTATAAAAAGGGAAATAACTAATAGTTAATATTTTACCTAACTGAATTACTTTATTCATTAAAAGTACAAGCACATAATTAAATAAAGAAATTCCAATGGGTTTTCCCCTTAATAATTAAAATGTGAAAAACTGAGCCGGCAAACAAATGTCTTTACATTTTCCTTTCAACTTGACAAACTTTTCCCCCCTCTTGGCTTTCCCGCAACATTTTCCAGCCGGACTGCGGGGCGGATTAGGGCTTTATCTAGGAGACCTTAGGGGGGCGAGGGCTGAGCGGGGGACAGTGGCTACTAAAACTGTCTCAAGTTAATCGCTTTTATTTATTTTCGCCCTGTGCCAAGCGCAAAAAAGAGCCAAACACAGACACAGACATATATACACAAGGAGAACCTTAACTGCAACCGGTTTTTCCACTCGCAAACACACACACTCGTAGCGACTTTTTCTTCTCCTGGTTTTTGCGCGCTTTTAGCTATTTTCTTCGTTTTAATATAAACTTTTTTCTGTTCGTTTGTTTGCCGTTGAAGAATTTATGAAAATCATAAAACAAAAGCGAAAATTCATGTGTGTGCTTAGGCTGGGCGCTGCATTTCGGTTTTCAGCCGGGCTTTGGTGTTGGTGAGCAGCGCTTAGGTTGCAGTTGCAACAGATAGATAGACACCGCACCAGCTCCAGCTCCAGCAGCAGCAGCAGCAGCAGCAGCAGCAGCTCTCGTGTCTAGCCAGGTAGCTGCTCTTGGCCAGGTTAACACGCCAGGCCTGGCGACGTCATAAAGTCAGCTGCCACAGCCGCTTCTGTTTTCTTTTGTTGTGACTTGCGACGCTTTTGTTGCCAGTTGTGGCTGCTGCTGCTGCTGCTGCAACTATTCGGTTGACAGAGGCTGTGAGGCAGCCTTCAAGGCTGTTTAGAAGGCAGCCATCTCACAAGCACACACACTCCGGGCACATTTCAATTTTCACTGGCTTTAAGAAAGATTTTTCCAAGGGAAATCTGTATGAAAACAAGCAGCACTCACTTTTTGCACATTTTTCCCCATGCCAAGGTTTGGGGATAGATGTGCTGCCAAAGTGAGTGAATTTCGGAAGAATGCTTCACACTTTCTACTGTCAGGTGGATTTATATATTATCAAAGCTACTGAAAAATATTAACAATATTATGCTATACACTCGAAAACTATTTATTAATTAATAATAAACTCAAATGAATTCATTTGACAACTGACAACTTCTTATTAATTAATTCAACGCATTTGTGAAGTGGTTTCTGATGTTTTACGTATTTACCTGTTAATAAGTTGCAAGCAAGTTCGCCAGCAAACAGGCTACCGTTGTTTATAATTAATTCAACAATTTTGTTTTGCTTTTTGTTTTGGTTTTTGCGGGGTTCAAATTACCGTTTTCAATGTGCGGGAGTAAAACGTGTTTTGATTTTGATGCTGCTGCTGCTGATGTTGCTGCTGTAGCTGCAATATTGCTCCTGCTGCTGTTGCTGCTGTTGCTACTACTTCTTGTTGGCTCTTTTCCGATTTCAGTTAACGCGAACACGAGTTGTGGGATTTTGTTTGAATTGGGAAGACCAGAACACGCTAACAGACAGACGCAGCGGCGAGTTCGACTCTTTCGTTCGGCTGGCAAAGCTCAACTGAAATGGCCAAGACGGCGACGCTCTGCTGCCCGCTGCCAGAGCTGAAGCGTTGATGGCTAACAAGAAGCAGAGATAGCCACGAACTGGTTTTCGTGCCGCGCCGGCTGAGGGCCCGAAGTCGCCGCCACGAAGGCTTACTACTACTACGCTGTTGCTCTTTGGTAGTAGAACACGGCCAAAATAGTAGTAGAAACATGGCCAAAAGCCAAAAACGAACCGTCCAAGGCAATTTGTGGCCACAGTCGAGTAACAAATGTTGGCAATTAACTGGATTATTTGGACGGATTCCTTCTTTCAAGTCCCCCCGAATGAGTTGGCCATATTTTTTGGTAATCTCTCTCTTTGGTCCGCTCTCTTAGCCGCGCTCTTTGGCTCGGTCGGAAGTAAAACTGCAACAGCCGGTTTGTTTACCTTTTTTCTTGGCTCTCAGCCGTTATACTGTTATACCGGCAAAACAGCTGTCTCTGGCTTGGCCCCCACACACACACACACGCACACACACACTGTCACTCTTAAGAGTCTGAAGTTTCGTGAATTTGTGTGTTGTGTACTTTTTTTCGGTTTTTGTGGGTGGTTGCCATGGCGTGTTGATAAACAAGCAAATAAATAAATAAACAGTTTCAAGTGTTTGCCCAAATTGAGTCAAATTTTCACTCTTCCTCGGCCGGTAAATAAATTGAAATACTTTTCCCCCGCGATTGATGACTTCATTAAGTGCAATTGCAACAATTAGCCAGAATTTCTGGGTGCTGCCAGCACGGGAGCTAATATTTATCGGTTTCTAGTGGTTTAAATAAATGATATTAATTTAAAGGCGTCAGAATCTTAAGAAGGAACCATTTTTTTCTTAAAAAGTAATGCCATTTATCAGATTACTTGTCACTTGATTGTAATAAATTGATAAATTGACAATTGACAATTTCGAAACATTTGCAACACATCAAATTTAAACACTCCAGAAGATTTTTATACGTTTAACTTAATATTTCACTCGCTAAATAAAATATCTGACTTTTTGGAATCATGTTTATTTATTCGTATGTAAATAAAGCGTTCGGGACTCTTGGAGGCTGGTAGCGGGATCACAGTGCCTCTTGAATATATTCCCCCTTTTGAGGAAAGTATTTTATTTAATTACTAAAGATCTAGGATTCTTTTACCAGATACATATTAATCCATAAAATAAACTCCCCTCAGCAGCTATTTCAATTACATTACAAAATACAAAGCTTGCTAGTGACCTCATACCTTAAGCAATCAGTAATAAATAAATAATGAATAACAAATGCATTAATTACAAGCCACCGGGGCAGAGTTATTCAACCTAATCCGACTCACACAGATGGCCGAAGTTATGCGGCTTATCATCATGAATCAATTCATGAAGAAAATCGATTGTCTTGGGCTGCGGTTAATTGAATCGCTTTGGCCCAGACACGGCTTGACCCACTGCAATTGTGACAGATAAACATGGCCACTAGCCGCGCTGGCCTCAATTATTTTCACAAATTGTAATTACTCCATCGCGAAACAATTGAATTGTTTTCCGGCTACTGTTTTGGCCCCACTCCCCGGCCACAAAAGCAGGGGAAAAAAATATAAAGTAAGGCCCCACGCCCAGGCAATATAAAATGGGTATTGAATGCGGTTGTTCGATCGGCGGAATCAATTGTGAACCTTTTTCTTAGCCATTTTCGGTGATTTCATAACTTTATTAATTCACTCGTTCATTGTTTCTTTTGATGGCTTTTCCCCCGCTGCGGTGGCAATTCAAGCGCGACAAAAGACAAGAAGCCAAAGGAAACTACACACAGTGTCTGTTGTTGCCACAAGCCGCGGGACTCGACTGGCTCCAAAGAAATTCCAATTAATGAAAATGAGAACAAAAAATAAAAGGGGCACGGGAGAAGGAGTGCTGAAGCCAAACAGGCAATAAAATTATGCAAACAGCAGGTGTTGGCCATTAGCTTTTCCAGTGCCCTGGCTGCAGTCACCAATTTGGGTCATTAGCAGGTGTTGTCATCTCTACCAATTTCCTTTTTTTATGGCCAAGCTCCCCTCCCCTCTGCTACCCTACTTCTCAGCTCTTGCCACAGAATAAAACCACAAAACTTTGCCCCGGGCTGTGCGCAACCAATCAAAGTTATTAAAACAAAGGAGGAGCACAAGAATTTTGTATATTTTCGCAGTTTTATTTTTATTTTTCGGTTGCTTTCAAAGTGTAGAAAATTTAATTAACTGCTAAATTAAATACATTTTTCGGCTGGCCTTTTTGGGCTATTCTAACCCCGTTCTTTTGGCAATTCTTTTTTTTATAATTTGTATTTTTTTATATTTTTTTTGTGGTTCCCCAAAGACCAGGGAACTCAGAACCCAGAACGGGAACGAACCACTTGTCGACCGCCACCCGCAATGGAGCGTCCACTGTTGTTGGGATGCACTAAGAGAAATTTTAGGCTTTATGTCAAGTAAATTAACTTTTTGGCAGCATTTTATAATCAGGGATAAATATACATAAATATATTTATATGCTGAGAACTAGTAAACTTCATAAATATTTAAATTCATATACTCTTTAGAAAAATCGGATATCATGTATGGCAAAATATTGAATTTATCAGTTAAAACCAATCAAAAAAAATCTATATAATGCCTAATTTTATTTTTATTTAAGTTTAGAATTCTATAAGAAGAATAATAGAAAGATATCGCATGAACCTTTATAAATATATAGTTCAAAATATCAGTAATAATATATCAAATTCAAAATATTGAACAATTCGATAAATTATCGAATAAATTATTTTATTAGGAGTAGAATTAAATTTTTAAAAGGATCTGAATATATACGTAATAATTATATAAAATAAACGATACAAAAGGTATTAATTAAATAATCGTTTATTATCGATACAATATTAAGAAATAAACTTAACTCGACCTCCCAGATGAGTTATTATAAAAATCCCAAAATCGACCTGTTGCTTACATTTTTTTTTCCGTGTAAGTTCTTGATGTTGCCAATGCTGCCGCAGTGCGTCGGAAGTTGTCGCCGGCAATCAACAAACCATAACGCACAACAAACACCGAACAAACGAACAACACACAACGGTACTCCCCGGCCAGGGAAACATTTAACGCCGCTTTGACTGCCACTCACTCGGCCCTCTCCCTCCCTCCCGCACTTTGCATATTGAAAATAGAAAGAGACGGAAACAAAGAAATTAATTTAAAATTTATTTTCTTTCTTCGGCGCAGCGCGCTCAACAAATTAGCCCAAGCTTGATAAGTGGCTGGATAACAAAAAAAAGAGAAATAGAAACAGAAACAGAAACAGAAAATAATTAAAGCCTCAAAATAGGTGCTGAAGTCCACAAAATTGTTCTAAATGCATAAATTAGGGACTGAAAACAAATAACTTAAATTGAAGCTTTTTTTCGAGTAAATAATATCTAAAAAGGCTACTTATTTTATATTACTTCCTGGGAAAATATCAATTAATAAATTTTGTTCGAAAATGATTTGGCTTAAGAGCTATTTAATATTAAAATTTATTTCCTTTTTTAGTAAATTTATAAGAAATATGGTTATATATCATATCCAAATATTCTGGATACCCTTTCAATTTCCAATAGGATCAGCATACCGAATCGATCGTAACTAAGACAAAAATGCATTAATTTCCATTCGGAAAGCAGTTCCATGGTAGTTTTTGTTAAGCTAACAAATCAGCATACTACCATAAATTTAAGAGTTTTAAAAATTTAAATTTTTGTCAATTTTTTTTTACAATTTTAACGATGTTACACCTTAGAAAATTTTGAAAAAATTGAAAAAAATTAATTTCTATTAGACACGCCTAGATCGACTCGGCTGTTGATGCTGATCGAGAATATATATGATTTATAGGGTCGGAAATGGCTCCTTCACCAATTATCACAAACAACACGTAAGATATGTCCCCCATAAATCAATATTTTTATATGATCGTTTTTTGTCAAAATCGCAATTTTTAAAATAGCATAACCAGGCTAAAAATGCTTCAATTTCAAATTGGAAAGCTTTTCTATGCTAGTTTTTAGCATGTTTAAAAATCTGCACACTCAGTGTAAAAATTAAAAAAATTAAATTTTTTTCCCATTTTTGACATAAAACATAACAAAAAATGGAAAAAAAAATCGAAAAAATTTTTTCTGTCAGACATGGTTAGATCGATTCGCCAGTTGATGCTGATCAAGAATATATATGATTTATAGGGTCGGAAATGGCTCCTTCACCAATTATCACAATGGACATACCTTATAGAAAGTACAATAAATCAATATTTTTATATGATCATTTTTTGTGAAAATCGCAGTTTTCCAGATATCATAACAAAGCCAAAAATGCACTAATTTCAATTTGGAAAGCTTTCCTATGCTAGTTTTTATCGCAATAACACAACTGCATACTCAATTTAAATTTTTTAAAAATTCAATTTTTTTCCAATTTTTGACAATTTTAATGATGTAACCCCTTATCAAATTTTAAAAAAATGGGAAAAATTTCAAAAAATTTTTTTTATGCCGGTTATGGCTAGATCGATTCTCCAGTTGATGCTGATCAAGAATATATATGATTTATAGGGGCGGAAACGACTCCTTCACAGGGTTACAAGCTCCTGAACGAAACTATAATACCCTGCAAGGGTATAATAATGTAGCAAGAGTTGACGGCAGTCATGGTTAGTTATAAAACTATTGCAAGGGTAAAATATACATTTTTTTTATAAGGCTTTTTACATATCATAAGTACAAATTGCTTTGTCACTTTAAATTAAAATCATTTATTGGTGTCCATGACAATAAGGCAATTTATTGGAAAATAAATAGCTAACACAACTTATTCTACACCTAGGCCTGATCCCTTCTATAATATCTAAATACATTATATTATTGTCATGGTTAAGACTTACCGCAGTAGAGGACACGTCATTCCTTAATTCAATCCAGTGTAGAGTTGTATTTTTGCTGACTTTACTTAGCCTGGTCCAATCGCAGTGAGCTTCTTCCTGGTTATCCAGATGTATTACGTGGGCCACGTAATACGTTTGGGTTCGAAGAGCACTCACTATCACTATCACCAACACTATAGATGTAAACAGCGGGGAGGGAAGGCAGTGCGATGGCAGTTCCTCTATTCATAGTCTCCGAGTGAAGAGAACAGAGAATGTGAGAGCGAGCGAGAAATAGATATCTCAAGAGATGGGCAGAGAGTGATATAGAGAGAGAGGCATATCTCTAGAGAGCGGGAGATGGGCATACAGAAAATTGGAGAAATAAAATGAGAGCGACAAAGAGAGAGATACGATAAAACGAATTGGCTTTATCGTTCCTATGGCAGCTATATGCTATAGTCCTCCGATCTGGCCTTGTCATATTAGTGAGTATAAAGTATCGTAATGTTCAGATAGTTCCAAAACTAAGATACTAGTTTGCGTAGAAAAATTATTGTTAAATGCCATATTTAGCTTTTAATTTAAAAAAAATGTTAAATTTTGCCCTGCTGAAGATGGCTAGATGGCATACGTTGCGTATACTTAACGTGAAAATTCTTAAATTAAGTATACGCCATGTGTATCTGTGGAAGTATAGTTTAAAAATGTATAAAAATAAGTAGATCCAATTAATAAGCGAATTTAGAAGTTAAATCTAAGATAAAATCGGAAATCGATCATAACTAAGCTGCAATTATTCGATATTTATTTATATATCAATAAGGCAATAACCCCAAATTTCGTGCTTCATTTAATTCATTAAAAAGCCATATCATCTGCCCACCAATTTCTGCTCACATTAAGTAAACAATTTAAAAACCGTTAATACACTAAAATCAAAACTATCTTGTATGTCCTTTCTAATAGTATCTAAAATGGATCGTAATGTATAGTTTTAGTTCTGCTTAAATTGTCCATTGTATTCCGCTCTGCCTTCTTTTTTATCAATTTCCCGGCCATAAGCTGTCAATTTTATGGCCAAAAGCGGCGCTTCTCTTTATGAGTTTCAACACCCATTCCCCAAAACACGCTTCTCCCTCCGCGTTTCGCCGCAACGCACTAAAAGTAAATTTATGTTGATGATTTTGTGTGCGGCGTCGGCCTATTGCCAGAGCTCCGAGGCTCCGAGGCTCCGAAGCTCCGCAGCTCCGCAGCTCCAGAGGTTCGTGGCCAAAGTCATGGACATGGCCCCTTGCTGGCGGCGCACGCAGACTGAAATTGGCAGCCAAAGTTGGTAGGATCTATATATTCATATATATAGATAGATATTTATATATATATGGACAAGGGGAATCCACGGACAATGGGACCGCGCACGCGGTCATTGGACTGGCTGCCCACCCAAAAAGGCGGCACCAAATTGCTTTGAAATGCCGTTAGAACAATAATTGCGCGCACACCACTCTGCCATGCTGCCAACATATGATTGGACCGCGCAGATAGACCAGCTTTTTGCCAATTTATTGAGTTGTAAAATTTTGCAGACGGCCGAGTGCAGCGTATTAAAAATAAATAAATTAAAAGATGTAAGCCAGACGGAGGCTGCCGCTCATTAGAGGCCGGCCAGCGGAGCCGGAGGGGGATGCCGGAGCCAGAGAGCAGCCGGGATGCCGGGATGCCGGGATGCCGGGATACTGGATACTGGATGCTGGAAAATAACGAATAAGCCGAGGTTCCGACCCACTCCAGACTAATTGCCCAACATAAAGGCAGGGGGCTGGGGAGTTCACACGAAAATACAGTGGAAATGCACCAGAAAAAAATTACTTGGGGATGGATATTGAGATGAAAAGTTTAATAAACAAAAGTTTATGATCCAATATCATATCCAAAATATAATTAAATTTATGATTGACATTATAACAAAATAAAAATGGATCTATAAATTCAATTTTAATGCCAACAGACTCGAACTAAATATATTAAAGAGAAGAGGCAGGTCAACTAGTTTCTAATTCATTTTTTAATTACCTCTGAGTGTGAATGTTTTCCATTTTTCTCAGTGCAACTTTCCCGTTGCTGCTGCTTCTGCTTTTCACCTCAGACAGTGACGAATGCCACTTCCTTATTGCAAGGTCAGCCGCCGCTCTCTGGGATTCCCCGGGACCCCAAGCTGCAACTGCAACTCCATAGATTGATGCTCTGCCAGCTGCCGTTAGTGGCGCGATTCGAACCGCCAAAGGAACGGAGTAGCAAATGCACAAATGCAAAACTTCACACCGAAATTGGCAGAGCCTTAACCAGGTCCAAAAATAGTCAGCCCCCCTGGCTGTATGTCGCGTTGTGTACTCGCCGTATGTTAACAATAAACATAAATTAATGAAATGCTTCGGCAATGGCGGCATTGCAAACAAATTGGACGGGGCAGGGGGATGTTTATGGGAACTGATGGCAATGGGAAGCAGTGTCCACACTCGTCGTCGAGTCTCTCACCTTGTTCGGAGCCGTTTTTTGTGAGGCCATTTTCGGGGTAATTTGTTGTATTCCCCATTTAATGTGCAGGAAAATTGTTTCTTTTATTGTTTGTTTTTCTCAGATCCCACCACTAAACAATTAATATGTACAACTAAACTTAACAACACCTAAAAAACGGGACTAGAGGAATGTTAACGACTCAATAAAGAGATGCATAGGAGTGACACCTGTGGCTGAGGAACAACTTTTCAAATCCAAAACCATAAAGGCAAGACACTGAGAGAAATGTAGAGGGATTTCTTTAAGGCTGAGTACAAATTTTAAGCTCATTTAAAAATGCCATTCTGCATTTGTGAAAATTCTGAAATACTTACAAACCATATTTTTGGTTAGAATAATAATTATTCATCTGGTAAATGTTATTTTGAGCTTAAAAATATTTTATAAATATTTGTATTTCAGTAAATTTTGCCTTAACAAAGTTGTTCTCTCTTAAGAAATATTTATTTCATAACTACTAACGAACTAGAACTATTTTAATGAAGAGAAATAATTATTACCTATAAAATCTCTGCCAAATCTACCGCAAAACACTTTATTTTTTCAAAGTGCTTCAAGTTGAAGTATCTTCCTGGCTGGCCATGCAAATGATTAGAATGTTTCAGCAGTTTCAGCCTCCGAGATGGAATGAAAGATGCCACAGCGCAGCACCACGGAGAAGTGCACAGTAGTTGAAGCTCATCACTCGGATGTGATTAACTTAAATACACAAGACATAAATATTTAAACGCCGGCGGCCATGGGCGAAAGCAGCAATGAAGCGTGTTAAGTGCGGTCAAGGATGGGACTGAGAATGGAGTTTCAGCGGATTGCCGGCGGCACAAAATTGCTTTTAGCTTTATGCAAATGCAGGGTCCAGGCCGCAGCATAAAAACCGAGGGGAATTAACAGAGAGGAGGAGGAGCAGGAGGAGACTGGGGAGACGAGGCCTGGCCATGGCCGATTGTGGCACCTTGTTGATCAATAATTGCCACACGACAGCTAAATGGGCTTTAATGCCACGTTAGCAGCCACGGCAGCATCCCAAGGAAACGCAAATCAAATTCAAATGATGTTGTAATGCCGACACCCCGGCGAGGGAAATGCCTTGGAAAATCCAGTAAAAAGGAGGAAAACCGTTGAGACAATGCCCAGGTGGCACGCAAATATTTCTGAAAAGCAGTGCAGAATAAAGGCCGCAGCTGGAAGATTATATTATTAGAATTGAACATGCAATCTGACAAGTGTTTAGACCGCAGAAGTAAGAGGAAGGAGGGGCTGCAACAGAGATGGGTTCTCATGGATCTGAAAAGTACCCTTCCAATAGGGAAAAATTATACAAATATTTATAATAACTTCCAACTAGTCTTTAGAATTTCAAGTTAATTTTCAAATTATTTTAAAAGGTTTCAAAAAATAAGTTACAACTCATAGACACACTCGAATACCCTACTTCAGCGAGTGCCAGGAAAACACTTCCTGGTTCTGGCCAGATCTCGGCCCGGCTAATTGCCTGGCCATGAACATAAACATAAACATTGAGGCAATAGAGGGACTCGAGGGACTTGGCAGGGCCCCGACTCTATGGATTTATGATTGCATTTCCTGTAACTGCCGAAGCCGAAACGCGAATTGATCGGTCACCGTTGCTTTGTCGCCCATGGTGGTGGCACAATGGGACACCGTCGCACTCGGCGGAAATGCCACCGTGGTCGCCATCGCCATTCTCATTGATATTCCATGGAGACTTCGCTGAAGACCCTTGTCTAATAAGGTATTAATAAGTTTTTGCCGTTGCATTCTTGGGCTTCTTTGTTGGCTCAAAGCTGTTAGCTGTTTATCTGTTTTTTTTTTTTTTGCCTTTCTTCCGATCGTGCTGCTGAATTTTAAGTGCACGATTAGATATCCACACTGGGCAGCAGAGGTTTTAAGTATTAACGTACATAGTTTCCAATTCCTAGAATGCGGCGATATAACTTAGCTTAAGTCGTAAATATTAGGGCCAGGCACTGATATATGGCCTATAAATTGGTGACTATCTTAATCGTTAATCGAAATGTCCCTAGAACTTACAGGGATCAATAAATGATATGTCCCTTTAATATACAAATGTGATTCACAATTAAAGCATAGAACTATTTAAAGAGCTTGTTATTTTATATTTAAATATTCAATTGAGTTTATTAAGTCTACTTTGCTCTTTAAACTTTAAGCAGCAGCAGCCAGAAACTGATTACAAGTTTTTTAACATTAAATTTAATTTGGTTGCTTATTTTCCAAGTTTACTTATTTAACTATCTTTTATTTAAAACCCTAAATTCCACACCTGCTTTGCTGCGGAGTGTATATCCACGGCAATGACACAGGCAATCTGACTGATGCAACAAGCTAAAATTAACGTATGAATGTCAGGTTGCTGCCGTAGCCATTACTGCTGCTGTTGCTGTTGCTGTTGCTGATGTTTCTGATGTTGCTGATGGGTGGAAGTTGATGTTGCTGTTGCCACAAAGGTCGTCCAGCGCGTGCTGTTGCTTCTGCTTCCACGCCCACTTGTGCCAGTCGGCGTGACCCGATGGCCACGTACGGCTATTTCAGTGAAGAGTTGAGTCTGGGGTTGAGTTCGATGATTAATCGGACACATGACAAAGATGCGTCAGGCTGTGGGAATCGCAACGGAGGCTTGGCAGAGACTCGGCGACTCGGATTGCTGGTTGCAGCTTCCCGAGATTCGCCATCGATTGGCAACCACTTGGACTTGGACTCGGACTTCTAGTGGTCACTTGTGACACACTCGGACGACGGGCTACGTGAGATTGGGAAAATTGCACTAGAAAAAATCGGTAGATGGCAAATATTTATATTGATTTCATTTTAGAAAAACCTCGATAAAGACGGGAGATTGTTGAAATGTCTCACTTTCAAGCAGAAACAACATTTTGAAGAAAAAGAGAGATATTTAACAGAAGAATAAAGGTATATGAGTCCCAATTTCTCTCTCTGTTAGGGAGTAAGACAGGGGAGAATGAGCTGGAGGAGGGAGCATACTCGTCCTGGGCCTGCTGCTGCAGATGCCAATCGGGAGATAACCACACACTCACACTGGCCTACAATTTCAATACAATATTTGAAATAATTGGCTACAAATCGTCATTACAATGCTGCAGTTGCCGGTTGCAGTTGCAGTTGCAGTCGCTGCTGCTTCCCGTAGGCCACAAATTGCAAGTTGGCTTAAACTGCTGCTGCCGCCTGACCTACGACACCATCATGCGGCTTTCCCTCTCCGATCTCCGCCCCCAAGTAGAGCCGCCTCAAATTACTATTGATACTGATAGCACAACTGGCAACTTGCAACTTGCAACTGGCAGCAGCAGCAGCAGCAACAGCAACATCAGCATCAGCATCAGCATCAGTAACTTTTGTTCTTGTTCTCTTAATGCGTTACGGTAAATATTTTGTCTTCATTTTTACTGTTACTGCGAAGATCGAGATGAAGTTGAGGCATCATTCCCTGTCCAGTGCTGTCCCCCTGCAGCATCTCTCCTGGTTGCCGGACTCGGAGGCCAATTAGCCAGGTTCTCTGTGGAGCAATACATGCGGGCCTCAAGCTGCCGGCTTAGAGAGTGGCAAGGGGTTAGGGCCATAACATGGCAGAGGCTTGGCCAGGTGCCAAGAACTCAATCATTGCATTTGCCGAAACAATTGACGGTTGCTTAATGTGCAAAACGTGAGTCCAATTTGCATGACAACAGCACCACAGCCACCACAATGCCAACCTTCATTAGGGTGAAGAAATCAAAAAAACTGCAGTAGTTTCAACTTTGTGCTGAAAGATTTGTGCTTGATTTCGATGTCGATTTGTTTTAAATCGAAGTCGAACAATTTATTAAACTTTTAGCCATCGCAGAGCAGAGAAGATCTATAGAGATGGGAGCGTGAGGTAGGCACTAAAGGTCTCATATCGTATCATATCAAAAATCAATAAAATACAATATAAATATTCCTTCCTCTGTGTCAAATGACAATCCAGTAATAGTAGGATAATTTTTTAAATAACTACTATTTTGAATTCTCAAATTTCATCTCCCTTGATGACCCCAATTTCGTCCGCTCCTCTTTTTTCGTGTCACGCAGCCGCACGCTCACGCTCACGCTCTTCGGTGAAGCCCCATCGATTGCTACTCTGCAGCCTGCAATAGGTCACGTGTTTCGTCGTCGTCGTGTGTCTGGCCAAAATATCAGCAATTGAACTATAGACATTTTGGCCAAATGCAGTAAGCAGGCCAAAATGCCGCGATCCCGCTTTTCTGTATTTTTTCCTCGGTCTAGAGGGAAGCGGTTTGGCGACGGCGCATCTTGGCAAATGTCAAATGCAAATGCGAAAAGCCAAAACTCTGCCTGCCACCTGCTAACTTTTGCACTTTTCGTCTTGGCCATTTCTCCTCCGCCAGAAGCCGTGGCAGCCGTTTAGTTTGCCAGTCATAATTAATACACTTAATTTGAGTTACTTAGTCGTCAAGTTCTCGGTGGCAGCGGCGGCGGCGGCTTCATTAAAAAGCCATTAGTGGGAGATGGATTTTCACGGCCCTCGGTTACCCAGCCCACTTTCTAATGCACACAGAAAAATAAATACCTGAAAGCTATGATGGAATTTAGGAGAAATTCAATAGATAAATGTGCGAACTATATGAAATTACAAGTCCAGCAACCTCTTTATATCCAAACCTATAGATTTCCAGCGGATCTTAGCCCAAATCGACTTCATTTTGGTTCTTTGTGTGTACGAATTTTCTTATGGAGGGCATATATTTTAGCCATGTTCGTTCGCCTGCCGATACAATCACAGACTCTTGTCGAGGAGACTCTGGAGTGTTGAGTGTGTCAAACAATTTATAGTAACTAGCTGCAATCCTCCAGCTCGAAGTTTGCGTGGGAAATGCCGTCGATCGTTGCGATCAGCGTTTTTCTCCTCTTTTCCACCGACTCGCGGCACATGGAAAATGCAAAGTTGATTTTATCGCCGACTCTGAGTCGGTTTTCTGCGGCTCTCTGCGTCTACGTCTCACTGTCGAGGCCTAAACTGATTCGCCACTTGACAAATGAGTTGACTGCCCCTGCCACATGTGCAATTTGGAAAACAATCCAAGTCCGCTCCACCTCCTCTTTGGCTTTCCACGAACAGTTTTCCTAGACGGGGCCAATTTTCCTCGGTGGCAGCAGCAGCAGCAGCAGCAGCAAAAGGAAAACAGAGCGAAACAAAAGGAATTCTTCCGCTTTTGACTTTGACAATTTGCGCATTGATTTAGAAAATAGCTCTTCCACTACTGCTCTCCATATGAAAATGACATGGAAAATAGAGGAGAAAACTCGGTGAGATAGGGTCAGCTTTTCCCGGTGCTTCGAGGCGGCAAATACCCAGGGAAAATTAGTGACATTAACTTTTATTTTTCCACACTTTTTATACAATGTTTACTATAATTTTATTTGATAAATTATTATATACAAGATGTGATCAAAGCCAGATATTTAAATCTACCTACTACTACATTTTGTGACCTCTACTGAGACTGTTGGTTTCCTCTAAAGGAATCCCTTTTGGTATTGTCCAAGTCGGTTCCAAGATACCCCGCTACAGGGTATCCCGAGCAAAATTGGCCAGAAATTGAAGCCATCAAAAAGCAACTTGCCCAGTTAGCCCAAGACAACGGCAGAGAGTCTCAGACACAGAAACAAAACGGAGGCAAAAGCGCAACGAAATTTCAGATGCTTTTTGGATTTCTATTTTTCAGTTTTCAGGGGTTTTTGGTGCATTGAAAAAAGTCATCATAGCCTGACCTTCATTGTTGTGTTGCTTCTAACATTTAAATTTGTTTTTCCCTGCCATTTTTGCTGGTCGGTTGGATCCGGTGTGCTGCTTTTGTTTTGGCTTCTTTTCGATTTCAACAGAAAACGTGCCAAATTCGGCTGCCAAGTTGCACGTTCCCCAAAATTGAATACAGTTCGGCTGGGTCTGGGGCTTGGGCTTGGCCCAAGCCTTAGCTTTGACCCGGTCTGGTCTGGCCCGGCCGGGTCTCTGGTGCCTAGTCCGCTCTGGGTCTCTAGTCTTGACACACATCCAGCGCCGGAGACGGCAGCCCCTCGCCGGTCTTATCAGGGCCTTATCAGCAGGGAGGGCAAAAATGACGACTAAATGGGAAGCCGGGGGCGAGCATTCAGTCGGACGCTGCTTCTCTCGGTGAAATGTTGGGCGTTCTGAGTCTCTGGTTCATTTCCTACCTCTTCGGGCGCATCCAAGGGCGTTCGGTTGGAGGGCTGGACGAGTGGCAGCAGGAGGTCAAGGCTTGGCTTAGTTTTTGTTCCCTCGAAACCCACTCAAAATCGCCTTTGTGTTCACAGTTCCTGGCTCCGCAGCCTGATGCCACAATCTTTGTCTACAATCAAACCGATAAGGAGCTCGCCTTGGGCCAGGCTTGGCGTTGAAATATATATATTATAAATTATAAGCTAATAATAAAAGTATAAATGGTAAATGAATATTATGTTTGGAGGGAATGAACTTTATTTACAATAGTTAGTTAGTTAGTTATAGATTTCACATAGGTAGGTATTAGGTATCTCGAGTAGTTCCTTAGAACCTATAGTTGTAGACACCGCCGACTCCCCACTGGGGACGACTGTTTCCATAGGGTCCTCCCAGGTGCTGGCCATACTGGCCAGTGGCATCCAGGGAGTGGCGTCCATTGTTGCTCTGCCACACAGGAGCCTGGCCTTGGAGGCTCAGATCAAAGCCCTGCTTGGGAGAACCGCCGCCACCGCCATTCAGTTGGAATGGACGACGATCTGGAGGCGGGGTGAACTGCAATATGAACGAAATATTTAGCAAAATGTGTGAAGTGCATTACCTCGTAACTTACATTAAAATTTGGTGGATTCTTCTGCTGAGGATTAGGTTGAGGATAAGCCCAGGCGCTGGAGAAGGCACAGGCCAGGGCGATTAGTAGAAGACTGTAAGCGAACTGCATTGTGCTCCGATTAGACTCTGTCACCTAAATGTGGCTAGAATCCGAGTGGTGGGACCCTTTATACCAACCATGAGAGCAACGTCTGGTTATCAGAATGGGCAGATGATTCCCCCACGGGGAGTCCCACTCGAGAAGCCAACGGTTCAGTGGTTCACCCGTGGATCCCCACAGCTGCGTGATAAGGAGGTCGTATGTAGTACAAACAGAGGCGACACACAACTAAGTAAATCCCACCAAGACACAATGAATGAGGTGCACCAGCCACTCAGGTTGGAGAATCACTCATGTGTGCTCAGTTGGGCTAATAACCATCACTCATCTGTGGTTTAAGGGGGAGTACTGTCAATCAATTACGAATATTGGCCATAAACATGCATTCATTACGGATGTGTCACCATTTACAAAGGTCTTTACGAAAAAATGAAGCTAACTTCGAGGAGCCTAAGTTTGTAGACCCTTGCAGTTGGTCATATGATCATGTACCATCGATCATAACTAAGCAAAAGGGCTTTTAGACTTTAATATTTGAAATAGAAACAATTTTACGACTTGATCATAATTCCCTATAATAAATCACACACTTTTACTGAGGAAGTCATCGCCAGAAATTCCATCTTTTGGTTCGCCAAAAAAAGAACTCCCACTAAAGATGACTTTCTCCCAACAAGATTACATAACCATAAAAAAAAACAACCCACAGGTTCCGCTGGTTACCTTCGAGAATCAATTCATCATTCTTCATCCGCAAGGTCAACTCAATTCGGGTTTCCTCCAGGTCAGATTAATGATGTGAAAGCTTCCGTGGAAATAACCAAATTCGGTTGTAAAATTGGCTTAGAACATGGGGCCATCTTCATGAATCATTTTTTCCTGGCCAATTTTTGTTTTAACAAATTATATTCGCTTTTGTAGACGGGGGGATATGGCGTAATATTTGGCAAGGCATGATAAATTTCCATCGAAGGTTCTCTCGACAGTTTGCGCAATAAATCCAATTAACAACAAAAAACAAAAGAAACACTTTGTCTTGGCAGGTTTCATTAAGACCGCCTGTCATCGTAATTTGTTAATTTGTTATTACCCAACCGAATGGGCCAAACAAGATGTATCCACAATTAGCCAAACTGCAAGATCATCTGTGACCCAGCCTCAGTGTCTCACAGAGTGCGCCTGAATGTTCCGGGTTTAGAAAAACCAAGGACTCTGATGCCATTTCAGATATGGAAATTATGATCAGGTAGACATATGCTTATAATTGGTAATTTATTTCATATTTAATCAGAAAAAGCGCACGGTAGATGTGCGGTTTGTTATCTAGAATCCAAAGCCCAAGTGCCGTTGAAACACGTACAAAAAGTAGTTTTTAGGAATTTATTTTCAAATATATTTTAAAAAATAGACAAAGATTATTAAAGTAAACGTTTCCTTGATTATATATTTAATGATTGCCGAATCTGTAGCGATAAACTGTGCCAATATCGTAGCTCGGCGGGGAATTTCCCCAGGGTCCGCCCAGGTGCTGGCCATATCTGGCATTCACATCAACCTCGTGGCGTCCATTATCGCTCCTCCAGACATTCTGGCTGCCTCCGACATTGAAGCCAAAGCCGTCGCCTCGCTGGCCACCGCCTCCGCCCTGGAGATTCAAAGGATACTGCGGTGGCGGCGTGGACGGCATGGTCATGTCCTCCTTAGGCATCGGACTGGCTAGAGTTGCTCCCACAATGCAGGACAGCAGGACGAAGATAGTGGTGGACTGCATCTTGAGGTTGATCTTCTGTTTCTGAGAGCTGGCAAAGGCTGACTGATAAGTTTGGCAGAGCCGGAGAGCTCCTTTATAGGTTGAACGGAGGCGAAAGGAATCCCCGGAGCCAGCTTATCAGCAGAGCGGGACTTCCACAAGGGGATCTTGTCTTCTTTATTTATATTTACGGAGCATCTTTATTATAGCTAATAAATATATGAAACAGACAGCACGAACCTATATTATAGACTGGGTTTGGAGGTAACGTATAGGAGAAAAATATTTTCAAGACAGAAAATTTTTAGAGAATTGCTGGGGTAGATTAGAGATAGAAAAAAAGGTAGAATTTAGTAATCACTAGAAATATATCCCTAAATAAATATTAAAGGATTCATACTCATAAAGTATATCTGCAGGAGCAACCTTCCTAAAACTTAAATGTATAAAGGAACCCATATCTTGATAAAAGGTATATCAAACACCGAGACTCTTAATTAAAAAAATTAAATCTGCACTCCCATTCATTGTAAAAATCAATTGTTAATTCCCTTCGCAAGTAGCTGGCGAAACGTCGACCTCTTCATTGTCCCACAAGTTAATATAAAACTGTAGCAGCGGCGGCAGATAAAGCGCCATGCATGTAAACATAAATACAAATATAAATATTCAATACGCATTAATTGATTGAGAGAGCGGCGGGCACACTTAAAAATAAACACACCGGGAAAAGCAGGCACAGTTTCCCATCGGCAGTCGAGCTCGCTGGCAGTAAGGAAAAATGTTGAAACAATCAATATTTATGAAAATATTGGCGTTTCTCCTGGTCTGTTGCTGGGTGAGTAAAAACAAATTAATATTTAAAACTGAAATTCATTGAAAAAGTAATCTGCAATTGTTATTTAATTCACAGCTGGGACACGTCACCTGCCAATCTGGCTTTGATCTGGAGCTGGAGGTTGGCCGCAGGGAAGGTCCGCCGGAAAAGCAGGAAATTCCAGTTGGAGACATTGCCCAGGGAAACTGGGACTTCGAAGGACTTCTTTACAATTAAATAAAGCACTCTGCTTTCTTTATTTTTTGTATATATAATTTTATACAAATAAATTATGATTTTTTGAAGACTATACAGAGCTTATCAGCTTTTGCAGACTTTTTGCAGACTTTTAGGCAGGTTTTTTTTTAAATGTCCACTAAGAACTTTTTGGATATACAAAAATAACTAAAAGTAAAGAAATTTAATAAATATTTGAAGTATGGAATTTATTATTTACCCCGTTATGGCATTAATCCATAAGCTTTCAGATAAAAACATTTTAAACTTTTAAATTGTTTACTAGAAACAAAACAATAATTATATTTTCCGTTGCCAACACTTAGGCTTTCAAAAATTTATTTAAAAGTCCGCCTATAATGAACTTACACTTTATTGAATAGTCTTTTATATTATTTAATTATTTTCTTTTATTTCTATTTATAATTTAGGGCCCATAAAGCCATCGAAACGTGTGCAACTGTAGAAGGAGAACATTTCAAAATTAATGATTATGGTAAGTATATA
Source organism: Drosophila bunnanda (assembly GCA_035046265.1). Classification (NCBI taxonomy): domain Eukaryota; kingdom Metazoa; phylum Arthropoda; class Insecta; order Diptera; family Drosophilidae; genus Drosophila; species Drosophila bunnanda. The sequence goes on from JAWNOB010000029.1 coordinate 955,267, forward strand.
GTTTTTATTGAATACATACTAGCCAGAGGCCAAACTGGAAGACAGGCACAAGGAAAAGGCATGCTTAGAACAACTCCATAAACCAAACATTTGGACCTGGACTATTGCATAAAGAACAAAATTAAATTAAATTTTGATTGAACTAAAACTCACCTCTTTCAATGCGAAGCATAGAACTACTGAGGATATTATTTGGCAAACCACAAGCACAGAAATTCCTATCAGTACATCCTGGTTAATAGTTCCATGGAATGTGTGGTATATGAACTGTCTTTTTTCGTGGTCGGGGGGATAATTTACTAAGGGCAAAAATGAAGCATTACAAATTTAATTATTTATTGGAAAATACTTTCTTTTTCTTCATTCAAAAGATTACTATTTCTGTGCCAAGTAAGCCTAAATATACTTGTCAAAATATCACTATAAATGATTCATTTGAATATTAATAATAACCCAAATCCTGCCAGAATATTCCACATGGCCAAGCTGGCAATGACACAGCAGCGTTGACTGCCTTCATTCGGCATAGTTTTTCCCATTTATAAATATCATATATTGTAGGAATCAAATTTAACAACTGTATCACCGAACGTGTGCCCTGCCCGAAAGAAAATCAATTTAGCCACAGGTTCAACGGCCGTTACGACAAGTGCGTGTCGCTTTTGCTCGATGAAAAACTAATTGCGACCATTAAGTACAGGCCACGCCCACCGCAGAAGGACCTTTTACCCAGAAGGGGTAGGGGAGTTGCCAATGGCTACCTGGAGTCCCAAACTTTGGGCCCGTAACTGGAGCACTCAATAAAATGGGAGCCGACATTAATGGCCAACGATTGGAGTAACCTCCAGGGAAAGTAGGCGGAAGGAAGCGTAGGGCCTAGAACCTAGAACCAGGGGGATATCCTGGATATCCTGCAGGCCCGGGGAAACCTCTCTATTTCCCCCGGAAGGTGGCAGCTTTGACACGCTTCCAAGTATCAATGCGATTTGTTAGCGGCACGCGATCAAACTTTTCCGGATTTCATTTCTATTTATTTCCCTTTTCTCCCAGTTTTTCCCAGTTTTTCCTCTTTTAGCTGCATTGCATCGGAAGTGAACTCGAGTCCTTTGGCTGCGGCTGGGTAATTGCGTTAATTTCACTCGAATTACCATTCACATCAAATTGTTTACGCCTCCTTTTGTTTCGCTGTGTCTTGCATGTTCGGCGGCACTTTTGTGTAGGATATTTGCCGGGAGTCCTGTGCTCTTTGGCTAGATCCTTGGCTCGTTGCATGTTGACAGCCAAATTATTCGCCGGAAAAATTATCCCATCGTGGTTTTCCTAGGCTCATAGTAATTTTAAAACAAACCTTTACAAACCTTTAAATGTAGCCATGTATATGTAGCTGTAGCCATGTTCGTCAGCTCGTCTGACCGTCCGTCTGTCCGTTGCTGCGCAAATTTATTACTCAGATTTGAAGCTATATGAAACTTTCAAGTAAGTCTTACTAGTATTTAAGTCGAATCGTATATATAGCTGGATCGAACGACTATATAATATAGATGCCATAGGAACGATAAAGCTATTAATTATTATTCTCTTAAGGCGCCATTTCTCTGTTGCAAACTCTCTGTGTAAGACTCTCTCTCTCTGCCTCTACGCCTCTATCTGTCGCTCGCTCTCTCGCTCATCATCTCTGTAATTTGCTGTAAGCCCATCTCTTACGCTCTAGAAATATGCCTTTCCCTCTAACTCTCGCTGCCTATCTCTTGAGATAACACTTTCTCTAACGCTCTCACATTCTCTGTTCTCTTTGCTTGGAAATTATAAACAGAGTTGCAGCGATCTCACTGCAGTCATTCCCTCCGTGGCCGTCTTGAGGTGTACATCTGTGGTAATAGTGATAGTGATAGTGTTATTGATTGGCCTTCGATCCCAATTCATATGGATAACAAAGAGGAAGGTCCCATCGATCATAGCACCACGTCACCAATAACTTTACACTGCAATTAGGCAATGACGAAGAAGGTTAACTGTGAGTCCCCTGCCGCGGTAAGTCTTAACCATGCTAATTATATAATGTATTTAGATGCTATAGGAAGGATCAGACCTAGGTTTAGAATCAGCTTTGTTAGCTATGCATTTCTTTTTTAATTAATTCCTAACTAACTAACTCTGACTTTGGCGCCAACTTTAGACACATTATTATACACCAGCAGGGCATTATCATTTTAGTCAGAAGCTTGAAATACAGTGAAGGGATCGTTTTCGACCCTATTAATCATATATATTCTTGATTAGCATCAACCGGCGAATATATTTAGCCATAACCAGCAGAAAATTTTTTTAATTAGTCTTCCACATATACACATGGCGTATACTTAATTTAAGAGTTTTCACGTTAAGTATACGCCACGTATGCCCTTTAGCCATCTTAAGCATGAATAATAATTCTGAAAGTTGAAGGGTATTATAATTTTACTCAGAAGTTTACAACGCAGTGAAGGAGCAATTTTATTATTATTATTTTGTGTATGTGTGTATGTTTATTCCTGATCAGCATCAACAGCATCTGTCCGTCTGTCCGTCCGCCTGTCCGTTTCTACCCAAACTAGTATCTTAGTTTTGAAACTATCTGAATATCCTATATAATAGTCTATAAGTCAGAACAGGCTGGATCGAAAGACTATATCATATAGCTGCCATAGGAGCGATAAAGCCATTTCGTCCAATCGTAGCTTTCTCCTTAACTCTACCTCTCTGGCTCTCTCTCTTTGTATGTCTGTAATGTTCTGTATGCCCATCTCTTACGCTCTAGATACGTGCCCTCCGCTCTATCTCTCTCTGAGTGAACCCTTTCTCTATCGCTCTCACATTCTCTGTTCTCTTTGCTCGGAGACTATAAACAGAGTTGCAGCGATCTCACTGCAGTCATTCCCTTCGAGGCCGCTCCGAGGTGTACATCTGAAGTGATAGTGATAGTGAGTGTTCTTCGACTCCAAATTACCACGTGGCCTGTGTAGTACATCTGGATAACCAGGAAGAAGCTCACTGCGATGTACCAGGCTAAGTGAAGTCAGCAAAAACACATCTCTACACTGGATTGAATTAAGGAATGACGTGTCCTCTACTGCGGTAAGTCTTAACCATGACAATAATATAATTTATATAGATATTATAAGAGAGATCAGGCCTGGGTGTAGAATAAGTTGTGTTAGCTATTTATTTTCCAATTAATTGCCTTACTGCCATGGACCCCAACATAATTTTAATTTACAGGTAGACAGCAAATTGTATTAAGCATATCTACAAACTTATTGAAGCCTTACTTATTATTATTATTATTCGCGAAAATTGATTGTTTACCCTTGCAATAGATTCAAAACTAACTATAACTTTGCCGCCAACTTTTGCTACATTATTATACCCTTGCAGGGTATTATAGTTTAATTCAGAAGCTGTAACCCTATGAAGGAGCCATTTCCGACCACATAAATTATATATATTTTTGATCAGCATCAACTACAGAATCGATCTAGCCATGTCCGACTGAAAAATAATTTTTCGAAAATTTTCTCCATTTTTTGAAAATTTGATAAAATTGTCAAAATTTGACAAAAAATTAATTTTTCTAAATTTAGAAACGTAGTATACAGATTTGAAAGCCCTATAAAAACTAGCACAGAACAGCAATCCGAATGAAAATTAAAGCATTTTTGGCTTAGTTATGATATTTGAAAAACAGCGATTTTCCCAAAAAATTATCACATAAAAATATTGATCTACAGTAGTAGATATAAGGTGTTTTCTTAGTAGTAATTGTCAAAATTTGACAAAAAATTAATTTTTCTAAATTTAGAAACGTAGTATACAGATTTGAAAGCCCTATAAAAACTAGCACAGAACAGCAATCCGAATGAAAATTAAAGCATTTTTGGCTTAGTTATGATATTTGAAAAACAGCGATTTTCCCAAAAAATTATCACATAAAAATATTGATCTACAGTAGTAGATATAAGGTGTTTTCTTAGTAGTAATTGTCGAAGGAGCCATTTCTGACCCTATAAGTCATATATATTCTTGATCAGCATTAACTGGCGAATCGATCTAGCCATAACCGGTATAAAAATAAATTTTCGAAAATTTTTCCATTTTTTGAAAATTTGATAATTAAAATTGTCAAAAAATTTGACTAAAAATTGAATATTTACAAAATTTAAATTGAGTATGCAGTTTTGTTAACGCGATAAAAACTAGCATAGGAAAGCTTTCCAAATTGAAATTGGTGCATTTTTGGCTTTGTTATGATATCTGGAAAACAGCGATTTTTCCAAAAAACGACCATAGAAAAATATTGATCTATAGTAGTTTCTATAAGGTATATTCTTAGTGATAATTGAAGAAGGAGACATTTCCGACCCCATAAATCATATATATTCTTGATCAGCATCAACTGGCAAATCGATCTAGCCATAACCGGCAGAAAAAATTTTTTTGAAATTATTCTTCCACAGATGCACATAGCGTATACTTAATTTTAGAGTTTTCACGTGTACGCCAGGTATGTCCCCTAGCCATCTTAAGCATGAATAATAATTCTAAAAGTTGAAGAGTATTAAAATTTTACTCAGAAGTTTGCATCGCAGTGAAGAAGCAATTTTATTTTATTATGTATGTGTGTATGTAAATTCTTGATCAGCATCAACAGCATCTGTCCGCCCGTCCGTCCGCCTGTCCGTTTCTACTCAAACTAGCATCTTAGTTTTGAAACTATCTGAACACTACGATCCTATATAATTTCACTACTCTATAAGTCACAACAGGCCGGATCGAAAGACTATATCATATAGCTGACATAGGAACGATAAAGCCATTTCGTCTAATCGTAGCTTTCTCCCTAACTCTACCTCTCTGGCTCTCTCTCTTTTAATCTCTGTAATGTTCTGTATGCCCATCTCTTACGCTCTAGAGACGTGCCCTTCGCTCTATCTCTCTCTGAGTGAGCTCGGAGCCTATAAATAGAGCTACAGCGAGCGCACTGCAGTCTTTCCCTCCGTGGCCGCCCCGCTGTTTACATCTATAGTGATAGTGATATTGATTGTGATTGCTCATCGACCACGTAAGGTGATATGGCCAGTGTAATACATCTGGATAATCAGGAAGAAGCTGATACCATGAAAAGCAAAAATACATCTCTACACTGGATTGAATTAAGGAATGACGTGTCCTCTACTGCGGTAAGTCATGACAATAATATAATGTACATAGATTATATAGGAGAGATCAGGCCTAGGTCTAGAGTCAGTTGCGTTAGCTATTTATTTCTCAATTAATTGCCTTACTGCCATGGACCCCATTACATAATTTTAATTTAAAGTTACACAGTTATTTATACTAATGATAGCCTAACTTAATTTTAATTATTCACGAAAATTGATTTTAACCCTTGCAATAGATTCAAAACTAACCATTGCTACATAATTTTCATTCACAAGCTTGTAACCCTGTGAAGGATTTATTTCCGACCCCATAAATCGTATATATTCTTGATCAGCATCAAATGGAGAATCAATCTAGCCATATCCGGTTAAAAATTAAAATTTCGAAAATTTTTCCATTTTTTTCGAAAATTTTTTAAGGGGTTAAAATTGTCAAAAATTGAAAAAAAAATTGAATTTTTTTAAATTTTAAATTGAGTAGCCAGATTTATTAATCTCATAAAAACTAACATAGGACAGCATTCCGAACTTAAATTAAGGCATTTTTAGCTAAGTTATGGTTTTTTTTAACTTTGATTTGTCGATTAAAAACTTAATATACAAAAATATTTATAAATATTGAATATTTAAAGCTAAGTTATTATCGATTTCCGATTCGATTTTATCATTCATTTGCTAAACTACTTTTCAACTGGAATTACTTATCTTTATACATTTCTGAACTATTCTCCCACACTCCAACATGGCGTATACTTAATGTAAGGGGCTTCACGTTAAGTATACGCCACATATGCCCGCTAGTCATCTAGCCAGAAAAATATTTCAAACTATCTCATATTTTTATTATAAGCTTTATAATTATTCCTTTTATACAGAAAGATAACTTAGTGCACGCTTAGAATGCAAATTAAAAGGATTTATTTAAAGTATTTACTTAAAAATATAATTTTCGGGGGAATACTTTGTAGGTATTGAATTAAAATATTATGTTTCTTTGTCATTCTTTCTTTACCTGTATAATGAAACAAAATCTCCATGAAAATAGGAAAATATAATCAGGGTTATTCCATCTACAATACATAGAGTTATTACAGATAAATTTCTATTACGTTTCTAATAATTTCCTTCTATTAGGGAAACCTATAAATAATTACTTTCAAACATTCCACCTGCTCACACTCGTTTTTCATTCATTTTTTCTTGCCTTGTTTGGGCCACATCATCAGTGGCAGAAGGGCTGAGATTTACGATCTGTTGCCGTCGTAGCACTAATCAATAAATAAGTTTCATGAGAGCGTCGATAAGATAACTCTATCTCTTAAGTAGCTGTGGCTATTCCCTACCCTCACATGCGAGTCTCCGGATACTTGGTGCACTTGTGTCTGGCGTACTTTGGTGTGTGGGTCGGCGAATCTCCAAGTTCGAAGGCACCTTGGTCTTGAGTCACTCTGGTTTATATATTTAGAAATTATAATATAAGCTTGTACATAAATCGAATATTGAAAGTTCTTGTGAGCTTTCGATCTATACTATCGAAATCAATGAATTGTATTTTATTTATTTCCCTTTTTTTCATATACTTTGATACATATTGCATATACATATCTATATGTTCTTCCCAGTGTATCCCCTAACTACAGTCACCAGTCTGCTCTTTTTACGAAACAAAAGCTCAAATAGTAACCCCTAATTAAAATTGGGTTCACAGTGCAAAGTGCCGCATGACTGGGCGAATTTCGACCCACTGTTCGCTAATCGCCCAGAGGTGCTATCTAAACGAATTTATAAATACTATACGAACGCTTGCTATCTTAATGTGCCCAGAAAGGTTCGCTGAGACCCGTTCTCCGGCGGACAGTCAGTTCATGTTCGGCTTTCCGGTTGGGTAGTCGTGTCGATCTCTGATACTTGGGCGGAGAATAGAAACGAGAGCCATTACCTGGCGTGGGACTTGTTCATTTAAATTCGAGACGAGCCATGAAGTGCCTGATAGTGTTCGCGGTGATTGTGGCCCTGTTCGGCGCCTTTGCCGGCTACGGCTACCTGGTGTTCACGGATCTGACCAAGCCGCTGCCCAAGCCGGAGTTCAAGGATGACACTTATTGGGGACCCGGCGATGTGAAGGACTACAAGCCGGACACCAAGCTGTATGAGTTCAAGCTGAACGTGCCGCAGGAGGAGATCGATGATCTGAGCCAGCAGCTGAACCGGACTCTGAAGCTCACCGAACCGCTGGAGGGGATTTCCTTCGAGTATGGCTTCAACACCTATGCCCTGGAGCAGTTCGTGCACTACTGGCGGGACAAGTACCTGACCAAGTGGGATGAGCGCCAGGCGCTGTTCAACTCCTTTAAGCAGTACACCACCGAGATTCAGGGGTGAGTTGTGGAGGGCACTCGATATCTTTAGGATACTCAAAGTAAATTCTCCTGCCAGGCTGAACATTCACTTTATCCACGAGAAGGCCTCGCCGGAGGCCCAGGAGAAGAAGCATGTGTATCCCCTGCTGCTGCTCCATGGCTGGCCGGGATCGGTGAGGGAGTTCTTCGACTTTATACCCATTCTAACCAAGGAAACCAATATTACGGACTACGCTTTCGAGGTGGTGGCACCTTCTCTGGTGGGCTATGGCTGGTCTGACGTGAGTCCGAGCTTAACTTATGGTTATTTAATTATTAGAATATATTTTAACCCCTTTTCAGGCTGCCACGCGTCCCGGCTTCAATGCCGCTGAGATGGCGACCGTGATGCGCAACCTTATGCTCCGTCTGGGCCACAAGAAGTTCTTCGTTCAGGGTGGCGACTGGGGCAGCATCATTGGCAGCAACCTGGCCACTCTTTACCCGGAGAATGTGATTGGTTACCACTCCAACATGTGCGTCCTGCACTCCCCCCTGGCCACAATCAAGGGCATCTATGCCAGTTTCTACCCGGAGAAGTACCTGCCCTCCAGGTTCTTTGTGGATCACCACTTCCCCGTTTGGGACAAGTGGCTGGAGCTGCTCAAGGAGAGCGGCTACTTCCACATTCAGGCCACCAAGCCGGACACCATTGGAGCTGCTTTGACCTCCAGCCCGGTGGGCTTGGCCTCCTACATCCTGGAGAAGTTCCAGACCTGCACGAACCCCGGCCTGCAGCAGGACTTCGGGGCCATTGTCACGGTCTTCGGCCTGGAGGCGGTGCTGGACAACCTGATGGTTTACTACCTGACCAACTCGGCCACCACGGCGGCGCGCTTCTACCTGGAGAATGTGTCCAAGGCGTACAGGGACCTGCAGCTGGACCGGGTGCAGTCCCCCGTCCCCATGGGCTGTGCCCGCTTCCGCTACGATCTGCCCTCGGTGACGGACTGGCAGCTGAGGGACAAGTTCCCCAACCTGAAGCACTCCATGTACTTCCAGCAGGGCAGCCACTTCGCCGCCCTGGAGATGCCGGCGATGCTCTACAACGACTTCACCGCCTTCGTGGGCAAGCTGGGTCTCCACGGCGAGCAGCCGAAATAAATTGTTTATATTTTTTCTATTTACTAGTACAAATTCGACCTCTGTACTTTTGGGTTCCAGGGACAAAGTGGTCTGGCTATCGGACAAGTAATTGCTTTTGTTTATTTTGTGTCAAAAGAAACGAAAATGACTTTTATGGCAAAATAATGTTTTTATCGGTGTAATCATTATGATAATAAACATACAACAAAGGCGGGGTTGGTAGCCTGAAATTGGCTTAGTTTGTGGTTCATTTAGTGCCAATTCCGTCATAAAAAATACTGTACATCTTTATTACTAAATGTTATATGAGTTCTTTTGACTGATAATTTCTTTGTACTAGTTTATTTCTATATTTTTATATATATTTACTTATTTTTAAATAAGTTTATAAGCAGTCTTTCACTTTTGAAAATAGTATGTGCCATTGCAAAAGGTAGAAATCTAACGGGCTTTAAAATGATAAAATACTCTAATTTAATGGTTTTTTATAATGGTATGTTATCATAAAACAAAATTCATATTTATGAAAATTATGTAGAAGCAGTGATATATCGAAAATTTAAAAGTCCATAAATATGGCACTCAAAGATCAAATATCAAAAAACTTCGGATATTTAAAAAATTTATTTTTTTGCGAATTATTTCCAACAATATGTAGAGAAATAATTAATGTTTCATTTGAAATGAACCCAAAACTACTCTCCTTTTTTAATAAGAACAAAATACAATGATGAGGAAAATAAATTGCTCTTCTTGCTTTTCTAATGTATAAGTGAGCATGAAACTTGAAACAACAAAAAATTAAGCAACAAATAACAAAAGGGAGAGTAATTATTTGTAACTATTTTAAATAATTCTCCATTCCATAATTTAAAATAATTATTATCATTGAATTATGTCATTCCGCCTTCAACTTTATAATTCTAAGCGTGAATTGCCGCCGCTCAATTTAGCTCTTGCCAGCTGATAAATGAATATGCGGATCATGATCATCTTTAATAGTACTTAGTTTCGAAATTTTCGCTCAAAGAAAGCTCCTCGAAAAGACTCAAATTTCGCGCCATATCATGCTCACATTGCAGTGCAGCCCAGCTTACGTTCCGCATACATTCCACAAGCGTACGAAAAGCTTTCCTTTGCCGGTTTTTTAACAAAATAAAATCATTTGTGTTCGACGATCGCACGGGAACAGCAGCTGCTTTGGAGGAGGAGGCTTCCCATAAAGTACATACATATATACCACATAGGAGTACATAATGGCAAATGTCTGGGTGCGGATACTCATCGGTGGCCTTGCCATGCTGGCAGCCGTAGGGTACAAGAACTATAGGGATCTTGCGGCGCCCGGCAAGAGGCCCGATCTGGACAACAATGCCTACTGGGGGCCCAAGACCAAGGAGCCCTACAAGGAGAACAAGGCCATCTTGCCCTATGACATCAGTGTCAAGCCAGAGGTGAGTTGAGAGCCCTTTTCTGGGATTCATTTTAGATATTAATATTAACAATAGTCAGGATAATATTATATATTTTCCTAATTGCGTAATTATCTTCCCCGCAGCTAATTGAGGACCTCAAGGCCCAGCTCAGTCGTCCCTCCAAGGCCCAACCACCCCTGGAGGGTGTGGGCTTCCAGTACGGCTTCAACTCCCAGGAATTGGCCAAGGTGGTGAAATACTGGCGAGACACTTACCTGGCCAAGTGGAGCGAGCGGGAGCAGTTCTTCAAGCGGCTGGATCACTACCAGACGGAAATTCAAGGGTATGAATAATTAATTGCACCTAATAACCCAAGGTATTAACCCTTTGCGTTTATTCCTTCTTTGCAGCTTGAAAATTCACTTTATTCATGCGAAGCCCAAAGAGGCTAAGGGCAAGAAGGTGCTGCCCCTGCTTCTAATGCACGGCTGGCCCGGAACTGTCCGGGAATTCTACGACTTTATACCCTTGCTCACTACACCCAGCGACAAGAGTGATTACGTCTTCGAGGTGATTGCACCCAGTCTGCCGGGCTATGGATGGTCTCAGGTAATTATGTAAAAGAGATAATGTTTTGATTGCTTTATTATGCAGACTTTCCCTATATATAACGTCTCATCTTCGCATCAGAGTGTTTAAATCAAAGAATTAATATTTTGAGTGATTAATAGCTTTTTACGCTTGGAGAGTTCCCCGTTTTTAATATTCCTCTTTGCCAATATCTTTGAGGTTTTATGGGCGAGCCAAATTTTTAAAAACAGCTATTAGCCAACGAGCAAGTTAACCCCATTTACATACAAACTATATCTGCGAACTTTGAACTAAGTCCCGGCTCTCTTGCACTTCCAGGGCTCATCGAAAACCGGCTTCGGCGTGGCCCAAGTGGCCGTGGTGATGCGCAACCTGATGGTCCGCCTGGGATTCCAGAAGTTCCTGGTGCAGGGCGGCGACTGGGGCTCGCTGATTGGCTCGAACCTGGCCGGTCTCTTTCCGGAGCATGTGCTGGGCTATCACTCGAACATGTGCGGCAACAACAGTCCCATGGGCAGCCTGAAGCTGGTACTGTCCTCCTTCTTCCCCAGCTGGTTCATCGACAGCCAGTATGTGGATTACTACAAGGGATTGGGTCACTTCTGGGCCACCATTATGGAGGAGATGGGCTATGCCCACATCCAGGCCTCCAAGCCTGACACCATTGGCAATGCCTTGATCGACAATCCAGCGGGACTGGCCGCCTACATCCTGGAGAAGTTCTCCACGTGGACGAACCTAAAGTTCAGGGATCTCCCCGACGGTGGGCTGACCAAGAGGTTCACCTACGACCAGCTGCTGGACAACGTGATGATCTACTACGTGACCAACTCAATCACCACATCGATGCGCCTGTACTCGGAGTCCATGAACAAGGCTCAGTTCGCCCTGGAGGTGGATAGGTTGCCCATCCTGGCCAAGTCTGGCTGCACTCGCTTCGCCCATGAGATTGTACATGCTCCGGACTCTGTGCTGGCCAACAAGTTCCCCAATCTGGTGCACAGCACCCACTACCCCGACGGCGGACACTTCCCGGCCTTCGAGTTGCCTCAGCAAATGTACGAGGACTTCATTGCCTTCGTTAAGAAGGCCAACTTCTCCTAAAGGGATTCGATATTGTTATTAGTCTTAAGAAATCATTGTACATTTTCCATTTGAGTTGTGAAAATCAAGGTAAAAATCGGCTTGGTGATAAACCGTTCCTAATCTTCTTTGAAAACCGAAAGTTAAATAGTTTTTCGTTTGAACTCGGGGCAGATACCTGGAGAAGTGCGGAGAACCCACCCCTGATACGTATTTATTTAAAATATATATACATATAGAGGTATAGATAATTCTGAGGTCTGTGAGTGATGTGTAACTTGGGCGAAGGTGATTGTGTGTATTTATTTATTCTGGATATGTATTGAAAGTGGAGATGTCTTGCTAAGGGCAGGGAAATTCTTATATGCGATTTACACATGCTAATCTTTTGTGTTTTGATATATTTTATTTACCCAAAAATATGTACATAAATGCTTAATGTTTTGATTATTTTTTCTGGTGTTTCTCAATTCGAAGATACCCCTTGTTGCTACCAGAACCGAGGTTATTTCTACCTAAGTGCCTAGCCCCAGCTGCGTCGCAAAATGTATCAATACTTCCCAGCCGATTCTCTCTCTCAGACTCTCAGTGGTGGTTTCTCTCGCCAGTCTCAGCCCCGACGAAAGGTTCAAACACATAAGCTATTTATAAACAAACAATTCAAGCTGCAGCATCCCCGGTTTTGGAAGCCTCTACGGCGTCTCAGTGGAGTCCAAAGTAAGCCCGGCGATAAGCCTTAACTGATCGAGTGTAGGGCCGGCGGCCACTCAAAGTCGCTTATCATGGTGAGCAGCAGAACCGAGAGCTGTGCAGGCGATGATAGGTGGGAATAGTCATCGTCGCGGGTCGGAACTGGAGCTGCCCAGTCAGTGTGAGTGGAACAGTTGACAGCACAAGATGTCGGGTGTGACGTTCAAAATTCTGGTCCTCATTGTGGCCATCGGCGGCGGATTGGTCTACAAGAATGTGAGCCAACTGTGGGGGGATCTGCCCAAGCCAGAGCTGGATCCCCAGCAGTGGTGGGGCGACGATGCGGAGCCGAAGGACTATGCCGCCTATCTGGTCAACTCTTCGGAGGTCATAGGCAACAAGCTCAGCTACCCCGAGAAGGTAAGTGACACATCAGTGGCACATCGATTGACTGATAACTCTCCCCATTTCTCCAGACCATCCAAGACCTGAAGGATCGCCTTAACCGCACCCTGCGCCTCACTCCGCCCCTCGAGGGTGTGGCTTTTGAGTATGGCTTTAACACGGATTACCTCAAGGAAGTCGTGGAGTACTGGCGCGATGACTACCTGCCGCGTTGGCGTGAACGCGAGGTGTTCCTGTGGCAGTTCAACCACTTCACCACCGACATTCAGGGGTGAGATAAGAACCACTTATCATATCCGAAGATAGTAAAGGTAGATGGGCTTGGCCCGGATTTCAGGCTACGCATGCACTTCCTCCACCTGATGGTCTACGACGAGAACAAGGTGGGAAAGCAGCACTACCCGGTGCTGCTGCTCCACGGCTGGCCGGGATCGGTGCGGGAGTTTTACGACATGATCCATCTGCTGCACCAGTCCAACCTGGACAAGAACAACAAGTACATCTTCAACGTGGTGGTGCCCAGTCTGCCGGGATATGGCTGGTCGGAGGTGAGTTGATTGATCATCTTGAAAGTAGTGCTCGAGTTAATGATTCTCTGATCTGCAGGGCACATCTCGTAAGGGTCTCGGTCCCGCTCAGGTGGCCGTGATGATGAGGAACCTCATGCTGCGCCTGGGCTACGACAAGTTCTTCATCCAGGGTGGGGATTGGGGCAGCATCATTGGCAGCAACATCGCCACCCTTTATCCGGAAAATGTCCTGGGTTACCACTCGAATTTGTGCAACAGCATGAGTCCAAAGTCCTTTGTGAAGGGCTTCATGGCCGGCTTCTGGCCCAGCTTGTTCACTCCCTCTGGCTACGAGGACTTCTTCTTCCCGAAATCCAAGGAACTCAAGTACCTTGTGGAAGAAAGTGGGTACTTCCACATCCAGGCCACCAAACCGGACACCGTTGGAGCCGCCCTCACCGACAATCCCGTGGGCCTGGCTGCCTACATCTTGGAGAAATTCTCCACGTGGACGAATGCCAGTTACCGATCCCTTAAGGATGGAGGCCTCACCAAGCGCTACAAGATGGACGCTCTGCTGGACAACCTGATGATCTACTACCTGACAAATTCGATCACCACCTCGCAGCGTCTGTATGCGGAGCAGTACGCCAAGGAGCAGCGTGACCTACAGCTGGAACGGGTGCCCACCTCCGTGCCCACGGGCTGTGCCCGCTTCAAGAGCGACGTCTTCCATTTCCTGGACTTCCAGCTGCAGGATAAGTTCAAGAACCTTGTGCACAGCACATATCACAAGCAGGGCGGACACTTCGCCGCCTTTGAGGTTCCCAAGGTCCTGTACAAGGACTTTATCGACTTTGTGAAGACCGTGGAGCGCAAGTTTAGGATTAAGACTCTATAGGTCAAACGTAAAACAAAATAAAATTTCTGTTATAAATTTGGAATTACTCCATATGTTCCGAGTTAGCTTATCTTTATGATTATATATCTATACCTATCTATACTTGTCTATAGCCCTAGAAAAGCTTCAAACACAAAAGCTTTTCAGGTGTATAAAATAACAAATCGGGCCAAGTCATCTTCGAATTCGGAAGCCTCACCGGCGTCTCCAAACCCGGCGATAAGTCTTATCTGATCGAGTGTGAGGCAGTCACTCAAAGTCGCTTATCATGGTGAGCGGCGGAACGAATAGCTGTGCTGTGATGATAGGGGAGAATCGTCTCAACTGAAGCTACAGTAAAAGTGGGAGCTGCAGTCAGTGTGAGTGGAACCGCCGAGAGCGCAAGATGTTGGGTCTGACGCTCAAAATTCTGGTCCTGCTCCTAGCCGTCGGCGGAGGATTGATCTTCAGGAATGTGAGCCAACTGTGGGGCGACTTGCCTGTCCCAGAACTGGATCCCCAGCAGTGGTGGGGCAATGAGGCAGAGCCAAAGGACTATGCCGCCTATCTGGTCAACTCTTCGGAGATCATAGGCAACCGGCTCAGCTACCCCGAGAAGGTGAGTTACACATCAGTGGTACATCAATTGACTGATAACTCTCCCCAATTTCTCCAGACCATCCAAGACCTGAAGGATCGCCTTAACCGTACCCTGCGCCTGACTCCGCCTCTTAAGGGAGTGGCCTTTCAGTACGGTTTCAACACGGATTTCCTCAAGGAAGTCGTGGAATACTGGCGAGATGACTACCTGCCGCGCTGGCGCGAACGCGAGGTGTTCCTGTGGCAGTTTAACCACTTCACCACCGACATTCAGGGGTGAGTTAAGATCTTAATCCGCGATAGCAATTAGGACTGAGCCTAGATTTCAGGCTACGCATGCACTTTCTCCACCTGATGGTCTACGACGAGAACAAGGTGGGCAAGCAGCACTACCCGGTGCTCCTGCTCCACGGCTGGCCGGGATCGGTGCGGGAGTTTTACGACATGATCCATCTGCTGCATCAGTCCAACCTGGACAGGAACAACAAGTACATCTTCAACGTGGTGGTGCCCAGTCTGCCGGGTTTTGGATGGTCACAGGTAGGCTATTGTGTGATCCTAAAGATTTTCCTCTGACTTGCCTCATGCTTCAGGGAACTTCGAGGAAGGGTCTAGGTCCAGCCCAGATGGCCGTTATGATGAGAACCCTTATGCTGCGCCTGGGCTACGACAAGTTTTTCATCCAGGGTGGAGATGCGGGTAGTGTGATTGGCAGCAACATCGCCACCTTTTATCCGGATAACGTCCTGGGCTTCCATTCCAATATTTCCTTAATCTAGGTCCAAAATCCCTGATTAAGGGTTTGGTGGCCGGCTTGTGGCCTAGTTTATTCGCTCCTTCCGGTTACGAAGACTTCTTCTTCCCGAAATCTAGGGAGATGAGGTTCCTGATCGAAGAGAGTGGGTATTTCCACATTCATGCAACTAAGCCAGACACTATTGGAGCCACCCTAACCGACAATCCCGTGGGCTTGGCCGCCTACATCCTGGAGAAGTTCTCCACGTGGACAAATGCCAGCTACCGATCCCTGCCAGACGGAGGCCTCACCAAGCGCTACCAGATGGACGCCCTGCTGGACAATCTGATGATCTACTACCTGACGAACTCTATCACAACTTCACAGCGTCTATATGCAGAGCAGTACGCCCAGGAGCAGCAGAATCTACAGCTAGAACGGGTGCCCACCTTTGTGCCGACAGGATGTGCCCGCTTCAAGAGTGACCTAATGCAGTTCCTGGACTTCCAGCTGCAGGATAAATACAGGAACCTCGTGCACAGCACATATCACACGCAGGGTGGACACTTCGCTGCCATGGAGGTTCCTAAGGTCCTCTACAATGACTTCATCGAGTTTGTCAGGACGGTGGAGCGAAAGTTTAAGATTAAGACTTTGTAGACAGGATTCAGATCTCTTAGATCTGTTGTTGTATTTCAAAATTCGCGGCATTTATATGATGTCGATAACTCGAAACGATATTTTTGTGGCTGCAGAAGTTCCCATCTCTGATCCTGAAAGCATTGTAATCGGTAATCGGCGTTCAGTGCAAAATGAAAAATTTACTGGACCAGGAGAAAGACGGATTTTTAGTTCAATAAAACCAATTAAACTTTATTTATAAAACAATATATCACGAGTGAAAATCAGGCTGGCCTTGAAGTGATTGCTTGTAACTCTAGCCATTCAGTTTATTCTAAAGTTAAGCAACAACAAATTTGAGAAGAGAACTCTTGTAAGGAATAACCGTAAAAGGAAGACATTTTTTGCAAGCGAACAAAATAAATTAAGTAATGAGTGATCTGAAGTTAACCGTGGCTCTGACCAGCGTCAACGGGGAGAATATGTCCCGCCACGACATGTTGCAGTGGGTGAACACCATGGTCCAAGGCCACTTCAAGAAGATCGAGGAGCTTTGCTCTGGTGAAGAGAACCCCTCCAAATCAAGACTTCCCTGCCATAACCCCCGATTTTCCACCAGGTGCCGCCTACTGCCAGATGATGGAGATGATATTCCCCAACTGCATCAACATGAAGCGCGTGAAGATGAGCGCCAAGCTGGAGCATGAGTACCTGCACAACTTGAAGCTATTCCAGAGCGCCTTCAATCGCTTAAAGCTGGACAAGACGGTGCCCATTGATCGCCTCATTAAGGGCAGATTTCAGGATAACTTCGAGTTCCTGCAGTGGTTCAAAAAGTTCTTTGACTCGCAGGCCCCCAGCTTGGAGAACAAAATGTCCTTGGCCAATGCCCCGGTGATAAAACCTATCAAGCCGCGGGTTTTCGCCAAGGAGGAGGAAGCTCCCAGCAAGCAGCCTCACTCTGAGCAGGTTCAAGAAGCTGACGATGATATCCTCAAGGAACTGATTGGCGAAACTCAGACCCTAAGTCTCAAAATAGAAAGTGCCATTGAAAATCGCGATTTGTCCTACCGAAAGCTACTCATGATGGAGAACCTGATGCTGGACATGATCAGTAAAAATCAAATGGTGGATCTCTGTGAACGCATCCAGGCAGTGATCGTCGCTCCAATGGATGGCCAGTCCGGCGGAGAAGATGAAAACCCGCAAGATGCTGCGGATCCCAATGAGGGAATGTATTAGGACATCCTTTTCCGCTCGTAAATATCTATTTTAATAAATCCAATCTTAAATTAAAATACATAATTCCATTTTTCAAGATCTACGTTTTCTTCTCCAACCTAACATCTTTACAATCTATAAATATTTGATGCCTCAATACAAATCACAATTAGGATTCAACTATTGGAATCATTATCCGAGGAGGAGTAGTCCCCCACCAGGCTCTGGAGTTTCCCACTTGAGGTACTGGCTTCCGTTTCCTCTACTTTCTTTCGCCTAATGCCCAAATCCTGCAGCTGGAGGTGATTATTCAGAGCCTTCTGCCGCTTTAAGCCCCCAAAAGTAGTCTGGGTTGCTCCCGGCAATGCGGGACGCATTAGCAGCTCCAGCCGCTGCTCTGATTCCCTTTCCAACGCCGACTTGGTTTGCAACTTCATCAGGGCGGCCATCTCGCGATCCTCACTCGTCTCGGGTAGCAGGGCAATGTCCAGACTGCTCTTGGCCAGCAGCTGACGATCCAGATCCTGCTGCCCTTTGATCTCCAGTTTCTGCTGGCGGAACTCGGCGCGAAGACGGCAATTAGCGACATAACTATCGTCCCAGACACTCATGTTGCGCTCCACGAGCTTCTGCAGCACCGGCTTCGCATCTGCAGCCGCCTTGGCATCCTTGGCCTGGTGTTCTAGCTTGTACATCGCATCATCGAAGAGGCGCTTTTGGACTTCTTTGGTTTCCGGCACCACCTGCTCGTTCTGCAATGGATCCCAGCGGTTCTCCTGTCGCCGGGCCCCGGACAAGATCACATAGTCCAGATTGCCGGGATCCGTTTGGATCTCAAAGTGATTGTCGCACAGATGACACTTCATCCGGAACTTGAAGATCGGGGTCGTGTAGTACATTCCCACCTTTGTCTTCTCCGCGTTGTAGCGCACTCCCATGCCGATGTGGTTCTGGCAGCCGTCGCACCAGATGTTGTAAGGCATCTCGAAGCGGATGATGATGATCCCCAGGTGGATCTTCCGCGCGCGTTCCCGCAGCGCATGGGTGCCACGGAACTTGTTAAGGCCGCCCTTCTTTGGGTCATAATCCGGCGGATAGTACTTGTTCTGGCCCTTGCGTTCACCCATTTTTGCAAGTTTTTAATTTCGAAGTTTTTGGAAATCAGGAGTGATTTATAAACTATAAATGTAAATAACAATTTGTTGTGGCTGAAACAGCTGCGCTAAGAGCGCTAGTGATGGTAAAAAAAAAGAGTGACTGGATTATAAACCGATAGCAATTAGGGTGCGTTCCCACTACTCGATAGTTTCAATTTGAGAATGAAGAATAGTCGACAGTTAAATAACGACTCAAAAAAATGAAAACAAAATAAAGTTACTTTGTATATATATTTAAAGAAGTGTTTTCCAATTCAGGTGATAATTTGAGAATCTTGTCAATATTTTGTAGAAACTCCTTTTAGGTGAGTCATATTATTATTATTGTAAATACATTAATAACAATATTTACAAAAACTAAAGTTCGAAAATATTTTACGAAAGCCTCAAAGGTGATAATATTAAATATTAAGAAATCAGTGTTTGACAGCTTCTCAAGCAGACGTGCTTTTCGATAAGCCGATGACACATTTGTCAGAAACTCCCATCACTAAATAATAATAATTTCTCGTGCATGCGGGACAGTACTTTTGGAATTTTTTGTAACCCTTCTCTGCCACGTAAATTGAATTAGGAGTAGCGCCAGATCCCGACAAGATGATCATCTATACGAACGAGGGCAATCCGCTGGGACTGCAGCTGCTAATGCTGGTCAAGTACGCCAAGCGGCAGGTGGAGGTGCAGCTGGTTAACCTAAACGGCGAGTTCTTGGTTTTTTCTGGGGCAATTCTTTTGGAATCCCGCTAGTCTTTTCGGTTTAGTGACTCATTTCTGATGCAATAACTGGTTGCTCTTACAGATCCCAAGTACAAGGATCTCCTGGTGCTGCCCACGCTGCAGTTGGACAACGGTCTATCCCTTTTTTCGCCGGCGGCCATTGCCAAGTATCTGCTAGTGGACGAGGGACAGCTGCGGGATGAGGTAAGTACACCCAAAAAAAGTATTTGGCACGAGGTGACCCCTGAAGGTTAAAATTATTAACGTTTGTTTACTCGTAGTGGCTGGAGTGGTCTGCCACGTTGCTGGCTCCGGCTCTGGCCCATCACATGGCCGTGGGCCACAAGGCTGACGCCAATGCTCTGCCCGTGCTTAACGCGTTGGTAAAGAAGCTGGACGACAGCCTCAAGTCCTCGCCCTTCCTGGCTGGCGACAAACTATCCGCCGCCGACATTGCCGTGTGGTCACTCTTGGCACCTGAGGGCACCCTGAAAGGAGCCCAGAACGTCGATCGTCTGAGGGATTGGTATGGACGTATAAAAATTCTTCCCGAGGTGCAAGAGGTGTTGGCCGAGCAGCCGCTAAAAGACCTTAGCTTCAATGCGTTGCAGCAGTCTAATCGCTACGGCGGCTTGAACCATATTCCTCTCAAACGCCTTAGCGTGGCAGATGCGGGCAAACTCCTTGTAGATACTACTCCCACGGTGGCGGACACAGTGACTGATGACGAGATCAGAGCAGCACAGACTGCCTTCACCTACACAGCTCCCAAAGAGATTAAGGAGGACCGCACAGTGCTTCCCAAGGCTGGCCAACGTAATGTGCTCATCACATCTGCTCTGCCGTACGTTAACAATGTGCCCCATCTGGGTAACATCATTGGTTGTGTTCTGTCCGCGGATATCTTTGCGCGCTACTCGCGTTCCGCTGGCTACAATACTCTCTTGATTTCCGGCACCGATGAGTACGGCACGGCGACGGAGAACAAGGCTCTGGCCGAGAATCTGACGCCGCGTGAAATCTGCGACAAGTACTTTGAGCTGCACAATGCCATCTACCGCTGGTTTGGCATTGGCTTCGATTACTTTGGACGCACTACGACCCAGGAGCAAACAGAGTGAGTTTACAGAACTTTAATAGAAAACAGAACAGTAAGCTTCTATGTTTTGCAGCATTGTGCAGGAGGCTTTCCAGGATGTCCTCAAGGCCGGCTACATCATCACAGAAAGCGTGGAGCAGCTGCTCTGCCAGAAGTGCGATCGCTTCCTCGCTGATCGGTAGGTTTAGCTATGGTTACTTTGGGTTTCCAAGATTACAATATCGTTTAATCTCCTTCCCCTTAGCTTTGTGGAGGGCACTTGCCCGCATCCTGGCTGCGGCTACGAGGATGCCCGCGGTGACCAGTGCGACAAGTGCAGCAAGCTGGTGAATGCTACCGAGCTGATCCGTCCCCGCTGCAAGGTTTGCAACAGTGCGCCCGTCCTCCGTTCCTCCGATCAGTTATTCATCGATCTGCCAAAGGCAGAGCCATTTCTCAAAGAATGGGTGGACAAATCAGAGGGTGGCTGGACACACAATGCCAAGGTTATCACGCGAGCATGGCTAAAGGAGGGCCTTAAGCCGCGCTGCATTACCCGAGACCTGAAGTGGGGAATTCCTGTGCCGCATGCTGGCTTCGAAAAGAAGGTCTTCTACGTGTGGTTCGACGCTCCCTTCGGCTATGTCTCGATGACCAAACGCTACACCAAGGAATACCAGCAGTGGTGGCAGCCCGCCAAGGGCACCGATGTGGAGCTCTTCCAGTTCATGGCCAAGGACAACGTGCCCTTCCACTCGGTGGTGTGGCCCAGTGTTCTGCTGGCTATTAACAAGGGACACACGCTTGTCTCGCACATCATGGCCACCGAGTATCTTAATTATGAGGATGGAAAGTTCAGTAAGAGTCGCGGCATCGGTGTCTTTGGCAACGACGCCCAGGAGACGGGCATTCCCGCCGACGTTTGGCGCTTCTACTTGGCCTCGGCCCGTCCCGAGGGTCAGGACTCTAGCTTCAGTTGGAACGATTTGGCGGCGCGCAACAATTCGGAGCTGCTGAATAACCTCGGAAACTTTGTGAACCGCGCCCTGGTCTTCTGCGAGAAGAACTTCAATAGCACGGTACCAGAAGTACTGACCACGCAGGATGAACTGATCCTGCTGGCCTTGATAAACCGCGAGCTGCGGGGCTATATTAACTCCTTGGAGAAGGCGAAGCTCCGCGATGGTATCCGTCACCTTCTGGCCATTTCACGTCATGGCAACGGCTACATGCAGACCCAACAGCCATGGGTGCTGCTTAAGGGCAGCGAGGACCAAAAGAAGCGGGCTGCTACTATAATTGGTCTGTGTGCCAACATCGCATGCCTGCTGGCCAATCTCCTCTTCCCCTACATGCCAGCCACGGCCAGGACTCTCTTTAGCCAGCTCAATGCCAAGCAGACGCCGCTCAATGCTGAGTTAGTTCATTTGTACATTTCTTTTGAGCTTAGTGCTAATCCTTGTTTTGTCCTTGTTTTCTCCACAGCAAACCCCTTGCCACTCTGCTGCTTCCCGTTGGACACAAGATCGGCAAACCCGCTCCACTATTCGCCAAACTGGAGCAGTCCTTTATCGACGAGCTCAAGACCAAGTACGGTGGAACACAGACTGCTGCCGTGCACAGCCAAGGCAGTGCCGCGGACCTGGAGAAAGCCGTGCAGGATCAGGCGGATAAGGTGCGCCAGCTGAAGGCCAGCACGAAGGACAAGACCGTGTGGCAACCGGAAGTGAATAAGCTGCTGGACCTAAAAAAGCAGCTAGAGGAAGCTAAGAAGGCAGCTCCCGTTGCCACTCCTCCTCCCGCAAATGGCTCCCAGTTAGTTCAGGACCTCGAGAAGGCTATTCAGGAGCAGGGCGACAAGGTGCGAAAGCTGAAGGGCAGCACAAAAGACAAGGCCGTTTGGCAGCCGGAGGTGAATATCCTACTCGACCTCAAGAAGCAACTGGAGGCGGCTCAGAAAGCGACCAAGGCAGCGCCTCCTGCTGTTGGTGCTTCCACTTCCTCGGTGGATGCTGCCCAGGTGAAAGCATTGGAAGACAAAATTGCCCAGCAGGGCGAAAAAGTGAGGACGCTCAAGGCTGCCGGCAACGCCGACGTGTGGAAACCCGAAGTGGCTACGCTCTTAGCCTTGAAGAACGAGCTGTCGGCAATGACTGGAGTACCCGCTGCCGGTGGCCAGAGCAAGGGCAAGAAGAAGTGAAACTGGGACTCTGAGACTTCATAAACAAGACGCTGGCTGGACTTTTTTACCTCGTTTCTCTAATCGCGCTTACGTTGGCAAACCCGATAGTCACGAACTGACACAGTTCTACACAGTTCTTAAGTTATTGCGTTGGCATTTAACAAAATTTGTATTTATTTGAAGTATGGCTAAATATTCAGTTAATAATTTATTGAGTTTTGTGAAGAAAACATTAAACCCATTGACTTTAAACGTGAAACTTGGTTATTTCTATACCCTTGCAGAGTTAAAATTTTAGTTAACGCTGTGAAAGAGTGATTGACCTATAAAGTATATATATTCTTGACCAGCATGAACAGCCGTGTCGACCAGAAAAAAATGTTACATCGTTGAAATTTTGAAAAAAAAAAATTTTTTTTTAGTCTGAAACAGTGAAGGAGTCATTTCCGACCATATAAACCATATATATTCTTGATCAGTATCGACAGGCGAATCTTTCTAGGCATGTAGGAACAAAAAAAAATTTTGAATTTTTTTTTCAAAATTTTTTGTTGCTTAAATTCCCATTGTTCAATTTTCAAAAATGGTCAAAATTTTTAAATTTTTTTAAATTCAATTTGAGTATGCAGATTTATTAATCTAATCAAAACTAACTTAGGACCGCTTTCCGAATTGAAATTAATGAACATTTGGCTTAGTTATAAGTATTTTAAGCTTCGGCTTGTAGGTATATATCAACTAAAGTAATGCGAATATTTATACCCTTGCAGGGTATCATAACTTCAGTCTAAAACAGTGAAGGAGTCATTTCCGACCCTATAAACCATATATATTCTTGATCAGTATCGACAGGCGAATCTTTCTAGGAATGTAGGAACAAAAAAAATTTTTGAAATTTTTTTTCAAAATTTTTTGTTGCTTAAATTCCCATTGTTCAAATTTCAAAAATGGTCAAAATTTTTAAATTTTTTAAAATTCAATTTGAGTATGCAGATTTATTAATCTAATCAAAACTAACTTAGGACCGCTTTCCGAATTGAAATTAATGCCTTTTTGGTTTAGTTATGCGTTTTTTAAACTTTCATTTGTATAAAAATTGTCGTCATATAAAAATAAGTATCGACTTATATTAAAATTCAGAACGCTTTGAAGAAGTCATTTCCGACTATATAAACCATATATATTCTTGATCAGAATCAATTCAGCAAAGTATTGCAGAAAAATAAATTTTACAAAATTCTATAAGGGGTTACATGTCGAATTGTCAAAAATTGGCAAAAATATTTATTTATTTAATTTTTAAATTTAGTTTGCAGATTTATTAATCTAATAATATCTAACATAAGAAAGCTTACCGAATTTAAATTAATGTTTTTTTGCCTCAGTTGTGATTTTTTTAAACTTTGATTTGTGGAAAATTCTTATATAAAAATAACGAAAAATACCGATTCAACAAATACAAATATTACAATCTTATTTATGATCGATTTAGGATTTGATCGTAAATTTCTTGGGAATAAAAGCTTTCCTAAGTTAGTTTTTTTTTTATTGTTTGAATTATTTTTTAATTTTAATTTTAAATTTATCAAAAAATTTAACGGACTTCAATATCATAATAATTGTAATTAAAAATTCGGGAAGTTTATAGGGAAAAATATATTTTGTTAATCTAAGAATTTACAGTTTTTGAATTTTGGTTTATACTATATATATGTTAATATCGTATAAAATATACTGCCATTGGAACAACCGAGAAATTAATTTAAAAAGGTATAATTTTGATGTATTTACTTAATGTATTGATAAATGCAATGAAGGTTGACATTGCTTCGTTGCTTTTCAGCTCATATATTTAAATTTAAATTTTGTATATGATATTTCAACCTTTAAATATGGTTTTTATACGATATAAAAATATGTAGAATATGTGATTCAAATTTAAGTATTTTATCATACATATATATATTTTTATAAATTGATTTTAATGGATTCATTACTATCCAATTGTATTTTGCAAGGGTATACAAAGTTCGCCATGCCATAATTATGTTCTATCCTGATAAATTTTGTATTACACGATGCTATCGTTATCGATAACGTAGTGATGGTTATTGTTGAATGGTTATTTAAAATCGCAGTTAATTTGGTATTTTGGTAGAAACAAACTTTATTTTAGATAACATAGTCTAAATTTAGGTTTTGGACTTCACCTCTAAATTTTAATTGTTAATGTTAGTGCAACAGTCACTGGGAGTTGTGAAATAACCAACGGCGAAGCTATCGCTAGCGAAGAAGTCACGGTTATCAATAGCGAAAGTCCATCGCTAGCGAGTTACAGCCAAAAAAATTTGCCAGATGTAAATTCCACACACAAAAACAAAAGTGCAATCTTTAAACAATGTAAAATGTGTTAAAATCGCCAGATATACGCTGTGGTAAGCGGGGGCGATAGTTGCAGTTGCAGGTGGCCGCAATAGAGAGTTGGAAAAGTGGCGAAAAAGTTCAAAACAATTGCGTTTGTCTGTGTCTTTCTCCGTCACGCGCACCCCCACCTCCCCGCGCACCCTGCTGCCTAGGGCAAACAGCAGAATATTCGTCATCAGCTGGTCTCTGGCTTATCGCTCTCTCCGTTCCCGTTGCATTTCGCTGAAAGAGAGAGGCAGTGAGCGAGAGTATTCACATATTTACAATTTTCTGCTCCTGCCACGCGCGACGACGTTGCTGACGTTATTTTCTGGGCCGATATTGCAGTTGGAAAGTATAGATTGCCCCGCAAACACGAACCACACACACATCTAGGGTTAATTGCCAGACCCGCTGCCAATTAAGCGGAAGCGCCGTGTGTGAGTGTGCTGGGGAACAAAGAGTGTGTTTCGCAGGTGCTTTACTTGCCACACTTTTCGAATATGCAAGCCCAAACTCGACTTTCAAGGGCAACAAGTGTGCTTAACTATTGATTATTTGCAGAGCTCTTCTCCCACCAAATCGCCAACGACTCCGGACACACACACACGTAGCTAGAGATCGGAGCCAGCATGGAGACTTCTGCGGACGCGCTCGTCGAGGAGCAGAAGCTCATGGCTGAGGCCAAGTACCGCACCTACATGACCAACATAGACAAGGCGCTGCGCAATTTCGAGTACTCCAGCGAGTGGGCGGATTTGATATCAGCACTGGGCAAGCTCAGCAAGGTATAGCTCCTCTCTGTCTCCTCAATCGAAGCTGGGCAGCTGACTCATTACATCAACCTTATCTCTTCCTGCTTCTGTCTCAGGCCATATCGAGCAATACGCAGTACCAGGTCATACCACGTCGCCTGAAGATAGCTAAGCGTCTGGCACAGTGCATGCATCCCGCCTTGCCCTCCGGCGTTCATCTTAAGGCCCTGGAGACGTACTCGGTGATATTCAGCAAGACGGGGCCGGAGCGCCTGGCCACGGAGTTTATATACAGGTCAGTGGCCTCCAAAATAAATAGATAAAGAAAGCCTAATCTCTGATTCAATTACTTTTCTTAGTGCTGGCCTGTTTCCTCTACTAGGCTATGCCGCCATGAACGTAAGACCCGCGTTACTGGCCATCTACGAGAACTACTTTGTGCCGCTGGGCGACAAGCTGAGACCTGCCCTGAGCGGCTTCCTCAACGGCGTCCTTCCCGGCTACGACTGTGGCTTGGATCACTTTGAAAGGATTAGCTCTCTGCTCAAGCAAGTGTGCAATGCCGTGAATCCGATGCACTTCTACACGGTGCTCTGGGAGTCGGTGGCAAACAATGCGGCTATAAGGCTGCCGGCCATCACATATCTGCTGGAGCACTTCAACAAGCGACTGGACATGCAGGAGCAAATCTACATCATGGGCCACAACAGGGAGATTATGATGTCAGCGTTGTGCGCCTGTCTGAATGATTCTTTGATCCTTGTGCAGCGCAACACCCTGGAGTTCCTGCTGCTAGGCTTCCCCATGCACACGGCTCTGCTCAGCGAGGATGATCTGGTGAAGCTGGTCACCAATGGGCTCAATACCATCCTCAGGCGGGATATGTCGCTAAACAGGCGACTGTTCAGTTGGCTGCTGGGCAGCGAAGTTGCCAAAAACTCGCCCACCTACGACACCCTTTCACTAGACACCACGAATGCCCCGGAGGAGGAGCCGGAGCCGGAACCGTACTTCGTGAAGCACTCGCGGCACATCCTTATTCGAGCTTTAATCACCACACTGCGCCTAAGCCTGGATTGCTCGCCCATGGACCTGAAGCCCTACAGGATCATGCTTTCCCTGCTTGACAAGGCGGAGATTGGCAGCGCCGTGCTGGACTACGTCCTGCATGACATTATGCGCGCTATGTACATCTCCAGCGGGAATGCAGAGGCCTTAAAGTCCGCCAACTTGCTCTTTGCCACATTCGATCCCGCGTATATTTGGAGCTACATGACCAATATGTTCGAAAGAGCTTGCCAGCAGGCCAATTCCTCGCAGGAGAAGGTCCAACAGGAAGAAACCTCTGGAAGGTACGCCTGCGATGTGGGTGCCGGGGATCCCTGTGTGCTGGAGATCTGCGTGCTAACCGAATTCCTGCTGGAAACCGTTTCCCTCGAGATGTACACGGAGACCACAAGGGTGTATCTGCCCAAGGTCTTTCTGGCCATCACCCAGCTACTCTCCCTCCACATGGATCGCGTGAGCAGCAACGAGATTACGGCCTCGCTCAAGCTCTGCATGAAAATCGTCTCCAGGGTCCAGCCCATGATAACGTAAGCTGAAACAAAGGCATGTTTCGAAACCAACTTATCTCTGTATTTCTCCGTAGAAGTCCCATAAAACTGAACAAGCTGATAGAGCAGAACGGTGGCTCCTCGTCGGACGAGAAGATCACCGTGAATTCGGTAAGTGACAAAGTGGAGGCGCCCAGCAGTTCCTTGGAGAAGAGCAAGTCGGACTCGCGACTGAATCAGTTTGCGGAAAACTCGCTGCATGGCACCGATCCCAACAACGATGAGGAGCTGATCCGGCGCTCGGCCTCCAATCAGAGTGTGGGTCGTCACAGTCCCAACAAGAAGAAGGCCAAGTCTATTTCCAGGCTGTCTGAGCTGGACAAGGATGTGAGTGGCCTTCTAGGCTTAAAGTTTGTCTCTTTCTTTATAATTTGTACCTGCATTTATTTACAGATCAGCGCCTCTGACACACCGCAGTCCTCCTCGGACCTTGACACTCCTCGGAGCATTAAGAAGCTCAAGGCTAAGGCCAAGGTGCCGTTCATACGCAGTCCCAAAAAACAGCGACCTAAAGACATTGTCCTGGTTCAGTCAAATACCACAAGCAATGCCGGAGATGGTCCTAGCATCGAGGAACCTAAGAGTGCGCCTTCGGAGCAATCCCCGCAGTTCCAGCTGGACGAAGAGAGCCGGGCCACGCAGCAGCGGGGTTTCTCGATTCTAGAGAAATGTATCCGCCAGTATGAGATCTTCTTCGAGGTTTACCTGGCCCGTAAGATACTCCAGATCCAAGCGGAGCCCAAGGAATGCGCCGTGAGGGTTCAGTTGCAGAGAACCGTCAGTACCAGTCACACCTCCAATCTGTTTCTGGCCGAGCAAGTGCTAGAGCATGAGTGCGCCGAGCGAGAGTCACAAATAGAGAGGCTGTTCAACTTGCTCCGCGTGGACATAGTGCCGCGCTCCAAGCAGCTGCAGAGGCTGTTGAATCGTTCCCTGCCCCTGCCCCTGCCTGCCAGTGCCAGTGAGCTGAGCAGCGACAGCGAGGCGCAGGAGGAAAAACAACAGAGTCTGCTCATCGATGGACAAACGCAGCGTAGTGTCCAGCAGTTGTCGGAGCTTCAGCTGAGCACATCCCTCCGCGGAGCTGTAAAACTGGCGGCTACTTTGCTGGTGGAGATGTCGACGTTTCCAAACTGCAATAAGCACATTATTCTAGACAGGAATGGTGAGTATTTTGTTAATCCTACCTCTGACAATCAAGGGATTGCTAAGAAACTTGAAGTAAAGCCTTGCGTGAGGAACTTTTTTCCTGGTTTTCATGATTCATGGAATTACTTTTCCCCATCTTGTTTCTTACTCAAGGACTTCTCTTACTCAGTGATTAATGATTTTGTTTTTTATTCTAAACCCAATTTAGAACCTGAATTACCGAACTGGCTGAAGGTCCTCTGCCTGGTGGCCTGTTTTGCTCAGAGCGACAAAGAGCTACAGGTATCGGCTATTACTACGCTCTTCGATCTCATCAGGTGAGTTAAGAGAACTTTCAAGTTCAAAAGCAATAAAGTACTTATTTTTCCTTTCAGCCTTTTGCGTTCGCAAATCGAGCACACGACCAGCCCCGGTGTCACCTTTGTGGTGATGCTCCCCCTGCTCAAGTTCGGCCATGTCAGCTACATGGAACAGCACTCTCGCGTCTTCCAGCTGGTAAGTTCTATACTGTGGGATTACCTAGGAGCCACCGGGATAGATCCAGCCCAGATTGCAGCGCTCCTGCATCAGCTCCACAGTTGCCTGGAGAGTGGGCTGGTGGAGACAGTAATTGGCAATCGGATGCAGGCACAACATCTTCTTCAAATTCAACCGCCTGTCCTCGGCCGGACAGCCTTGCGCAGCTTCCAGATGGAGCGCCTGGCGGATGCCCAGCTGCTGTGCCCCACGGAATCAACTGAGAAGCTGCGCGAGAGCCAGGCACGCAGCTTCAAGAAGTTCGAGCTGCTGTGGCACCTGGGCAGAGCCAAGCAGCCGACGCGTGGGTTTGAGAAGACGCTACTCAAGGTGCTGGACACCTTGGCGCTGCCGCACTACATGTCGGAGCGGACGTTTGTGACCAACTGGCTGCAGGCATCGTTGCTGCGTGGAGATCTCGCCCGGGTAACCAAGCCGCTTTACAAGATCCTACTCTCCGCCAGCTCCAAGCGCGTAGGCATCGTCCACATGCAGCAGTTGTACCGCGAAGCCGACGCGGAAGTTACGCCTGCCTTTGAGCGCGACGTATACGCCATCAGCTCGGAACAGGGCAATGTAAAGTATCATCACATGGAGACCACCAGCGGTGGTAAGAAGAAGAGCCCAATTCGGAACTTCCCCAAGAAGATCTTTGGGGTCACACTAAGCGGCGGCAAGGCCAACAAAGTTTCCAACTTCGTGAGCGATAAAGCGACAGCAACATCGGTGACCACCGAGGCGGCCCAGGATGTCAACACCATCGGCCTGATCATCAATCCATTAGAGAACGCTAACGACTTTGACGACGAAACGGATTTGGAGGAGCCGCGGATTGAGATACCGCACAAGGAGACGCCGCTAGAGCAGAAGCTGGCCTGTGCCATGGACGAGAGCGAACAGCCCTCGCAGGAGCAAGAGCATTCGCAACGGGGAGCCCAGCAGCCCGACCAGAGCCTCCACTTCGACCAGGACATAACGGACAACTCGGACAGCAGTGACTTCGAGTCGGACTCCGAGCTGCGCGAGACCAGTCTGGAGAAGGAGGACAGTATCACGGTGAGTTCGAGTGCCGGTATCAGTGACGATGTCAAGCGTTTTGTCGGCGACTGTGAGCGGGTCACCGAGGCCTTGACGCAGCACGAGAAGATCAAGAGCCGAAAGACGTATCGCCTGACCAGAGAGAAGACACCCGGTGAGTCCAGTCTCAACTCGCTGGAGTCTCAACACAAGGAGCAAGAGCAACAGAGCACGCCCGACCTTCAAGCGGATGCCTTGCCGGCCGACGAGTATTTCCGAGAGGACAAGAAGATGGGCAAGCGGAAGAAACTCTTGATTGCTGGCGAGAAGAAGCGACTGAGCTGCATCTCAAAGACCTCCACGGACAGCAATCTTAGTGGTTCGCACGTGGACCAGCCCGAGCTTGAGGAGGAATCAGAGGAGCCAGCCACAGAGTTCACAATTAACGTAGAGGATAAGCGCCGGAACCTTAGCTTGGAGACGAGCAAACTCCAGCCGGACATGCAGAAGACCCTGGAGAAGGGCAAGCAGAATGTAGAGATCCTGCGTCAGAATAATGCGGCAGCAGCAGCTGCTGCAGCGGCAGCGGAGGAGCAAACGTGCAGCCTGCGCAGCTCTATGAAGAGCAGCGGCTCCCTCGCCGATGCCGCTCACCTGTACCACAACCACTTGCTGCTCTACCTGGCCATCTACGATACCCGCCAGACGCTGTACGCCCTGCAGACGCTCCGCAATATCATCTGCTGCGATCGTCGCACCTTCCTCTGCCTCTCCATCACCACGTCCTTCTCCAGCGGCAGCCTGAAGCAGCTGCTGGTGCGCCATCGCAAGAGCATATCCGGCAAAGGCTTCGACGGCAGCGTAGGCAGCTCGGAGTACGCCCAGGCCTATCGGGGCTGCATGCAGCTGGAGCTGTTGGTCACACTGTGCCTGTTCTACGCCCGTGGCTACTTCCAGAGGGAATCGCTGGACGCCCAGAGGCAGCCGCCTACACTCCAGGACATCGTAAATAACCGAAGGATCCAGCTAGAGAGCATTGAGTTACTTACGGTGATCTGCTCCGAGCTGATCGAGATCGTCAAGGGAATGGGCACGGGGCTGGCCCGCTACATCGCCGACCTGCTGGCACGCGCCAAGCTGCAGAAGGTGATGCTGCACTGCCTCAATAGCTCAGTGTGCAGCTATGGCCGCGGCAGGACCAACTCCAACTCATCCAGCTATGCGGAACAGGTACTCAGCTTCAACGATCCGCAGGATGACCAGCTGCATGCCGACTGCTTCCAGCTGCAGCTTCTACGTCTGCTGCTTGCCGTAATTCGGCTGGAGCACGAGGTACATCAGGTGCGGCAGGATACGCCGCCCACAGCGGGCGAGGATACGGCGGGCAATGCCTCGCCCACCCGCCTGACCGAAGGAGCGGCGGCGGCCAATGTCAAGTATCTGCCCAACTGCCTAATCAGCCAGCAGCCCATGTTTCTGGCCGCTGTCCTGGGCGCCCTGCAGCAGGAACGACTGCGCCACCTGCACCGCAACTGGACAGACCTGGTGACCTCCTCGCTCAACTGCTTCTCCTTCGGCTCTCTCACCAATATCGTGATCAGCGTGGTTCACCAGCTGTGCAGCAATCTGGATCGCCTGGCCAAACTGCCACTGCCACAGCAGCGCCATTTTCCGCCGGACTATGTCGTCTCCCAGCTGGAGGCCCTGACCATCCTTTGCCACTACTGCCTGCTGGATAACACGCAGCAGACGGCGCTCTCGCACTTGTTCAACCAGGCCTATCCACAGACCAGCTCGTCCGCCCAGAGCTCCAGCACTGGGCAGTTGCTCAACAGCATTGTCCATTCCTTTCTCTCGGCGAGCGAATCTTCCGGCACGTCAGTGCCGGCGCCAAGGAATCCCCAGCTCCAGGCGGCGCGTAATGCCGTGCTCTCCCACCTGCCAAGGATAATGAGCAGCGTGGCTGCCATTTGGGACAGCGAACTGGGACAGCTAAGGCCGGTGCGGCAGCAGCTTTTGGAGTTTCTATCGCCGGTCTCACTGCATCACGGCTGCAACTTCCTGGCAGCCGTTGCCGTCACCTGGCAGCAGCGCGGCGTTGCCGCGAATATGAGTGGACTGAGCATCTCGGAGCAGTTCCAGCGTAACTCCACGCTGCAGGCGTGTCCCGCCCAGCTCTCACTCGTTTCCCTGGTGTCTAGCATCCGCGTGATGCCGATGGATTCGTTCGTTATGACCCTGCATCATGTGGTGCGCTCGCCACCGCCGATCCACCGGCCGCCTGCCCAGCTCAGCATCGAGGTAAGCTCGTTGGAGCTTTTTTACTTCTACATGCGATCGGCCCCGGCTCCGCAGCTGGCCGATGCCTGGAGCTCGCTGCTTGCCCTCATTCGGGATGGATTGAACCTGACGCCTCCAGCTCAGTTCGCTCTGCTGATGCTGCTCAACGAGTTTGTTCAGCGTTGTCCGCAGATGCCCTTCCAGGACAAGAAGGAGGTTCGCGAGCTGCACGACGTCACCTCGCGGCTGGTGGACTCGCTGTCCAGCGTGGCTGGCTCCTGTCTAGAGCAGACCACCTGGCTACGTCGCAACTTGGCCGTTAAAGAGGACACCGACGGCTTGGCCAAGGACAACAGCGTCGGCGGACTGCAGCAGTATTCACTGCAGGCGCAGAGCGTCCTGGCAGCCATACTGTCGAACCTACTGGACGTGGCATACGGGTCGCAGGAGAAGGACAAGGTGGTCAATATTGTGACCCCGCTGCTGTATAATATTACTCCGTACTTGAAGAACCACACGGCCCGGAACGTGCCCTTCTTCTACGCCTGCTCGGCGCTCTTGGCAAGCCTGAGCGGGTATCAGTACACGAGGAAGGCCTGGCGCAAGGATATGCTGGACCTGCTGCTGGACAATGCCTTCTTCCAGATGCACCTCTCGTGCCTTCCCTTTTGGCGCATGATCATGGACAGCCTAATGACGTACGACAATACCACATTCCGGGAGCTAATGACCCGCGTCTCGCTCTCGCAGGCGGGCAGCCTGAACATCTTTACATCGCGCGACCAGGAGTACGAGCAGCGCGCCATGCTGCTCAAGCGTCTGGCCTTTGTCATCTACTGCAGCGAGTTTGACCAGCACAACAAGTACATGCCGGATATCCAGGGTAAGTGTGAAGGAATACGACCATAGCGGAGTCTTCTCTTGAACTTCAATCGAGACAGATCAAGACAATATAATGGGGTAATTTGATTCTATTCCGCGGTTCATTTTTGCAAACTCTGCATTTTGTTGAACGAGAGAAGACAGATAAGCTCAACCAAAGTCAGGATGCCTGCAACACTTCTGGGAATCTTAAATACCAGAAAATGTAAAGATTTATAATGCGGTTGGAATTTAGATTAAATAATTGATACGTATATAAATATGTACATATGTACGCAGGCAGAGGAAGTACACCAAGTACAATCGCATCTATGTAATACGTAAAATTCTTAAAGGTTTAGCTGCTCGAAAAATATAATATATATTTAATTGTGAAGGTTCTTTGGGGATTTAAACGTGATAACTCTCTCTGTGTCCCAACAGAGCAACTTGCCAACAGCTTGCGACTCGTCCCAATGGGTCCCTCCGTTCAGGCCGCCGTGTTTCTGTGCTTCCGTGTGCTCCTCCTGCGCATGTCGCCTGACCACGTAACCTCTCTGTGGCCCATCATTATTGCGGAAATGGTGCAAGTGTTCCTGCAAATGGAGCAGGAACTCAAGTCGGAGAGCGAGGAGAGGAAGTGAGTCCATCCATATGTAAACTAAGCAAGATCTAACTAACAAATGGTTCTACTTATGCAGCCAACAAATGCGCATGCCCTCGGGCATCGATGTCTCCTGGTCCTCCACTTCGACAGCCAGCAATGGCTACAGCTCACAGACTCCCATGCAGCACTGGCGATCAGTACAGCTAGAGGCTTGTAAACTCCTTGAATTGGGATGTGTGCTACCGGCCACCAAGTTGCCGCATTTCCAGATGTATCGCTGGGCCTTCGTGGGCACCGAGTTCGACGTGCACGAGGAGGAGGTGCGGCTGCCTAATGGCAGCCTAGAGAACCTGGCCATGCTGCCCAGCGCTCTATACGTCCCGCACGTAAGGCGGTTGGTCAGATTGATGGACATGAAGTACACCAGCCAGTCGCCGGTGAGTAGGGTTGTATGCTGGAACATCTTCTTCTGAGTAAGCTAATCCTTTGGTATTCCTCCTAGCTTTTGCAACGTCCCAGCAACCGGCATCTGATGCTGAATTTCCAGCAGTTGCAATCGCTGCAGGAGCTGTACGCCTTCTTCTCCACATTGGGCTTCAATTGCCCGCAGCCGAGGAATTTTGCCGACACGGAACAGGATGTGGCTAACTGCCTGCAGGAGATCGAGGAGGTGCTGGCCAATGACTTCCTGGAGAAGCTGCCCAGTATCACCACGCCCAGATGAAAGCCGGTTGTCGTCCACCGGCCGGCGACGCAGTCGCAGATCCAAGCGAATGGATCTCAATTCGAGCTCAAGCTGAATCTGAATGCGGGCATGGAGTCTGCCTTGGAGGCGGGTCAGCCATCACGCATCCTCGCCGCCGTGCAGGCCAAGCTAAGCAGTCAAAATGCCGAGACGAGCTTCATGCAGCAGACCCATAACACTAACAATAACAAGAAGACCAACTTTCCATTTTATGTCTAAGCAGCATGAGAAAGATATAGAGAATCAGGAGACGATGCCGATAGTATGATAGCTAGCTATATAGATAGAAATGTCCGTAGTGTGATCGATCGTTTTAACTGTTGTGTGTTTGAGGAGGACTAGCACCCCGTAATTGTATATGTATAACTTTAATATAACCATAACCAATGTATCTAACTGTTGATAGTTGCGGATGTTCCGGAAGTGAATAAGAAGAGAGACCAAACTGCAATCAAAACACAAAAGAGCATTATTTATTGCCAAACTAACTAACAAAGTCGATGTCCAGCCTAAACTACGGCCGTGGTCCGCGGACTGCTCGTCTCGCGGTTCTTCAGCTGAACGTAGTGCGAGTAGATGAGGCGGGCGCAGAACGCAACGATTACTAAGGAAGTGAAGATAAAGACATGATTCATTCTAAGCACTGGAGAGAACAAGAGGACAGCTTAAACTCACAGATCGATATGATATACACCAGGAGGGCCCCGAAGATGTTGTTGAAACCTGTGGACTCGCGATAGCCTCCGTAGTGAAAGATCACACCGAAAACGGCAAAGGGAAAGCCGATGGCTTCAATCAGGGCGAAGATAAGCCAGCCCAGGAGCAGCACTCGCTTTTCCTGGAAGATAATCAAGAAAGAAATATAGTTGTGAATCAGGGTGGCTTATCTTTTTAAGCGGATGTGTAACTAACCTTAAGGGTTCCGATCAGCAACAACACATTAGCGATCACGGCGATGGTAAAGCCAACAAAGTTTACAACTGAACAGGGAGAAATAGGATTACTTTTTATACACATTCCCAGTTTTCTGTTTAATTGTATTACATATGTACATATGTATAAACTTTAAAGGTAAATATGAGTATTTTTAGATTTATGTTTATATTAAAGCAAATTAATCTTAAGGTACTTAATACGCGTGTATTAGGGTATTACGAACATATTCACACATTTTTTAAATTTTAAATTTAAATATTTTAAACGGAAATAAGGATATTTTCGATATTAGCTATCCGTCAGTGAATTTACGCTTCAATTTGAAAGTTGTCTAGATATGTGGTTGAGGTATCCAAATATCAAATTTCAAAAGAGAAAACCCCAACAAAGAGTGATCTTGAACTTTTACATGTGTGTGCACATTTTTAGAATGAAAACATCAGCTTGCATCTGTCACCGATGTCGTCATCGATCCAAAAAGTGGAACGTGTTTTTTTTGTCTCCATGGATTAGCTCATGGTTTTAATTTATACGCCGCGGCCGTCGCGTATGTATTCCGAGCTCTGAAACAATGGTCTGGGGGAGCCCTGAGCATTGGAATAAACAAATGCCGCCACGCCTTTCAATTTCTCCTACCCGTTGGAGCGAAGAGCACGCTGAATATCATGGATATCAGCGAGTATATGGCTATTCCCAGGCACCAGCTCCTGAGTTCCGTTTGGCACGGTCCGTGGTCCACGATCAGATCGATTTTCATCTTGATTTTTGGGATTAAATGCTGGTTAAATTTTCACGAAAAGCAACCAAAACGGCGAAACCGGTTTGGGGGGCAAGTTGGAGCACGGAAAAGCTATGCGACTAAGCTCGGCGAGAAGCGAATAACAACTGAATTCCATTTTACACATTCTTTGGGAAGCAACAGTTGGGCTAGACTGGCCAACAAGGCAGGCACTAGTATTTTGCTCATATTTGAGAATAATGAAATATTAATTATTAAAATTAGTCTATATTGCATGTGTTTTTTACACACCTTAAATTACATGTGTTTTATTTCTTACAATTGGTGTTTTATTTAGTGTTACTGATCACTAGTGAAAAGGAAAATTCAGGAATTGGTAACTGAAAAAAAATTAATATATATTTAATATTTAATCTTGTTAATCGATCATTTATTAATTGAAAAAACTTCACAGTTGCAAATGGTTAAAAGCTTGGAAAATTATACAATGTATGGAAAAACGTTTCGTTTAAAATAAACAATAAAAATATATACATTTATTTTACAAATCAATAATTTTAAAAACATGTTGCTCTGTGTTTCTGAATAAATGTGCGTGCGTGTGTGCATTTTTAGCTTATGTGCTTGCGAGAGGACCGGAACAACAACAATTATACTGTGTGGGAAGATGTTAGCTTGCATTGACCTAAGATTGTGATGATATACGATGAAGATAACGAGTCATAACATCACATCTCGATTTTAAAAATAGTAATTATCTAAATGGAAGCTGTTCTATTCTTCTTCTAACGGTTTTTGTTTAAATCTGTTTGTTGCCGCCCTGGTAGCGTTACCATTTCATGTTGAATCACAACAGTGACTCGATATGTATAAATTTAATTAAATATCAAAATAATGAACAGCGTAACTGAATGTAAATAAATACGTACTTATTTTTAGAATATTTAATAATAATAGAAGTTCGTTTAGTTTTAAAGAATATACAAATTGTATAGTTATTTTTATACATAGTTGAGCATCGTAAAAATAATAAGCGCCCATTATTTTTCTTAGCGATCTGGCAGCACTGTTGCACGAAAGCTTTCAAGTGCCATGCATTTGCCATTTGCTTTTTCAATTGCATTTCGAGTAACCGGGCAAGAGCTCTTGTTTTTTCTTTGGATCTCCAAACTATTGTAACCAGAAACCAGTGAAAATGCTGAGCAGCGTGTTTTGCATGCGACTGAACACCTACGGAGTGGTTATCGGCTGGCTTGGCATCATTTTCTCCTTCCTGGCCACGATCCTTTTGTCCGTGGCACTGGGATTCGTCGATGAAATTGCGCAGCAGATTGTCGCCAATAGCAAAAGTGCTGATATTACAGTGGATCAAGTGCGCACAAGTGGGTTCTCTTGAGTATATATATTTGTGTGAATATCTAGATATAATGCTCTACGTTTGTGGCTTTTCA
This sequence comes from Drosophila bunnanda, assembly GCA_035046265.1. Classification (NCBI taxonomy): domain Eukaryota; kingdom Metazoa; phylum Arthropoda; class Insecta; order Diptera; family Drosophilidae; genus Drosophila; species Drosophila bunnanda. Next base: position 992,910 of record JAWNOB010000029.1, read on the forward strand.
GTTCTCGTGATTGGCTTGAGTATTTACCTGGCGCTGAAGGTGATCAATCTTTTGGCATCTGCCATGCTGGTCGTAGGAACCGTAAAGGTAGATAAAGTGTTAAGTAAAAACCATAGACTGTGATGTTAATTAAGTTTTCTATATCTTCAGGAACGCCACCTGCTCCTTCTGCCCTGGTTGATCAATAATGGAGTTATACTGGCCTTCGCCATTGCCGCGCACCTTGGCCTCTGGGCGCAAGTTATTAGTAGCCCGATGCCCTTCTTGGATGCCCTGCCCATCATCCTGTTCTCCATGGCTGTTCTCGGTAAGCTTGTGGCATGAGTCACAGTTCTTCCCCGTCTCATCGAAAAATGCGATGTACACAAATTGAGAAAATTGTTCAACCACAACTGGGGTTATCGCAGCGCCGCGGGCTGCTGTGTTCATTTAATTATACTTGGGCACGATGCTGATAGCATTTTTTTTATTTCTGTTTCCAGTGCTTGGATGGTATCTGTACTATGGAATCTACTCTCTGTTTAAGCAAATCCAAGTCACCAGTGATATCCAGCGTCCGCTGATTGCGCCCGCCTCCCAGCAGACCAATTCGTACCCCAGCTACACCAAAATTTAGGCTCATGAGTGATTCTAAGCCCCTGATCAACAGGTTTCGAATCTTATTAGTGCAGCTTTATATTTGCGACTATCTTTTCATATATTAAAAATTAACACAATTTGTTTGTATCATTGTAACGAACAATATCGATATTTGTATGTTCGTCTATATCTAAATCTGTGTCTTTTGGCGCAGGCTTGAAATATCTTTTTCTCTATTTAATCACTTACTCGTTGTGGCCTGCACATGAGTTTATCACTTTTCGAATGAAACTGCAAGGCCAATTATTGATTTATATTCAAATGTCTGTGAAACGAAATATATTTTGTATACACCCAAGTTGGAGAACATTTATTTAAAGATAATTAGCTCTCGCTTTAATAAATTAATTAACGGTTTCGTTTAATTCATTTGTATTTTGACAACGTCGGAGAGAGATATTGTTTTTCTGCAAGTGCAAAGAAATTATAATTTATATATTGTGAATAAATTGATCCCAAAGTTTTTTAATTCCACCATTTTGAATCGGAGCCAAACTTTTTTTTAATTTAAACAGTATGGCATCGCTGTCTCAAGACTAGAGCATTTGTGTTTTCAAACAAAGCAGTTCTTTTTTTTATTCTTTAAGTGCTCCTTTTGTAATTTATCCTTGGAAAAAGCTATGGTTTTTTATTAAATTCGTGGTTTCTTTCTGGTAAATCCTAAGTAATATATACAAATATAATTAAAAATCCGAGAGCTTTTGGTCGTGTCGTGTCGTGACTTATCATTAAAGTTCTAGTGCCATCCCTATATAATTTACGATAACTACGACTTATTTTGCACTTGCATTGTTGCGTCGCCCGGCGAGTCATACAGTTTATTATTTTCTGTTCCTGCTTAAAAGGGAAATCCCCGGACACCAGTGAAAATGCTTAACTCTGTGTGTGGCATGCGGCTGACCACCTACGGTATCGGCCTCGGATGGATCGGCGTAATATTCTCCTTTCTGGCCGTGATCCTTACGTGCATTGGTCTGGGAAACGTCGATGAACTCGCCCAGCAGATCGTCAAGGAAAACGCAGATAACAAGCAGTGGACGGTGGACCAAGTGCGCACAGGTAAGGTTTATGAATATTTGTATGTATACTGTGCAATTATTTTCACTGTTTTCCTCCCCCTCCCAGCCCTGGTGATCGTTATGAGCATTTACCTGGCGCTGCAGCTGATCAACCTCCTGGCCTCGGGCATGCTGATCGTGGGCACTCTTAAGGTAGGAACGATGGGCAGGGTCAGGGAGAAGGTACCCGGTAAATAATATATAGCCAGATAGCGTGTCAGTTAATGTCAGAGTTCCGCTTGTTAAATGACTCAGAGATTGATAATCAGGCGCTTATTATTGCAAAACCCAACAAAAAAGGCAAGCACGTTTATCAGTTGTCGCAAATCGGTGCATACTTGTTGGCATACTGCGCCAAAGGAACTTGGTAGAGAAATAGCTATTCCATATATAAAGAATTTATATCTATTAACCCTCAAATATACGGGTAGAGGGGTTTCCTTTCGCATGTATGTATGTACTTCATTACCTTGAACTCTGCCTGTACGCAGCAAGTATCAAATATAAACAAACCAGATAAGGTGAAAGATATTGATAAGCAGAATGAATCACTGATGATGAAAAGTGCATCGACTGCTGATAAAAAATTCACACCGCAATTACTTGTTCATTCATCAGGGATATTACGATTTGAGCAGGTATCGTTGATATGGCTCCAGAGGGTTTTAAATTAGTTATAAAACGTATATTAACATTGATTAATTCCCTTTCCTTAGGAACGCCATCTCTACCTGCTGCCCTGGCTGTTCAATAATGGCGTGACCCTGGTCTTCGGCATCGCCACCCAAATTGCAATGTGGGTGCAGCTCAGTTCGGTGTCTTTTATGAGTGCCTTGCCATCCATCCTGGTTTCTGTGGTAACCATCAGTAAGTGAAATGGGAATTAATAGCTGTATGCTGAATATTTTTCTATATATTTCCCAATATTCCTTTCAGCTCTCAGCTGGTACCTCTACTACGGCATCTATTCGCTGTACAAGCAGATCCAGCGAACCAGCGACCTCCAGCGTCCGCTTATCCCGCCACAGAGCAGTGCCAGAAACTACGAGGGATTGCCCGTCAATCAATAAGTTTCTTAAAAGCAAAGGAATGTTGCTCCCAATATATTTAAGCCTCTTCTTAATGGGGCATTTTTGAAACTTTTTATAAGCGAAACTATCAACGTAATCGTTCCTTACATAAATGGAAAGTATTATTATTTCAAAAGCCTTTACCACTTCTATAAGGCCTTAGAAGTCTCAAAAGTGCCTACAAATAAAGTGTAATCCATACTGATCTTTATGATATAAATTATATGCATTATTACGCAAATTTGATATATTTTTCCGTTCTTGAGACGTGGATTAAATTTTTTGTTGTAACATTTATACGTTACTTACCTCCAGAAAAATTTAAGAAATCCAAATATCTTCTATGGATTGCCTTTTAATATATTTTTTTTTTCTACACACACAGAGGGGCACACACTCATAGCTTAAATTGGGACACGAAGTGGCTTTCGTTGTGGCTACTACCGAAGTAGATGCTCATTGCGGATGGATGCTTGGCCCTGGACTCTTGGTCATTTGCCCAGGCCCAGCCACATGTAGCTGGGATCAATGAGCTGGGAGCGATAGCCTTGCGGGTTGCGCGAGACCAAAGATCGGATCTTCTGCGAGGGCCGGTAGCTGCGCAGGGCATGGAGCAGCTTGGATGTCTTACGGTCCTGCTCCTCCTGCTGGACGGGATCTGGTTCGGGGCCATCGGCGGGCGGCATCGGTGGTAAATGTTGGAGCGGATGCGGATGCTTGCCCTCCAGCAGCCGTGTCTCCGACTCGCCCAGGTTCGATTGCTCCGCGAAGCGCACATTCGCCTCCAGACGGTTGAAGAAGTCACCCAGATTGGTCATGGCTCCTAGAGAAACAAGGAAACGGCACTAGGAAAGGTGTCCAGCTTCTGAGGGGACCCCACCCCGATACCCACCAGCACTGATCGATGGCATATAGCGGAGTGACGGTGTCATGTGCTTGCGCTTCCAGGGCAAGCTGTAGGCATAGGCGAAGGGATAACGCGGCTCCCCGGCCGACGGTGGCTGCTCCTCATCGTAATCACCGGGTGGTGGCCACTGTATAGGCGTCCTTTTGTCCTTGGCTGGCGGAGATTGCCACTTCTGCTGCACCTGCAGCTGCTTGAGCTGCTGCAAATGCCACTGGCGGCCCAAAAATTCCGGATATGCCGGGAAATAGCTGCCAAACAATTGCTGGTCCATTTCCGTGCTGCTCGATTTCGGCTGTCGGGGATTTCCGTTGTCCACGGGGTAAAGGTCATCGTCGAAGGCGCGTGACGTCGGCGGCGCCGGCTGCCCGCTCTCTATGGACTCCCAGTGCGGATCCAACTCCCAATCGCCTTGCCACCCCGACGGAGTTCGGAGGCCACGGCTCTGTGTCGTCTGCTGGTCCCCAGTTGTGGCTGCCGCTGTTGCTGCTCCGCCGAAAGGTGCGTTTCGCAGTGGAGCTGTCGATTGGGAATACATATCGGGAGAATGGCCCATTAATTGTGGGTTCCCCGAGGAGCCGCGAACAGGGGTGGCGTTTCACAAAAAGGGTATGACATCCAATTTCCGTTCCCGCCCCTACAGATTTTAATTAGTGATAGGCGCAATGCGACTCCTAATCAAAGGTCAACTTTCAATTCGATAAAAGTGTCGAGCACTGAAAGCGAGTGTGTAGAATGAGTTTTTAGGGGACTTCTTCCCCCTTTCTGAAATTTAAGCTTTGCGGAAATGGCAACAAAACTTATTGAAACAAAGAAATACAGTTGGAAAAGTCATAGAAGCGCCTTGCTAAGACCTGCTTTATATGTTGTTTCAGTATAAATTAAAGGAAAATGTTTATATTTAAAAATCTCCAAGAATGGTTTAGACAACTGTATATACTTATATATAATTTCATTTACGAGATATACCAAGCTTAAATGAGTTCAAATCTATGGTATCTAACTACTTTTTAACAACTGTGTATGTAAATGCATACGTAGGAATGATCGGAATACGTTTGAGTTTTATTAAAATTGGACTGATGTGTATCTAGTTTCCGCAGGATCTTTCGAGTCCATAGTTACCTTGCTTTCATTATAATTTTTTTAAATTTGGTTTCACTAATTAAATCAATATTTGTAATCTTTAAAAGTGAAGTAATTTGTATGACTGTTTAATATTTTGACCTTTTTACTTACCCGCACAGAGTAACACCATTAACAGAATCCGCCGCCTCCACAGGAGTTGTGACATCTTGAGGCTGTTTCTTGAACGGTTTCCGCGGGGATGCTGTTACATTCTATGGAGACACCAACGCGGGCTAAATAGTTGCCAATTTTGATAACATTTCCGGCGAAACTGGACACAAACACTGGACAATTTCAAAGGGGAACTGGTCCCACGGCGGAGATCGAGTTGCACGCCGGAGGGGCGAAGTCGACTAACGGCCAAGTCGCTGGCACCGTGCGCTTTTATAGCGCCTCGAGGGTCGCGAACCCAGCCCAACTCCACGGGAATCCTTTCGGTCTCCCCTTTCTAGTTTAGTTTTCACCTGTAAGCGAGCACCTGTTGCCCGAGGACGACGAAGAGGACAACGACGACGATGACGACTCCTCGTCCAATAAGGGACGCTGGGGACATGCGCACCAGCCAGGAGGGACGTGTCACCTTTGCTTGGTTTCCGTCAAGTGCGACTTGAGCTTTGGCAATTTTCAAATATGCACGGAAATGGCAAATAGCACTGGCAATTGGGAGTCGGGTGTCCAAGTGGCGCTTTGGATTCCATTCCGTGCCACCAGCCAGCCAGTCAGCCAGTCAGCCAGCCACTGGCTCAGCCAATAAGGCTCAGGTGTGCCAAAGGACCCTTTTATGCAATTATCCTGTCATATTGCGCAATTTCCCAAGCAACTGATATTGCCAGCGTGCGGATTTAAGCTATTGCCGTGCTCCCGGCTCATCCTTTATATTCCTGGATTCCCGGCATCTCTCAGACATCCGCCTGACGTGACGTCAAAGGCTTTTGAGTCTGGCCACCGTATTAGCATAATTGGGTTAGTGGTTAGTGCCGGCCATTGTGAGCCTTGCATCCATTTATCCTTTCAGCGCCAGCCACCAGCCACCAGCCACCAGCTAGGAGCAGGCGCCGAGCCTTCAGCTGTTCGGACCCTGGCCACCAGTGGCTGCTCCTAATTGGATTTGTGTGTGCAGCGAGTGGTTGCAGCTTCTTTTGCGGCACACGCTGGGCGTGCTAATGGTTCCGAGTTCCGAGTCCGACGCGGGACACAGGAGTCAGGAGTCAGGCGATGGTCCGGCATGGGCCAGTGGCAACTTTGTCTGCAACACGGCGTTTAAACAAGAAGTTTGTCGCACAAACAGTTTGTTAATTAAGCGTTAATTACAAGTTCAAGTCAACTTCGGGGCCATATATATTTTAGTTTACATTTTATAGAGGAGTAGTCAAGGTTAAACTACATTCCTTTTTTCATATATATATTCAAATTTGTATACTCGTGCAGAGACAGCAGCGTAGCAAGTTGTGACGAAGCCATTTCCTATAAATCCTATAAATCATATACTTCGTTGATCAGCATCAACTGGCAAATCGATTTAGCCATAACTATAATTTTGAAATTATTCTTCCACATATACACATGGCGTATACTTAATTTAAGAGTTTTCACGTTAAGTATTCGCCACGTATGTCCTCTCGCCATCTTAAGCATGAATAATAATAAGTTGAAGAGTATTATAATTTTACTCTGAAGTTTGCAACGCACTGAAGAAGCAATTTTATTATTATTATTTTGTGTATGTGTGTATGTTTATTCTTGATCAGCATCTGTCCGTCTGTCCGTCCGCCTGTCCGTTTCTACCCAAAGTAGTATCTTAGTTTTGAAACTATCTGAACATTAAGATCCAATATAATCTCAATAGTCTATAAATCATATAAATCAGAAGAGGCCGAATCGAAAGACTATATCAAATAGCTGCCATAGGAGCGATAAAGCCATTTCGTCTAATCGTAGCTTGCTCCCTAACTCTACCTCTCTGGCTCTCTCTCTTTTTATCTCTGTAATGTTCTGTATGCCCATCTCTTACGCTCTAGAGACGTGCCCTTCGCTCTATCTCTCTCTGCGATAACTCTTTCTCTATGGCTCTCACATTCTCTGTTCTCTTTGCCCGGAGACTATAAATAGAGTTACAGCGCTCGCACGGCAGTCATTCCCTCTGTGGCCGCCCCGCTGTGTACATCTGTGGTGATAGTGATAGTGAATGTTCTTCGACTCCAAATTACCACGTGGCCTGTGCAATACATCTGGATAACCAGGAAGAAGCTCACTGCGATGATACCAGGCTAGGTTAAGTCAGCAAAAACACATCTCTACACTGGATTGAATTAAGGAATGACGTGTCCTCTACTGCGGTAAGTCTTAACCATGACAATAATATAATTTATATAGATATTTAAGAGAGATCAGGCCTGGGTGTAGAATAAGTTGTGTTAGCTATTTATTTTGCAATTAATTGCCTTACTGCCATGGACCCCAACATAATTTTAATTTACAGTTAGACAGCAAATTGTATTAAGCATATCTACAAACTTATTGAAGCCTTACTTATTATTATTATTATTCGCGAAAATTGATTCTTTACCTTTGCAATAGATTCAAAACTAACTATAACTTTGCCGGAAACTTTTTGCTACATTATTGTACCCTTGCAGGGTATTATAGTTTCATTCAGAAGCTTGTAATCCTATGAAGGAGCCATTTCCGACCACATAAATTATATATATTCTTGATCAGCATCAACTACCGAATCGATCTGGCCATGTCCGACAGAAAAATAATTTTTCGAAATTTTCCCCATTTTTTGAAAATTTGATAAGGGGTTACATCATTAAAATTGTCAAAAATTGGAAAAAATTTGAATTTTTTTAAAATTTAAATAGAGTACGCAGATTTTTTAACCTGAAAAAAACTAGCATAGAACAGCTTTCCAAATTGAAATTGGTGCATTTTTGGCTTTGTTATGATATCTGGAAAACTGCGATTTTTCCAAAAAACGACCATAGAAAAATATTGATCTATAGTATTTTCTATAAGGTATGTCCATTGTGATAATTGGCGAAGGAGCCATTTCCGACCATATAAATCATATGTATTCTTCATCAGCATCAACTGGGGAATCGATCTGGCCATAAGCTGCAAAAAAATTTTTTTTTTCGAAATTTTGCCCATTTTTGAAAATTTGATATTTTGAATTTGATTTTTTTAACTTTAATTTTTGGGAAAATTGTCATACAAAAATATAGATGACTATCAAATAATCGATCAATTTCCGATTTGATCTTATAATTTATTTGCTATTAAAACTAGTTTAAAACTATTTTTCCACAGATACATGTGGCGTATACTTAATTTAAGAGTTTTCACGTTAAGTATACGCCACGTAAGCCCTCTAGCCATCTAGACATTTTTGAGACTCCTTGAAGGGTTTTATAATTTTACTCTTAAGTTTCCAACGCAGTGGAATGATTATTAATTTATGATTATTATTTTGCGCATATAAGGAATATATGTATCTATATTCTTATCGGCATCAACAGCCATGTTCGTCAGTCCGTCCGCCTGTCCATTTCTACCCAAACTAGTGTCTTAGTTTTGAAACTATCTGAACAATACTATATACTCACTATTACATTAGTCAGAACAAGCCGGATCGAACGATTATAGCATATAGCAGCCATAGGAACGATAAAGCCTTTTCGTCTTATCGTATCTATCTCTCTGGCGCTCTCTTTTTATCTCTGCCATTTTCTGTATGCCCATCTCTCATTCTCAAGAGATATGCCTTTCTCTCTATATCACTCTCTGCCTATCTCTTGAGATATCTATTTCTCGCTAGCTCTCACTTTCTCTGTTCTCTTTCCTCAGAGACTGTAAATAGAGGCACGGCCGTCGCGCTGACTCCAGTGCCTCTGTGGACGCCCCGCTGTTTAGATCTACAGTGATAGTGAAGTGATAGTGAATGCTCTGCCACCCCTGGCTAAGGTAATACATCTGGATAGCCAGGAAGAAGCTGATACCAGGAAAATCATAATTAAAGGCAGCAAAAATACAAGGCTACACAGCAGTGCACTGGATTGAATTAAGGAATGACGTGTCCTGTACTGGGGTAAGTCCTAACCATGACAATAATCTAATGTATAAGATATTTTAGACGGAATCAACCTAAGTGTAGAGTCAGTTGTGTTAGCTATTTATTTTGCAATTAATTGACTTAATTATTTAATTATTTAATTAATTGAAATTAATGCATTTTTGGCTTAATTATTGATTGAACATTCATATTCATGATCTTCTGATGGAATGCAAAGGTTAAGAAATTTACAAAGTTAACTTTCTTGCATGAAATTAAATTATTAGTGGACATTTTTATATTCTGTACTGCCTAAGATATTTGATCCAGGGCTCAAAATCATTGTTTATTTTATTTGTTTTTAAATTGAATTATAACACAGCGAAAAGCACAACAAAATGTAGCTATAGTAGTTGTGTATAAGTGCTAGCAACATATATGTTTGTAGGTGTTTCACAGGTACAGTAGGCACAGAAACTTTTGAAACGGTTGCGTCTGGACTCAACTAACCAAGTCAGGCGAAAAGCATAGATCTACATAGGGATATATCGGGAAAGCACAACTTATCAGAATCCCATGGTAGTAATTTTCTACCAACTATAAGTAGCGCACCGCAAAGTCGGTCTAGACCGTAAGCTTCTCTAGTGTTCCGCACTCCAAGCGTTCCGCTCCACGCCGAGCTTTGGTTTTTGGGGCCTCACCGGACGGCCACCCGCTCAGTCGCTCTTGAGCTTTCGTGCCGCGAAGTTGTCCCAAGCGCAGCAGCTCGTGTGTGGCAGTTGCGACCAAGTAATTGGCTTCACAGCAGTTGAAATTCGTAGTGGAAAGTGAACTCCTCAATGGACAACACTCGCCCGAGGGCCACCAAGGAAGTCAAGTGCAATTAAAAGGAATTACAGCCCAACGGAAGGAGAGAGAGGAAAAGGAGCCACAGCATTTTCGAGTTAAAGGTGCGGCGCCCCAAGGCTTTTTTTGGGGGGAAGGAGCAGTGGCAGGAGTCGCCTCTGCACATGCCGTTGCATCCTGCTAACTCCCTTTTTCGACCATCCCCAGGGAGCAGTTGTTCTCGCGCGCCAGTGCGCCTGCGCGTTTGGGGGAAAAACGGCTGTTTTCACATTTCCCGCGCTGCTGCCAGCAGGTTGACGACCCGTCGTCCGAAAAGCCCCAAAAACGCCGGCAACACTCGCTTTCGCTCCTACCATCAGCCCTTAGGCCTCATTCCCGCAATGAACTGACATGGATTGCCCAATACAAGGCCAATCTGTTGGTTCACGCGGCGTATACTTAATAATAACTGGATATTGCTAACTTCTGTTGTTTGTCGTCGTCCCTCGTCCCATTGTTTGCTTGGCCCACATCCAGATGTAACCCTCATCCCAAATTTGGCACTGGGAATCTCTTTGCCAAGCACGCACTGGCACTTGATTTTGGCGGATTTGGGCGCGGGCGTCTTCGAGCGGCTCTTGCTCTTTTTTTGTTCAGTGGAGGGGCTAAAAGCCCACAAAATATGTGCTAAACATTCGTGAAAATATTATGCGGGGGAGTTGAATGAGTTCTAGAGAGGCACACGTGCTTCAGGGCATTCGGTTGATTTCTCTATTACATTTTTAAAATAATTATAGATAAATGTATTTCTCCAATCAAAAGGTACCTTTTAAACAAAAATTGGGGAACTAAGTTTGAACAAGTGTTGGTTAAATATTAATCAAACTATCTTTATAATTGGTGATTCAGCCCGTCTAATTGTCATAATTGTTATTTACATTTAATATTTTCTTGGCTTAACTTGGCCTTTCTCGTTATTTAAATCTTCAAATATGAAATCATTTTAAAACCCTGGTTTGTGGGTCGCAAATATAATATATTTTGGTCACCTAAAATTCTGGGAAATGAATCAAATGCCAGCTACCTAAGTTCGGCTTCATCAGTCAGCAAAATACCCCCTTTCCCGCTCACATAATTTGCATCTTATTCACTGTAACTAACTCGAAGTCTGACGGTTGGTTTCCGCTGAACTGCCGAAGCAGTTAACCTTGGCGGGACGCAGATATTATATTGCATTTGCAGCAACAATGGGTTAATCATCAATGGAGCGTGCAGCAGCACATATAATCACCTACACCTAAGGTTCTCTGCGGATTTTGCATCGTTAGCTTGTGATTCCAGCTGGGCCCAGTCACGTGGAGCAGGCCAAGGAGGCGGAGTTCCAACATTGGTGGCTAGGCGAGTGTTCTTTCTGGCCGAAATAAAACTACAACCGGTCCCCAGTGTTTGCACAATTTCTGTTTCTGCCGTTGGGGCTCTCGGCTCTTTATTTGTTTTGTTTTCTCCGCTGTTCTGCTCTGTCGCCAAAAAGCATTAAATATTACTGAATGACTGCCGGCTCTCGGGTCGTCGGGCTTTCGGGGCTCTACGTGCGGAGCAAACTTTATTTTTTACGTATTTCGGCTGGCTGGTTAATTTGAATTTCACACCCAAGCAGTCGCCCCACGAGCAGATGTTGCTAGGGTCCCAGCTCCCCTCTCTGATAATCATATTTTTAGTAAAGTTTGTTTTATATTTAGTCACCCCGGCACCCCTTTGGGCGGTTGGTTGAGTCAGTGCTTCCCACTCACCGCACACACGCACCCACCTGAAGGTCACCGCGAGAGTTACACCTTTTGGTGAAGCTCGCTTCCTGCTCCACCTTGCCCACTTCCGTTTCCTGTGAATCCACCTCCTGCGCCCCTCCTTCCCTTGTGCGGCTTTGCGTGTGTGCTAAACATGGTTTTTTTGCCCTTTAACTGCACGCCAAGAAATTTGCATATCTTATCTATTTTTGTGTACTGAAATTCTTGGTTTAAAGCAGTTTTTCATGAAGTACATTTTAAGGATTAAACCTGCTAACCTTTACTCAATTGATTTCTACCTAATAATTTAATTTAAACATTCTAAACTCATTCTTCAAGCATTTTCTCTCTGTGCCTCAGTGAGCTCAACTAAAAGGCGAATTAAGTTCACTATTAGCATAATTTAATTGTTGTTGCCGCACCACAAAAAGCCGTTAGCTGCGTTGCTTCTACAAAGTGTTAGTTTCTGGAGTCAACCGCACAGCGCAACGCATTGTTCCGCTCTGACCCTGGCTGGCTGCCTTTAATTACTCATACGCCCTGTGTGACGATTGCTGACCCCGCAGAGAGCAGAGCAAATAGGGGAAACTCGCGAATGCACCAGCCAAACAGCCAAATCGAGGGCTGTCCCACGATGGCAACTGCTGGCTGGCTGGCTGGCCTGCTTTTGATTTGGCAGGGCAGTAAACATTTAGCCTAATGGGGCTTCTTTGCCACGGGGGGAGGGTAGGCTTTTCCAGGGGAGGGTGGTACCGCGGACATTGCCCTCCAGCACAATTGCGCCCTCAAGCATGGCAGGCTGGCTAGCACTAGTTGGTTGGCTGACTGACTAACAAAAAAAGGAAAACTTAAAACACAATCCGAAATTGTCGTTGATTCGTGTGCGTTGTGCGCAAAGTGAAATTTTGTATGTTTTAAGCGCTGTCTTTTTTTTATATATATATCTTTGTTGCTGCCGTGTTTCTGTTAATGCAGCTATAAATTCGTGACGTTAAATTCAGAAGCATGCGCTGCCAGAGACACGTTTTATTGACCCCACAGTACGAGAGAGAGAACTTTCCAAGCGTGTTATGATGAAAGCGTGTCTTTAGTCTGGAAAAATAATGCTAATTATATATTCGACAATCGATTTGGTATAATTTAATAGTCGCATAAATTGTCAAGAATTGTCAGGGAGTTGATCCTCAAAATGTGATATTTTTTATTGAAAGGAAGCCGAAATTTGCATACCCTTGAATACCCGAAATTTGCATTCCATCGATCATAACTCAGTCAAAAAGCCTTTAATTTCGAATCGGAAAGAAATTCTATGCTAATTTTTGCCAGCTTAAAAAATCTGCATACTCAATATAAAATTTTAAAAAATTCAAATTTTTTTCAAATTTTTGACAATTTTAATGATGTAACCCCTTATCAAATTTTCAAAAATTGGAAAAAAAATCGAAATTTTTTTTTTCTGCCGGACATGGCTAGATCGATTCTGCAGCTGATGCTGATCAAGAATATATATGATTTATAGGGTCGGAAATGGCTTATTCGTTTATTACCACAAAAAAACACCTAAGATATGTCTATATAGATCAATATTTTTATATGATTATTTTTTGTTAAAATCGCATATTTCCAAATATCATAACAAGGCCAAAAATGCATCAATATTCAATTGGAAATCTTTTTTATGCTAGTTTTTATTAGGTTAAAAAATCTGCATACTTAATTTAACATTTTAAGACATTCAAATTTTTTCCAATTTTTGATAATTTTAATGATGTAACCCCTTATCAAATTTTCAAAAAATGGAAAAAATTTCAAAAATTTATTTTTCTGCCGGACATGGCTAGATCGATTCGTTAGTTGATGCTGATCAAGAATATATATGATTTATAGGGTCGGAAATGGCTCCTTCACCAATTATAACCAAGAATATGTAAGATGTGTCCCTCATGGGAAATACTACAGATCCATATATTTATATGATTATTTTTTGTGAAAATCGCTATTTTTCGAATATAATATAGTCATATATGTATAAAATGTATGCCATAAGTAGGCAGTGTTCCCAAACAAGCACTCTTCCATGGAACTTTCCCACTTGCTCGCTGCTTAGCTTGTTTGTCAGCTTAGCCAAATCGGTGGCAAAATGCGCAAGTTGCATGCGACAAGCAATTTGGTGGGGCCACATCCTGCCCCATTTCCTGCGGTCCTTCAAAGTCCTCAGCCACTCCGCATCCTGACATCAACAATGCTTGAATGTGGCCAGAACAATGGCTTGGGCTTCCAGGGAGGAGGACGACGCGGGCACTTAACCCAGTTTTTAGTTTCATTCAGATGCTTCCTTCACTTTGACATGCCAAAAAACTACAAAAACGAGAAGGGAAGCCGGAGTGATATCATGTCAAACGAACCCGGCAAGGATATATATCCATGTGACCTAAATTCGGTGCTATTCTCTGCTTGGCGGGTGGCGACCACAACAATTGTCCCAGGTATTGATTTTTGGCCCTCATTCCAGCCGAAGTTGGAGCGCTGGAACTGCCAATGAAAAGACTGAACCGAACTGAAGACACCAACGTCAAACATCAGGCATCAACCAAGGACCAAGCCAGGAAATGTTTTAGGAGCCAGCAGGCTGAAGCACTGCGATAAGAAAGCCCCAAATAAACCCCCATTGCAAACCTAAACACAGGACCACGCCAGACCCAGTCGGAATGTTTCTGCCCGTGAAGCCAAATCAGTGAGTACAGTGCACACAATTTAATTCAAATAAATTCGTTGTGAACAGACTATGGTTAAATCTCTTCATAACAAGTTGAAAGTACGTAAAGAAAGTAAATTCGAATCGAAAGAGTAGTGGGGTTTTTTAATTAAAGTCTTCAAGACCTAGTTCTCTCAGTGCACAAAGCTTAACTCGAGTGGCGACTTGATGCTCCATGTCCGCCGCTCCACCATTCAACCCCCAAAAATAAGGGGAGAAAATTCGTGCAACATAAAAACATAAACATGAACACGCAGCATAAACAACCCCCGGATTCCAGTTCCTGTTTCTGTTTTTGCCGACACGTTGTCGCGCCGCCATTATCATTATGTTTACAAAACTTGATTTCATGTCGGCTCTGGGCTTTGGGCTTCTCAATTTCTCGTTGCAGCTCTGGTGGCGAGGCGAGTGGCAACAACGAGGATGTCACCACCACCAGCAACAACTCGACACAGACGCCCAGCGATCTGAGCCCACCGGGACCCAACGAGGAGGTCCTGCCCCAGGCCCACCACCAGAATCCAGGCCACTGCATTGCCTCCTTCGCAGCCATTAACCAGATGAGGAATAATGCCCAGGTGAGAGGAGGGGAATCCCTAGGAAATAAATACTTTTCGTAGATTAAACACATTGCTGGCAGAGACTAAAAGATAGTAGCAACTAAGGATAGGTTAGGGTATGCCCTAACTTGACACCTTACAAGTTGTTTTCAATTAAATTGTCAATTTATATTTCTCATCTGGCCTAATTGATACAGTTCAAAGCAACTTTTAGTCAGGCTAAGGCATTATAATTTAACACACTTAAAGATACAAATCTTCAACTATATAAATTTCCCTCCATCTTTCGCTCAATTGCCATATCTTGATATATTTTCACACTAATTGCATGAGGCGTGAACATAATTAAAAGTATTTATTTATTAGAATGGGCGCGTGATTGAGGTCGTCACAGGCCCACATGGCGCATACATAATGTCACTCGCTCGCTTCTCTGTTTTATTTTATATTTTTTGGGCAGTCGGCAAACATTAATTGCTCCCCAGTACCGCCCCCTCCTCGCCAGAGTTCAGCTGGGTGAGAAGGCGACTGGCTATTAGAGCAAATTGCCGCTTTGGACGCCCAGCGGGTGAAATGTATATCATCGGTTAGACGGATGACTTGGCCTTAACCAGACCCAGAGCCATGATGTAAGCGACACTTTGCTTTCGAAAATATTCTCCTTTGAGGAGGTCAATAAACTGGCTGCCTGTCAAAAGTTATTGATGGAAGGGAAGGACTCCCTTGTAGGGATTCTCAGGGTGTAGTGGTGCAAATTGAGCACGTAGCCGGGCATTAATCGGATTTGAAAAGGGACCCCACCCCAGACTCCTCCGGAACTCTGTCTCAACAGCTTTTCTCTGCTCTTTCTCCCTTTCCCTCAGCTCTGCGATGTTCGCCTGGAGGTGGGCGGCGACACCATCAACGCTCACCGTGTTGTCCTGGCCTCCGTGTCGCCCTACTTCTATGCTATGTTCAATGGTGAGTGCAGTGGGGATTAGGAGGAACTAAAGCATATTTAAGAGCTTACTTTATGTTTAAAATATATTTACGGAACTCAGATTTGAATCGATTTCCGTAACTGAAACCATCATAAACCCGTTGAATACTACCCTTAGGCATAGTAAACTAATCCAGAACTCACCCACCCGTTCCATTAGACGACATGCTGGAGCGCACACAGGGATTGGTCCGACTGCACGACGTGGACAGCACGGCTCTGAGGCAGCTGATCGATTACACATACACCGGCGAGATCACGATCACGGAGCAGAACGTCCAGGTGCTGCTGCCCGCCTCCGGCCTGCTCCAGATGCACTCGGTGCGGGATGCCTGCTGCAAGTTCCTGCTCCGTCAGCTGCATCCCTCCAATTGCCTGGGCATCCGCAGCTTCGCCGACGCGCACTCCTGCAAGGAGCTACACACGCGAAGCCACAAGTACGCGCTGCAGAACTTCCAGCAGGTGGTGGGCACCGAGGAGTTCCTCCTGCTGCCCTTCGAGGAGGTCCGCGAGCTCATCTCCAACAGCCAGCTGAACATTAGCTCCGAGGAGCGAGTCTTTGGGGCTGTTATCAACTGGGTGAAGCACGATCTGCCTTCGCGGAGACTCCACATTGCCGAGCTGATGTCCAATGTGAGGCTCCCGCTGGTGAGCCGAGATTTCCTCATGAGCTGCGTGGAAACGGAGGCCCTGATGCGTGACGACTCCGAGTGCAAGGAGCTCTTGCTGGAGGCCATGAAGTACCACCTGCTGCCGGAGCAGCGCAGCCTGATGGGCAGCCAGCGGACGCAGGAACGTCGTCCCGAGGGCATGAAGCCGTATGTGTTTGCCGTGGGCGGTGGCAGCCTCTTTGCCATCCACAACGAGTGCGAGGTGTACAATCCGCGCACCAACTGCTGGAGCCCCGTGGCTCCCATGCTGTGGCGGCGCTCTCGATCCGGAGTTACGGCCTTGCACAAGCAGCTCTACGTCGTGGGAGGCTATGATGGAGTCAGCGATCTGGCCACGGCGGAAAGCTACAATCCGCTGACGAACAAGTGGAGCAACATCACCCCGATGGGCACCAAGCGGAGCTGCCTGGGCATCTGCTCCTACGACGCCTTGATCTATGTGTGCGGCGGTTACGACGGCGCCTCCTGTCTGAGCAGCATGGAGCGCTATGACCCGCTTACTGGCATCTGGAGCTCCTGTCCGGCGATGAGTACGCGGCGACGGTACTGCCGGCTGGCCGTGCTGGAGAACTGCATCTACAGCCTGGGCGGCTTTGATTCCACCAACTATCAGTCGAGCGTGGAGCGCTTCGATCCGCGCGTGGGTCGCTGGCAGCCGGTGCCCAGTATGTCGGCTAGGAGGAGCAGCTGCGGCGTTGCCTCCACCGATGGGCATCTGTACTGTATCGGCGGCAATGACGGCACCATGTGCATGTCCAGCGGGGAGCGGTTCAATCTGCGCCGGAACAGCTGGGAGCCTATCACGGCAATGCACTCAAGAAGGTGGGTTTCAGGTTAAGGCTCGAGGATACTTCTTCATCTTATTGCATACCTTGTTTCCTTTTCCAGATCCACCCACGAAGTGGTCGAGGTGGAGGGCGCCCTGTACGCTCTGGGCGGCAACGATGGCAGCTCCTCGCTCAACTCCGTGGAGCGCTACGATCCGCGTCTGAACAAGTGGAGCGTCGTTAATGCCATGGTGGCGCGTCGCAGCTCCGTGGGAGCGGCAGTGCTGGAGTGCTTCCACCTTGAGCGCGGGCTGGTCCAGACGACGAACTTATGACCCTTGGCCAGCATAACCGAGTCCTTCGCCGCAGCTGCAGCGAGCGGAGCTAGCAATGGGTCGGGAGCGGGTCCAGGAGCTGCAGCAGTAGTGCTGCCGCCTTCGGCAGGTGTGGGCGGAACCCTGACGGTGCCCAGTCGAGCGGAGGCAGCGGCCTTCACGGCCAACATAGCGCTGAGCAGCTCGGCGCCCTCGGCCAGCTCCACGCTGCGTCGTCATCGACGGGACACGCCAGGTTTGGCGGAGAGTCGCAGGGCCAACAGCAACGCCAGCAGCAGCGGCAGCGAGAGCGGCAGCAGCAGTGGAGCATCCGCTGGAGGAGGAGGAGTTAAGCCACCGGCGACGGCCTGATCTTGGTCCATGTCGCGTCGCTTCTAAACAACCTTACAAAATAACACTTAAAAATACAAAAAGCTAACCCCACGCGCCTAATGCAGGAATTTGATTGTTCGAGTTCGTTATGGAATAGATATAGGGACATTAATATAGTTATACGACGCGGAGGAGCACACACTCATGTCTCTAGTCAAGATCTCGCTCTCTCACGCCACACCCCGTACACACGACATGGGAATGCCTCCTGGGAGAGGAAGGAAGGAGAACTAACCGAACCTAATCTGCCTACAATTTACATAAATAAACCTCTATATACACTCTAATTATACATACTATATACACTCTTATGTACTATTCTTATGTATTTTGTACACGCAATTATTAAAACGATAAGTAAGTGTTTCGTAGTCGTACGTCCTCCTCTTTGTACTAGGCACTTGGATGAGCCGTCGGATGGGCAGGTCACAGCATCTTCTTGGCCAGGTTATTGGCCACAGCGCCCACATTGTCGCCCTTGTCGTCCGATTGGACCACCTTCGATGCCATTTTCTTCGCATCCAGCCAGTTCTTCGGCAGCCCTGTGCCAACTGTAAGAGATTTGGGTGGTGAATATAATATGGGATTAGTGAAGGAGGCGAGTCGCTGGCGCTTCGTTGCTTCACGATGAGCTGGAAACCCCACATTCAACCGAGAGGGACACACAAGGACGACGATGGACAGTTCTCAGTACGCATTTATTATCAGTTTCCGTCTCACGCGACTCTCTCCCGATGTAGCAAATGATGGGGACAAGTTAAATGCTGGTTGCGGAGGCAGCCTGCCGCGTCGACTCATCGGTTCACAACGTAACGGACGCTGGGCGTGCCATTGGTGCCCGGAGAACGGATGTGGGATGAAGCTGTCTCAGGACACCAGGGACACTGGGATAAGCCGACGCGAAGCGCCGCTTTCAAGTGGTTAAAACTAAACGGTACTTAGGCTCTAGCTCAAAGGATTTAAAGTTACAAATTAATTAACGACGAATGTGGATCCTCCTAGTCCAAGTCATCGGCTACTGCGAATTCGGGAATATATGGAGAAACGTTAACAGAGAACCCACCAAGAAATTTGGTAGCAAAAAGATAGAGAGGGAGTACGGAGAACGCGTTAGAAGTAACTCAGTTATTAAGTCTAAGGTCTAAGGTTTTGGGCCAATTGTATGTTTGGAACCAAAAGCACAAGTGTTTTGTGTGTTATTTTTTCAACTTAAAAAGTAAACTCTTTTGTTTGTTTTGGTGGATCAAAAAGAGAGCTATTTACTTTTGTAAACCTTCTCGGTCATGTCATCGAAGCCAGAGTCCTGGATGTTCAACATCAAGCTATCCGCCGACAGGTAGACCTTGTTCTGTGAGCTGGCAATCTGTGAAAAAGTGGAATTACGTTATTTCCGGCTAAGATTTGTAAAGAAAAAGTGAGCTTCTTACCGTTCGGGCAATGCTTTGAGCGGCACGCAGCTTACGCAGCTTGAGGTAGGCTGGGTTCTGCTTCACGGCCAGACCTAAGTGAACATATCAGTTAAGGAGAACCATTTGGGAGGCAATTAAAGAATATTAAAGTTAGATTTCCCTCTCAAGCCAAAATGAAGCTGGAATCAATATCGTATATTGATTACCAACTTCTTTAAGCTTTCAAGAAATATATGAAGTTTGAGTGTTTTGTAAAAGGATATCATTTTTGCGGCTTCAGCTTCTCCCTCGGCCTGGACAATCTTCTGCTGCTTCTCCTGCTTGGCGCGCTCTACGAAGAACACAGCACGTTGGGCCTCCTGCTGGGCGACCTGTTTGGCCTCAATGGCGGCCGTGTATTCCTTGCCAAAGCTCAGCTCGGTGAGGGACACATCATCCAAAATAATGTTGAAATCGCGGGCGCGCTCCACCAACTCCTTTCGGATCAGCAAAGAGACCTTTCAGGGATATAAATGTGATTAAAAATTATGTTTTTAAGAAGTTCTTTAGGCTAAACACACCTGCTGACGCTGAGTAATCAGCTGCGAGGCATTGAATTTGGCAATCACACTCTTGAGCACTTCGTTGCAAATGGAGGGTAGCACCTTCTCATCATAATCCACTCCCAGCTGCTTGTGCAGGAAGGGCAAGTTCAACGAATCCGGACGCGACAGCACACGGAGGGAAATGTTGATCATTTGCAGATCCTTGGAACCGGTGGGCGAGGAAATCTTGCGGGGACGCGAGCGAATGTCATAGATGATGGGATACTGGAACCAGGGAATGCGCACATGGAGGCCTTCGGAGTAAATGTCGTTCTGGATGCCGCCCAGGCGGCTGAAGATAATGGCACGGTGACCGCCATCGACTGTAAAGGATAAATGAAGTTTAGATTTAATTATAATAAAAGAGGGTTCATGATTTTCGGTTCTTGTTGACTTTAAATAGTTCTTAAATATTAACAAAGCTCGTTGGCATGAATTAATCATTAACATATTTAATAATTTCAAAGATAATTAAGTGTTTTTTACTTGGACCCACCCTGACAAGAGATTCAGCCGGCGTACATGGAGTTTATTATTATGCAACCATCAAATGATCAAGTTGAAGAATAAACACAAAATATCTGGATAAAATAAAGAGCCCCTGGGAGAGTTTAACAAAGTTAAAACTTGTTTGAAAGCGTAAACCTTTCTGAATCCTCATAAACCTTGTGTAAACTAAATTGTTAGTTATGAAATCCGGCAACAGACACACACACTTCCATACGAAACCCCGCAACCGTTTGAGGTTATGTGCTCGTGCCGCTACAGTTTCCATGTTTCTAGTTATTCTCTAAGAAATCAGTGGTTATATAGGACTGTGTCACATTCTTACCTGTGTAAAGGGACTGGCTAACACCGTAGGCTGCAGCTCCAACGGCGGCCAGGACCTTCAGTCCAATTCCCAGTCCCGGCGGTCCACCTTTGCCCAGCTTGCCAGCGAGATCGTTCAGCTTGCTCTGCGCCATTTGGGTTGTGTTCTAGTGCGAGGAATTTAACGTAATTATATTATGTGTCAAATGGGTAAAACAAAGGAGACTGACTGCCTATAATTTTTAATAATAGTGATTTTTACTTGTTAAAAATTGGGAAACAACACGTTCTGATTAGAGTGCTGTCAATTTGGATTTTTCTCCGTCAAAACTGGCTTTTTTTGAGGGCTAACAGCGGGAAAAATTTGTGAATTGCGGGAATTGTGAAAAGCGAGAATTCTGGTTCTTATCGATTGTTGGATACTTTTCCACGGAGGGAATTCTGTTAGGTTACGCTTACCCCGTGTTAAGTTACGCTCTCTCTCTCCGATCTGATAATTTCTACATAAGAATCCTACGCCAATCATCTCCAAACATGAGAATTGATAACATTGATTATAATTTTCCCAAGCAGCGGGTCTCACTAATATTTCGATTGGCGTTGCCGTACCTATATTTTATGTGAAGTGTTATCGATTACGTCGTTATTGTGCGCGCGGTTTTGAATTTCTTACCATGTTTACAAATATTTTTATAAATTTATAAATGGGAAATTTTGGAAAAGAATAAGTGTTTAATTGTATTATATTTCTACATAATGATATTTAGGAAGTATCGTGTTATTTTGATACACATTTCTTCTAAGTTTTTGCTCTAATTTTAAAGTATAACTATAGTTAACAACGCTCTGGAATGCATGGAATCTACTTATTAAACAGGGGGAATTTCTGTTTTAAATTCAAACAGAATTCAAGTACCGAAATTATAAATCAATTTAATCTGCAATTACTATTAGTGACTACGAACTAATATGTGCTGTCTGGGTTTTTTTAAGCCAGTACTTATAATTAGATAGACTTGCTGTATTTTTTCCAGCTTTGCAAAATTGTGACAACTGCCATTTGTTTGGCATAACTCCAGTGTGCTGGAGCGGAAAGGAATTTAATTCTGGGGGAGATTTGTTATTTACGCCTGCCATTTCACCTTATCACCGCCGTCACAGAGCCCCTATGTTTTGACTATCTGATTTTGGGATTATAATTTGTATTTATTGCTTAGGCTCCTCCCCCTCCGCCTCCTGAAGCCCCTTCTTATGATACTGCGGAAGTGGCCGATTAGAGCTTATGACTGGGCGGTGTTTATGGCGCTTGTCGCCCAAATCGGCAACTGATGGATTTGTAATTAATTTCGGGGCGCTTCGATTAGATAAGGGATGTGAAAGACGACGACTTTGCTTTGTCAAGTGGCGCTGGCGCGGAAAATTCCTCGAATTAGCTGCGCTAAAAGCCGAAATGAGGATTGCCTGCTTACGTAGCTGCCACCTCACATCGCGTTGAGATGTTAACGAGTTCCGAGCGAGTGAGTGCCCCATATTGGCTGTGAAATCTTCTCCAGGCTCTGACGTCGACCAGGTGCCAACGGGCCTAAGACAACGTAGGCTCAATTGAATCGAATATTGGATTAATTTCGTATAACAACAAGGTGGTAAAAGTGTGTGGTAGTGACGTTACTTTACGCTTTTGGCATTGCCAGAAATTCGCCTGGAAATCTGCATATAAAGCAGCTACACAGGGAGACAAAGGGCTGAGGTGTTTTGATAGCAGCAAGAAGAATAGTATTAATTGATCATGATTTTTTCTAAAACTAACATTTATTATTATAAAGGAAGTATTCCTCAGAACGAAATCGTATTCATATAAAGTCTGTAAACAATATTTCTCCTCCTGTACCATATGTGTAATGAGTTTGGTTGAAAAACCGCAACCGATCACTATCGGAATACTAAAGTTCTAGACTCTGGACTCTGTAGAATCCACAAAGGGGATTACCTACTAAATGGATGTGTGGCGGTGGAAGTACCCAATCAATGTCATTGCTGTGCGATTAACGTGGGCCAAAATCGGCTATCAGGTGGCAATTAACATGCGCAACGGGCCGCTCAAAAAGCCAAAAAAAGCGTTTGTACACTGTACACTGTACCCTGTTCACTGTACTTAACGTTTAAGCGTAGTTATTGGCGGGGCCAAACCATGAAGCTTGCCAATTTAGCGGGAGTTCGATCGATTTCCATTGAGCGGCAGACACTTGAACTTGAATTTCCATGTGACACCGGGAGGAGGGGGTGTATACACACCACACACTAAAGTATGAGGAACTTAACTTGACTCAGCCGGTGCCGGGCCAACTTGTCTGTGGCCAAGTTCAAACAGAACAGCACGTTTTGCATATTAAGAGCTTGAGAATCGCACTTCTCCAGCGGTTGTGCAATAGTGCTGTCGGTTTATACCTTTTCATGGGGTTTTGCTCTATATTCTAGTTGGAAAATATTTTATTTAAATTAGGGAAGAGTGTTCTAATTTCTTTAGTTGCCTGACATAATTATATATTTTAAGTTAAATAGTTTTAAGCCGAAACTTGAAGACAACTTTAATTTAATTTAATTGTAAGCAATAATCCGCGTTATTTTATTATATTTCAACATCAAACGAAGGTGTTTTTCTATTGAATAATTTTATTATAACTTTAATTTAATTTATAGTATTTATCCTGTTATTCTACTGCAGGGTACTACTATGTAGGTTAAAAGTTTTAATGGCAGTGAAGGAGTCATTTCCGACCCTATAAATCATATATATTCTTGATCAGCATCAACTGGAGAATCGATCTAGCCATAACCGGCATAAAAAAAAATTTTCGAAAATTTTCCCATTTTTTGAAAATTTGATAAGGGGTTACATCATTAAAATTGTCAAAAATTGGACAAAAATTGAATTTTAAAAAAAATGTAAATTGAGTATGCAGTTTTGTTAACGCGATAAAAACTAGCATAGGAAAACTTTCCAAATTGAAATTGGTGCATTTTTGGCTTTGTTATGATATCTGGAAAACTGCGATTTTTCCAAAAAACGAGCATAGAAAAATATTGATCTACAGTATTTTCTATAAGGTATGTCCATTGTGATAATTGGCGAAGGAGCCATTTCCGACCCTATAAATCATATATATTCTTGATCAGCATCAACTAGGGAATCGATCTGGCCATAAACTGCAAAAAAAATTTTTTTCGAAATTTTCCCCATTTTTTTAAAATTTGATAAGGGGTTACATCATTAAAATTGTCAAAAATTGGACAAAAATTTAATTTTTTAAAATTTTAAATTAAGTATGCAGATTTTTTAACCTGGTAAAAACTAGCATAGGAAAGCTTTCAAAATTGAAATTAATGAATTTTTGGCTTAACTATGCGTTTTTTAAACTTAGGTTCGTAGAAAAATTGTCATATAAAAATGTAGATAAATATAAAATATTTAGGCTTAGTTACGATCGATTTCCGATTCGATCTTATAATTTAATTGCTAAACTTTCTTTTTAACTGGAAGCACTTATCTTTATATATTTTAAAACTATTCTGCCACAGACACACATGGCGTATACTTAATTTAAGGGTTTTCACGTTAAGTATACGCCACGTATGCCCGCAAGCCATCTGGCCAACTTCGGCTGGAAAAAAATTTTAAAGCTAAATAATAAAGGAGAATTTGAAATGTGACGTTGAAATGCAATCAGAACTTGCTTAAAAATTGTTAACGTCAATAACAGCAAGTAAAACGTGAATTTAATTCAAAAGCTCTAATTAAATATAGAAATTCCTCAAAAATATATAATTTCCATTCTTATATATAGCTGTTTCTGCTCAGTTTTAAAAGAGAACTTATCCAATTCGCTGCTAAAACCTATATACATACCATATAGTAACCCATGGCCGATCTGTAATGCATTTACACCTATTAATTTGAACTGAAAAAAATGTGTAACGGATTGTAATTGCTTCCAAGCCCCTCTCGGCACTATAGAATCCAAGTGAGGATGTGTAATTGCCTTGACTGGCAATTATTTTTGCACCAATTCTCCGCCCCTTTTGGCCGTGAAACAAAAACCCCGCTAAAATACAGATTTTACAAGCTCCAGAGCATAGCGTGATCTGTAGTTAGATGCGGGGGAGATGTTTATTTAGGTTGGAAAATCTGGAAATGCAGCGTCATCCAGCGCCGGAAGAACTGCTGTTGCTCCTATGACAGAGACCTTTCCCATTTACATAAATCAATAATTATAATCGATTTGCAAATTCAACATGGGAGTTATTTTAGTCACTAAATTAATCCATTAACAGGTGAGTTTGTTTTTTGGGGAGAACATTTGGTGCCTAGCACGAAAAACGACATTCGGCTTGGGTAACACAATTAACTCGGTGCCAGAGATACAGATTTATGTCAATTTAAATGTATATTAAATGGAGAGAAGTTTAGAAAAGCTTAAATATTAGTGTTGTATGATTTTGTATGCCTTTAAATAAGTTGTGTTTAATCAGTTAATGAATGGAGGTGTGTGGTATAAAGATATTTTAAAGAAATTTAAACCTCATAAGATATCTCAAAGATCGCAAGGTATTTCTCTCGAATAGTACCTAATTTTATGTTGTCTGCTAAAACTTAAACAATCCGCGATTGTTTCGTGACCAGACCATCAGTCAACCTCCAAGTTATTTTCGCTCTCTCATTCACATTGCAAGTCGTTTGATGGGATGTTAACTAATCAAATAGCGGCATCATGATAGTTAGATTAGAGACCAAGATCAGGGATCTGACCACCCCCCGCCTGGCACCGCTTTTAATAGAGCTTACACTGCGATTTAATGGCACTTAGCACACCGATTCTGGAGCACACTGCTCGAAGCCCCATTGTTTAGTGTCTGGAGAGAGATAATCAGTTTGTTTTCATTTCGATTTCAGCAGGTGGGGAGACATCCATCGCAGACACGAGACGGACGTGTGCCCAAAGTATCTGCCAGATACTCCGTATCTAAGTGGCTCGCCATGCTGACGCACCATCAAATTAGATCGAACTTTCATTTGCGGGTGCCATAAATTCGGCTTCAGCGAGATCAGAGATATATGTACGTTCGTATACGTATACGTGTCGCACTGTAATTGCAAGAAATTCCAGTTATTGTCTAAAAAACAATACGAGACGAGAATTCAGTCACAGAGAGCGGCGGGGAGCTACGAACCGAATTCCATTAGGGCAGCCAGGCATGAACTATGCATAACTAAGAATTTTAAATCTCTCTGGGGAGCGAGCGGGAGGCTGGCTGACACCTGTGTGATAGCTGGGAACGATTCTGATTAGACAGGTGAAAGTGAAAGTGCCCTAATGTCAAGAGCACCCCACTCAGTGGGAGTACCGGGAATTTCTGAAGCCACATAGCTTCGTAGCTCCAAGTTCCGTGGCATCCACGAGTACGGCAAGTGATCGCTTAACCAGTTTGCTAGCTACGCCTTTTTGTATCTTTTATATATTTTTGTTTCGTGTCGGGGTTTCCCTCCGCCAATAATTCAATCTCTGCGTTGTGTTTACCAAAAAAGTTTCATTCATTTGGAGAAGTCAAGACCCCCACTGGCCATAAATTTTCCACTGGCCCATTTCGTAGCTTTTACGGACTTTTCGTCTGATTTCGTATCGCCCTCGGGATCGTTGGTATCATCTTGACACCTGCTAGGAGTGTGGGGATAACATGAAATAAATTTATTAATAAGTGTACATTTAGATTATTTGTTTATAGAACCCTATCGATACCCCTGTTCCCATTGATCCATAAAATACGGGTCAGTCTAACATACTTGGACTTGGGAACAACACATTTCGCATCCTAGTAAAGTCCTTAAATCTATTATGAATCTTTGAAAAGTAATTTCTGTTTAGCTATCGACTGACAATCTTCAGTGCCATCCCTAGTGCACGCTTTTGAATCAATCGCCCTCGAGATTGATACCACGAAATATATCATTATGTCAAGAGCATCATATGAGCCCCTTTGATTGGGTGCGAGGTCCGCCCACTTGAACGGTCTACTCGCGGGGTGCTCCACATACATATGTACTACAGGGGACCCTGACAAGCCGGGTAATCTAAAGATGACTTCGATAAGATTCGATGTTACGGATATCTCCGCCAGCGACTACGCCCACCCCGGCCACCACGGGCTGTCCACGAACCCGGCAAGTGGCCTGGCCCGGGGCTTTGGCTTTGGGTCTGGGGAATTCCTCCCTGCCGTGTCCGGACTCGAGGGGGGATTGGATTGTGCCTGGCCTGAGCGATGGCTTCTGGAGTGGAGAGCTCCGTCCGTGTGACGCATGCGGAGCCGCAGCGGAGCGTGTTTGAGTGGGACGAGCGGCTGGCAAGCGGCGAGCGATCGGATCGATCCGGCGATCGAGCAGCGTATAAATGGAGTCCCCGCGCCGACTCAGCGTTCAGTCGGTCTCCAAACGCAACGGTGGCGAGAGCGTTACTACAACCACTCCATATAGTCAATATATTATATATATACCGGCCAAAATCGGGCAATAACGAAAGCAATTGCAACAGTTGTGAATATGGTGACATTTGCTGGCCAACATTCAATTACCACGCCGCATTAAGAACGCGCAGTGCCAGAGCAATATAAATATATAGTATTCGTTCTACATAGTAGAAAAATTCAATTTAAATAAAATTAGTTAGCCAACGAACCCTCGCCGCGAGCATCGTCATCATGAAGCTTCTGTGCTGTGGCGGTAGCAACGGCTCCATGGACATGGACGCCAAGAGTTCCAAGAAGGAGGATGAGGCCGAGGGCCAACGTAAGTGGAACCACCAAAGGCGGTTAGATAACCCCAATAGATCGGGCTTAAGTAACTAGTCTAGTGGGGCGGCTGATAAACACAACAAGCCCAAGGAATACATTACTAAAGTAGATTAGAAAACGCATTAGAAATTTGAGACTATGGAGTAACGCCTTTCGTAGGCCGTCTCTATAAAATACAAATTTTAATTGGGGTCTCCAAGCTAAACTCAAATTCATTTCAGGCATCTCAAACTGAGTGAATATATTAACAAACAAGTTTCAAAATGAGCAACGTTTTGCTTTTTATATTTGAGTTATAAACAAAGGGGTTTGGGCATTATTGGATTTATTTATTTACAAATTCGCAAAGTATTAACATATTTGTTTTGGAAATAAATGAAAACTCAACTTAAATGTGAAGGGAAAAGTAAGTTAAAATAACATGTAATTAATAACTAGGATAATTAAGGAAACTAATCTTTAAAGGTTAGCATTTGGGAAAAGGAAACGTAGGATACCCTAAGGAAGAGCTTAAAAGAATATTTTAAGCACTAAATCAATAGTCGAATTAAACATGTTCATTGGTTCCCTCGAAAATCAAACAAAATTTGTTATTAAGCAAAAGTTTTCCAACGCCTCAAGTGCTCTTTGATTACTCCCTAATAATTAATGTTCAAGTGCTGGCAAGCTGCTAATTTGAGCTAAATGTGATTAAATCTTAAGTGGCGGTGACTCTAACTTTTGTTTATTGAGAGTATTTTGTTGCAGTTATTTTGTTATAATTTTACAAGTGTTTTCTTGGTTCCAAAGTGAGTGTACTCGGGGCTTAGTCACTGCCGCGAATGCAGACCATATGGATAATGAGGGAGCATTAAATATAAATTAGCAGATCAGGTCAGAGGAAAATGGGACAGACAGGAAGCTAAATAAATCCACAGTTCGTATGCAAATCTGCCACACTCGATATCCGATTTACACACATTTGTTTGGGTGTAAACAATATACAAGCAAACAAATATGATAAAATACAAAACAGATCACAAAGAGTGCTCTCGACAGGCAGTCTGACGCGGATCCAGTTTAGTTCTGGCGGCTAATGAGCAACTATTGCGACTAAAAAGCAGCAACTAAAAAGCAAAAGTACAAAAAACAACAGCAAACATCGGCTAGAGATTCCAGATAGCGAGTTACGATTCTTTGAACAATTAGAGTCGGTGGCGTATATGGCGAGAACATAAATCTCGAATATTTCCTATTATGTTCCTGCTTCGACTTAAATTTTATGACAAAAACGAGATGCAGCCAAGCGGGGAGCAGGGGTAAATCAATCGGGGAGGGTCCACACTTTAGGGTTTATAAATAGTACACATCAAGTACTCATATTTATCACTGATAAATCTTTATTTAAAGCCGCGTTTAATTATCGTCTGGCAGCTGGCGGCTGGCGGCTGCATGCAAATTTTCATTAGCACTTGACAAAATCCGAACGGGGTCTTCCGTCAGAGCATAAATTACACACGAAAAGTGCGCTCGAAATTGGTTTATTTGTAATTGTATATTTAAATAATTTCGCTAGATATTCAAATTGGCAAGGCAGGCGCCACGGCGCCCGACTAAAAAATAAATAGAAAATGGAAAACACGGCGCGAGGCTGACATCGCCAGTTGGGCCACAAATCACAGCGGAAGGTTATAAAGTCAATAGATTCGAGTGAAACTGTGGAAAAACTATAGATCATAACATAAATAAATCTATGATAGCCTGTACGCACTTCAATGAATATGTATGTATATTTAAGCCGCCAAAGTGTGTATATTTTGTGCGTTCATTCAGGGGAAAAGTCGGCCAAAGCTGGCCTATCATCTGTCCCATCTTTTCGCGGACACAAGGTGGCCGAGTGACTGGGCCTTGTCTGGCTCTGTTGTGACATCGATGTTGGCTTCCACCAGGCACTTGACGGCCACCCATCAACCGCTATCTAGACCGCAGGCCCTATCGTAAATGTCATCGAGTGGCGCTGGCTATCTGGCCTCAAGTGCCTGGACATTTGAAAGTCGTTGGTCTTAAGGCGGGAAACTCCGGCTGCCACATTGGCCATATCCTTATCACTTGATGCCTCCTTGATACCTCCTTGATACCCTTTGATACCCCCTAAGACCCCGCCACGAGTCAATACCAATTTATTTGTTTGTTTATTTATTCATTCATCATCTCTGTTCGTGGGAATTCAGATTTAATTACCACTCCGTTGCCCAGATAATTGCAATTGTAATTAGCCAACTTGTGGTTCCACCTAGCTTTATGGTTTATGCTGTGAAAAACAGACTGTGTAGGTGCTATATAGCCAAGTCCAACTGTAGTAAACAATAACATTGCAGCTTTTGGTGGATAGCTTTTCTGATTCTCAAGCTTTTCCCGGTGAATGAAAAGCTAAATGATCCCATTTTCCACTGCTTTCAAGTTCAAAGCTAACCGAGTTGCCAATAAAAGCTGTTTCAAAAATCGAGCGGCCATAAATTCCGGACAATATTGGTAGCAGTTCTGATACGCAGCCAGCCCGAGGACATGCCTTGACCGAGTGATCGGGCCCAATGCCCCGCATCGGTTACATCGAATTAACCTCGGAGATTACCTAATGGAAGATAAGGCTTTTCCCCCAGGGGGCTATGTACACACATTCAAGGTCAAGACTAGGATGAGGGTGTAAGTGGGCGGCTGCTGCGCTTGCCACGCGCTTTTACACGGCCCACAAATCACACACAGGGCGACAGCTAACGTCACAGATACAGCTACAGCTACAGCTACAGATACAGATACAGATACAGCTACAGCTACGGATACAGATTCAGAGATACGGTTTCCCAGGCGCGATGCTGGTTAGGTGATCAAGCCTCTGTGTGACTCTGGCTATTTGCGTAAAGCACCTGCGGATGCGATGCCAAGAATCCAACAGTTTGTGAACAGGCTCCAAGCCGAACGGTAGTGTTTTAGCTGTGATTAAATTCAATTAAAATATAAATCGTAATCAGAGCTAATTAGCCAACTCACCATTATGGTTACCACTGTTAAGAATCGTCGATTCGAGGATGAAGGTGGGTCCTTCTTGCAGAGGAAGTTTATAACAAAAAATGGTTTTTACACTAAACTAGATAATAAGTCTATAAAACAAAGCAATGTTGTGAAAATTAGTGAAACAGAAACGAAGTAACCATTATCTACTTATTTATATTTATTTAATCAAATTAGGCTTTATTTGATGACATTTTAAAACTGCTGTGTTCTTTTCCTATTATAACATTCACAACTACATTATATATAGTTTCTCATACTCTCGAGAAAAATTTATTTAATCTAAAAGTTATTATAAATATTTACTAATGAAAAGAGTATAATAATTTTGAAGCGATTAGGTTTTAAATGTTATTTAATTTGATATTATTTATAATTACTTCAAAAAGATTTTTAATTATTTCTCAAAAACATAAAACATTGATGATGGTTCTGGTTCAATGCTTTTCCCAAGAATATAACCTCTATAGACCCCAACATATTCCCATGTCAGCCTCATCTCAACCTCAACATTTACCCAGTAAAAAACGACTTAAAAGCAGAATATACCCCCTAGAAGCCACTAAAATCCATAGAAAACTCTAATCAGCGCTGATAACAAAAATATCCATAAAAGACGAGCCCCTCTTTGCTCAGCTAGAAAGTAATAATAATATAATAAAAAAAAGGGGGCCTGTTTAAGGACTTTACAATGACACTTAAGCCCCGGGTGCAAAGCCGTTGTAACTGATACAGTTTTATCAGCTAGTTAATCTCTGTCACTAGACCAGAGATTAAGCAAACACAGAAAACTAGTAGTCACTACATAGAAGTAGAAATAGATATGGATATGACGCGGGAAAGCGTAGGGGTCAAGTGTCACACACAGCCGACATTTCGGCGCCATATCTATGAATGGAATGGAATTTTTTACGGAAGGCGTAATCCAGGAACCAGCGGCAGTAGCCGAAGCTGCCCCCAAAGTGCAAATAGAAGGGCAAATAATTATATCTCCAGCGTGCCTGTCTGCCGGAGATAAGGGATGATGATAAATTCGGGCGCTAAATTGCTGCTATCACAGGGGACTCAAAGAAGCGCCACAAACTTGTACGCTGTCAGCCATAAATCCATAGCTGGGGGCCCGCGTTGGTCTAAAATAGGAAACGTGGAAAGGTAAACCGAAATCTGGGGTCCAAGCGTTGCCCTACAGGTGACCTACAGACACAGCCACAAATCTACAGATACTGCGCGCTTACGATTATGTATATATGAAATGCTGATAGCGGGCTGATAGGTGATAAGCGTTAGCTAATCGATGGCTGACTGCCCATTGATGGGCCCGGAGATCAATACGGGTTGTAGATTACAGTCGTAGCATTACCTAAGCCTTCTAATTTGCTTCTAATTTATTTCAGACTCCGGCTTGGGAGTGCGTCACTTCCAGGTGTTCCTGCTCTTCTTTGCCCTGACGGTGGCCTATGCCTTGCGAGTCAACCTGTCCGTGGCCGTAGTGGCCATGACGGACGCAGGCTCGGTGAATCCCAATTTTCCGGTAAGGATAGATCTTTACAAAACCAAGAGTCCTTCTTAATGGAATTCTCTGCTCATCCTAGGAGTATCAATGGTCGGAGAAGATAAAGTCCCTGCTGCTGAGCAGCTTCTTCTGGGGCTACGTCATCACGCAGGTGCCAGCGGGTCAGCTGGCCCGCAAATTCGGTGGCAAGGTGATGATCCTCTCCGGCCTGAGCATCTGCTCCATCCTGAATGTCCTTACGCCTCTCTGCGCCAGTATTGGCGGCTGGAAGCTGGTCTGCGCCCTGCGCGTGGTCGAAGGACTTTGCCAGGGCGTGGTCTTCCCCTCCACCCACACAATCCTCTCCCAGTGGGCGCCGCCGAAGGAGCGGGCCACCCTGGGCACCTGCGCCTATGCCGGGAACCAGTTTGGAACCATCCTCATGCTGGCCACCAGTGGAGTGATCGCAGCCTCGCCCATCGGGTGGCCCAGCATCTTCTACATATCGGGGGGCCTTGGCTGCGTGTGGTCCGTGGTGTACTTCTTTTTCGGGGCTGGATCCCCAGCGGAGTGCAAGAGCATCTCGGTGGAGGAGCGGAAGCTGATCGAGATGGGACAAGCCAGTGAGGTGAGCAATGCCGCCGAGGTGCCCAAGGAGCAGTTGCCGACGCCCTGGCTGAGCTTCTTCACGTCGCCCGCCTTCCTGGTGCTCATCGTGGCCCACTCCACCCACAACTGGGGCTTCTGGACGCTGCTCACGGAGATTCCCAGCTACATGAAGAATGTCCTGGGCAAGGACATAAAGTCGAATGCGCTGCTCTCCTCCCTGCCCTACGTCTGCATGTTCTGCATGTCCTTCGTGTTCTCGGCCATCTCCGCCCAGCTCAACAACAGGAACTGCGTGTCCACGGTCACCAGTCGCAAGCTCTTCAACTCCATCGGCCTGTGGATACCCATGATCACGCTGGTGTGCCTGGGCTACGTGGGCGCCGACCAGTCGGAGCTGGCCGTGGTCCTGCTCTGCTTCACCGTGGGCATGAACGGAGCCACCTACCTGGGCTACAACATGAACCACATCGATCTGTCGCCGAACTTCGCCGGCATCCTGATGGGCATCACCAACGGAGTTGCTAACATCATGAGCATCATTGCCCCGCTGATCGTGGGATTCATTGTCACGGATGAGGTGCGTTTTTGGCATCACCTTAAAGTATCCAGGCTTAATATCTGTTGTCTTTCTCCAGCACGATCCCACGCAGTGGCGCGTTGTCTTCTTCATTGCCTCCGGCATCTACCTGGTGGGCAATACTCTGTACGTGATCTTTGGCAAGGCCAGTGTCCAGCCGTGGAACGACCCTCCGCCGAAGCCGCGTCGCAACTCCAGCCCCCAAGTGGAGTCGCAGCACTAAGGACTAAGGACAACGAATTTAGTGGAAGGTGGACCCAGACCCACCTAGTCAGCTATGTAGTTCTCCGCCACAGGTCCACCGAATCCGAAGAGGCACTGTCACTCTGTCAATCCTAAGTTAGGATCCCTAACTGTAGCAATGGGCGCACAATGCATTCTCGCATTCCCGCCGCTTGTATATTTGTAAATTGTATTTAAATACTTTGTATTTGCATTCCCCCTCGTCGTAAGTCTTAGTTAGTACCGCCTACTTGATAAGGTCAATCTAAAAGAATGAACAGAAAAATTAATTAAGCATGAGCAACATGTGAGAAGAAAACCACAGAAGAGTTTGATTCACAACTGCGGTTGGGTTTCCATGGGGGATGTTCGCACGGTTGAAGGTCAAGGAGATATATATTTATTTTTCATTAAGAGTAAAAGTATTTTTAGTTAAGCAAAAACTGATAAGATATTGCATTTTATTTATTAGGGTATTATATTTTAAGTCAGCAGTGTGGAACGCAGTGAAAGAGCCATTTCCGACCCTATAAATCATATATATTCTTGATCAGCATCAACTGGCGAATCTATCTGGCCATAAACAGCAAAAAAAAATTTTTTCGAAATTTTCTCCATTTTTTGAAAATTTGATAAGGGGTTACATCATTAAAATTTTCAAAAATTGGCTAAAATTTTACATTTTTAATTGAGTATGCAGTTTTGTTAAGCTAATAAAATCTAGCATAGAACAGCTTTCCGAATTAAAATTAAGGCTTTTTTGGCAAAGTTATGAGATTTGTAAATTTGGGATTTTTCGGAAAAATTGTCATTTTTTTTAAAAAAAAAGGAAAGGGGTTACATCATTAAAATTTTCAAAAATTGGCCAAAATTTTACATTTTTAATTGAGTATGCAGTTTTGTTAAGCTAATAAAATCTTGCATAGAACAGCTTTCCGAATTAAAATTAAGGCTTTTTTGGCAAAGTTATGAGATTTGTAAATTTGGGATTTTTCGGAAAAATTGGCATAAATATACCGATAAATACCGACTCAAAGAATGGTAGTCAGAAGCTTGTAAAACTGTGAAGGAGTCGTTTCCGACCCTATAAAGGGTCGAAGCCGAATCGATCTAGCCATCTCCGGCAAAAAAACAAAATTTTCAAAAATTCTCAATTTTTGAAAAAAAGGAAAGGGGTTACATCATTAAAATTTTCAAAAATTGGCCAAAATTTTACATTTTTTATTGAGTATGCAGTTTTGTTAAGATTATAAAATGTAGCATAGAACAGCTTTCCGAATTAAAATTAAGACTTTTTTGGCAAAGTTATGAGATTTGTAAATTTGGGATTTTTCGGAAAAATTGTAATTTTTTGAAAAAAAAGGAAAGGGTTACATCATTAAAATTTTCAAAAATTGGCCAAAATTTTACATTTTTAATTGAGTATGCAGTTTTGTTAAGCTAATAAAATCTTGCATAGAACAGCTTTCCGAATTAAAATTAAGGCTTTTTTGGCAAAGTTATGAGATTTGTAAATTTGGGATTTTTCGGAAAAATTGGCATAAATATACCGATAAATACCGACTCAAAGAATGGTAGTCAGAAGCTTGTAAAATTGTGAAGGAGTCGTTTCCGACCCTATAAAGTATATATATTCTTGATCAGCATGAACAGCCGAATCGATCTAGCCATCTCCGGCAAAAAAACAAAATTTTCAAAAATTCTCAATTTTTTGAAAAAAAGGAAAGGGGTTACATCATTAAAATTTTCAAAAATTGGCCAAAATTTTACATTTTTAATTGAGTATGCAGTTGTGTTAAGATTATAAAATGTAGCATAGAACAGCTTTCCGAATTAAAATTAAGGCTTTTTTGGCAAAGTTGTGAGATTTGTAAATTTGGGATTTTTCGGAAAAATTGTCATTTTTGAAAAAAAAGGAAAGGGGTTACATCATTAAAATTTTCAAAAATTGGCCAAAATTTTACATTTTTAATTGAGTATGCAGTTTTGTTAAGCTAATAAAATCTAACATAGAACAGCTTTCCGAATTGAAATTAAGGCTTTTTTTTGGCAATGTTATGAGATTTTTAAATTTGGGATTTTTCGGAAAAATTGTCATAAATATACCGATAAATACCGACTCAAAGAATGGTAGTCAGAAGCTTGTAAAATTGTGAAGGAGTCGTTTCCGACCCTATAAAGTATATATATTTTTGATCAGCATGAACAGCCGAATCGATCTAGCCATCTCCGGCAAAAAAACAAAATTTTCAAAAATTCTCAATTTTTTGAAAAAAAGGAAAGGGGTTACATCATTAAAATTTTCAAAAATTGTCCAAAATTTTACATTTTTAATTGAGTATGCAGTTTTGTTAAGATTATAAAATCTAGCATAGAACAGCTTTCCGAATTAAAATTAAGGCTTTTTTGGCAAAGTTATGAGATTTGTAAATTTGGGATTTTTCGGAAAAATTGTCATAAATATACCGATAAATACCGACTCAAAGAATGGTAGTCAGAAGCTTGTAAAATTGTGAAGGAGTCGTTTCCGACCCTATAAAGTATATATATTTTTGATCAGCATGAACAGCCGAATCGATCTAGCCATCTCCGGCAAAAAAACAAAATTTTCAAAAATTCTCAATTTTTTGAAAAAAAGGAAAGGGGTTACATCATTAAAATTTTCAAAAATTGTCCAAAATTTTACATTTTTAATTGAGGATGCAGTTTTGTTAAGATTATAAGATCTAGCATAGAACAGCTTTCCGAATTAAAATTAAGGCTTTTTTGGCAAAGTTATGAGATTTGTAAATTTGGGATTTTTCGGAAAAATTGTCATTTTTTGAAAAAAAAGGAAAGGGGTTACATCATTAAAATTTTCAAAAATTGGCCAAAATTTTACATTTTTAATTGAGTATGCAGTTTTGTTAAGCTAATAAAATCTTGCATAGAACAGCTTTCCGAATTAAAATTAAGGCTTTTTTGGCAAAGTTATGAGATTTGTAAATTTGGGATTTTTCGGAAAAATTGGCATAAATATACCGATAAATACCGACTCAAAGAATGGTAGTCAGAAGCTTGTAAAATTGTGAAGGAGTCGTTTCCGACCCTATAAAGTATATATATTCTTGATCAGCATGAACAGCCGAATCGATCTAGCCATCTCCGGCAAAAAAACAAAATTTTCAAAAATTCTCAATTTTTTGAAAAAAAGAAAGGGGTTACATCATTAAAATTTTCAAAAATTGGCCAAAATTTTACATTTTTAATTGAGTATGCAGTTTTGTTAAGCTAATAAAATCTAGCATAGAACAGCTTTCCGAATTGAAATTAAGGCTTTTTTGGCAATGTTATGAGATTTTTAAATTTGGGATTTTTCGGAAAAATTGTCATAAATATACCGATAAATACCGACTCAAAGAATGGTAGTCAGAAGCTTGTAAAATTGTGAAGGAGTCGTTTCCGACCCTATAAAGTATATATATTCTTGATCAGCATAAACAGCCGAATCGATCAAGCCATCTCCGGCAAAAAAACAAAATTTTCAAAAATTCTCAATTTTTTGAAAAAAAGGAAAGGGGTTACATCATTAAAATTTTCAAAAATTGGCCAAAATTTTACATTTTTAATTGAGTATGCAGTATTGTTAAGCTAATAAAATCTAGCATAGAACAGCTTTTCGAATTGAAATTAAGGCTTTTTTGGCAATGTTATGAGATTTTTAAATTTGGGATTTTTCGGAAAAATTGTCATAAATATACCGATAAATACCGACTCAAAGAATGGTAGTCAGAAGCTTGTAAAATTGTGAAGGAGTCGTTTCCGACCCTATAAAGTATATATATTCTTGATCAGCATGAACAGCCGAATCGATCTAGCCATCTCCGGCAAAAAAACAAAATTTTCAAAAATTCTCAATTTTTTGAAAAAAAGGAAAGGGGTTACATCATTAAAATTTTCAAAAATTGGCCAAAATTTTACATTTTTAATTGAGTATGCAGTTTTGTTAAGATTATAAAATGTAGCATAGAACAGCTTTCCGAATTAAAATTAAGGCTTTTTTGGCAAAGTTGTGAGATTTGTAAATTTGGGATTTTTCGGAAAAATGGTCATTTTTGAAAAAAAAGGAAAGGGGTTACATCATTAAAATTTTCAAAAATTGGCCAAAATTTTACATTTTTAATTGAGTATGCAGTTTTGTTAAGCTAATAAAATCTAACATAGAACAGCTTTCCGAATTGAAATTAAGGCTTTTTTGGCAATGTTATGAGATTTTTAAATTTGGGATTTTTCGGAAAAATTGTCATAAATATACCGATAAATACCGACTCAAAGAATGGTAGTCAGAAGCTTGTAAAATTGTGAAGGAGTCGTTTCCGACCCTATAAAGTATATATATTTTTGATCAGCATGAACAGCCGAATCGATCTAGCCATCTCCGGCAAAAAAACAAAATTTTCAAAAATTCTCAATTTTTTGAAAAAAAGGAAAGGGGTTACATCATTAAAATTTTCAAAAATTGTCCAAAATTTTACATTTTTAATTGAGGATGCAGTTTTGTTAAGATTATAAGATCTAGCATAGAACAGCTTTCCGAATTAAAATTAAGGCTTTTTTGGCAAAGTTATGAGATTTGTAAATTTGGGATTTTTCGGAAAAATTGTCATTTTTTGAAAAAAAAGGAAAGGGGTTACATCATTAAAATTTTCAAAAATTGGCCAAAATTTTACATTTTTAATTGAGTATGCAGTTTTGTTAAGCTAATAAAATCTAGCATAGAACAGCTTTCCGAATTGAAATTAAGACTTTTTTGGCAATGTTATGAGATTTGTAAATTTGGGATTTTTCGGAAAAATTGTCATAAATATACCGATAAATACCGACTCAAAGAATGGTAGTCAGAAGCTTGTAAAATTGTGAAGGAGTCGTTTCCGACCCTATAAAGTATATATATTCTTGATCAGCATGAACAGCCGAATCGATCTAGCCATCTCCGGCAAAAAAACAAAATTTTCAAAAATTCTCAATTTTTTGAAAAAAAGGAAAGGGGTTACATCATTAAAATTTTCAAAAATTGGCCAAAATTTTACATTTTTAATTGAGTATGCAGTTTTGTTAAGATTATAAAATCTAGCATAGAACAGCTTTCCGAATTAAAATTAGGGCTTTTTTGGCAAAGTTATGAGATTTGTAAATTTGGGATTTTTCGGAAAAATTGTCATAAATATACCGATAAATACCGACTCAAAGAATGGTAGTCAGAAGCTTGTAAAATTGTGAAGGAGTCGTTTCCGACCCTATAAAGTATATATATTCTTGATCAGCATGAACAGCCGAATCGATCTAGCCATCTCCGGCAAAAAAACAAAATTTTCAAAAATTCTCAATTTTTTGAAAAAAAGGAAAGGGGTTACATCATTAAAATTTTCAAAAATTGGCCAAAATTTTACATTTTTAATTGAGTATGCAGTTTTGTTAAGATTATAAAATCTAGCATAGAACAGCTTTCCGAATTAAAATTAAGGCTTTTTTGGCAAAGTTATGAGATTTGTAAATTTGGGATTTTTCGGAAAAATGGTCATTTTTTGAAAAAAAAGGAAAGGGGTTACATCATTAAAATTTTCAAAAATTGGCCAAAATTTTACATTTTTAATTGAGTATGCAGTTTTGTTAAGCTAATAAAATCTAGCATAGAACAGCTTTCCGAATTGAAATTAAGGCTTTTTTGGAAATGTTATGAGATTTTTAAATTTGGGATTTTTCGGAAAAATTGTCATAAATATACCGATAAATACCGACTCAAAGAATGGTAGTCAGAAGCTTGTAAAATTGTGAAGGAGTCGTTTCCGACCCTATAAAGTATATATATTTTTGATCAGCATGAACAGCCGAATCGATCTAGCCATCTCCGGCAAAAAAACAAAATTTTCAAAAATTCTCAATTTTTTGAAAAAAAGGAAAGGGGTTACATCATTAAAATTTCCAAAAATTGGCCAAAATTTTACATTTTTAATTGAGTATGCAGTTTTGTTAAGATTATAAAATCTAGCATAGAACAGCTTTCCGAATTAAAATTAAGGCTTTTTGGCAAAGTTATGAGATTTGTAAATTTGGGATTTTTCGGAAAAATTGTCATTTTTTGAAAAAAAAGGAAAGGGGTTACATCATTAAAATTTTCAAAAATTTGCCAAAATTTTACATTTTTAATTGAGTATGCAGTTTTGTTAAGCTAATAAAATCTAGCATAGAACAGCTTTCCGAATTAAAATTAAGGCTTTTTTGGCAATGTTATGAGATTTGTAAATTTGGGATTTTTCGGAAAAATTGTCATTTTTTTAAAAAAAAAAGGAAAGGGGTTACATCATTAAAATTTTCAAAAATTGGCCAAAATTTTACATTTTTAATTGAGTATGCAGTTTTGTTAAGATTATAAAATCTAGCATAGGACAGCTTTCCGAATTAAAATTAAGGCTTTTTTGGCAAAGTTATAAGATTTTTAAATTTGGGATTTTTCGGAAAAATTGTCATAAATATACCGATAAATACCGACTCAAAGAATGGTAGTCAGAAGCTTGTAAAATTGTGAAGGAGTCGTTTCCGACCCTATAAAGTATATATATTTTTGATCAGCATGAACAGCCAAATCGATCTAGCCATCTCCGGCAAAAAAACAAAATTTTCAAAAATTCTCAATTTTTTGAAAAAAAGGAAAGGGGTTACATCATTAAAATTTCCAAAAATTGGCCAAAATTTTACATTTTTAATTGAGTATGCAGTTTTGTTAAGATTATAAAATCTAGCATAGAACAGCTTTCCGAATTAAAATTAAGGCTTTTTTGGCAAAGTTATGAGATTTGTAAATTTGGGATTTTTCGGAAAAATTTTCATTTTTTGAAAAAAAAGGAAAGGGGTTACATCATTAAAATTTTCAAAAATTTGCCAAAATTTTACATTTTTAATTGAGTATGCAGTTTTGTTAAGATTATAAAATCTAGCATAGGACAGCTTTCCGAATTAAAATTAAGGCTTTTTTGGCAAAGTTATAAGATTTTTAAATTTGGGATTTTTCGGAAAAATTGTCATAAATATACCGATAAATACCGACTCAAAGAATGGTAGTCAGAAGCTTGTAAAATTGTGAAGGAGTCGTTTCCGACCCTATAAAGTATATATATTCTTGATCAGCATGAACAGCCGAATCGATCTAGCCATCTCCGGCAAAAAAACAAAATTTTCAAAAATTCTCAATTTTTTGAAAAAAAGGAAAGGGGTTACATCATTAAAATTTCCAAAAATTGGCCAAAATTTTACATTTTTAATTGAGTATGCAGTTTTGTTAAGATTATAAAATCTAGCATAGGACAGCTTTCCGAATTAAAATTAAGGCTTTTTTGGCAAAGTTATGAGATTTGTAAATTTGTGATTTTTCGGAAAAATTGTCATAAATATACCGATAAATACCGACTCAAAGAATGGTAGTCAGAAGCTTGTAAAATTGTGAAGGAGTCGTTTCCGACCCTATAAAGTATATATATTCTTGATCAGCATGAACAGCCGAATCGATCTAGCCATCTCCGGCAAAAAAACAAAATTTTCAAAAATTCTAAATTTTTTGAAAAAAAGGAAAGGGGTTACATCATTAAAATTTTCAAAAATTGGCCAAAATTTTACATTTTTAATTGAGTATGCAGTTTTGTTAAGATTATAAAATCTAGCATAGAACAGCTTTCCGAATTAAAATTAAGGCTTTTTTGGCAAAGTTATGAGATTTGTAAATTTGGGATTTTTCGGAAAAATTGTCATTTTTTGAAAAAAAGGAAAGGGGTTACATCATTAAAATTTTCAAAAATTGGCCAAAATTTTACATTTTTAATTGAGTATGCAGTTTTGTTAAGCTAATAAAATCTAGCATAGAACAGCTTTCCGAATTGAAATTAAGACTTTTTTGGCAATGTTATAAGATTTTTAAATTTGGGATTTTTCGGAAAAATTGTCATAAATATACCGATAAATACCGACTCAAAGAATGGTAGTCAGAAGCTTGTAAAATTGTGAAGGAGTCGTTTCCGACCCTATAAAGTATATATATTCTTGATCAGCATGAACAGCCGAATCGATCTAGCCATCTCCGACAAAAAAACAAAATTTTCAAAAATTCTCAATTTTTTGAAAAAAAGGAAAGGGGTTACATCATTAAAATTTCCAAAAATTGGCCAAAATTTTACATTTTTAATTGAGTATGCAGTTTTGTTAAGCTAATAAAATCTAGCATAGAACAGCTTTCCGAATTGAAATTAAGGCTTTTTTGGCAATGTTATGAGATTTTTAAATTTGTGATTTTTCGGAAAAATTGTCATAAATATACCGATAAATACCGACTCAAAGAATGGTAGTCAGAAGCTTGTAAAATTGTGAAGGAGTCGTTTCCGACCCTATAAAGTATATATATTTTTGATCAGCATGAACAGCCGAATCGATCTAGCCATCTCCGGCAAAAAAACAAAATTTTCAAAAATTCTCAATTTTTTGAAAAAAAGGAAAGGGGTTACATCATTAAAATTTCCAAAAATTGGCCAAAATTTTACATTTTTAATTGAGTATGCAGTTTTGTTAAGATTATAAAATCTAGCATAGAACAGCTTTCCGAATTAAAATTAAGGCTTTTTTGGCAAAGTTATGAGATTTGTAAATTTGGGATTTTTCGGAAAAATTTTCATTTTTTGAAAAAAAAGGAAAGGGGTTACATCATTAAAATTTCCAAAAATTGGCCAAAATTTTACATTTTTAATTGAGTATGCAGTTTTGTTAAGATTATAAAATCTAGCATAGGACAGCTTTCCGAATTAAAATTAAGGCTTTTTTGGCAAAGTTATGAGATTTGTAAATTTGTGATTTTTCGGAAAAATTGTCATAAATATACCGATAAATACCGACTCAAAGAATGGTAGTCAGAAGCTTGTAAAATTGTGAAGGAGTCGTTTCCGACCCTATAAAGTATATATATTCTTGATCAGCATGAACAGCCGAATCGATCTAGCCATCTCCGGCAAAAAAACAAAATTTTCAAAAATTCTAAATTTTTTGAAAAAAAGGAAAGGGGTTACATCATTAAAATTTTCAAAAATTGGCCAAAATTTTACATTTTTAATTGAGTATGCAGTTTTGTTAAGATTATAAAATCTAGCATAGAACAGCTTTCCGAATTAAAATTAAGGC
Organism: Drosophila bunnanda; assembly: GCA_035046265.1. NCBI lineage: Eukaryota > Metazoa > Arthropoda > Insecta > Diptera > Drosophilidae > Drosophila > Drosophila bunnanda. The sequence goes on from JAWNOB010000029.1 coordinate 1,035,597, forward strand.
TTTTTTGGCAAAGTTATGAGATTTGTAAATTTGGGATTTTTCGGAAAAATTGTCATTTTTTGAAAAAAAGGAAAGGGGTTACATCATTAAAATTTTCAAAAATTGGCCAAAATTTTACATTTTTAATTGAGTATGCAGTTTTGTTAAGCTAATAAAATCTAGCATAGAACAGCTTTCCGAATTGAAATTAAGACTTTTTTGGCAATGTTATAAGATTTTTAAATTTGGGATTTTTCGGAAAAATTGTCATAAATATACCGATAAATACCGACTCAAAGAATGGTAGTCAGAAGCTTGTAAAATTGTGAAGGAGTCGTTTCCGACCCTATAAAGTATATATATTCTTGATCAGCATGAACAGCCGAATCGATCTAGCCATCTCCGGCAAAAAAACAAAATTTTCAAAAATTCTCAATTTTTTGAAAAAAAGGAAAGGGGTTACATCATTAAAATTTCCAAAAATTGGCCAAAATTTTACATTTTTAATTGAGTATGCAGTTTTGTTAAGCTAATAAAATCTAGCATAGAACAGCTTTCCGAATTGAAATTAAGGCTTTTTGGCAATGTTATGAGATTTTTAAATTTGTGATTTTTCGGAAAAATTGTCATAAATATACCGATAAATACCGACTCAAAGAATGGTAGTCAGAAGCTTGTAAAATTGTGAAGGAGTCGTTTCCGACCCTATAAAGTATATATATTTTTGATCAGCATGAACAGCCGAATCGATCTAGCCATCTCCGGCAAAAAAACAAAATTTTCAAAAATTCTAAATTTTTTGAAAAAAAGGAAAGGGGTTACATCATTAAAATTTTCAAAAATTGGCCAAAATTTTACATTTTTAATTGAGTATGCAGTTTTGTTAAGATTATAAAATCTAGCATAGAACAGCTTTCCGAATTAAAATTAAGGCTTTTTTGGCAAAGTTATGAGATTTGTAAATTTGGGATTTTTCGGAAAAATTGTCATTTTTTGAAAAAAAAGGAAAGGGGTTACATCATTAAAATTTTCAAAAATTGGCCAAAATTTTACATTTTTAATTGAGTATGCAGTTTTGTTAAGCTAATAAAATCTAGCATAGAACAGCTTTCCGAATTGAAATTAAGGCTTTTTTGGCAATGTTATGAGATTTTTAAATTTGTGATTTTTCGGAAAAATTGTCATAAATATACCGATAAATACCGACTCAAAGAATGGTAGTCAGAAGCTTGTAAAATTGTGAAGGAGTCGTTTCCGACCCTATAAAGTATATATATTCTTGATCAGCATGAACAGCCGAATCGATCTAGCCATCTCCGGCAAAAAAACAAAATTTTCAAAAATTCTCAATTTTTTGAAAAAAAGGAAAGGGGTTACATCATTAAAATTTTCAAAAATTGGCCAAAATTTTACATTTTTAATTGAGTATGCAGTTTTGTTAAGATTATAAAATCTAGCATAGGACAGCTTTCCGAATTAAAATTAAGGCTTTTTTGGCAAAGTTATGAGATTTTTAAATTTGGGATTTTTCGGAAAAATTGTCATAAATATACCGATAAATACCGACTCAAAGAATGGTAGTCAGAAGCTTGTAAAATTGTGAAGGAGTCGTTTCCGACCCTATAAAGTATATATATTCTTGATCAGCATGAACAGCCGAATCGATCTAGCCATCTCCGGCAAAAAAACAAAATTTTCAAAAATTCTCAATTTTTTGAAAAAAAGGAAAGGGGTTACATCATTAAAATTTTCAAAAATTGGCCAAAATTTTACATTTTTAATTGAGTATGCAGTTTTGTTAAGATTATAAAATCTAGCATAGAACAGCTTTCCGAATTGAAATTAAGACTTTTTTGGCAATGTTATGAGATTTTTAAATTTGGGATTTTTCGGAAAAATTGTCATAAATATACCGATAAATACCGACTCAAAGAATGGTAGTCAGAAGCTTGTAAAATTGTGAAGGAGTCGTTTCCGACCCTATAAGGTATATATATTCTTGATCAGCATGAACAGCCGAATCGATCTAGCCATCTCCGGCAAAAAAACAAAATTTTCAAAAATTCTCAATTTTTTGAAAAAAAGGAAAGGGGTTACATCATTAAAATTTCCAAAAATTGGAAAAAAATATTACATTTTTAATTGAGTATGCAGTTTTGTTAAGATTATAAAATCTAGCATAGAACAGCTTTCCGAATTAAAATTAAGGCTTTTTTGGCAAAGTTATGAGATTTGTAAATTTGGGATTTTTCGGAAAAATTGTCATTTTTTGAAAAAAAAGGAAAGGGGTTACATCATTAAAATTTTCAAAAATTGGCCAAAATTTTACATTTTTAATTGAGTATGCAGTTTTGTTAAGCTAATAAAATCTAGCATAGAACAGCTTTCCGAATTGAAATGAAGGCTTTTTTGGCAATGTTATGAGATTTTTAAATTTGTGATTTTTCGGAAAAATTGTCGTAAATATACCGATAAATACCGACTCAAAGAATGGTAGTCAGAAGCTTGTAAAATTGTGAAGGAGTCGTTTCCGACCCTATAAAGTATATATATTCTTGATCAGCATGAACAGCCGAATCGATCTAGCCATCTCCGGCAAAAAAACAAAATTTTCAAAAATTCTCAATTTTTTGAAAAAAAGGAAAGGGGTTACATCATTAAAATTTTCAAAAATTGGCCAAAATTTTACATTTTTAATTGAGTATGCAGTTTTGTTAAGCTAATAAAATCTAGCATAGAACAGCTTTCCGAATTAAAATTAAGGCTTTTTTGGCAATGTTATGAGATTTTTAAATTTGGGATTTTTCGGAAAAATTGTCATAAATATACCGATAAATACCGACTCAAAGAATGGTAGTCAGAAGCTTGTAAAATTGTGAAGGAGTCGTTTCCGACCCTATAAAGTATATATATTTTTGATCAGCATGAACAGCCGAATCGATCTAGCCATCTCCGGCAAAAAAACAAAATTTTCAAAAATTCTCAATTTTTTGAAAAAAAGGAAAGGGGTTACATCATTAAAATTTTCAAAAATTGGCCAAAATTTTACATTTTTAATTGAGTATGCAGTTTTGTTAAGATTATAAAATCTAGCATAGAACAGCTTTCCGAATTAAAATTAAGGCTTTTTTGGCAATGTTATGAGATTTTTAAATTTGTGATTTTTCGGAAAAATTGTCATAAATATACCGATAAATACCGACTCAAAGAATGGTAGTCAGAAGCTTGTAAAATTGTGAAGGAGTCGTTTCCGACCCTATAAAGTATATATATTCTTGATCAGCATGAACAGCCGAATCGATCTAGCCATCTCCGGCAAAAAAACAAAATTTTCAAAAATTCTCAATTTTTTGAAAAAAAGGAAAGGGGTTACATCATTAAAATTTTCAAAAATTGGCCAAAATTTTACATTTTTAATTGAGTATGCAGTTTTGTTAAGATTATAAAATCTAGCATAGGACAGCTTTCCGAATTAAAATTAAGGCTTTTTTGGCAAAGTTATGAGATTTTTAAATTTGGGATTTTTCGGAAAAATTGTCATAAATATACCGATAAATACCGACTCAAAGAATGGTAGTCAGAAGCTTGTAAAATTGTGAAGGAGTCGTTTCCGACCCTATAAAGTATATATATTCTTGATCAGCATGAACAGCCGAATCGATCTAGCCATCTCCGGCAAAAAAACAAAATTTTCAAAAATTCTCAATTTTTTGAAAAAAAGGAAAGGGGTTACATCATTAAAATTTCCAAAAATTGGCCAAAATTTTACATTTTTAATTGAGTATGCAGTTTTGTTAAGATTATAAAATCTAGCATAGAACATCTTTCCGAATTAAAATTAAGGCTTTTTTGGCAAAGTTATGAGATTTGTAAATTTGGGATTTTTCGGAAAAATTGTCATTTTTTGAAAAAAAAGGAAAGGGGTTACATCATTAAAATTTTCAAAAATTGGCCAAAATTTTACATTTTTAATTGAGTATGCAGTTTTGTTAAGATTATAAAATCTAGCATAGAACAGCTTTCCGAATTAAAATTAAGGCTTTTTTGGCAAAGTTATGAGATTTGTAAATTTGGGATTTTTCGGAAAAATTGTCATTTTTTGAAAAAAAAGGAAAGGGGTTACATCATTAAAATTTTCAAAAATTGGCCAAAATTTTACATTTTTAATTGAGTATGCAGTTTTGTTAAGATTATAAAATCTAGCATAGAACATCTTTCCGAATTAAAATTAAGGCTTTTTTGGCAAAGTTATGAGATTTGTAAATTTTGGATTTTTCGGAAAAATTGTCATTTTTTGAAAAAAAAGGAAAGGGGTTACATCATTAAAATTTTCAAAAATTGGCCAAAATTTTACATTTTTAATTGAGTATGCAGTTTTGTTAAGATTATAAAATCTAGCATAGAACAGCTTTCCGAATTAAAATTAAGGCTTTTTTGGCAATGTTATGAGATTTTTAAATTTGGGATTTTTCGGAAAAATTGTCATAAATATACCGATAAATACCGACTCAAAGAATGGTAGTCAGAAGCTTGTAAAATTGTGAAGGAGTCGTTTCCGACCCTATAAAGTATATATATTTTTGATCAGCATGAACAGCCGAATCGATCTAGCCATCTCCGGCAAAAAAACAAAATTTTCAAAAATTCTCAATTTTTTGAAAAAAAGGAAAGGGGTTACATCATTAAAATTTTCAAAAATTGGCCAAAATTTTACATTTTTAATTGAGTATGCAGTTTTGTTAAGATTATAAAATCTAGCATAGAACAGCTTTCCGAATTAAAATTAAGGCTTTTTTGGCAATGTTATGAGATTTTTAAATTTGTGATTTTTCGGAAAAATTGTCATAAATATACCGATAAATACCGACTCAAAGAATGGTAGTCAGAAGCTTGTAAAATTGTGAAGGAGTCGTTTCCGACCCTATAAAGTATATATATTCTTGATCAGCATGAACAGCCGAATCGATCTAGCCATCTCCGGCAAAAAAACAAAATTTTCAAAAATTCTCAATTTTTTGAAAAAAAGGAAAGGGGTTACATCATTAAAATTTTCAAAAATTGGCCAAAATTTTACATTTTTAATTGAGTATGCAGTTTTGTTAAGATTATAAAATCTAGCATAGAACAGCTTTCCGAATTAAAATTAAGGCTTTTTTGGCAATGTTATGAGATTTTTAAATTTGTGATTTTTCGGAAAAATTGTCATAAATATACCGATAAATACCGACTCAAAGAATGGTAGTCAGAAGCTTGTAAAATTGTGAAGGAGTCGTTTCCGACCCTATAAAGTATATATATTCTTGATCAGCATGAACAGCCGAATCGATCTAGCCATCTCCGGCAAAAAAACAAAATTTTCAAAAATTCTCAATTTTTTGAAAAAAAGGAAAGGGGTTACATCATTAAAATTTTCAAAAATTGGCCAAAATTTTACATTTTTAATTGAGTATGCAGTTTTGTTAAGATTATAAAATCTAGCATAGGACAGCTTTCCGAATTAAAATTAAGGCTTTTTTGGCAAAGTTATGAGATTTTTAAATTTGGGATTTTTCGGAAAAATTGTCATAAATATACCGATAAATACCGACTCAAAGAATGGTAGTCAGAAGCTTGTAAAATTGTGAAGGAGTCGTTTCCGACCCTATAAAGTATATATATTCTTGATCAGCATGAACAGCCGAATCGATCTAGCCATCTCCGGCAAAAAAACAAAATTTTCAAAAATTCTCAATTTTTTGAAAAAAAGGAAAGGGGTTACATCATTAAAATTTCCAAAAATTGGCCAAAATTTTACATTTTTAATTGAGTATGCAGTTTTGTTAAGATTATAAAATCTAGCATAGAACATCTTTCCGAATTAAAATTAAGGCTTTTTTGGCAAAGTTATGAGATTTGTAAATTTGGGATTTTTCGGAAAAATTGTCATTTTTTGAAAAAAAAGGAAAGGGGTTACATCATTAAAATTTTCAAAAATTGGCCAAAATTTTACATTTTTAATTGAGTATGCAGTTTTGTTAAGATTATAAAATCTAGCATAGAACAGCTTTCCGAATTAAAATTAAGGCTTTTTTGGCAAAGTTATGAGATTTGTAAATTTGGGATTTTTCGGAAAAATTGTCATTTTTTGAAAAAAAAGGAAAGGGGTTACATCATTAAAATTTTCAAAAATTGGCCAAAATTTTACATTTTTAATTGAGTATGCAGTTTTGTTAAGATTATAAAATCTAGCATAGAACATCTTTCCGAATTAAAATTAAGGCTTTTTTGGCAAAGTTATGAGATTTGTAAATTTGGGATTTTTCGGAAAAATTGTCATTTTTTGAAAAAAAAGGAAAGGGGTTACATCATTAAAATTTTCAAAAATTGGCCAAAATTTTACATTTTTAATTGAGTATGCAGTTTTGTTAAGATTATAAAATCTAGCATAGAACAGCTTTCCGAATTAAAATTAAGGCTTTTTTGGCAATGTTATGAGATTTTTAAATTTGGGATTTTTCGGAAAAATTGTCATAAATATACCGATAAATACCGACTCAAAGAATGGTAGTCAGAAGCTTGTAAAATTGTGAAGGAGTCGTTTCCGACCCTATAAAGTATATATATTCTTGATCAGCATGAACAGCCGAATCGATCTAGCCATCTCCGGAAAAAAAACAAAATTTTCAAAAATTCTCAATTTTTTGAAAAAAAGGAAAGGGGTTACATCATTAAAATTTTCAAAAATTGGCCAAAATTTTACATTTTTAATTGAGTATGCAGTTTTGTTAAGATTATAAAATCTAGCATAGAACAGCTTTCCGAATTAAAATTAAGGCTTTTTTGGCAAAGTTATCAGATTTGTAAATTCGGGATTTTTCGGAAAAATTGTCATTTTTTGAAAAAAAAGGAAAGGGGTTACATCATTAAAATTTTCAAAAATTGGCCAAAATTTTACATTTTTAATTGAGTATGCAGTTTTGTTAAGCTAATCAAATCTAGCATAGAACAGCTTTCCGAAATGAAATTAAGGCTTTTTTTGCAATGTTATGAGATTTTTAAATTTGGGATTTTTCGGAAAAATTGTCATAAATATACCGATAAATACCGACTCAAAGAATGGTAGTCAGAAGCTTGTAAAATTGTGAAGGAGTCGTTTCCGACCCTATAAAGTATATATATTCTTGATCAGCATGAACAGCCGAATCGATCTAGCCATCTCCGGCAAAAAAACAAAATTTTCAAAAATTCTCAATTTTTTGAAAAAAAGGAAAGGGGTTACATCATTAAAATTTTCAAAAATTGGCCAAAATTTTACATTTTTAATTGAGTATGCAGTTTTGTTAAGCTAATAAAATCTAGCATAGAACAGCTTTCCGAATTGAAATTAAGACTTTTTTGGCAATGTTATGAGATTTTTAAATTTGGGATTTTTCGGAAAAATTGTCATAAATATACCGATAAATACCGACTCAAAGAATGGTAGTCAGAAGCTTGTAAAATTGTGAAGGAGTCGTTTCCGACCCTATAAAGTATATATATTCTTGATCAGCATGAACAGCCGAATCGATCTAGCCATCTCCGGCAAAAAAACAAAATTTTCAAAAATTCTCAATTTTTTGAAAAAAAGGAAAGGGGTTACATCATTAAAATTTTCAAAAATTGGCCAAAATTTTACATTTTTAATTGAGTATGCAGTTTTGTTAAGATTATAAAATCTAGCATAGAACAGCTTTCCGAATTAAAATTAAGGCTTTTTTGGCAAAGTTATCAGATTTGTAAATTTGGGATTTTTCGGAAAAATTGTCATTTTTTGAAAAAAAAGGAAAGGGGTTACATCATTAAAATTTTCAAAAATTGGCCAAAATTTTACATTTTTAATTGAGTATGCAGTTTTGTTAAGCTAATAAAATCTAGCATAGAACAGCTTTCCGAAATGAAATTAAGGCTTTTTTTGCAATGTTATGAGATTTTTAAATTTGGGATTTTTCGGAAAAATTGTCATAAATATACCGATAAATACCGACTCAAAGAATGGTAGTCAGAAGCTTGTAAAATTGTGAAGGAGTCGTTTCCGACCCTATAAAGTATATATATTCTTGATCAGCATGAACAGCCGAATCGATCTAGCCATCTCCGGCAAAAAAACAAAATTTTCACAAATTCTCAATTTTTTGAAAAAAAGGAAAGGGGTTACATCATTAAAATTTTCAAAAATTGGCCAAAATTTTACATTTTTAATTGAGTATGCAGTTTTGTTAAGCTAATAAAATCTAGCATAGAACAGCTTTCCGAATTGAAATTAAGACTTTTTTGGCAATGTTATGAGATTTTTAAATTTGGGATTTTTCGGAAAAATTGTCATAAATATACCGATAAATACCGACTCAAAGAATGGTAGTCAGAAGCTTGTAAAATTGTGAAGGAGTCGTTTCCGACCCTATAAAGTATATATATTCTTGATCAGCATGAACAGCCGAATCGATCTAGCCATCTCCGGCAAAAAAACAAAATTTTCAAAAATTCTCAATTTTTTGAAAAAAAGGAAAGGGGTTACATCATTAAAATTTTCAAAAATTGGCCAAAATTTTACATTTTTAATTGAGTATGCAGTTTTGTTAAGCTAATAAAATCTAGCATAGAACAGCTTTCCGAATTGAAATTAAGACTTTTTTGGCAATGTTATGAGATTTTTAAATTTGGGATTTTTCGGAAAAATTGTCATAAATATACCGATAAATACCGACTCAAAGAATGGTAGTCAGAAGCTTGTAAAATTGTGAAGGAGTCGTTTCCGACCCTATAAAGTATATATATTCTTGATCAGCATGAACAGCCGAATCGATCTAGCCATCTCCGGAAAAAAAACAAAATTTTCAAAAATTCTCAATTTTTTGAAAAAAAGGAAAGGGGTTACATCATTAAAATTTTCAAAAATTGGCCAAAATTTTACATTTTTAATTGAGTATGCAGTTTTGTTAAGCTAATAAAATCTAGCATAGAACAGCTTTCCGAAATGAAATTAAGGCTTTTTTTGCAATGTTATGAGATTTTTAAATTTGGGATTTTTCGGAAAAATTGTCATAAATATACCGATAAATACCGACTCAAAGAATGGTAGTCAGAAGCTTGTAAAATTGTGAAGGAGTCGTTTCCGACCCTATAAAGTATATATATTCTTGATCAGCATGAACAGCCGAATCGATCTAGCCATCTCCGGCAAAAAAACAAAATTTTCAAAAATTCTCAATTTTTTGAAAAAAAGGAAAGGGGTTACATCATTAAAATTTTCAAAAATTGGCCAAAATTTTACATTTTTAATTGAGTATGCAGTTTTGTTAAGCTAATAAAATCTAGCATAGAACAGCTTTCCGAATTGAAATTAAGACTTTTTTGGCAATGTTATGAGATTTTTAAATTTGGGATTTTTCGGAAAAATTGTCATAAATATACCGATAAATACCGACTCAAAGAATGGTAGTCAGAAGCTTGTAAAATTGTGAAGGAGTCGTTTCCGACCCTATAAAGTATATATATTCTTGATCAGCATGAACAGCCGAATCGATCTAGCCATCTCCGGCAAAAAAACAAAATTTTCAAAAATTCTCAATTTTTTGAAAAAAAGGAAAGGGGTTACATCATTAAAATTTTCAAAAATTGGCCAAAATTTTACATTTTTAATTGAGTATGCAGTTTTGTTAAGATAATAAAATCTAGCATAGAACAGCTTTCCGAATTAAAATTAAGGCTTTTTTGGCAAAGTTATCAGATTTGTAAATTTGGGATTTTTCGGAAAAATTGTCATTTTTTGAAAAAAAAGGAAAGGGGTTACATCATTAAAATTTTCAAAAATTGGCCAAAATTTTACATTTTTAATTGAGTATGCAGTTTTGTTAAGCTAATAAAATCTAGCATAGAACAGCTTTCCGAAATGAAATTAAGGCTTTTTTTGCAATGTTATGAGATTTTTAAATTTGGGATTTTTCGGAAAAATTGTCATAAATATACCGATAAATACCGACTCAAAGAATGGTAGTCAGAAGCTTGTAAAATTGTGAAGGAGTCGTTTCCGACCCTATAAAGTATATATATTCTTGATCAGCATGAACAGCCGAATCGATCTAGCCATCTCCGGCAAAAAAACAAAATTTTCACAAATTCTCAATTTTTTGAAAAAAAGGAAAGGGGTTACATCATTAAAATTTTCAAAAATTGGCCAAAATTTTACATTTTTAATTGAGTATGCAGTTTTGTTAAGCTAATAAAATCTAGCATAGAACAGCTTTCCGAATTGAAATTAAGACTTTTTTGGCAATGTTATGAGATTTTTAAATTTGGGATTTTTCGGAAAAATTGTCATAAATATACCGATAAATACCGACTCAAAGAATGGTAGTCAGAAGCTTGTAAAATTGTGAAGGAGTCGTTTCCGACCCTATAAAGTATATATATTCTTGATCAGCATGAACAGCCGAATCGATCTAGCCATCTCCGGCAAAAAAACAAAATTTTCAAAAATTGTCATTTTTTGAAAAAAAAGGAAAGGGGTTACATCATTAAAATTTTCAAAAATTGGCCAAAATTTTACATTTTTAATTGAGTATGCAGTTTTGTTAAGCTAATAAAATCTAGCATAGAACAGCTTTCCGAATTGAAATTAAGACTTTTTTGGCAATGTTATGAGATTTTTAAATTTGGGATTTTTCGGAAAAATTGTCATAAATATACCGATAAATACCGACTCAAAGAATGGTAGTCAGAAGCTTGTAAAATTGTGAAGGAGTCGTTTCCGACCCTATAAAGTATATATATTCTTGATCAGCATGAACAGCCGAATCGATCTAGCCATCTCCGGAAAAAAAACAAAATTTTCAAAAATTCTCAATTTTTTGAAAAAAAGGAAAGGGGTTACATCATTAAAATTTTCAAAAATTGGCCAAAATTTTACATTTTTAATTGAGTATGCAGTTTTGTTAAGATTATAAAATCTAGCATAGAACAGCTTTCCGAATTAAAATTAAGGCTTTTTTGGCAAAGTTATCAGATTTGTAAATTCGGGATTTTTCGGAAAAATTGTCATTTTTTGAAAAAAAAGGAAAGGGGTTACATCATTAAAATTTTCAAAAATTGGCCAAAATTTTACATTTTTAATTGAGTATGCAGTTTTGTTAAGCTAATAAAATCTAGCATAGAACAGCTTTCCGAATTGAAATTAAGACTTTTTTGGCAATGTTATGAGATTTTTAAATTTGGGATTTTTCGGAAAAATTGTCATAAATATACCGATAAATACCGACTCAAAGAATGGTAGTCAGAAGCTTGTAAAATTGTGAAGGAGTCGTTTCCGACCCTATAAAGTATATATATTCTTGATCAGCATGAACAGCCGAATCGATCTAGCCATCTCCGGCAAAAAAACAAAATTTTCAAAAATTCTCAATTTTTTGAAAAAAAGGAAAGGGGTTACATCATTAAAATTTTCAAAAATTGGCCAAAATTTTACATTTTTAATTGAGTATGCAGTTTTGTTAAGCTAATAAAATCTAGCATAGAACAGCTTTCCGAAATGAAATTAAGGCTTTTTTTGCAATGTTATGAGATTTTTAAATTTGGGATTTTTCGGAAAAATTGTCATAAATATACCGATAAATACCGACTCAAAGAATGGTAGTCAGAAGCTTGTAAAATTGTGAAGGAGTCGTTTCCGACCCTATAAAGTATATATATTCTTGATCAGCATGAACAGCCGAATCGATCTAGCCATCTCCGGAAAAAAAACAAAATTTTCAAAAATTGGCCAAAATTTTACATTTTTAATTGAGTATGCAGTTTTGTTAAGATTATAAAATCTAGCATAGAACAGCTTTCCGAATTAAAATTAAGGCTTTTTTGGCAAAGTTATCAGATTTGTAAATTCGGGATTTTTCGGAAAAATTGTCATAAATATACCGATAAATACCGACTCAAAGAATGGTAGTCAGAAGCTTGTAAAATTGTGAAGGAGTCGTTTCCGACCCTATAAAGTATATATATTCTTGATCAGCATGAACAGCCGAATCGATCTAGCCATCTCCGGCAAAAAAACAAAATTTTCAAAAATTGTCATTTTTTGAAAAAAAGGAAAGGGGTTACATCATTAAAATTTTCAAAAATTGGCCAAAATTTTACATTTTTAATTGAGTATGCAGTTTTGTTAAGATTATAAAATCTAGCATAGAACAGCTTTCCGAATTAAAATTAAGGCTTTTTTGGCAAAGTTATGAGATTTGTAAATTTGGGATTTTTCGGAAAAATTGTCATTTTTTGAAAAAAAAGGAAAGGGGTTACATCATTAAAATTTTCAAAAATTGGCCAAAATTTTACATTTTTAATTGAGTATGCAGTTTTGTTAAGCTAATAAAATCTAGCATAGAACAGCTTTCCGAAATGAAATTAAGGCTTTTTTTGCAATGTTATGAGATTTTTAAATTTGGGATTTTTTCGCAAAAATTGTCATAAATATACCGATAAATACCGACTCAAAGAATGGTAGTCAGAAGCTTGTAACATTGTGAAGGAGTCGTTTCCGACCCTATAAAGTATATATATTCTTGATCAGCATGAACAGCCGAATCGATCTAGCCATCTCCGGCAAAAAAACAAAATTTTCAAAAATTCTCAATTTTTTGAAAAAAAGGAAAGGGGTTACATCATTAAAATTTTCAAAAATTGGCCAAAATTTTACATTTTTAATTGAGTATGCAGTTTTGTTAAGATTATAAAATCTAGCATAGAACAGCTTTCCGAATTAAAATTAAGGCTTTTTTGGCAAAGTTATGAGATTTGTAAATTTGGGATTTTTCGGAAAATTGTCATTTTTTGAAAAAAAAGGAAAGGGGTTACATCATTAAAATTTTCAAAAATTGGCCAAAATTTTACATTTTTAATTGAGTATGCAGTTTTGTTAAGCTAATAAAATCTAGCATAGAACAGCTTTCCGAATTGAAATTAAGACTTTTTTGGCAATGTTATGAGATTTTTAAATTTGGGATTTTTCGGAAAAATTGTCATAAATATACCGATAAATACCGACTCAAAGAATGGTAGTCAGAAGCTTGTAAAATTGTGAAGGAGTCGTTTCCGACCCTATAAAGTATATATATTCTTGATCAGCATGAACAGCCGAATCGATCTAGCCATCTCCGGCAAAAAAACAAAATTTTCAAAAATTCTCAATTTTTTGAAAAAAAGGAAAGGGGTTACATCATTAAAATTTTCAAAAATTGGCCAAAATTTTACATTTTTAATTGAGTATGCAGTTTTGTTAAGCTAATAAAATCTAGCATAGAACAGCTTTCCGAATTGAAATTAAGACTTTTTTGGCAATGTTATGAGATTTTTAAATTTGGGATTTTTCGGAAAAATTGTCATAAATATACCGATAAATACCGACTCAAAGAATGGTAGTCAGAAGCTTGTAAAATTGTGAAGGAGTCGTTTCCGACCCTATAAAGTATATATATTCTTGATCAGCATGAACAGCCGAATCGATCTAGCCATCTCCGGCAAAAAAACAAAATTTTCAAAAATTGTCATTTTTTGAAAAAAAGGAAAGGGGTTACATCATTAAAATTTTCAAAAATTGGCCAAAATTTTACATTTTTAATTGAGTATGCAGTTTTGTTAAGCTAATAAAATCTAGCATAGAACAGCTTTCCGAATTGAAATTAAGACTTTTTTGGCAATGTTATGAGATTTTTAAATTTGGGATTTTTCGGAAAAATTGTCATAAATATACCGATAAATACCGACTCAAAGAATGGTAGTCAGAAGCTTGTAAAATTGTGAAGGAGTCGTTTCCGACCCTATAAAGTATATATATTCTTGATCAGCATGAACAGCCGAATCGATCTAGCCATCTCCGGAAAAAAAACAAAATTTTCAAAAATTCTCAATTTTTTGAAAAAAAGGAAAGGGGTTACATCATTAAAATTTTCAAAAATTGGCCAAAATTTTACATTTTTAATTGAGTATGCAGTTTTGTTAAGATTATAAAATCTAGCATAGAACAGCTTTCCGAATTAAAATTAAGGCTTTTTTGGCAAAGTTATCAGATTTGTAAATTCGGGATTTTTCGGAAAAATTGTCATTTTTTGAAAAAAAAAGGAAAGGGGTTACATCATTAAAATTTTCAAAAATTGGCCAAAATTTTACATTTTTAATTGAGTATGCAGTTTTGTTAAGCTAATAAAATCTAGCATAGAACAGCTTTCCGAAATGAAATTAAGGCTTTTTTTGCAATGTTATGAGATTTTTAAATTTGGGATTTTTCGGAAAAATTGTCATAAATATACCGATAAATACCGACTCAAAGAATGGTAGTCAGAAGCTTGTAAAATTGTGAAGGAGTCGTTTCCGACCCTATAAAGTATATATATTCTTGATCAGCATGAACAGCCGAATCGATCTAGCCATCTCCGGCAAAAAAACAAAATTTTCAAAAATTCTCAATTTTTTGAAAAAAAGGAAAGGGGTTACATCATTAAAATTTTCAAAAATTGGCCAAAATTTTACATTTTTAATTGAGTATGCAGTTTTGTTAAGCTAATAAAATCTAGCATAGAACAGCTTTCCGAATTGAAATTAAGACTTTTTTGGCAATGTTATGAGATTTTTAAATTTGGGATTTTTCGGAAAAATTGTCATAAATATACCGATAAATACCGACTCAAAGAATGGTAGTCAGAAGCTTGTAAAATTGTGAAGGAGTCGTTTCCGACCCTATAAAGTATATATATTCTTGATCAGCATGAACAGCCGAATCGATCTAGCCATCTCCGGCAAAAAAACAAAATTTTCAAAAATTCTCAATTTTTTGAAAAAAAGGAAAGGGGTTACATCATTAAAATTTTCAAAAATTGGCCAAAATTTTACATTTTTAATTGAGTATGCAGTTTTGTTAAGATTATAAAATCTAGCATAGGACAGCTTTCCGAATTAAAATTAAGGCTTTTTTGGCAATGTTATGAGATTTTTAAATTTGGGATTTTTCGGAAAAATTGTCATAAATATACCGATAAATACCGACTCAAAGAATGGTAGTCAGAAGCTTGTAAAATTGTGAAGGAGTCGTTTCCGACCCTATAAAGTATATATATTTTTGATCAGCATGAACAGCCGAATCGATCTAGCCATCTCCGGCAAAAAAACAAAATTTTCAAAAATTCTCAATTTTTTGAAAAAAAGGAAAGGGGTTACATCATTAAAATTTTCAAAAATTGGCCAAAATTTTACATTTTTAATTGAGTATGCAGTTTTGTTAAGATTATAAAATCTAGCATAGAACAGCTTTCCGAATTAAAATTAAGGCTTTTTTGGCAATGTTATGAGATTTTTAAATTTGTGATTTTTCGGAAAAATTGTCATAAATATACCGACTCAAAGAATGGTAGTCAGAAGCTTGTAAAATTGTGAAGGAGTCGTTTCCGACCCTATAAAGTATATATATTCTTGATCAGCATGAACAGCCGAATCGATCTAGCCATCTCCGGCAAAAAAACAAAATTTTCAAAAATTCTCAATTTTTTGAAAAAAAGGAAAGGGGTTACATCATTAAAATTTTCAAAAATTGGCCAAAATTTTACATTTTTAATTGAGTATGCAGTTTTGTTAAGCTAATAAAATCTAGCATAGAACAGCTTTCCGAATTGAAATTAAGACTTTTTTGGCAATGTTATGAGATTTTTAAATTTGGGATTTTTCGGAAAAATTGTCATAAATATACCGATAAATACCGACTCAAAGAATGGTAGTCAGAAGCTTGTAAAATTGTGAAGGAGTCGTTTCCGACCCTATAAAGTATATATATTCTTGATCAGCATGAACAGCCGAATCGATCTAGCCATCTCCGGCAAAAAAACAAAATTTTCAAAAATTCTCAATTTTTTGAAAAAAAGGAAAGGGGTTACATCATTAAAATTTTCAAAAATTGGCCAAAATTTTACATTTTTAATTGAGTATGCAGTTTTGTTAAGATAATAAAATCTAGCATAGAACAGCTTTCCGAATTAAAATTAAGGCTTTTTTGGCAAAGTTGTGAGATTTGTAAATTTGGGATTTTTCGGAAAAATGGTCATTTTTGAAAAAAAAGGAAAGGGGTTACATCATTAAAATTTTCAAAAATTGGCCAAAATTTTACATTTTTAATTGAGTATGCAGTTTTGTTAAGATAATAAAATCTAGCATAGAACAGCTTTCCGAATTAAAATTAAGGCTTTTTTGGCAAAGTTATCAGATTTGTAAATTTGGGATTTTTCGGAAAAATTGTCATTTTTTGAAAAAAAAGGAAAGGGGTTACATCATTAAAATTTTCAAAAATTGGCCAAAATTTTACATTTTTAATTGAGTATGCAGTTTTGTTAAGCTAATAAAATCTAGCATAGAACAGCTTTCCGAAATGAAATTAAGGCTTTTTTTGCAATGTTATGAGATTTTTAAATTTGGGATTTTTCGGAAAAATTGTCATAAATATACCGATAAATACCGACTCAAAGAATGGTAGTCAGAAGCTTGTAAAATTGTGAAGGAGTCGTTTCCGACCCTATAAAGTATATATATTCTTGATCAGCATGAACAGCCGAATCGATCTAGCCATCTCCGGCAAAAAAACAAAATTTTCACAAATTCTCAATTTTTTGAAAAAAAGGAAAGGGGTTACATCATTAAAATTTTCAAAAATTGGCCAAAATTTTACATTTTTAATTGAGTATGCAGTTTTGTTAAGCTAATAAAATCTAGCATAGAACAGCTTTCCGAATTGAAATTAAGACTTTTTTGGCAATGTTATGAGATTTTTAAATTTGGGATTTTTCGGAAAAATTGTCATAAATATACCGATAAATACCGACTCAAAGAATGGTAGTCAGAAGCTTGTAAAATTGTGAAGGAGTCGTTTCCGACCCTATAAAGTATATATATTCTTGATCAGCATGAACAGCCGAATCGATCTAGCCATCTCCGGCAAAAAAACAAAATTTTCAAAAATTGTCATTTTTTGAAAAAAAGGAAAGGGGTTACATCATTAAAATTTTCAAAAATTGGCCAAAATTTTACATTTTTAATTGAGTATGCAGTTTTGTTAAGCTAATAAAATCTAGCATAGAACAGCTTTCCGAATTGAAATTAAGACTTTTTTGGCAATGTTATGAGATTTTTAAATTTGGGATTTTTCGGAAAAATTGTCATAAATATACCGATAAATACCGACTCAAAGAATGGTAGTCAGAAGCTTGTAAAATTGTGAAGGAGTCGTTTCCGACCCTATAAAGTATATATATTCTTGATCAGCATGAACAGCCGAATCGATCTAGCCATCTCCGGAAAAAAAACAAAATTTTCAAAAATTCTCAATTTTTTGAAAAAAAGGAAAGGGGTTACATCATTAAAATTTTCAAAAATTGGCCAAAATTTTACATTTTTAATTGAGTATGCAGTTTTGTTAAGATTATAAAATCTAGCATAGAACAGCTTTCCGAATTAAAATTAAGGCTTTTTTGGCAAAGTTATCAGATTTGTAAATTCGGGATTTTTCGGAAAAATTGTCATTTTTTGAAAAAAAAGGAAAGGGGTTACATCATTAAAATTTTCAAAAATTGGCCAAAATTTTACATTTTTAATTGAGTATGCAGTTTTGTTAAGCTAATAAAATCTAGCATAGAACAGCTTTCCGAAATGAAATTAAGGCTTTTTTTGCAATGTTATGAGATTTTTAAATTTGGGATTTTTCGGAAAAATTGTCATAAATATACCGATAAATACCGACTCAAAGAATGGTAGTCAGAAGCTTGTAAAATTGTGAAGGAGTCGTTTCCGACCCTATAAAGTATATATATTCTTGATCAGCATGAACAGCCGAATCGATCTAGCCATCTCCGGCAAAAAAACAAAATTTTCAAAAATTCTCAATTTTTTGAAAAAAAGGAAAGGGGTTACATCATTAAAATTTTCAAAAATTGGCCAAAATTTTACATTTTTAATTGAGTATGCAGTTTTGTTAAGCTAATAAAATCTAGCATAGAACAGCTTTCCGAATTGAAATTAAGACTTTTTTGGCAATGTTATGAGATTTTTAAATTTGGGATTTTTCGGAAAAATTGTCATAAATATACCGATAAATACCGACTCAAAGAATGGTAGTCAGAAGCTTGTAAAATTGTGAAGGAGTCGTTTCCGACCCTATAAAGTATATATATTCTTGATCAGCATGAACAGCCGAATCGATCTAGCCATCTCCGGCAAAAAAACAAAATTTTCAAAAATTCTCAATTTTTTGAAAAAAAGGAAAGGGGTTACATCATTAAAATTTTCAAAAATTGGCCAAAATTTTACATTTTTAATTGAGTATGCAGTTTTGTTAAGATTATAAAATCTAGCATAGAACAGCTTTCCGAATTAAAATTAAGGCTTTTTTGGCAAAGTTATCAGATTTGTAAATTTGGGATTTTTCGGAAAAATTGTCATTTTTTGAAAAAAAAGGAAAGGGGTTACATCATTAAAATTTTCAAAAATTGGCCAAAATTTTACATTTTTAATTGAGTATGCAGTTTTGTTAAGCTAATAAAATCTAGCATAGAACAGCTTTCCGAAATGAAATTAAGGCTTTTTTTGCAATGTTATGAGATTTTTAAATTTGGGATTTTTCGGAAAAATTGTCATAAATATACCGATAAATACCGACTCAAAGAATGGTAGTCAGAAGCTTGTAAAATTGTGAAGGAGTCGTTTCCGACCCTATAAAGTATATATATTCTTGATCAGCATGAACAGCCGAATCGATCTAGCCATCTCCGGCAAAAAAACAAAATTTTCACAAATTCTCAATTTTTTGAAAAAAAGGAAAGGGGTTACATCATTAAAATTTTCAAAAATTGGCCAAAATTTTACATTTTTAATTGAGTATGCAGTTTTGTTAAGCTAATAAAATCTAGCATAGAACAGCTTTCCGAATTGAAATTAAGACTTTTTTGGCAATGTTATGAGATTTTTAAATTTGGGATTTTTCGGAAAAATTGTCATAAATATACCGATAAATACCGACTCAAAGAATGGTAGTCAGAAGCTTGTAAAATTGTGAAGGAGTCGTTTCCGACCCTATAAAGTATATATATTCTTGATCAGCATGAACAGCCGAATCGATCTAGCCATCTCCGGCAAAAAAACAAAATTTTCAAAAATTCTCAATTTTTTGAAAAAAAGGAAAGGGGTTACATCATTAAAATTTTCAAAAATTGGCCAAAATTTTACATTTTTAATTGAGTATGCAGTTTTGTTAAGATTATAAAATTTAGCATAGAACAGCTTTCAGAATTAAAATTAAGGCTTTTTTGGCAAAGTTATGAGATTTGTAAATTTGGGATTTTTCGGAAAAATTGTCATTTTTTGAAAAAAAAGGAAAGGGGTTACATCATTAAAATTTTCAAAAATTGGCCAAAATTTTACATTTTTAATTGAGTATGCAGTTTTGTTAAGATTATAAAATCTAGCATAGAACATCTTTCCGAATTAAAATTAAGGCTTTTTTGGCAAAGTTATGAGATTTGTAAATTTGGGATTTTTCGGAAAAATTGTCATTTTTTGAAAAAAAAGGAAAGGGGTTACATCATTAAAATTTTCAAAAATTGGCCAAAATTTTACATTTTTAATTGAGTATGCAGTTTTGTTAATCTAATAAAATCTAGCATAGAACAGCTTTCCGAAATGAAATTAAGGCTTTTTTGGCAATGTTATGAGATTTTTAAATTTGGGATTTTTCGGAAAAATTGTCATAAATATACCGATAAATACCGACTCAAAGAATGGTAGTCAGAAGCTTGTAAAATTGTGAAGGAGTCGTTTCCGACCCTATAAAGTATATATATTCTTGATCAGCATGAACAGCCGAATCGATCTAGCCATCTCCGGCAAAAAAAACAAAATTTTCAAAAATTCTCAATTTTTTGAAAAAAGGAAAGGGGTTACATAATTAAAATTTTCAAAAATTGGCCAAAATTTTACATTTTTAATTGAGTATGCAGTTTTGTTAAGATTATAAAATCTAGCATAGAACAGCTTTCCGAATTAAAATTAAGGCTTTTTTGGCAAAGTTATGAGATTTGTAAATTTGGGATTTTTCGGAAAAATTGTCATTTTTTGAAAAAAAAGGAAAGGGGTTACATCATTAAAATTTTCAAAAATTGGCCAAAATTTTACATTTTTAATTGAGTATGCAGTTTTGTTAAGCTAATAAAATCTAGCATAGAACAGCTTTCCGAAATGAAATTAAGACTTTTTTGGCAATGTTATGAGATTTTTAAATTTGGGATTTTTCGGAAAAATTGTCATAAATATACCGATAAATACCGACTCAAAGAATGGTAGTCAGAAGCTTGTAAAATTGTGAAGGAGTCGTTTCCGACCCTATAAAGTATATATATTCTTGATCAGCATGAACAGCCGAATCGATCTAGCCATCTCCGGCAAAAAAACAAAATTTTCAAAAATTCTCAATTTTTTGAAAAAAAGGAAAGGGGTTACATCATTAAAATTTTCAAAAATTGGCCAAAATTTTACATTTTTAATTGAGTATGCAGTTTTGTTAAGATTATAAAATCTAGCATAGAACAGCTTTCCGAATTAAAATTAAGGCTTTTTTGGCAAAGTTATGAGATTTGTAAATTTGGGATTTTTCGGAAAAATTGTCATTTTTTGAAAAAAAAGGAAAGGGGTTACATCATTAAAATTTTCAAAAATTGGCCAAAATTTTACATTTTTAATTGAGTATGCAGTTTTGTTAAGCTAATAAAATCTAGCATAGAACAGCTTTCCGAAATGAAATTAAGGCTTTTTTGGCAATGTTATGAGATTTTTAAATTTGGGATTTTTCGGAAAAATTGTCATAAATATACCGATAAATACCGACTCAAAGAATGGTAGTCAGAAGCTTGTAAAATTGTGAAGGAGTCGTTTCCGACCCTATAAAGTATATATATTCTTGATCAGCATGAACAGCCGAATCGATCTAGCCATCTTCGGCAAAAAAACAAAATTTTCAAAAATTCTCAATTTTTTGAAAAAAAGGAAAGGGGTTACATCATTAAAATTTTCAAAAATTGGCCAAAATTTTACATTTTTAATTGAGTATGCATTTTTGTTAAGCTAATAAAATCTAGCATAGAACAGCTTTCCGAATTAAAATTAAGGCTTTTTTGGCAAAGTTATGAGATTTGTAAATTTGGGATTTTTCGGAAAAATTGTCATTTTTTGAAAAAAAAGGAAAGGGGTTACATCATTAAAATTTTCAAAAATTGGCCAAAATTTTACATTTTTAATTGAGTATGCAGTTTTGTTAAGCTAATAAAATCTAGCATAGAACAGCTTTCCGAAATGAAATTAAGGCTTTTTTGGCAATGTTATGAGATTTTTAAATTTGGGATTTTTCGGAAAAATTGTCATAAATATACCGATAAATACCGACTCAAAGAATGGTAGTCAGAAGCTTGTAAAATTGTGAAGGAGTCGTTTCCGACCCTATAAAGTATATATATTCTTGATCAGCATGAACAGCCGAATCGATCTAGCCATCTCCGGCAAAAAAACAAAATTTTCAAAAATTCTCAATTTTTTGAAAAAAAGGAAAGGGGTTACATCATTAAAATTTTCAAAAATTGGCCAAAATTTTACATTTTTAATTGAGTATGCAGTTTTGTTAAGATTATAAAATCTAGCATAGAACAGCTTTCCGAATTAAAATTAAGGCTTTTTTGGCAAAGTTATGAGATTTGTAAATTTTGGATTTTTCGGAAAAATTGTCATTTTTTGAAAAAAAGGAAAAGGGTTACATCATTAAAATTTTCAAAAATTGGCCAAAATTTTACATTTTTAATTGAGTATGCAGTTTTGTTAAGCTAATAAAATCTAGCATAGAACAGCTTTCCGAATTAAAATTAAAGCTTTTTTGGCAAAGTTATGAGATTTGTAAATTTGGGATTTTTCGGAAAAATTGTCATTTTTTGAAAAAAAAGGAAAGGGGTTACATCATTAAAATTGTCAAAAATTGGCCAAAATTTTACATTTTTAATTGAGTATGCAGTTTTGTTAAGATTATAAAATCTAGCATAGAACAGCTTTCCGAATTAAAATTAAGGCTTTTTTGGCAAAGTTATGAGATTTGTAAATTTTGGATTTTTCGGAAAAATTGTCATTTTTTGAAAAAAAGGAAAAGGGTTACATCATTAAAATTTTCAAAAATTGGCCAAAATTTTACATTTTTAATTGAGTATGCAGTTTTGTTAAGCTAATAAAATCTAGCATAGAACAGCTTTCCGAATTGAAATGAAGGCTTTTTTGGCAATGTTATGAGATTTTTAAATTTGGGATTTTTCGGAAAAATTGTCATAAATATACCGATAAATACCGACTCAAAGAATGGTAGTCAGAAGCTTGTAAAATTGTGAAGGAGTCGTTTCCGACCCTATAAAGTATATATATTCTTGATCAGCATGAACAGCCGAATCGATCTAGCCATCTCCGGCAAAAAAACAAAATTTTCAAAAATTCTCAATTTTTTGAAAAAAAGGAAAGGGGTTACATCATTAAAATTTTCAAAAATTGGCCAAAATTTTACATTTTTAATTGAGTATGCAGTTTTGTTAAGATTATAAAATGTAGCATAGAACAGCTTTCCGAATTAAAATTAAGGCTTTTTTGGCAAAGTTGTGAGATTTGTAAATTTGGGATTTTTCGGAAAAATGGTCATTTTTGAAAAAAAAGGAAAGGGGTTACATCATTAAAATTTTCAAAAATTGGCCAAAATTTTACATTTTTAATTGAGTATGCAGTTTTGTTAAGCTAATAAAATCTAGCATAGAACAGCTTTCCGAAATGAAATTAAGGCTTTTTTGGCAATGTTATGAGATTTTTAAATTTGGGATTTTTCGGAAAAATTGTCATAAATATACCGATAAATACCGACTCAAAGAATGGTAGTCAGAAGCTTGTAAAATTGTGAAGGAGTCGTTTCCGACCCTATAAAGTATATATATTCTTGATCAGCATGAACAGCCGAATCGATCTAGCCATCTTCGGCAAAAAAACAAAATTTTCAAAAATTCTCAATTTTTTGAAAAAAAGGAAAGGGGTTACATCATTAAAATTTTCAAAAATTGGCCAAAATTTTACATTTTTAATTGAGTATGCATTTTTGTTAAGCTAATAAAATCTAGCATAGAACAGCTTTCCGAATTAAAATTAAGGCTTTTTTGGCAAAGTTATGAGATTTTTAAATTTGGGATTTTTCGGAAAAATTGTCATTTTTTGAAAAAAAGGAAAGGGGTTACATCATTAAAATTTTCAAAAATTGGCCAAAATTTTACATTTTTAATTGAGTATGCAGTTTTGTTAAGCTAATAAAATCTAGCATAGAACAGCCTTCCGAAATGAAATTAAGGCTTTTTTGGCAATGTTATGAGATTTTTAAATTTGGGATTTTTCGGAAAAATTGTCATAAATATACCGATAAATACCGACTCAAAGAATGGTAGTCAGAAGCTTGTAAAATTGTGAAGGAGTCGTTTCCGACCCTATAAAGTATATATATTCTTGATCAGCATGAACAGCCGAATCGATCTAGCCATCTCCGGCAAAAAAACAAAATTTTCAAAAATTCTCAATTTTTTGAAAAAAAGGAAAGGGGTTACATCATTAAAATTTTCAAAAATTGGCCAAAATTTTACATTTTTAATTGAGTATGCAGTTTTGTTAAGATTATAAAATTTAGCATAGAACAGCTTTCAGAATTAAAATTAAGGCTTTTTTGGCAAAGTTATGAGATTTGTAAATTTGGGATTTTTCGGAAAAATTGTCATTTTTTGAAAAAAAAAGGAAAGGGGTTACATTATTAAAATTTTCAAAAATTGGCCAAAATTTTACATTTTTAATTGAGTATGCAGTTTTGTTAAGCTAATAAAATCTAGCATAGAACAGCTTTCCGAATTGAAATTAAGGCTTTTTTGGCAATGTTATGAGATTTTTAAATTTGGGATTTTTCGGAAAAATTGTCATAAATATACCGATAAATACCGACTCAAAGAATGGTAGTCAGAAGCTTGTAAAATTGTGAAGGAGTCGTTTCCGACCCTATAAAGTATATATATTCTTGATCAGCATGAACAGCCGAATCGATCTAGCCATCTTCGGCAAAAAAACAAAATTTTCAAAAATTCTCAATTTTTTGAAAAAAAGGAAAGGGGTTACATCATTAAAATTTTCAAAAATTGGCCAAAATTTTACATTTTTAATTGAGTATGCATTTTTGTTAAGCTAATAAAATCTAGCATAGAACAGCTTTCCGAATTAAAATTAAGGCTTTTTTGGCAAAGTTATGAGATTTGTAAATTTGGGATTTTTCGGAAAAATTGTCATTTTTTGAAAAAAAGGAAAGGGGTTACATCATTAAAATTTTCAAAAATTGGCCAAAATTTTACATTTTTAATTGAGTATGCAGTTTTGTTAAGCTAATAAAATCTAGCATAGAACAGCCTTCCGAAATGAAATTAAGGCTTTTTTGGCAATGTTATGAGATTTTTAAATTTGGGATTTTTCGGAAAAATTGTCATAAATATACCGATAAATACCGACTCAAAGAATGGTAGTCAGAAGCTTGTAAAATTGTGAAGGAGTCGTTTCCGACCCTATAAAGTATATATATTCTTGATCAGCATGAACAGCCGAATCGATCTAGCCATCTCCGGCAAAAAAACAAAATTTTCAAAAATTCTCAATTTTTTGAAAAAAAGGAAAGGGGTTACATCATTAAAATTTTCAAAAATTGGCCAAAATTTTACATTTTTAATTGAGTATGCAGTTTTGTTAAGATTATAAAATCTAGCATATAACAGCTTTCCGAATTAAAATTAAGGCTTTTTTGGCAAAGTTATGAGATTTGTAAATTTGGGATTTTTCGGAAAAATTGTCATTTTTTGAAAAAAAAGGAAAGGGGTTACATCATTAAAATTTTCAAAAATTGGCCAAAATTTTACATTTTTAATTGAGTATGCAGTTTTGTTAAGCTAATAAAATCTAACATAGAACAGCTTTCCGAATTGAAATTAAGGCTTTTTTGGCAATGTTATGAGATTTTTAAATTTGGGATTTTTCGGAAAAATTGTCATAAATATACCGATAAATACCGACTCAAAGAATGGTAGTCAGAAGCTTGTAAAATTGTGAAGGAGTCGTTTCCGACCCTATAAAGTATATATATTCTTGATCAGCATGAACAGCCGAATCGATCTAGCCATCTCCGGCAAAAAAACAAAATTTTCAAAAATTGTCATTTTTTGAAAAAAAGGAAAGGGGTTACATCATTAAAATTTTCAAAAATTGGCCAAAATTTTACATTTTTAATTGAGTATGCAGTTTTGTTAAGCTAATAAAATCTAGCATAGAACAGCTTTCCGAATTGAAATTAAGACTTTTTTGGCAATGTTATGAGATTTTTAAATTTGGGATTTTTCGGAAAAATTGTCATAAATATACCGATAAATACCGACTCAAAGAATGGTAGTCAGAAGCTTGTAAAATTGTGAAGGAGTCGTTTCCGACCCTATAAAGTATATATATTCTTGATCAGCATGAACAGCCGAATCGATCTAGCCATCTCCGGCAAAAAAACAAAATTTTCAAAAATTCTCAATTTTTTGAAAAAAAGGAAAGGGGTTACATCATTAAAATTTTCAAAAATTGGACAAAAATGGAATTTTTAAAAAATTTAAATTTAGTATGCAGTTTTGTTAACGCGATAAAAACTAGCGTAGGAAAGCTTTCCAAATTGAAATTGGTGCATGTTTGGCTTTGTTATGGTATCTGGAAAACTGCAATTTTTCCAAAAAACGACCATAGAAAAATATTTCAGCCGTATAAGCGACACAGATAACTTGCTGTTTGCATTTATGAATGAAATAAATGAATAAATGAAATTTCTTGGTTCATACGAAAAGCGCAAAAAAGTATGCTACAAAAAGCAATCATTGTAGAGAGTATGTAAAGTAGCTGTGTGGCAATGAAGTAGAAGAGCATGTAGAAGATACATCGTGGGTAGAAGAGCATGTAGAAGATACACCGTGGGTAGAAAGATACATCTTAGGAACAACACGTGTTGAAGATACTCTAATGTAAGTTCTATAATCTTCCTCAAGCGCAATCCAGATTATTGAAGATCTGCTGATATGGCAAAAAATATATTGTGGGATCTTCCGAAACTTTCCCATAGTTTCCTGCGACATCTGTGACAGCTCCGTGGCTAGTCTGGGGCTGGCAAATCAATTCTGCAATCATATAATCCCCACAACGCTCCGGGCGTATCTCTCAGATGCTAGAACGCAGAGAGTGCCGTGCACACTTTACAGCTCCGAACCGGGGAGAGAGCTCTGGAGGAGATCGGGGCGCCGCCGGGGGACTGGGCACATGGCAGTGGCGGCGGGCAAAACTTGTTGATAAGCGGAATTTAAATAAATGCCTGTGCTCGCTGCTTTTATGGCCGCTTTCGTACTTTTTCCAGCACGCGATATGAACAAAGGCAGCGTTACGTTGTGTACTCCGCGACACATATTTGAATACACTCGAATTCGTATTTTTAGCCGAGTGTGACGGCAGTGTACGAGTGTCTGCTCGCTTGCCAGCGTGTTCGAGTCACCCAATTCGAATTTGAATTCGATTCCGAGTAAAACTAGCATTGCGAATCGGATCTCGTGCTGGGTAAGTTCCCGTTCCCGTTTCTGTCGCTTTCAGCAGTTTTCACACTCCGTTCACATGTTTCGGAGCTCTCCAGAAGCCACCGCGATAAGGCAATCCCTTAAATACCCATTTAGCGGAGTTCTTTTTATGGAATCTCGAGAGATCTTATCAAGTTGGCCATAAAGCCATAAGTCTTGGTCCGAACAGGCAAGTAATTTGTTACAGAGAGGGAAA
Source organism: Drosophila bunnanda (assembly GCA_035046265.1). NCBI lineage: Eukaryota > Metazoa > Arthropoda > Insecta > Diptera > Drosophilidae > Drosophila > Drosophila bunnanda. Next base: position 1,062,534 of record JAWNOB010000029.1, read on the forward strand.
TTTATGGAATCTTAGCTAAAAGGAATATAATAAGTCATTTAAATTTGTAAATACTTAAAGAAAAGAGTTTAAAGCATGTCATAAAATATTTTAGTAAAGTAAAAGTAGTATATTTTGTACTAACAATTTAAGATTTTTAGGCATAGTTATCGATAGCTATCGAAATTTGGAAATCCGTATATGATGTTCTATAGTAGAAAATAGGATTTGAAGAAATAAATAAAAAATGTGATAATTTATCCCATAATATCGTTTTTATATAATTGGTCTTGGCATCTGGAAAACTGCATATTATGATCCTATCTCTTAATATAATTTATTTATCAATAAATATTCAATGATCCTGATTGGTTTTCTTTCCATTATCACTTAATTTCAAGATTAAAAATTTCTTTATGTGGATATGGGGCTTCTTTGGGGCTCGCGGCCTCGTCGCTTTTGGCCATCATCGCAAAACTGGTTGGAGGGGGGTCCGTCGCCTGCACATGGGCCCAAAATAAAGTGTGCAAATCCCGACCCGAATGGGGGGAATGAGAAATGCGTGATAGTCGGCCGACTCAATGTGAATCGGCAGTTTCTAGCTCTGTCGGAGTGGTGAAATCATGGCTCCCCCGCTCGTTCTCTCCCATCTCCAATCTCCAATCTCCTGGTCCCCCCAACTCCCCCCCTGCCTGCGGTAAAAGTGGCAAACTCATTTTGTGACTCGTTTTCGACAGAAAGACACACGAGGAGGAGAGCGAGAGAGGCAGCGCACATGGTTATCACGTGAAAGAGGCGCCGAGCGACTTGACTCGGGTGCCTTCGTCGTGTGCGGGAAACGTGATCAAAGATCAACCGAGAGAGAGGGACAGAGAGAGAGAGCGATCGAGGGAGCTCTCTCTCTATGGGGGCTCATGCCTTGTGCCTCTGTGTGCGTGTGTGTGTGTGCAAAATGGCAAAAACGATTAGCACAGTGCGGCGCCCCAAGCTCTCGCACTCACTCTCCTTCTTGCCAGCTCTCTCTCTCTCGCTCTCTCTCCTGCCGATCGCATTCTTTGTCCCCCCCCTTGCCGTCGCTCCTTAAGGTTATCGCTTAATCACTTTTTGCACTGTTAACGCAAATACCCAATGCTGTTTGTTGTTTTTCCACAAATTGTATTCGTATTTATATTCGAGCGAGTGTTCAGCTGTCTCTGCGGCGATAATGAATTGTTCATTTTCCCCATTTCACAACTAGCTCCGCCGATGCTCCCCACACTGGCGTATTACCAACGCCCATTTGTGCCAAGTCACACTTCGGACGGTCTTCTAACTGATCTTTGTAACCAGCTTTTGTGCCCTTTGCGACAAGAGAGAGAGAGAGATAATCGTTTATGGCCACTAAGTGATGTCACGAGGATGCAGGCAGAGAAATTCTTGGGAATTATAATTGAAAAATATCATTTGGTTTCCTGATTTCGAATCAGATTCTGTATCTGTAAGCTGTGGATTCAAAATTATAGCAAATGGAGATCAAATTTATGTTTATATTTCATATTTTTATGTAAGCGTCAAAAAAATTCTTAAAATCTATGCATTTCTAGGACACTATTGATATCCTTTTTATACCCTTTCAGGGTACTATAATTTTAGTCAGATGCTTGTAACTCTGTGAAGGAGTCGTTTCCGACCCCATAAATCATATATATTCTTGATGAGCATCAACTGGAGAATCGATCTAGCCGTGTTCGACACAAAAATAAATTTTTGAAAATTTTCCCATTTTTTGAAAATTTGATAAGGGGTTACATCATTAAAATTGTCAAAAATTGGACAAAAATTGAATTTTTTAAAAATTTAAATTGAGTATGTAGACTTTTTAACCTGATAAAAACTAGCATAAAACAGCTTTCCAAATTGAAATTGATTCATTTTTGGCTTTGTTATGATATCTGGAAAACTGCTATTTTCCCAAAAAATGATCATAGAAAAATATTGATCTAGCCCAAGTAATTATTGGTAAGATATAAATTTTCAATTAACCAAGATTTTTCCCCGTGTGCCCGAGTGATGTCACACTGTGGACTGGGTGATAAATCCCCTGCACAAAGTGATAAAGCCTTACACAATGGAAGAGTATGAACTACGCCTTTCTTTATGGCCCCCACGAAATCTTCCGTGTGATAAGATTCTGGGAAGCTTAGATTCTGCAGTGGCACTGCGTCCATGGCGGGATTTGCCGAGTGACTCAAGGCAATCATTATTTTCCTACCTCCGGCGGAAATAACTGCTCCGAAACGATCTATTTATAACAGATTGTCGCGCTCGCTGCGGCCTGTGCAATTAAATTGAATCAAATTCTTGTTTGTGGTCCGTCTGATGAATACATTTTTCCGCAAATACCCGAATTGGGTGTCGCGCCTTTGAGTGTTTGCCAAGTGGCTGACCCACAGACGGACATAGTTGCCACCAGAAGATGACGGGGTGCTAATGAAGCGCCACGCCCACCGCCCGCCACACCCACAATATGAACACTTCATTTCCATTTCCAATTCCAGTCCGATAAAAGTTTCCAGCGATAATTGAAATTGGCGGGTGGCGCTGTGGACAATTGCCGCTGATTGGACACAATTCAATTACTTCGCCGTCAAATGTGCCTTAGGAATTCACACAATCCGCAGACTCGATCCCGATCCGATCGATCCCCCGCTGTAATGAGACATTTGCCCAAACATTTAGATGCCATCGAAGGGGTGTATATATAAATTCCAATATTGCCATCGATTATTCACACTTATTTGCATGCCAACCCAATCTAAGCCTGGGGACACAGGTCGAGAACGCTCTCGACGATCGACTCGGGAATACTCTATTCAATTGGCTTCGCTGGCCAACGGTAACTGATATTGATCGAAATTAATTACGGCTATCTTTAGGACTCGAATGGAAAAGTTTCAGCTATTTAAAGATGTTGGGCAACCGGTAGAAGTTTATGAGAGCCTCACGACTTGCTGGCCAAGTTGCTTTTGGTGTCTAATTGATACGGGTTTGGTGGGTTCTTCTCTCTGAATATTTTGGGAGTGTCAAGCTATAGTTTTAACTCTTTAATGATTTTTATTAACTTCAGCAAGGCATCAGCAATGAAAGAAACACTTGCTCTTTGAACTCAAGGCAATGAAAATTAGTTAATAAATATCAAACACTGCGTTTTGTAGCTCTTTAACTACCAAGAATCTTTGAAGAACAGTACTTAGAAGGCTATAATTCAGTTTTATATTTCTGCCAAAATCTATTATACGCTATATAATTATTCCTTTTATACAGTAATACTATAGAATGCCAGACGGATATAAATAAGAATATTTTTAGTGCACGCTTAGCTAGCTCATGCGGCGAAATATTTCAAATATTCTTTTAGATATAAGCCAAATATATAGTAATGATTTTCGATAAGTTCTTTTCATACCGTTTCAGGGTATTATCATTTTAGTCAGAAGCTCGCAACAAAGTGAAGGAGCCATTTCCGACCCTATAAATCATATATATTCTTGATCAGCATCAACTGGGGAATCGATCTAGCCATGTCCGACACAAAAATAAATTTTTGAAAATTTCCCCTTTTTTTGAAAATTTGATAAGGGGTTACATCATTAAAATTGTCAAAAATTGGGAAAAATGTGAATTTCTTAAAATATTAAATGCAGTATGCAGATTTGTTAGCCTAATAAAAACTAACACAGAACAGGTTTCAGAATTAAAATTAATGAGTTTTTGGCTTAGTTATGAGCTTTTTAGTCTTATAAAAATATCGATAAAAATCGGTTTCCCGAAGTTTGCTTCTCTTATTGTTAATATTCGTGTTTCAAATATTGTACAATCTATTAAATGCGCACTTAAAACCCCTCTAGAATGAGATATACCCCCTGAAGCAGGGTACTGACAAAGACTCATTTCCATAGACCAACATTTGTGGAGGTCATTAAAATGCTGTTGGCGCCAACGCCTCAAACAATGTCCACCTGGCCGGGGACATAACGATTAGCAGTGGAAAAAACCCTCGAAAGGAGTTCAGAATCATCTATGCACTGGATCGTATCACCCATCCGCAATTAGCTCTCGTTTAGAGCGTTTTTGTTTGGTTACACCTGGCGTATACGTAATGCCGCGTAAATAATTTTCCGCTGCCGCTGCTGGCTCGATATTTGAACAATTTGAGTAAGAACAGGCTGCATATTAATTAGTCTAGGGCAAGGTGTGTGCCATATGGAGGCCCTGCAACCACCGGATCTCCATCGATCCCCGCCGTCCCCCTCCGCGCCCCCGCCTCAGTTGACGTCAGGCGGACTCTGACTGTTTGCCATTTGTCAGGGAGTGATAAGCCAAAGTGCTGTGGTGTAACAATCGCATCCATCAGTGCCAGTGACTGACTGCCTCTGGGAGTGGGCGTGTCACCGGCATTCGATTAGATTGCCGCGGCCGGGATTTCTTGGTTTCCAAAGCCCTCTAAATTTAGCCAGCCATAAATCCGCAATTCGGCCAAATCACTTACCAAAAGTGTCCCATTAGGCGCGATGGCTAATTCCTCTAGTTGGCCCAGATCCGGTGGCGATAAGCGGGTTACGGATCGATCGATCGATCGCTCGACCGCCCCAAGTAGGAAGGGAAACCGATAAGGGACGTCTCGAGATTCGCCAGCGAGTGAACGTGCCCCGAAACGTGTCTGCCATGTGCCAAAATTGATTTGCCATCGCCGCATTGCACGGCAAATAAATGACTTATCTATTTGCGTGTAAATATAAACTGCACTGGAATTTATTTGGTGGTGTGTTATGTGTAGATCACCATTATTTTGTTTGTTTGTTTTTTTGTGCGTTAACAGTTCATAATCCTGAGATTAGGAATGTTTTGCAAGAAATTGTTGGCTTCTAGGGTCTTTGCTGTATTTAAATTTTACTTCAATGGGATTTGCTGAAACTATTCTGTTTTTCAAGCACTTTTTAAACGGTCTTTTATATAGTTTCTGTGAACTTTGAAGCTGTTCTTAATTAAATTTTTCGGTTACACTTGCCTGGGTTTTTTTTTGCGGTTTCTTAGAGTAATTTTTTAGAATTTATTTATATATTTTATAAATAAAACAATTCTTTTTCCACTGTGTAAGGCCCATTCTGGGGAGTGGATCGTCGTTATCAATCCGAGCGGCTGTCGTCATTGGCCCCTGACTCCTGCCCTCCTGCACCTCCAGCTCACCGCTCACCCTTCTCCCTTTCCCTGGGGCACCCCTGCACTCCACCACATCCCCATAGGTAATGATTGTCAGAATCAGAATGAATTTGCAGAGCGCTTCCTGGGCACAGAGAGTGGGGCCAGGAGGGGGACGAGCGGCGGACGAGCGGCTCATATATTCTTAGTCGAAAATCAAAGTCTGAAGTGTCGCCGCACTGATAAGCATAAATAATTTGTTTAAAACATTTCGTTTTCAGCAATTATACTTTGATAAGAGCGAGTGAGTGGTGCGAGGAAAAACAATTAAGAGCCAAGTAAAGGAAGCCAAACAAACAAGTCGAGTAATTAAACGAGCGAAGGGAGAACTGGTGTCATCTTGAAATGAAAATTGCATTGATCAAAGGTTTGGTGACTTATGCAAGCGATACTATCGATCACCCTGAGCGATCGATTCAGGGCTTTGTTATGTCATTACCCAGGACAGAGATCGGATCTGACTGGGATGAGGTTGTGCTAGGCTGGCGGCTCTTATCAATGGAACACAATGACCTCGCCTGAGATTTCATTACAATGTTATCGCTGTGAAAACAGTCGACAGACTCTTCTGTTTCCCAGAAAAGTGAAAACTGAGGGAGATTTTTGGGGGTCTGGAGGTAGTAGAATCTAGAAGGAAACCATAAAGCTAATTCTATATTAAATGGCTTAAAATATGTTATAATACATCTATCTTAAGCTTTGTAATCTTATTCATTATGATCACAATGGATCTATCTATCTATGTTCTTGAGCTGTACCCTTAAAAACTCCTCCAATTAGTCCGAAACTTGATACACGCATGTATTTCTATGTGTTTACATACAGATTATGGATGGTTTTCCTGGTAACACCGAAGGATGCATTTCATTCATGTTTAGTGCCCGAATTTGTATCTGGAAGATACCAGATCTTCACAGAGAGAGAGAGACTGAGAGAGAGTGCATTGAAGAGAGCGGTATTTGGGGGAGAGCGTTGCAATCTGTGACTAATTTTACAGCCTGCTGCACTTACCCAGAAAAGCAGCAACAACAAGGGCCGAGAAGGGAGGGAGAGACGGGAAAGGGCAGCGGGAACGGGAATGCCAGTGGAAGCGTAGGCCGGGAGAGGAGAGCGGCGGCCGGGCAAGGCAACCACTTGGCCCGAACTGATAACCATGTGCTGGTGTTGGTCTTGTTTACTTACTCCCGTTCGCCGGCTCGCTGTGTGTGCGAGTGTGCGAGTGTGCGAGTGTGTGTGCGAGTGTGTGTGTGTGCCAGCGTGTTCGCTTTGACTGATAGCGGAATTCGGATTCACGCGATACACACGCTCTCTCTCGCGGCTGGCAGTGTGTTCGTGAGAGCGCGCTCGGCGCGAGTTCGATCATATTTATAAAAGAATCGACGCCGCCAGTTACTCAAGCAGTCGCAGTCGTTCGCCAGAACGTTTCGAAACCCGCTCGCAAAAGTTACTCGAGATACAGATACATTTGTGGCTACACACATATAGAGGAGAGATTTCCAAAAAGAAGTCCTACGCCCAGCATTTGTTGTCGTCTCTGGATCGGATCCCTCGAGGAGCACTGAGGTTTTCCCGCTTTCCAATCGCGAAAAGAGCTGCCACACACACTCACACACACTCGCATGTGTGCGACGGAACCGGAACACGTTGCGTGAGATACCGACGATTTCCAGTGACCCAAAACGTGAACGTTACGGTTTCGATCTAAAATCTAAAAGAATCAAATTATAAATCAACCCGCGCCGCACACATGACCACCGCACTGACCATGGTGAAAACGGGTGGTAAATACGCCAACGGTGAGTAACTGCACCCCACCTGGGGTGGCCGGAGCAGAATAGATGCATCTAGTTCCCCTTGTCCTCCCCGCAAAGTACTAACGTGAGCGTGGAAAGCACGTGTCTTATGTAAGCGCCACGACGAGCTTCCATTTCGATCCGATCCGATCCGCTCCGCTCCGATCCGAGCTCGAGTGCTGTTGTTGCCGGAAGCCGCTTAATTGGTTCTCCAGCTCGCAGCACTCCCGTATTTCTATCTCGAACTCACGCCAGTCGGCTCCATTTGTAGAAAACACCATATTCCATCTCGGCGGTTCTGAAAACACACACGTAATTGTGCATTCACATTCGCTCGGACGACCTCTACTGCAGTGCAAATGCATCCTTCGGAGCGTTCGTATAATTTAATTTTTCCTCAATTTACTCGGTATTCTTTGTATCTTTTTTTTTGGTTACGCTGACAAACAAAATAAAATCACATTTTAGCACTTTCGGGTGATAAAAATAAACAAAAAAGAAAAAGAAATTAAATAAGAGGAAAGCGAGAGCAGAGTGTAGGAAGGAGGGGGAGCAGTGTCTCTGCGCCAATGAAAATGAGAAAACTTTAAATAGAAAATCGCTGGCACGGGGCACAATGGAATGAGGGGGCGGCCGACTAAGTCAGCTGATAAGCTAAGTAAGCCCGCCGCCAGAACTTACAGTTGTAAAGCTAAGCTAGCGGTAAACAAAGGGCGCTCTCTCTTAGCTCTGTAACGGGAGTGATAGTTGGTTAGATAATCTTATCGCCTGGAAACCTTCGCTTGGCTTCGTTCCAGTTTTTATCGGTGCCTATCGGTTATCAATGCGGCCGCCACACTTGACTCAGTTACCGTTATTGCTGTGTGCGCACTACTGCGCCGCCGTGTCCTTCGATTGTCCGCACTCCCACACCCAATGGCCCGCAAGTACAGTCACCACCAGTGCCGTAGCCCCTGGCAATCAATCAAAATACACTCGGCCGTAGTATACTATATACACTATATAAATGGTCGCCAATAAACACTCAAAGCTGGAGCCTTCTCTGGACTTTATGGCGACGGGGGCTCCATAAATGCTGATTGATTTGGGTTGCGAATTTCCCCGAAGACGGGGTGTGCAATGCGGGGTTTTATTTTCGGTACGGCCGTACGGTAAACTCTTTGCCGCGAGACAAAAAGTTCCTATATCTTGGCCATAAATTCGCTCGCCCGTTACGCCGTAGGGGAAGACATTGCGCAAATAAATTTAAAAACGTGTCAGATAAAGCGTTCTCACACGACCACGAGTCATCGCGTCCAGCACGATAAACCTCAGGCGGGCGGTGGAAGCGCAGAGAGAGATCGAGAGAGAGACAGACTGCCTCGTTTAGTGGGAATGGAAATGGAAATGAAAATGGGAAGTGGGAAGTGGGGGGGTCAGACGGGGAGAGAGCTCAAAGTTCGGACAGACATTGAAATTTGAATTTATTGGAAATACAGTCCAACTTCAATAGGTTGCCTTTAAATCTTTGAAAGAGAGAGAGAGAGAGAGAGATATGTTTTGTACAAGTCTTTGCTTGTTAAATTTTAAATCGATTTCGACAGCAATTTAAATGAGGAATTATAGGAAATACAGTAGAGCTTCAGAGAAGCAGTAATGAAATGAATTATACTTTGTTCTTTGAATATTGCAACCTTTTTGGAATTATTCATTCAACATTAATATTTTGAAGGAATCAGAGTAACAGAGATAAGGCTTTATAGCCACCATTAACTCAGATACTCACTGGCTTTCACATGAATCACTCGATAGGAAGTTTGAGTATCGAGACTTCGGACTGTAGTTAGTTAATTATTGGTTTTGGAATCAAGCCAGAGCTGAGTTCAATAGACCCCAACGCCTTGTAAGGCCGCGTTGCAAGGTTGCCGGCGGTGGAGCGGTGTTGCACCACCACAGCACCACCCAATCCAACCATCTAGACTCCTATTTATAAAGACTAAGCCATTTATGGCGAGCCAAAGTCGGGTTTAAAAATAGCCAAATGCTCGAAAACAAATCCGCGTAAGGCCCAGGCCGGACCACATACCGTCGAGAGATCGGACCGTCACGTGAGGATCGCCCGATCAGGTAGTCTGTGTGGGCCACTTGCACCTTATGTCAGTCCACAGGCATGCGTGTGCGTGTGCGTATCTGTACAGTACAGTCACAGTTGCAGTTTACACGACAAAGACATCGGCCGGGTCTCTCTTGATTTTGGCCCGAGTGGGTGTCCGTGTGTGCGTGTGTGTATGACGTCTCCATCTCCGCCTCTCTCCCGACCGCATGTGCGTGCTGTGAACAAGATTTTGACATAGTCAAAGTGTTTTATAAATAAACGCGCCCCACATACTTACATGGCTACCAGTTTGGGCCCACAGAGAGAGCGAGATACAGAGCTGTAGAGCTGCAGAGATACAGAGATACAAAGATACACAGATAGAGAGCCAGCGAATGCCCCGAGTGATAAGAGAGCGCCACATGTTCAGTGTTTTCACCAATACAACGCCTGCGTTTCCTCCTCTTGCAGAGAAATTCTTCGGCGTGAGGCATGTCCAGTGCATCCTGTGCTTCTTCTGCCTGGCGATGAGCTACGCCTGGCGGGTGAACCTCAGCGTGGCTGTGGTGGCCATGACGGAGCACCCGGGGGCTAACAGCACCGACCACCTTGGCGAGAATGATACGGATCTCAGTGGACAGGATGATGATGACTTTGGATTCGATCTCTTCAATTCGGAGGTGAGTTAAGGCAGCTCTTGGGATCTGAAATTGAAAGGTTTTAATTACTTTAATTAGTTGCTTTTGATAATCTTAATCGAAGTGATAAAAACCTATTGATAAAGCTGATAAGGAATCACATATTATATACCAAAAACTATATTTATATCATGTGTAATTATTCATTTCCTTTAACTAAAGCAAATGCTTGAATGAATATGTTTTTTCCCCTTGAGATACACTTATTATTATGCGGTTTTTGAGGTTTTTACTTTGAACTTGAATTTTATATAGTTTAGTTAACACTTCACAAGTAAACCAAGTTTCAGATCGATTGGGAAGGTTTATATTATGTTTTCAAAGGAATACTCACCTAGATCTCTTTATCCCCACAGCGCTACTACACCTTCAACGAGTTCCAGAAGTCCGCCATGCTGAGCAGCTTCTTCTGGGGCTACGTCGTCACCCAGGTGCCCGGTGGCTACATCGCCCAGCGGTATGGAGCCAAGGTCCTGCTGATGTGGGGCTTGGGCATCGCTGCCATCATCACCATGCTGTCGCCGCTCTCGCTGAAGTTCGGAGGATGGTTTGCTCTGTGCGCCATGCGCTTCGTCATGGGTCTGAGCCAGGGCGCAGTCCACCCCGCCACGCACGCTCTGCTGTCCAAGTGGTCGCCCGCTGAGGAGAGGGGCATCCTGGGCACCATCTGCTACTCGGGAGCCCAGTTCGGAACGGTGGTGATGCTGGCCACGAGCGGATTCATCGCGGACTCCTTTATGGGCTGGCCGAGCATCTTCTATCTGGGAGGAGCCTGCGGCTTCCTGTGGATGATCTTCTGGTACCTGTTCTCGGCCAGCACGCCCGAGGAGCACCGCCTGATTTCGCCCGGAGAGCTGAAGTTCATCACGGAGTCCCGCAGCGATGGCAAGATGCAGTCCGCCGAGAAGCTGGCCCCGACCCCTTGGGTGGCCATCTTCAGCTCCCTGCCCTTCATGTCCCTGCTGGTGGTGCACTGCACCCACATGTTCGGCTTCTGGCTGCTGCTCACCCAGATCCCCAGCTACATGAAGAACATCTATCACGTGGACATCAAGTCGAGTGCCCTGCTCTCCTCGCTTCCCTACCTGGTGATGCTCCTGCTCAGCTTCTTCTTCGTCTGGCTGTCCAAGGTCCTGCAGCGGAAGGAGGGCCTGTCGCTGTCCTTCAACCGGAAGCTCTTCAACAGCATAGGCCACTGGATTCCCATGTGTTCGCTGATCGCCTTGGGCTATGTGCCCCAGGAGGACGCTCCGCTGGCCGTGGCCCTGCTCACCCTGACGGTGGGCATCAGTGCAGCCACCTACCTGGGCTTCCAGGTGAACCACATCGACCTGTCGCCCAACTATGCCGGCACTCTGATGGGTCTGACGAACGGAGCGGCGAATGTGATGAGCGGCATTGCCCCCCTGATTGTGGGTCTGATTGTCCAGGATAAGGTGGGTTCCGATGGTTAGTTCTCTCCGGGAGCTCCTCACTAATAAGTATATCCTTTATTCTGTCCTGCAGGAAAACGTGGGCGACTGGCGACTGGTGTTCTTCCTGGCCGCCGCCTTCTACTTTGTGGGCAACCTGCTGTTTGTGATCTTCGGCCGAACGGAGGTGCAGTGGTGGGACTCCCCGCGGGACAACAAGGAGGATGCGGAGCAGGGCACGCCCCTGTCGCCCAACGGCCAGGTCAAATAAAGAGAGGGGGAGGCTGGAACCGCCTCGAGAGTCATCCAACCGGGCTGTTGTTTCGTAGTTCGTAGGCTTAGTTAGTTAGTTAGAGACGAGAGCTGAAAGTTAACTTTAGTGACGATCGCGTGCTTCCATTAGCGATATTATACGGTAATTGCTTAGTCCGTAAGACCAGCGTAAATTATTATTGTTTGCAGTATTTTCCGTAATGTACATAATCCGCAAAAGAAAAAGAAAACAAAAGAAAACAACACCAATTCAACTTGCAAATTGAGAAAACGTTCATTGTAAATAGGGACAGAGCCGCCCAACGACTCTAGTAATTGTTATATGTTATAGTCTTAAGTTAGGAATTAGCGAAAAACCAAACTTGTGATGAAAGAAAGTAAACTAAAAAAGGCAAAAAAAAAAAAAAAGAAAAGAAGAAAAGATGAATACAATTCAAGCCATGAATAAAACAGCTCAGTGCGCAGCTGGAAACGAGTCAAACTGTATCAAAATCCTTGGTGTTTTGTACTTTTGGGAGGTGAAATTTGAATTTGATAGAAAGACGGCGCTAACGGAACTGAGTATATCGATAAATGTGTTCTTCCGGCCAGTGTGGCCATTTTGCTTGACTTATCGACACACTTGTTAGAGCACTATTTTCGATACTTCCGCAGCTGTGTGCGTGGCCGCAGCTACTTTGTGAATCAGCTGTTATTATTGTTTGTTCGCTCGTCCGACGCTTTCCCGCAGTTCGCCGCCCGCCCCCACTTCCAGCGCATCTAATACAGCCTCCAAGTTGGCTACGTGGATAAGATTGCACCTGCCACTGCATCCGCACCTGCGACATGGTGCTCGGCTGCCTTTCCTGCTGCGGTCGCAATGGCTATCAGCAGATTGGGAACACGGGTGAGTGGGTCCGCGTCCTTGTGGCCTTTGTTTGCATCTATTGACATATGTACGTGGATGAATTGCGCACTTGCAGGTCCTCGGTTCGGTGTACGTCACCTGCAGTGCATCCTGGTGTTCTTCGGGCTGGCGGTGGCCTACTCCCTGCGCGTGAATCTCTCCGTGGCCATTGTCGCCATGACGGATCGGAATGCCAGCAATCCAGATTTTCCGGTACGTTTTCTATACATTTTCTGTAACAATTTTCATATTTATAAGTATGGGAGTGCCCGGTTTTAATTACGATTTACTGTAGTTTATTGTACCCTTGCAGGGTACTATAATTTTAGTCATAATCTTGCAAAATAGTGAAGGAGTCATTTCCGACCCCATAAATCATATATATTCTTGATCAGCATCAACTGGCGAATCGATCTAGCCATAAGCGGCAAAAAAATAAATTTTCGAAAATTTTTCCATTTTTTTAAAATTTGATAAGGGGTTACATCATTAAAATTGTAAAAAAATTGACAAAAATTGAATTTTTTTTAAATTTAAATTGAGTATGCAGATTTTTTAATTTGGTAAAAACTAGTATAGCAAAGCTTTCCAAATTGAAATTAATGCATTTTTGGCCTTGTTATGAGATTTTTAATTTTCTATTTGTAGTAAAAAATGCCTTATAAAAATATTGAAAATATTCTTTAAAAGAATGCGAATATTTAAATTCGAATCACTTTATGGTTTCAGTTATTATTACGAATTTGTTTGTATGATTCAATGTTTTGGTTTACTTGACACGCTTTTACGCAGCGGGAAATTGAAATACTTTAGAGATAAGGTTGAATAATCATTAACTGATTCATTCAAATCATTTTTTTTAGGTTTATGAGAATGTGAGAACTGTAGAAGCCTAATAAACTTATCCCATTGAACTCTTTAGGGCTTAAATCTTCGTTTCTAATAACTACAAGTCTCAGTTAATATTATAATTTTAAAAGTATTTAGAACCTAAAAACCACACTAAATATATCAAATATTAAATTCAAGCCTGAGTGATAAGTTTATAATTTTCACTGCAGGAATACGACTGGAATGAGAGCACCAAGTCCTACCTGTTGAGCAGCTTCTTTTGGGGCTATGTGGTCACCCAGGTGCCAGGCGGCCACCTGTCCGCCATCTATGGAGCCAAGTACATGCTCTTCTACGGCGTGCTCATTTGCTCCTGCCTGGCCCTGCTCACACCCTTCTGTGCCTCGTATGGAGGCTGGAAGCTGGTGGTGGTGCTCCGCGCTGTCCAGGGTCTCTGCCAGGGGGTCATTTTTCCCTCCACCCACACGTTCCTATCGAAATGGGCGCCAGCAGAGGAGCGCGGACGGCTGGTGGGCTACTGCTACTCGGGATCTCAGTTTGGCACCGTGGTCATGCTGTCGGTAAGTGGCTACATATGTTCCTCCTCGCTGGGCTGGCCCAGCACCTTCTATGCCCCCGGCTGTGCTGGCATCTTGTGGGCCTTTGTGTGGTACTTCTACTGCTCCAGCACTCCGGCGCAACATCCTTCGATCTCACCGAGCGAAAGGCGGTACATTGAGTCCTCGGGACAGGCGAGAAGGTCGTCGGACGCGGGACGCGAGGAGCAGCCGAGAATGCAGACTCCCTGGTGGAGTATCCTCAGCTCGGGACCGTTTCTGGTGCTCGTCCTGGCCCACTGTGCCAATAACTGGGGCTTCTGGACGCTGCTCACGGAGATCCCCACCTTCATGAAGAACGTCCTGGGCATGGACATCAAGAGCAACGGGCCGCTGTCCGCCCTACCCTACTTTGCCATGATCCTGTTGACCTGCGTTTTCATCTGGCTGTCGGATGTGCTGAAGCAAAGGGGCACGGTGATACCTCTGAGTTTCTCCCGCAAGTTCTTCAATACGCTGGGCATGTGGCTGCCCATGCTGGCCCTGGTTGGACTGGGCTACATCACCCAGGGTGAGGCCAACGTCCGGCTGGCCATTGGACTGCTGACGGCGGCAGTGGCCACCAATTCGGCCACGTATCTGGGCTTCCATGTAAATCACATCGATTTATCGCCGAATTTCGCGGGCACTCTGATGGGGATCACGAATTGTGCGGCGAACTTCATGAGCATTCTGGCGCCTCTAATTGTGGGACTGATTGTATGGGATGAGGTGAGCATATATAACCCTTGATCCTATCATATATATTCCGGTATTAATTCTTGCAATAATTCCTTTTCAGACGAATCCCGCTCAATGGCGCATCGTGTTTTTCTTCACTGCCTTTGTCTACTTCATTGGCAACTTGCTTTTCATGCTTTTTGGCCGAACTGGTGTCCAATCTTGGAACTCGCCTGTTGCCACGAGAACACCTTCAGTTGGAGGAGGTGGTGGTGTTGAAGCTGAAGAAGCTGCACAGGATCGTGCGCCGCTCATAGATGCCTAAGCCAAGGATTGGTTGTAATAGCGAAACTTTTGTACCTTGTGGGAGACGACGCATTCCATGGAATTGATCGTATTAATAGCTATACACATGACGCACTTACATATTTATGTTTACTTATATACTGAATATACATATATATATATTATTTATGTAAATAGCTAGACATTGGATTTTTCGGTTTTATTCGTATTATTCGTAGTCGTAATGTTAGTACACAACGATGTACATATGGTACAAGACTTACATGCTGGCTAACGGGTATCCTGACGTAATGCTAAGTCTACGAAACTAAAAACTAATTGTTCTAAGTGTGGGGAATCTCAAGGGGATTTTGTGGGGGAAGTTCCTTGATAGGATTACGATGCGCTTCTTCCTCATCCTATCCAAGAACCTCCCTTGCCCTTCGTTATGGGTTTGTCTGCTTATCCTTAACATATTCGTAGTTAAAGCTAGGTAATTACAAGTGGACGCGACCAAGGAGGAGCTAGGGAGCTAAGTCCCACCTCCTTGCCCGTATCCCCTCTGCCCCTATGTACATGATCAATCGCTTCGCCTTCCCTTTGATGGAGGAGTGTGTGGCTGTGCCTGCTCAGTGCAGTTTGTGGTTGGCGGGCAGATCCTCGGACCGAATGCATCGTCCGCGGTAACAGATCTCCGTCTCGGAGGTGACTTTGGTCGACGTTGAGGTGGCATACACCACATGCTCCATCAGATCCTTGTGGAAGCTATCCTTTTTGCTCTCTGCAACGGTGGCTTCTGTGGTGGTGGCGGTTGCCTTGGCATCCTCCTCCTCTTTCGCCGGCGCCTGAGTGGTTTGCTCGGCGGGCGTCGAGGGGCTGGTGCGTCGAATGCTCGTGTACTCCTGGCGACGCTTGCCCACGGCTGCCAGGGCGGCGGTTACCGCCTCGTCCTCGCCCTCCTCGATGGCAAAGAGGTCGTGCAGCTGCTTCCTCACCTCGGAGAAGATGCTGGGCTGCGACTCCAGATCGTCCACATCCGCACCGGTGTCCATGCGACGCGTGGCACTCTCCTCGCCCACCGGCAGTGTCGAAGTCATGGTGGCCTCTTCCACGGCACGGGCGGTGGTCACCTCGTACTCCTCAGGCGTGGTAGGCGACGCCAATGTGGTGGTTACGGCCTGAGCTTCCGTCTGGACTTCGGTGACTATGGGAGTCAGGGGAGTCGTGGTCTTGGGCAGCTCCTCCTTTTCGCCGGCCGCTTGCAGGGCATTGTACAGCTGCGGTCCCAGGTTCTGGGACTCGGCTGTCTCAAAGTTCTCCGAGTTGTCTGTCGCCACACGGTTCTTCTTCCACTTGCCACGTCGGCTGAGGCGACCCAAGGTACTGCTGGGGGACTCTGTGGTGTGATCCTCCGGCGCCTTGCCCATCACTTCCTCCAGAAGCTCGGCAAAGGACTTCTCGGGTCTGTAAGGCAAGATTTTAGTTTTAGGAGAAAATAAGGGTGAAGTCTCCAAGTCCTACTTGAGATTGGGCGCCTTGATGGTGGTGCGCTGACCACCTGATCCTCCCAGATCGGCAGCTACATTGAACTCATAGGTCTCCGGCTGCTCCGTGGGTCCCATGGTCACTATCTCTGGCTCACTCTCGAAGTTGTGCGTCTCCGTCTTGTACTTGGGATTCAGGGGCTTGAAGCTGTTCGAGTTGGTGTTGCTGTTGGCTGTCTCCGAGGAGGGCGACCACTGGGATTCCTGGCCCTCGAGCTGGAAGGGTTGCTTATAGCGACGACGCTGGGTGAGGGGAGTTGGACTGGGCGTCTATAGAGAAGGGTTTATTCGATTAGTGGGGACAATCAATATTAATAATCGTGGGAAAGTACCTCCTTATCCTTGACCTCTGGGTTATTGTATCGACTCAGCTTGCGAAGATTGGCTTTTTGGGTGACGGGCTCCGACTCCTCCTCAGGCGCTACGGTAGAGGATGAGGCTGGGTGTCCAGGACGACGCTGACGCTGACGCACCTTCACCACGCGACGAGGAGGCAGACGGGAGCGGATCTGAAAGGAAATATTTAATAATCTGGTTCTTCAGTAAGCTATTAATCTCCATTACCGATGGCCTCTCCTCCGAGGGCGTGGTACTGGTCACTGGGCTCTCAGTCGTTGTGGTTGTCCTCAATCTCGGATAGTTCCTCCTAACGAAAGGCGATCTCCTGGTGGTGGTAGTTGGAGGCGCCTCAGTGGTTGTCGTGGTGGAAGTCGTCGTAGTCGATGGCGTCGTGGTGGCCAGAGTGGTGTAGATGGGACTGACTTCGTTGCGGACGATGGCCTCCGTGGGATTGAGATCCTCCTGGTTAGGGAAGTAGCCCGGTCCGTAGTTATCCTTGGAGAACTCCTGGTAGTGCTGGGCTATCTGCATGGGCTCCAGCAGGTTGGCCGGGAAACCGCTCTGCTCGTTGCCGCCGTTATCAATGCTGTTGCTCGGGGTCACCGTGTAGACCTGCTGGGACTCGGAGGCGGGTCCCTCGGTGGTTCCCTGTACGTCGTAGGAGCTGGGAATGGCCGTGGGGCTGGTGGGACGCCTGGAGGAGGCCTTGAACACCGGATAGTTCTGCTTGAGCACATCCCGCTGGTAGTCCAGATCCTGGTCCTCGCTGCCCTTGCCGTTCTTCGACCCCTTCCTGGTCTTGGTCTTCAGCGTCTGACGCTCATCGTTCGTGGGCCTATAGCGGATGCGATTGGGATTGCGGATCAGTGGATTGCGGGCACTGGTAGGACGACGAGTTGGGGTCGAAAGTGACTCCTCGCCGCCATCTCCGCTTCCTGTGGAGGCTGCAGGCGCTGTAGTTCCCCGGCTGCTGTATGGCCTTCTAATCCGGTGGGTGGGTAGCTTGCCCGAGGACTCCGACTCTGAGTAGGACACGGATGAGGTGACCTTGGTTACGGCTGGCTTGCGAGTACGGAGGACGGGTCTCCTGGTCGGTCGAGTCTCCGGTTCCGGCTCAGGCAACGGAGTGGTGGCCAGGGCGGGCTGCAGCTTGTCCTTCTCCTGGAGGTTGTTCACCAGTCCGGGAATATCTGGCGTCAAGGGTGGCAGCTCCGAGGGCACGTGGTAGGGATTGGGATCGTACTCCACATTGCTGTTGTCCAGGATCTCGTTCTGCACTTGACTGTAGCTGGGACGATGGTTGAGCGGAGCCTGTTGCTCTACGTTATTGTAGCCCACGTCGGAAGTGGTCACTGGGACGGCCGCCGGGGTATACAGGTTCACTCGCTGCTTGGTCTTGATCCTCTGCGTCGTCGTTGTGGGCAGAGGAACCTCGTAGTCCAGGGAGCTTGGTGTGTACTCGAACGGGGGATTTGTGGTGTGTGGCCGCTGGCGGAAGGCATCCTGCTGGCGGAAGTATTGCTTCATGCGCTGCTCCTCCTCTGCTGTGGAGGCGGTTGGGGGACGCGTGGTCAGCCTGGGGAGTTGCTCCTGCACTGGTTCCTGGATATACTGGGGATACAGCTGGCCACTGGAGCCGGGGAACTCCACCTGGGGCCGGGTGCTGTAGGTAAACAGCGACTGGGGAGCGGCCGTGGTCGAAGTAGTAGAGGTGGTAGTCGATGTGGAGGTACTGGAAGTGGAGGTAGTGGTGGGTTTGGTGCCCAGTGTCTTGAAGAAGTCATCACCGCCGATCTGGTTCAGATTATCGAAGGGATTCTGGCTCTGGGCCTTCGTGGGGGAAGGACGATACTGAGGCTGATCCACCTGGACGCTCTGGGGTCGCTTCTTCTTGTGCCGCTCCTGCTTGGCCGGCACCTTCGGCGCGTTCACCTCCTGGATGCCATCCTGGACATAGTAGTAGCTGAACTTGTTGCCACGTCCGGGCACCTGGCTCTGAGCCTGGAGCTGGGACTGGGTGGTGGTGCCCTCGAAGGGATTACGGGTGCTGCTCACAGTGGCATAAGGACGCTGGGGCCTCGCAGGCGGCGACAGTTGCTGACTCGCACTGATGTCCTTGGCCCTATTGACCACAATGGAACCCACATGCGGTTCTGGCAGTAGGATCTTGTTGAAACCGTTCGGAGTCCTGTAGCTCAAGGGAGCCACAAAGAAGGAGACATCGCTGAGATCCCGGTTCTGGGAGAGCTGCGACAGGTAAGGCAGGTCGAACTTCACATAGCCATCGGGAATGGGCATGCCGGCGGGTCCCACGAAGATCTCCGGCGTCTGCTTGGTGGGCGAGTCAATCACCGAGATGCTGTGGGCATTCCTCAGGGCAGAGACCACGTCGGATTGCGAGGGCCGGGAACTGGAGCGCAGCAGGAACATGGCCAAGGGAGGCTGGTGTGCCTTGGGCTTCGGCTTGGCTGTGGTGAACTGCGACTGCTGGGCCTGCGGCTGGCCGAAGCTCTGGAAGATGCTCTGCGGCTGGCTGGTGGTGGTGCTGGGTCTCGTGGTGGTGCCCGAGCTAAAGAAGTCACTGCCCACGCTGGGATCCTGCGTGTAGAACTGGTTGATCTGGTAGGGATTCACAGCGGGCAGACCGGGATTCACATTGAACTTGTTCACCTCAAAGTTGGAGCTGGAACCCGATCCCAAGCCCGATTGCTGTCTTTGCTGGTTGTACAGCGTGTCGTAGGGGACGTACAGCAACTGCACATCCTGATCCCTACTGGTGGAAGGAGCTGACGAAGGCGCTGCCTTGTTCAGGCCAAAGAGACTCTCAGGTTCGGGATTCACGGGGAAGACCTGGGGCGTCACACTCTGCAGCGAGGGCTGTGTGGGCAGCGGCTTGCCCAGAGTCTTGGGCGGCAGTATATCCTGGACATAGTTCTGTTGGTGGAGTGGCTTGTTCAGGGCCTGGGCGAGAGGCTTCTGGGAGCCCAGGGAGTGGAAGTCCGCCCCAAAGGGCTGGCCATGCTGCTGTCCGAAGAGCGAGGGAGGGCTGAACAGGGAGGAGGGTGCTTGAAGTCCCGCAGCTCCTGCTCCGAAAGTGTGCTGGATCTGGTACCCCGTCTGCAGAGTGGGCGGCGCCTGGGCCTGTCCCTCGTTATTGTTGTGGAAGGGCATCTCGAACTTGAAGAAGGACTGCGACGTGGGCTCCTGGCCTCCGGCTCCTGCGGCCTTCAGACTGGCTGGCGGCGGCGGAGGTCCCTGGCGGAGAGGCAGGGCCTGACTTCCTCCATTCGGGTACCGCTGGAACTGGAAGGGATAGTCGAACTGGGAGGCGCCCGTCTTGGTCAGATCCCCGAAACGTGCGCTGGGCGGAAAGGTCTGCGAGTAGGTCAGTACGCGTCCATTACCCGAGCGATCCTTGCTGCCATCTAGGGGCTGGGCCAAGGGCACCCAGTCCAAGGAGTCCAGGGAATCGGATTGGCCCACGCTTTCCAGCTGACGGGACCACTTGGCGGATGACTCCTGGTTCTGAGCTAAGCCGGCCGTGGCCAGTAAGCACAGCCAGGCGGCGGTGAGTTGCATGCCTCGCTTCATAGCTAAATTGCCTGGAAGTGGAAGAGATCGGATAGGGTATTAGGGTATGCTATAAGAATAAATTAAACCCACAATTCATGAACCGTAAAATGCCAAACTAATTTTTTAATTAAAACCCACTAAACAACAAAGTAACTAATTTTTTTCACGCAAAGTTTGGCATTCTTAAAGGCCAAGTTCCTCCACAAAAACACCTGCAAGAGGTCACCCATTGTTATGGTAACTTATATCTTTGCCAATTTGTAATGAAGTAAATTCAAGCAAATTGATTTTTGAGTTTATTTTTAAGCCACAATTAAAGGAATTTCCCAATAGCACAGAAACACCCACCTAAACTTCTATGAACTCTAGTAAAAGGTCACCAAATAGTAAGGGAACAGTAGAATTCGAAACCGGAACACCCAGAACCGGTAACTTAATTGTCGCCTGTAATTACACAATTCCAAATGCTAATTCAGCTGAATTTCCAATGAGATCTCGAGACTGTACTGGGAGATTGAGATTGCCCAACCCGAAGCCAAGGTCGCTGGGCGTTAGCTGTTTGGATTCTGTCGATTTGCATTTGCATTTTCCACGACCGCCGACGAGTCACTGGGGGCAAGTGAAAGGTATGTGTAGCTGCAGTGAATCAAAAGGTAATTGCCGGGTCTGGCTATGGATTTGTAGCTGTATCTGCAGCTGTACCCGTACCTGTCGCGGTATCTGTGGCTGTGGCTATCTGTGTGTATCTCTCTTCGGTGTGGCAAGTGTAACTGTAAGTGCAACTGGTCGCTGGTCGGGCCATAACTGCCGGCCAAGTGGCCATAATTGTGCGCTTGTTTTCATTTGGCCAAATGCGAGAAATTGCCATACTTAAGGCGAAATGGTAGCCCGGCTGGCTGGTAATACGCCTCATTGGCCAGAGCCGTGATCCATGAACCACAATCAATGAATCGGCGGCGACAGTTTGCTTCCTCGTTTCCTCGTTTCGCATTTTGCATATGTCTGGGGATGCTAATTGCATCATCATCGGCAGTCGGTGTAATCGCAAATTATGGCAAATGACCAAGCCAATCCAGAAGATTCGCCTCGTCGGAAAACGAAAGTGAGGCCGAAATGCAAAAAACCTGGCCAAAACCTGACCACTGAGCACACACACGTACTGGCCACCGATCGGCGATCTGCGATCTCCTCGAGCACTTTCGTTTTCACTTTTCCACTGAATTAATCGAGTGTGTGTGTTCGCGCCAGCGGATGCCGCATTAAATGGGTTAAACGAAAGCAAAAAAGTACGGCAAAAATCACTGAGCAAAATCGTTTAAGATAAAACCTGCGAAATATATCGCAGCGGCGTTAAAAACGGAACTTGCAGCGGTGCACCGAAACGGGAGAGCACTGTGTCTGGCACAGTGAAAGAAGAAAGTGAACTCCACTTGCCGGCGGAGAGGAAAATAATAGAAATTAGACTCACTTGCGGTCAATATTTCGGACCGAACCACACACTCTCAGCAACCAAAACCAGTTGTCAAAAATTTATAAAAGCCCCAACAGAGCAAACAGAGAGCCGGCCCATTGTCACACCTCGCTGGAGACCGAGCACTGCACTTGAAATCTCCGGCGATCATTGAAAGTGAAATGTGACAATGCCCTCGGAAAAGGCGGGCAGGTGGGGAGCCAGCCCGCCGTCCTCTCCAGGTAACTGGCAATTTCCCTTTCATTTTGTGGCCCAGACGTCTGTAGACATCTGTTGAAATCGAAGCGGACATGGACTTGGACTTGGACTTGGCTTGGACTTTCCTTGCTGGCGGGGGCGTGTACCTCTGTCTCTCTGGGATTGAGGATGGGGATTTATGGCAGGTCGTTGGTAGCTGACCACAGAGCCGGATGTGAGCACAGGAAAGCTGTCTCAGAGCGGCTTACAAGGGATTACAGATTATGCTCTATGGCGGCGACTCTGGGGATTACTCGATGTATAACTTCTGGCATTGACATTGTTTCATCGCTTTGCTGATCATTTGGCGAGTGATTTAATTGGATTACCCGAGTCCGCACCCAGGTGAGTAACACCACACCCACAGCAGCAGCAAGGTCGCTCCAATCCCATTGTGGACTTACCATAAACAGCGGCAGCCAGGCAGACACTGGAAGCTAGCTAACTGGGCCCAAAAGACCGTTGAGGTAACTGAAAACAGAAACAAATACAGAAAACAAAGAGGCATTAGTAGGCGCGTAATTAAAAGGGCTGCAAATGGAGGGGGCTTCACGATACACACTCAAAGCACTTAATCTCTTGAGGCGGCGGATGTGGTAATATGGCCAAGAGATCTTGGTTTCTAGAGCTCTAGTTTTTCTCAATTTTCTACTGCGGCTTTAATTGCATCTTGAGGCTGCAACGGCCACGCTCAGCTGGTCACACACACACCTCTCGGGCCTCGGGTTTTTTTCGGGGCACCGCCCACGGATCCGTCAGATACATACTTGCTGCAGCCGAGTTATTAGAGCAAAGCCACCCAAAGCTGGCCAAGGAATGTGCGTGACCCGGGTGGGCCAAGCCATGAGTCACGGGTAACTCACAGTATTGGCAACAGTTTCGCCTACTCGTCGGATACTTGCACAATTCGCACATTAAGTATTGACTGATTGTATCGCTCTAGTGCCGAAATCATTTGTCTTTTCCCCGGTTACAGTTACGGCCAATTAGCCGGAGCTTGTGGCCAACGACAGACGTCAGGATTGATGGCTGGCGAAGCCCCTGCTGCTGGGCTGAAAACGCATACCATAAATTATGCAGAGCCAATGAACTCGTCGTCTGAAGAGAGATGTGTATATAAAGCAGGGGGAAAATAAATGGAAAACTACGAAACGAAAGCGACATTGGAGTGCACTTCGGGCTGGCATTCAAAATTGGCCTCAGTCCGCGGATTATTGGGGGCGTGCTCCTGGGCCTGCCGGAAAGAGTTTAACCAGAAGACAGGGAAAACATGGGCTAATTCCTCAAATTTTATGCCACAGCGACCCCGAAGAAATGTTCGAAATTATTAAACGAAATGTAAATTTCACGCAACTTTCATTTCTCCGCTGCTTTCCAAATGAGGTAAGTGGTTGAGGCAGAGGCAGAGGCAGAGGCACCACTGCCACCTGCTCAGCAAACCAAGACATGCCTCGAGGGGCCTTGGGCGCTTGCGTAATCCCAAGAATTTATGCTCGAGCATTTGAAAGCGAAAGTATTTCTCCGTCGAACATTTCTCCTATTGTTTTTATGTTTTTCACAAATTTGGCATGCGGGGGAGCCGCCGAGTTGCGCAACTTCGGAAACCGGATGCCTTGGGCCGTTGCTTGACAAACGGAATTCACAGTTAAATTGTCTTAAACGCTTATCACTCGCCGCTCATCGCAAATCGAATAATGATGATATTGCCTCAGCTAATTACAACACTCCCCGACAGTCTCTCTCACTTTTCTTGCCAAACTGCCAGCTGGCTAAAAGCAGGCCGATAAGTGGCTTAAAACAATGTGACAATTGCAACAGAGAGCCTACTTTACCCCCGTTGTTTAGGGTTTATATATATATGGATAGTACTTGTGTATATATGAAAAACCATAAAGCAAAGGCTGTGACAAAACAAAGCAGCAGCAGCAGCAGCAGCAACCGGAGCAGCTGAAGAAAGCAAGAGTGGCTCTGAAAATGGTTACACTGAAGGAAAATTATGGGTAAATTGGTTGAGATGAGCAGGAACTAATTTTATATAAATAAATTAATTAAAAGCTCTAAACAAGGCGTTAGGGTTCAAGTACCAAGGCTTCCAATTTCCTATTTTTGTAATTATTATCTTTTTACAATCTTGAATGAATTTGAATTTTCACAAGATAAAATATCACTCTTTAGAGCTATAATTTATTAAGCATTCTCCTCCTCTTATTTCAAGAATTTAGATGAAAACTCAGAGTTCAGAAATATTTAAGTGAATACATAAAACTATTCTATTAAATCACTTGAAAATATATAGACGGAATAACACACAGACTAAACATAGTTAGTCAACAGTTTTTCTATTTTCACCTTCCTCAAAAATATTAGATGCACTTAATGAGTCTTAAAACATATTCGTACACCATTATATATTATTTAACCTCTTTACTTTAAACCTCCCCACGTTTTTCTCTATCTGCACTTAGCCATGTCTCAAGTGGGTCTCATTCTCGGCCCCCAAGACTTGTGCAACGCGTCGAGGGTATCCACATAGACGGAGCTGAGCCGCCTGCCTGGCAGATATATGCCCAGATGAACATTAGCAATCAATCCACATCCACATCCGTGACCGAGGCAAGAGTGTGAGAAAAAATGCAGTAGGCCAGCCAAGACACTTCAACTTGTCGGGGTCTAGAAGAAAAATGCCGAGTCTGAGGCTGAGGTTGAGCCAGAGATGGAGACGGGGACAAAACGGAGCAAAAAGCCTCTGGCAATTGCTGGCAGCCGGGTGCTGACTAATCCACAGTGTGGGTTTTCGAGGGGTCTCTGAGATCGACCTGCACATGCAACTGCAACTCACGACTTTGGATGCCAGCCGAGCGAGCTATAAATGCCCCATTTGAATTGATTTTGTTTTTTGTGTTACTTAAATGCGACTTGGATCTGATACAGCTTGAATAATGTCTGATTATTGCATAGTAATTATTCACGTTTAGAATTCAGTGCGTGTCACAAGTGCCTGGGACAATTGTGGTCTGTCGAAAGATCGCTTTGGCGACAAATGGAATTATTAAGGAGATTCAATAAATATATGAATTGATTAGTTAGTTCATTAGGCTCAACTAGACATTATTTGTTATGCTGCTCTCATAACAATAACTGGAAATTGTTGTAAATTATTTACTATCTTTTAACAGCTACCTGATTTTCTATAGTGATTTAAACAAGTGACTAACGAAATCGCTTTGATTATGTCTTACAAACCCTTTGTTTAAATTAAAATAAATTCAATATGTTTTAAATATGTAAACTTGTAAACAAAAGAAATAGTTTTTATGATGCTTATGGCATCATAAAATGTTATTTGTATTGTTTTGTGCACATTTCAGTCTTGTGACTAAGGTTTTGAGCACTACTAAACCTTATTTTAATATTTATTTAACTATTAACTATCTAATAATTTAAATTTCGAAGCATTTGGCTTCATATTGTTTGAAGAAATCTTTAAAATTCACATTCTTCGCCATTTCACCATGGGAAATAAGTAAGTGTTAATCTTTTAACTAACTTACTAGTGGTAATAACTAAATTTCCCAAGTAATTAAAGCCCCACGTCAAGCTTCTTTAATGCCCTCTTAAGTTCTTCAAGACATTCCACTGGACAAGCCCCCGCTAATGAGCCGAGTTCGTGTCTTAAGTCTTTTGTTTGGCCAAGTTTGTGTCCTAAGTCTTTTGTCTGGCCCGCTGAGAAGAAAGTCGTAATCGCTCATCTTGGCTCAACGCTTGACAAATTGAACATTTCGAGGTTGAGTAATTGAAAGCGGCGAAAGACGAAGACCACAGACTGCTGGATATATTGCAATATGGCTGGCTGGCTGGATGGCTGGATGGCTAGATGGCTGGATGGCTGACTGGCTGACTTGATTGTTGGATGACTCGATGGATGGCTGGCAGGGCACGTGCTGAACGGTGGAAGCTTCTGCAAATACGCAAAGCCATTCGCACGTTTCACTTTCGTTGCGGGAACGGGGAGGCAGGCGCAGTTGTGGAGGCCTGATGGCGCAAATAAACACATCAGGCGCCACATTAAGACATGACAATAAAGAAAAAGTGAGTCTGAAGCGGTATTATATTTTCTTGACACTTTCGCGAGTTTTGTTTCTCTCTTTTCTTTATTATTATTTTTTTATTGGCTTTGGCTTTGGCATTGGCCGATGGGGCGGCTACGTGATTTCAGTCTTCAGCCAAAGGCTACGGACATTGGCCGGCCGGCAGCCGCCAGCCGCCAGCGGCCATCGGCTGCGTTTATTGTAATTAGAAAGTATTTAATTTCGAAAACGCTGACCACTCGCATAAAAAATATTTAAACGAAAAAAAAAAACAACAACAAAGTGTGTATAAAATAAATAAAAAACGAGGGTACTATTTGCTTACTTCATGTGACTCGTAAAAATCACAAAACAAATCTCAAAAAAACCCAAACACAAACAGCGGCAAATAAGTGCAGACATTAGTTCCGTTAAGATCAGAGATTAGGGAAGAGAAATGCCCCATCGACCTTATGTAAATTGGCCCGATAAACAAGATTTTTCTCTTGTCCAAAAGCCAGAAAGTTTCTCTCTCCGGGGGAAGTGAAAATTGGGTTAATGAAGTGGCGGCGATGCGTTTGGAAAAGCAGCCAGCAAACAAAACCCAAGACATCTTCTTCAAAGAATGGAGACACCGAGAGGATGGACCAGTTATTTCTATCTCCATGGTGGTCAGCCGGGGCAGCACCTTTTCACATATATAACTTTTTACTGCCTAAATTGAGGAAGTCTCTGGCCATAAAGCCAGACTCTCCAGAGGACGGATGGCCGCCTGGCTGACTGGCAAATCTTTGGGCAAACAAATTGCATGCCAGTTAACGAGTTAAACAAAATGAAATTTCCAAATAATTAGAGCATGAAAAAATAACTAGCAAAAAATTGCCAAGACATGCGTTACAAATTTCTATTTTGCCTTTTTTGGCACTTACCAACCTAAGCTCTGCGAGTGGAGCTGGGAGCTGAGAGCTGAGAGCTGGGAGCTGGAAGATGGAAGCTGGTAGCTGGTAGCTGGCTTCTTCCTGTGATCTTTCCTTTCACTTGATTCGATTTTAGGTTTTTAATTAGCGGCCATCCAAGCGTAAGTTCCGAAAGCTGCTGGCCAGGGCCTTGCAATTTGATTTGTATTTTATTTAATTTGATTTGTGTTTAATTCACTTGAAACAAATGCACTTGGAAACAGGAGAAGGCGGAAGGTATCACTTTTTTCTTCGGCGGTTTGTAGCTGGCACCACTGTGCGTGTCTTGGCTCAAATGAAACAGTTACCAGGAGAGCTGGTTTTTAGCCGCGTCTGCATCGTTGGCGTGCCGTTAACAGACTGAAGAAATGAAAAGCGTCGCGGCCCAAAGTAAGTAAGAGTGCTCCGGCTCCGCTCGCGGCTTTTCATCCAAGAGCGATCGCTCGCAGTCGCAGTCGCCGTCGCAGTCGCAGCTAACGTCGCCGTCTCAGCCTCAGGTAACTTGAAGTTGTAACTTTTTCGGGCCAATACAGGCTTGGTAGATCCTCCAATGATTTGTGGGCCATAATTGAAATTAACAGGCCAAAGGGGGGCCCGCAAAGTGTCCCCAAGAACGCACTAAATGCAAATCGAGTTGGCCATAAATGCTAACATGTTTTAGCATTAGCTCCAGCGATGTCGTTCCAGTTTTGCAATCCGCCGGGGACTTGTTTTTTGTCGCTGCTGGGAAAATATTGAATGTCCGCCGGCTGAGATATATCTAATGCCCGACTTATATAGTATATAGAGTCCAATGCAGACATAATTCTGACTCATTGCCATGTGGCGGTGGCCAGCTTTTAATTGGCTTTTTCGGGCCCGAAGGTCGTTGGATTTGTTTGGTTATTACACAAATTCCATTATGGTTTTAATTGAATTGTTTGTTATGGATTTTTTCTTGTGCGTTTCCTACTCTTTTTTGGTAACACACATAAATGGCTTTATTTTAGATATAAAATGCGTAGAATCCATATTGACCTCTAAGGGGTTTTCTTTTTTGTTACCAATTAGTGCAACTTATTGAAAACTATAATTAAGTAAGAGTGCCATAAGACGTGTGATAAGCTTTTAAGTATAGAGTTCGAGTTAATTGGGGTAAACTTGCAAAATTCAACATTTAGTTCGGATGGGTTAATATTTAATTGTAGCCCGAAAGAGTGTTTAATATTTATCTTAAGTATTTTCTAATGCATTTCTAGTTATTTTTCCAGTGTACACACATTAAGTTGGCGAATATTCAGCAGTCTCTAAGAATTGGCCTTAGGAAAAGACCTTTTTTCGGCTTCTTTGGCCTGGCAATTAAAATATTCTCATAGCCGCCGCTGGATTTCCGCCAAAGCCAAGACAATTGCCTAAGTGAGACGTTTATGGATCGTGGAAATTGAGTTAATTAGCATATCGTTCAGCGTTCAGCGTTCAGAGCCATTATCCATTATGCATTGGGTAACCCAAACATACAGCGCCTCGCTTTGTCGCGATTTTCTTTTCAATTTTCGCAGCTTGGAAAGGCGAGTGCGAGTGCATTGACAGCAGCTCCACCGCCAAATCCAATCAGTCAAGTTGTCATAACGCCTCCCCTCAGCCCAGGTGGGCGTGAGTTATGTGCGGAGCGATGACGTACGAGGAAGGTCCCCACCTCTGGCCTGACCTGGCCTGAGTTATGTGACGAGGAGCTCTGCCAGTCTTGCCGGGGAGATCATTCAACCGTGACTGTCTGGGGCTTCCGCCGAGTGGTATTTCCACTAGAACAAAGCACTTTCACCTGCCCGGCAAGCCGAGAATCAGCAGAAATCAATTGAAATCGCTGGGGTTGACTGTAATTAGCGTTGACCTTTTCACAGGTGTCTCGCAGATCTCAGAAACACTCGCCCAAGGCAAATGGCAAATGGTGCACAGACACGGAGACACACACAGGTGTAGCCGAGCGACCTTCAGCCCCGTTTATGAATGGCTTTTCCCAGGCCAAAGCCATTTTCCGCGACGTATGCGGAAAAGAGTGACGAGATTTGCATAAAATCCAAGTCAATCTCAAAGAGTTCCCACCGCGTCAGGTAGATCAGCTCTTAATTGACTGCTGCTTTTCTGGCATAATTTCGGCTTAATTAACTGTAGAATCTTGGGGCTCCAGCGGCGGAGATAAGCCGGCCATCTGATGCAACGCCGATTGACAGGGCATTATGCAATGCAACCTGAACTACTGGCCAGGTGAGACTTGTCCCGCAGGAGAGAGAGCTGAGCCCGGGCGACATTTGTCGATGCGTCGACGCATCGTCTTGGCCATTGCTTTTTTGGCTCTCGAAAGTAAGACAACTTTTTGTGCTCTGCGCTGCTTTTGGCCAGAAATCGCTTCCTGCTCCCAAATGCTGCACTGCACCGCAATGGTCGAAATCTAAACTGGATTGCCCGCGGAGAGCCTCTTGGCAGCGCCCGGCCAGTTTCCCGGTTTCCTTCCTTGTGTGTGGATTTGGGTTAGCCAAACATTTATCTGCCGCTCGAGCTGTTGCTTTCCATGCTGATCATGTGGTTGATGGCGGGATAAAAACACTCTCCGGTAATCTTCAAGACCGGGAGCAGGGCAGGGTATCCAGTGGGCAGTGGGTGAAGAAACAGCAGGGGATTGGCCTTCGAACAATGGGGCCTTAATCTAATAATTATCGTACATGTCTTTCCCTGTTTTAATCCAAGCTTCCGACGTGCCTTGAAACCAATATTTAATTTTTTCTCGTTGTTAATAAATTTAAATCCACAGCGGGAGCAAGTGATGTTTAATTGGGAACCGTTTTCCTAGTTTTTTATTAGCTAAAGATTAATACTTGATGTTTTTGTAGTATGCTTCAGCAGTTTCCTATTTTTAGCAGTATTTTATTGTTGGTAAATGTCGGAGAAATGGGTATTTTTGTCTGATAAATTTAACACTGATTTTCCTAGTTACTTGTGTTACTTTTTTGTTAATTCAAGTAAGGCAGTTTCTTATTACTTCTATTATGTTTGTAGTAGTTGTATTTCTACCAGTAAATGATATAAAATAAAAGGAAAAATTAGGCAGGTAGATGCCATATTATGTTTGAAGCAGTTTAAGTCCATTAAGATTAAATATTTTGAATCGAAAGATGCAATTTGATTAAAATAAAGTTAAAAAAATAATAAAGTGAAGTTAAAACTTAATTTAAGAAACTACAAACTCGAAATAAAGTATCTTTTTGTATTCTTACATATTTATTTCCCAACTCGTAGAGCATTCACTTGCTGCTTTTAGCGCTCCTGAAGCTTGCATTTCTTTTTTGGATCACTCTGCCGACTGCAATTAAAATTTTGTAATGCAGTGACCAAAAAAGAGGGAGAGAAAAATGGAAAAAAGCCCGAAGAAAAACATTCAAAATACAAACAACAAAGTGGTGAAAAATTACGACAAAAAACATTTGCTTTAAACGGTCTCGCATGGAATGTGTGTGTGCTGTGCCGGGGCAGCGAATAATTTTACCACTTTCAAAAATGATTTTCAATTTCACTGCGCGGCGGATCGAAAACTATAGGCCGCGAACTAAGTCCGATATGTGGCCGTACGTTTACGTACTACGTATGCATAATAATTATTCAGGCGGCGTATTAAAAGGCGCGAACCTTAGAAACGACTCAAAAACCGAATGAAATCGAAAACGAATTGAATCGAATTCAGGTGGGCAGAGGGGCGCTGAGGGGACTGGTCGATAATTTCACTTTCCTTTTCCCCGACTGCATTTCAATTTTCCGCGTTGGGCGGCTGGCTCCGAGTTTTCCCATTTCCATATCGCCCCGTCGAGTGGTCTCTTCAGCTGGCATGTTAATGTAGGTCCGTCGAGAGTCCGATCGAGAGCGAAAGAAAGTCCAGCCCAGGTAGCACTGCCAGCACTGGGAAGTAATTAAGTCCGAGTTCGAATTTAAGTCCAGAGCCGAATCCGTATCCGAGGCGATTATCGAATGCGGCGGCAATTTCACTGCCAAAAATTTCTGGCCAAATGTAATTTCAATTACGTGCTGGCCGGAAACGAAACCGAAGGCTGGCTACGTCTGAAAATGTCAGTAGTCGCTCACGATGTCACTGCAAGTCACTGAGATAATGTGTGTGTTCCTCGGTGAGTCACGGATCTCTACGCAGCGGCATGCAGATATAAAGTCACTGGGCTTTGAGGCATCATTAAGACTGTCTCATTCATCAAATTGCGTGCAACGCGTTCAGGGCGGGTTCAGAAACGGGTCAAGAAACTATCCAGCAGATACAGTGCGATGCGTGGGTATTGTATCTTAATTTTGCTAAATATCTAATTTTTTATATGATCATTTTTTGTGAAAATCTCAAATTTTAAAATATCATAACAAGGCCAAAAATGCATTAATTTCAATTTGGAAAGCTTTCCTATGCTAGTTATTACCAGGTTAAAAAAACTGCATACTCACTTTAAATTTTTAAAAAATTCAATTTTTGTCCAATTTTTGACAATTTTAATGATGTAACCCCTTATCAAATTTTCAAAAAATGGGGAAAATTTCGAAAAAATATTTTTCAGCCGGTTATGGCCAAATCGATTCCCCAGTTGGTGCTGATCAAGAATATATATGATTTATAGGGTCGGAAATGGCTCCTTTTCCAATTATCACAATGGACATACCTTATAGAGAATACTATAGATCAATATTTTTCTATGGTCGTTTTTTGGAAAAATCGCAGTTTTCCAGATACCATAACAAAGCCAAAAATGCACTAATTTCAATTTGGAAAGCTGTTCTATGTTAGTTTTTATCGCGTCAACAAAACTGCATATTAAATTTAAATTTAAAAAAAATTCCATTTTTGTCCAATTTTTGACAATTTTAATGATGTAACCCCTTATCAAATTTTCAAAAAATGGGGAAAATTTCGAAAAAATTTTTTTTTGCAGTTTATGGCCAGATCGATTCCCCAGTTGATGCTGATCAAGAATATATATGACTTATAGGGTCGGAAATGGCTCCTTCGCCAATTATCACAATGGACATACCTTATAGAGAATACTATAGATCAATATTTTTCTATGGTCGTTTTTTGGAAAAATCGCAGTTTTCCAGATATCATAACAAAGCCAAAAATGCACCAATTTCAATTTGGAAAGTTTTCCTATGCTAGTTTTTATCGCAATAACAAAACTGCATACCCACTTTAAATTTTTTAAAAATTCAATTTTTGTCCAATTTTTGACAATTTTAATGATGTAACCCCTTATCAAATTTTCAAAAAATGGGGAAAATTTCGAAAATTTATTTTTCTGCCGGAAATGGCTAGATATATTCGCCTGTTGATGCTGATCAAGAATATATATGGTTTATGGGGTCGGAATCGATTCCTTCATTGCATTATAAGCTTCTGACTAAAATGATTATGCCCTGCAGGTGCATAATAATGTGGTTAAAGTTGGCGACAAAGTAGAGTTAGTTTAAAAACTATCGTGAGGGTAAGCAATAAATGGAAGGGAATTAATTATAAAATAAAAGCACAGCTAACTAAGCTGATTCTAAGCCTAGGCCTGATCCCTCTTATAATATCTATAATAATTATATTATTGTCATGGTTAAGACTTACCCCAGTAGAGGACACGTCATGTGTTTTTGCTGACTTCACTTAGCCTGGTATCATCGCAGTGAGCTTCTTCCTGGTTATCCAGATGTATTACACAGGCCACGTGGTAATTTGGAGTCGAAGAACACTCACTATCACTATCACCACAGATGTACACAGCGGGGCGGCCACAGAGGGAAAGACTGCAGTGCGATCGCTGCAACTCTATTTATAGTCTCCGAGCAAAGAGGACAGAGAATGTGAGAGCCATAGAGAAAGAGTTCACTCAGAGAGATAGAGCGAAGGGCACGTCTCTAGAGCGTAAGAGATGGGCATACAGAACATTACATACACAGAGAGGTAGAATTAGGGAGAAGGCTGCGATTATACGAAATGGCTTTATCGTTCCTATGACAGCTATATGATATAGTCTTTCGATCCGGCCTGATCTGACTTATAGACTAGTGAATTTATATTGGATCGTAATGTTCCGATAGTTTCAAAACTAAGATAATACTTGAGTAGAAACGGACAGGCGGACGGACAGACGGACAGATGCTGTTGATGCTGATCAGCAATGAACATACACACATACACAAAGTAATAATAATAAAATTGCTCCTTCACTGCATTTCGAAATTCTGAGTAAAATTATAATACCCTTCAACTTTCAGAATTATTATTCATGCTTAAGATGACTAGATGGCTAGATGGCATACGTGGCGTATACTTAATATGAAAACTATAAAATTAAGTATACGCCATGTGTATCTGTGGAAGAACCGTTTAAAAATGTATAAAGATAAGAAGTTCCAGTTAAAAAGCACGCTTAGCAATTAAATTATAAGAGCGAATCGAAAACCGATCATAACAAAGCTTTAAATATTTGATATTTATATATATTTTTAAATGGAAATTTTTCTACAAATCAAAAATTAAAAAAAATTTATAATTTAGTCAAAAAAGCATTAATTTCAATTCGGAAAGCTTTCCTATGATAGTTTTGAAAAATATATATGATTTCTAGGGTCAGATATGGAACTATAATACCCTGCAAGTGTATGAACATGAAAAAGCCCTTCAAAAATCAAGTCTAATTGCACCGATTCATAAATAAATACTTGAAAAACCAGGCTAATCCCCAAGATGCGCTTGCCCAAACATTTTCTCTTACTGCTCTTACTGTTATAAAATATATAAAGCCCCTAAGCTCTTGTGCCGCACTGTAAATATGTGCGCTAATAATTCAATCTCGAGTTGAATTATTTCACCGCATTCAAGAGCGTTGTGATTCGGTTTTGTGGGTGCGCTGAGTGAAACTTCGCCTGTCTGCCTGTCTGCCCGTCCATCTGTCTGTGTTTGACATGGAAATTAGTGGCAGCAACAACAGCAACAGCTTTAGAGAAATGCTATAATGTCTGCCTAATGAGCTTGGCACACCGCTGCGTATACTTGATGTACGCAAGGCATATAAGCCATGAACATGAACATGTTCCAAGCGAAGCCAAGCCCGTGGTTTTTCGTTGTGATTTCTGTGTAGCTGTGTAGTTTGCGTTGTTTTTAATGCCTCACTTCGCCTGTGGCTTCTTTTTTGGCGCCATTTCTTGGCTTTTGGGTTGTAAAATTCGTAAATTGTTTCCAAGAGTCGAGACTCGCCGCTCAGTGGCACCACATTCGTGTTAATCATTCGCTGAATTGCACTTTGTGGGGTTAGATAAGGGTCTTTTGGCCACCGCTTTGACAATTGACAGCTGCCAGCTCTGGATTATGTAATTCGGCCAGCGATGTCCCCCATTTCGCACCATTGTCGTCGCGATCTCGATTCGCTCCACTCCCCAAAAAATTGAAAATTGAAATGCACTTACCCGCTGTTGGCGGATGCTGTAGACGGGGCACTGCCTCTCTGTCGCTGCTGGCACAGATAAATCATCAAATCATCATCGTTGTGATCGAATCTGCCTTCGCCATAGACTTGCCGCCGCTTTACTGGTTCTCTTTGGCGAAAATCGGGTTTAGTTTTAAGTTGCTGCAGAGAGAGAAAAATTAGTGCGAGGAATAACATATAAGAGTGTAGGAAAAATAATTTTGTAGGGGGGAATTTAGGTATAACTAAACAGTTTGCAGTTAAAGGGTTATTTTAAAGATCATTTGTAAGTTTTTAAAAATATTTAAGTTGATATTTGGTTGTGGAATAGGTTGGGAGATAGTTTTTTAAGTCAATAAATATTATAAATATTTTAAAGCCACTTACATGTTAATGTTTCCGCCTAAGGGAGCCTCCATTTTCCTTCCAGTGTACTCCTGGTGTATTTCTTGTTGATAAAACATAATGCTGCTGGGGCTGCCGCAGACGCAGGCACTGACGGCCCAGTCCCCGGACCTGAAGTCATGAAGACCGACAATTGCGTAACCCATTCGGGCCACGACAGGCGGGCCGTAAATTGGCCGAGATTTTGCGAAACGCAGCAAGCTGCTCGGGTTGCAATTTCATGCATGCCGATTTTTATGCGAGCAAATAAACATTAAAAACAACAGCAACGAACCTTATGGCCATTGTACAATTTCTTTTCGGGGCGAGCAAAATGGGGAAAAATAAAAACAACAAACAAAACTATCTCCGTGTCAATTGAGGTTCGGAAAGCAGTGATAAAAATAGCACAAGAAAACAAACACAGAAAATATCGAAACATCAAATTGTTTGTTGTGGGATCAAGTATTGGCAAAGCGCAAAAAGCAATAAAGGTGCAAAAAATAAGGGAAAAATATTAAACAAAAAACAAGAAAATTGGGGAAATAGGAAAAATTAAATACTCTAAAAAATTGAAAGTATAATTAATAAAAATGTTTACAAAGGAAATTGTTACAAAGATTAATACCCATTGCATATGTTTTTCCCTCTTAATTTTGTCAAATTTAAGCATTTCTGATTTCTTAAAAATAAGATACTTAATAAAACCAATAAAACCCTTTGAAAAAGTGTATGAAACTCAAACATAAATTTGGAAATTGCGCGTGCGAACTTGGCTATGCACGACATTTCATGCAATTGCTGCGATTCCCAAGTTTGTCATTCCGATACAGTCAAGGCAAAAGGCGTTGAACTGAGGCCATTTCACACCACACTGAAGTTAATTAAATTGTTTTTAAAAATAAATTAAACTTAAATTAACTGAAGAACAGCTGCGAAAAGCTCCGAGCCCCAAAATAGGCACTTTAATTAGCATGTAGCATTGAGCATTGAGCATGGAACCACAAGTGGGAAAGCTCGCAGTTTGGCAGCCACTGCAGGCGACGCCGACACACCCACCATTTCCACACACACTCTCCACACACAATCGCAGCAACAACACTCGAACCAGCTGAAGGTCAAGGAAAGTAAATGAAATCGAAAGTTTTTGGCGTTTTTTGCTGATAATAAAGACAACGGCACGTGTCGGCTCACTTAGAACACAAGTCAAGCGAAAGCATTGGAATGAGTGGAGCGTAAAGCTTTCTGTCGGCACTGGAATGTTTCACATAGTAAGTATATATCTTTATATATGTGTAGAACAACAAGCCATATTCCAGATAGAGATAGAGAGAGAGAGAGAGCGAGAGAAAGAGAGGAAATTGTGCCCCATAAAACTTGTTTTGGATACGTTGGGGTTGTCGAGGTTGTCAAAGATACTAGTTGCTCTACCTATAACTATAGAGATCAATGAGATTTATATATAATATAAATATTTACAAAGTATAAAATTTAATAGCACAGGAAGTTATATAATTTTAAATGGCTTTAAAGTTTATAGAGATCCCAGAGAGTATTAGTTTTAATAAAAGGAAAAGGTCACAGAAATAAATTAATATCTGAAAGATACAGTGACCTTACTGAACTTAAGCATTTTTGAATTAATATCAACATTCTTCTCTCAATTACCATTAAGGATTATTAGATATTTAATCATTTTAATTTAAGTATTTAAAAGAATAAAGATCTCAAAAACTTCAATATGCCAACATAAATCGTTGCAATAAATGAAACATCCTTAGTTATTATATTTCTTCACACAATTTCAAGATTTTATCAATTAAGTTTCTTCAAATTCAGAATTATTTTCGCCTCTTAAGGCCCACTCGACAACCCTAGATCTCCGCCTGGAACGAACTGAAATTACGTGTCTCGCCAGCCATGGGGGACAGTGTGCTTCTGGCAGCCGTCCGATCGCGTAGAACGTTCGCAGTTTTCAGCCTTCCTCCCCAGATAGTTATTCCGGATCCACAGGTGGGCGTGAAACACTCTGGGCTCTCCTTCCCGATTACATAACTCACAAATACCACTTATTCCGCACAGCCATGTCTCTGCGTGTGATGTCCCCCGCAATGCTGAGTGCCTGGAGCCAGACTTTGGTGCGGGCCATGTCCTCGCAGAGCGGCAGCGGCAAGAACATCGGCTTCGTGGGCCTGGGCAACATGGGCGCCAACATGGCCAGCAACCTGATCAAGGCCGGCCACAAGCTCCATGTGTTCGACATCTCGAAGCCCGCCTGCGACGGACTGGCCGCCAAGGGGGCCACCGTGTACTCGAAGACCTCGGAGCTGGCCAAGAACTCGGACTTCGTGATCACCATGCTGCCGAACAACGCCATCGTGGACGCCTCGTACGAGGAGATGACCGCCGACGGCGTCAACAAGAACACCATCTTCATTGACTCCTCCACCATCTCGCCGGAGCTGGTCAAGTCGCTGCAGAAGAAGATCAGCGGCAAGGGGGCCCGGTTCATCGATGCCCCCGTCTCCGGCGGAGTGCCCGGCGCCGAGCAGGCCACCCTCACCTTCATGGTGGGCGGCACCGAGGCGGAGTACAATGCCGTCAAGGGCGTCCTCGAGTGCATGGGCAAGAGGATCACCCACTGCGGCGTCTACGGCATGGGACAGGCCGCCAAGCTCTGCAACAACATGATGCTGGCCATCTCCATGATCGGTGTGTCCGAGGCCATGAACCTGGCCGTGCGCCAGGGTCTGGATGCCTCTGTCTTCGCCGAGATCATCAACTCCTCCACTGGCCGCTGCTGGGCCTCCGAGATCTACAACCCGGTGCCCGGCATCTGCCCCACTGCCCCCGCCAACCGGGACTATGCCGGCGGCTTCTCCACCGCCCTGATCACCAAGGATCTGGGCCTGGCCTCCGGCGTGGCCAGCTCCTCCAACTCCCCCATCCCGCTGGGCTCTCTGGCCCACAAGGTGTACCTGTCGCTGTGCGAGAAGGGCCTGGGCAACAAGGACTTCTCCGTGGTGTACGACCTGATGAAGAAGGAGAAGTTCAGCGTTTAGACCTAAGGACCCTGGCCAAGGCTGCTCCCCACCAGTCCTGCATTTATTATTGTATACTTCCCGTATTTTCGGCGCACACTCTGCGCACATTAAAGACGCATTCGCTTGTCGTTGGTTGAGTGAAAAAGTTCCATTCTGTTGCGCAACAGTGGGCTGGTCTGGCCAACATCAGACATCCGAGGAACCCCGTCGAACTGATAACCAGTCCCAGATGGGGGGACTTGCCTTATCGCCGCTCCCGACAGACCCCAGCGAATAGATGCCGGCAATTAATGATTGCGGCTTATCTGGCCAGCACTCGTGGCACTAGATTCCGCGTGGAGATCGAGCGTTCAGCTCGCGTCTTCTCAGGTAAACAGAGAATCTCTGGGGAGGAATGGGGCCACAGACATGATAATGGAAATTATGGCGTGGTAAAAGCTCACAGTTTGGTGGCCACTGCTGGCGAATTCATTTCAAATGCGTAGCACTAAAGCTTGCGGTTTTTAGAGGCACTTGCCGGTCCAAAGACAGCAGAGGCAGTTCCACTTTAGAGGTATTTATTATTGAACACGATTTAATTAAGTAAAAAAGGTCGTTTATAAAACACAAAATGGTTCAGAGATATAGAAAAATATGTGTTTTAGATTCGGCTAGGAGTTATTTTATTCTATGATATATAAATGTTTTTAAAATAGATTTTATCAATCTCATAATCTCAATTTGGTAAGCTTTTCCGTGAAGGATTTTAAAAAATGTAATATTCCATGCATTTTTGATCAATTTAATTATTTTACCTCATATAACACTAACATATTGAGTTAAATTTAATCTCTAATTTGTTTTTAAATTGTTTTATTGTTTATTGCTCAATGCTTTGATTAAGATCTTTGGCTTTTTGGCCTTCATATACTTTCAAGTATATTAAATCGATCATTTTATATGCTAATTTTTTGGGTTAATCATGGTTTTTCAAATATCATAACTAAGCCAAAAATGCTTTAATTTTAATTCGGATTGCTGTTCTGTACTAATTATTATAGTGCTTTCAAATCTGTATACTACGTTTCTAAATTTAGAAAAATTAATTTTTTGTCAGATTTTGACAATTTTAATGATGTAGCCCCCTATCAAATTTTCAAAAAATGGAAAAAATTTCGAAAATTTTTTTTCAGTCGGACATGGATAGATCGATCCGCCAGTTGATGCTGATCAAGAATATATATGATTTATAGGGTCGGAAATGGCTCCTTCAACAATTATCACCAAAAACACACCTTATAGGAAGTAAAATAAATCAATATTTTTCTATTGTCGTTTTTTGGAAAAATCCCAGTTTTCCAGATATCATAACAAAGCCAAAAATTCACTAATTTCAATTTGGAAAGCTTGCCTATGCTAGTTTTTATCGCAATAACAAAACTGCATACTCAATTTAAATTTTTTAAAAATTCAATTTTTGTCCAATTTTTGACAATTTTAATGATGTCACCCCTTATCAAATTTTCAAAAAATGGAAAAAATTTCGAAAAATTATTTTTCTGCCGGACATAGCTAGATCGATTCTGTAGTTGATGCTGATCAAAAATATATATAATTTATGTGGTCGGAAATGGCTCCTTCATAGAGTTTTAAGATTCTGAATGAAACTATAATACCCTGCAAGGGTATAATAAGTAGCAAAAGTTTGCGGCAAAGTTATAGTTAGTTTTGAATCTATTGCAAGGGTAAACAATCAATTTTCGCGAATAATAATAATAATAAGTAAGGCTTCAATAAGTTTGTAGATATGCTTAGTACAATTTGCTGTGTCACTGTAAATTAAAATTATGTTGGGGTCCATGGCAGTAAGGGAATTAATTGCAAAATAAATAGCTAACACAACTTATTCTAGACCCAGGCCTGATTCCTCTTATAATATCTATATAAATTATATTATTGTCATGGTTAAGACTTACCGCAGTAGAGGACACGTCATTCCTTTATTCAATCCAGTGTAGAGATGTGTTTTTGCTGACTTCACTTAGCCTGGTATCATCGCAGTGAGCTTCTTCCCGGTTATCCAGATGTATTACACAGGCCACGTGGTAATTTGGAGTCGAAGAACACTCACTATCACTATCACCACAGATGTACACTTCGAAGCAGCCACGAAGGGAATGACTGCAGTGAGATCGCTGCAACTCTGTTTATAGTCTCCGAGCAAAGAGAACAGAGAATGTGAGAGCCATAGAGAAAGAGTTATCGCAAAGAGAGATAGAGCGAAGGGCACGTCTCTAGAGCGTAAGAGATGGGCATACAGAACATTACATACACAGAGAGACACAGAGAGGTAGTGTTAAGGAGAAAGCTACGATTAGACGAAATGGCTTTATCGCTCCTATGGCAGCTATATGATATAGTCTTTCGATCCAGCCTGTTCTGACTTATAGACTAGTGAATTTATATTGGATCGTAATGTTCAGATAGTTTCAAAACTAAGATAATACTTTGAGTAGAAACGGACAGGCGGACGGACAGACGGACAGATGCTGTTGATGCTGATCAGCAATGAACATACACACATACACAAAATAATAATAATAAAATTGCTCCTTCACTGCGTTGCAAACTTCTGAGTAAAATTATAATACCCTTCAATTTACAGAATTATTATTCATGCTTAGGATGGCTAGAGGACATACGTGGCGTATACTTAACGTGAAAACTCTTAAATTAAGTATACGCCATGTGTATATGTGGAAGACTAAATAAACAAAAAAATTCTGCCGGTTATGGCTAGATATATTTTCCAGTTGATGCTGATCAAGAATATATAGGATTAATAGGGTCGGAAACGATCCCTTCACTGTATTACAAGCTTCTGACTGATAATGCCCTGCAGGTGTACAATAATGTGGCTAAAGTTGTCGCTAAAGTCAGAGTTAGTTTTTAAACTATCGTAAAGGAAAGTAATCAATGGGAATAAGGTAATTGATTAGATAATAACTGCATAGCTAACAAAGCTGATCCTAAACCTAGACCTGATCTCTCCTATAGCATCTAAATACATAATATAATAAGCATGGTTATGACTTACCGCGGCAGGGGACTCACAGTTAACCTTCTTCGCCATTGCTTAATTCCCGTGTAAAGTTATTGGTGACGTGGTGCTATGATCGATGTGACCTTCTTCTTTGTTATCCAGATGTATTGGCATCGAAAAGCAATCACTATCACTAACACTTATACTATCAGCATAGATGTACACTCCGGAGCGGCCACGAAGGGAATGACTGCAGTGAGATCGCTGCAACTCTGTTTATAGTCTCCGAGCAATGAGAACAGAGAATGTGAGAGCGATAGAGAAAGAGTTATCTCAAGAGATAGGTATAGAGAGTTAGAGGGAAAGGCATATTTCTTGAGCGTGAGAGATGGGCTTACAGCAAATTATAGAGAGAGGGGAGAAACTGAGAGGCAGAGAGAGATAGAGACAGTTAAAATAAGCTATATACGATTTGGTTTTATCGTTATTATGGCTGCTGTATGATATAGTCGTTCGATCCTTATGACTTACATATTGACTATTATATTTACTATATATTATCATATTATTTCTATAGTCGGATAATGGTATAATTATATATATTACATTATTTTTCTCAAATTAGCATTATTTCCACATAAAATTGATCAATCTGACGAAATAAGGCGTTCTTGAACTTAATTATCACAATGCTAATTGTTACTTCAAAAATAAATTGTTTAGCTTTATTTAATTATTACAAGAATATCACCTTGAAAATTGTTAATTTGAGTTTATT
Source organism: Drosophila bunnanda (assembly GCA_035046265.1). Taxonomy (NCBI): domain Eukaryota; kingdom Metazoa; phylum Arthropoda; class Insecta; order Diptera; family Drosophilidae; genus Drosophila; species Drosophila bunnanda. Next base: position 1,104,167 of record JAWNOB010000029.1, read on the forward strand.
TCAACAGTGTCACCAAGCATTTATAAATATATTTATTTCCTTAGGATATCATGTCTTACCACATGTTGTCCCATTATAACCTACGTATCTGTAGACAAATACCAATACGTAGATTGTCCCAAATTGGATTCATAGGCCTTGGCAATATGGGTAATCCTATGGCCAGAAATCTGCTCAAATCGGGTCATAAGCTTCATGTCTTTGATATATCCAAAAGAGCCTGCGATGATTTGGAGAAGAAGGGAGCCGTAGTCCACTCAGGAGTCACCAAGGTGGCCGCGAATTCTAACTATGTGATCACTATGCTGCCAAACAATGCGATTGTAGAAGCTACGTATGACGAAATCCTTTCCCAAGGCCTCAAAAAAGGTACCACGTTCATGGATTGCTCCACAATCTCCCCAGAGTTGGTCAAGTCACTGCTGGAGAGAATCAGTTCCCAGGGAGGTCGCTTCCTGGATGCCCCCGTATCCGGCGGAGTTCCTGGAGCTCAGCAGGCCAGTCTCACCTTTATGGTGGGAGCAGCTGAGGAGGACTTCAGAGCAGTCAAGGGAATCCTGGAGTGCATGGGACATCGCATTGTCCACTGTGGAGGCCAGGGAATGGGTCAGGCAGCCAAGCTCTGCAACAACATGATGCTGGCCATCTCCATGGTGGGCGCTTCGGAGGCCATGAACCTGGCCGTGTCCCAGGGTCTAGATGCCAGGATCTTCGCTGAGATACTCAACTCCTCCACGGGGCGTTGCTGGGCTTCCGAGTTCTACAATCCAGTTCCTGGGATATCGGCCTCAACTCTGGTTAACAAAGTTCCCATTTCATTGATCAACAAAGACCTTGACTTGGCCATGGATGCAGCCAAGGCCTCGAACTCCCCCATTCCCATGGGCGCGCTGACACACAAGATCTACAGTTCCCTAATTATGCAGGGTCTGGGTCACAGGGATTTCTCCGATATTTATCAATTAATGCAGCAGAAAAGATTCAATTTTTAGCAGCTGCTTTCGCTTTTCTCTTTAAATAAATATGTTATAAATCAATGACCTTTCATTGCTGACTTTGCATTACCTTTCAACAAAAATAATAATAATGATAAGGACCCAATTGATCCACACTTAATTTTCAGCTCTCGAGAGCTAATTGGTAAGTAAACAAAAGGGCTGAGCAACACAAACAATGATAACAATGATAACAATGATAACATTCAGGGCATTAACAATTTACAATTCAGTTAATCAAGTTTATCAGCAGTTTGACAATATTTTGAGCGAAATCCAAAAATATGTTTTATTACTTTTGCCGTCGTATTCGTTTATATGTATATATATATTTTTTGAAAAATAACAAACTTAACTTAGGTGCTAATTAATTAATTGAGTTCGGTATGTATATAAAAACTTTGTTGTTGCTCTTTCTGTTTTTGTTTTGTTTGCTTGTCGCGGGGTATAAAATAGTTTGACTATCTAAAATTTATCAAATCGATCGATCGGAGTGGGTTACAGTAGCAATTAATTTCATTTAAAGTATTAGGTGTTGCACGTATCTTAATATGGCTGGGCCAGGGCCTTCGACGAGCTGATTATCCTAGACAATAGTTGACAATAAATATGAATGTAAATTTTAGAAAATGTTTCGAACAATCTTTACCGAATTTCCCGAATGAAATAATTAGGATTAGGATTATATAATATATATGATGTATATGTAAAGGTGTATATCATGAAGAAGCGTCCTTAAACGAGGCGAGGGTGCAATCGAAAAGCTAATTGTTGGTAGTTGGTAAATTGTAAATGGAGTTGGTTTGGGGACTGGAGCTTCCGTGGGGTTAAGTCACATAAGTAGTAAGTAAGCCTAGTTGCAAAATTCTTTGAAAATATCACAAATTGAAATACACAATAAATAAGTAATCGCAATTGGATTCGCGCAATAAGGAATCTTAGGTAGTTAGCAATATTCGAATAATCCTTTGAGAGAGATAGGGGTTACCTTAGGTACACATAGAGTCCGAGTGTATGTACACTATCATTGTTTTTCCGGTGTAAATAGTTTTGACATTTATGATTAACCGTGTGTATATATAGTTCTAGGAAAATAAGTGAAGCGAACTTTGTTTTTCTTTTGTGCAGCATAATTGAGTTGATTTGATGTCCTTGTATCCTTACGTGACTAGCTAACTTGTTTGGTGTCTAATTGAATTCGCCATGGCTCAGACTGAGGCTCTTGGCCTGGCCAAAGCGCTGCTTCAGCTGGCTGGTATTGGCCCGGAATCTTTGCAGCAGCTGCTGCTGCCTGGAGCCACTGGATCCTGCTGGACCAGACCCCGATCCTGCTCCTTGGGTAGCGCTGGACTGCAGCTGCGAGACGACTGCATCAGCGCTGGTTATGGACTATGAGCCTTTGAGCTTCTTCTTGGGGTTGGAGCGGGTCTGGTCGGCAGGCGCCGAGGGAGGCAGCTCCCTGTATTGATTCTGCAACAATATTAATTATTTATTAATAATTGCGACAAATTTCCCTAGTTTAACTCACAATCTCTTCGTTATCCGGAACCCGGGATAGGAAGTCCAACAACTCGTTGTTGGGTATGGTGTTGGGCCTCAGCAAGCGGCGGGAGAACTTCATCAGGCCCCAGAAAAGGAGCAGCCAGCGCAGAGGAACGAAGTGCAGGACCAGAATGGCACCCAATAGCAGGACCACGGCCAGCCAGGTCAGTTCGGGGACGGAAAAGTTGAATGTGCTGGAAATTTCACTTGGTGAACAGATTTTCTAAAGAAATAATTGATTATCTAGGCTCACTTGATGGTGCTCTCGCCTAGAGAGGCCAGATAACCTATGGTGTTCTGTACGGTTTGGGAGACCTCCTGTATGGCCTGCAATCTCTCCTTGATGGACTTCTTCTCCTCCTTCTCCTTGTCGTCGTCATCGTCCTCATCGTACTCGTAGTCATAGTGGGCCGCAGGATCTGTAGTGCCTGTGATCAGGCGGATAAGCCAGTTCCTAGAGGTAGATATAACAAATTATATACGCTTTAAGTACTAAATCATATTTGATTGATCCTACTTTAGTATGATTAGTAAAAGAACCAGAGGCACCGTTTCCAGATCGCCATAAACACAGGCCACTATCCACAGGACGAAGGCTATGCTGGAACGCACCGGGGACTCCCACTCGAAGCAGCTCCTTTTGGGAAAAGGAAATGTGAGGATCAAGGACACTAGTTCGATTGAGAAAATACGCACTGAACATATCGCGCTGCATCTAGGATATCCATGATGATCTCCTTAAGCCGGTTGACATTGCGCAGGAAGAGCTGCCGCTTGAACTTGGCTTCCTGCTGTATCAGCTTCTCCTCCTTGGGCTGCAGGGCGCGGCACACAGCTCGGACCTCGTTCCAGACCACGGTCAGTTCTAGTTGGATCTGTGGAGAGTTGCCCTTGGCCCTCACGCAGAGGTTCTTATCCTTGAGGGTGTACCAGCGCTTGACGCCGCTCTTGATCCGGAGCAGGGGTATGACCAGTTTGCCCAGGAACTCCACGCGGTGATCGCGATCCTCGTCAAAGACTGTGATTTCCAGCACCTGAGTGATGTCCTTCACATTGCTAGAAAATGAGGTAAAAGTTAATTAATTGCTGTGCTCTTTAAGCTCACAAAATCCATGCTTACAAGGTAAAGATCTTGTTCCAGTTGGGCGTGAGGGTCTTGTACTCCGTTTGGGTCTGCAGCCGGGCATTGCCCAGCTCCAAGACGCAAAAGGGATCCGACTTGCCGCCTATGTCCGCCGCCGCCAGTCCCGTGGCTCCGAATACCTTCACCGTTAGGTGACCCACATCCCGGAGATTCTGCAGGCAACGCAGGAAGCGATATCGCTCCCTCAGGAGCTGCGCCTCTCGCGGATCCTCCTTGAAGGCCTTCAGATCGCTGATTGTCTCCAGGGCGGTGGTTCCACTGATCGTGAGCATGAGGTGGACCTCGCCGGGACAGTCCTCGAGGGGTTTCCAAATGCCATGGGTGGTCTCCCTCTGGAACACACTCAGGTCGATGATGGCCTTGCCGTACAGGGAGTTGCGATTCCAGAGGGCCAGCTCCAGGTTCTGATCCTCGTCGAAGAGGTGGAGGTCGAACTGCTCCAGCCAGCGTTCCGTCCAGGAAGACTTGCTCTTGTACTTCTCGTTGCCCAATCTGGATTTCAAAAGGGAGTTTAATTTGTTGTTAATATTTTGACTTAATAGATTCATAGTAGTGTCTCTGAGTGTATTTTTCAGCCTCATCTTTCATTAAAGCTAGCTTTAGGTGATAAACCTTGAGCTGCTGATAGCTACAACAATAAATCATAAGCACATTTGTCTGAGATCAAGCTGCTCGTTAAATGTAAGTTGAAAAACATTGTTTAAAATAAGCTGTTAATTCATAAAAGCATTTAAGCTGATTTTTGTAGAAAAGCGGAATTTGGAATTCTAATTAAGCCTTTGAATCAACATCAATAAACACAAATGCTTAATATAATTTATATGGAGTTTCTAGTTATTTAAACTGATATTTAATTAATATTTCTCTTAAACAAATCATTCCTTGAAACTCACCTAAATTTAAAGTGAATATCAATCAGCTTGCTGCCATCCTCGGCCAGCGGCAAGTCCTTGGCTTTGACCAGAAGAATTGTGACCACGGAGCTCCAGATCTGCGACTTCAGGCGCTTCGACGACTCGGCCAGCTTGGAGTTGCGCTGAAAGTGCTGGACGAGATCCGGAAAATGAGTCTCGGCCACCTCCATGAGCTCGTCGCAGCCCTGCTCCAGCTGGCCCCTCACATGCTTCAGCACCATGCGCGGCGCCCGCTTGCAGCCGGGCCAATTGCCCAACATTGTGCCCTCGATCGGGGAGTCCAAGCCCCAAAACAAAGATCGAAACCAAAATCAAAACCGAAACAGAAACCGAAACCCAAAACAAACTAGACAGTAAGTAAATTGCGAGGGAAACAAAACCAAAACAAGATCCAAAGCCGCACTTAGCCTGCGACGCTCGAAGAGTGACTAAAGCCGCCACCGATTGGGACAGAGAGCTCTTGCCAGGGGAGTCCGGGTCCGGCTTGGCGAGATTGTGAGAAAAGTACACTAATTACTGAATAATGGGGTATGCTGGACTAGGGGAGAGGTATGTGTGCGTGCCTTGCGCATGTAAGTGGTACTAGGGGGAATGTTGTAAGTCAAGTGACTCAGCTTCACACCTCATTGTGGGTTTAGGTTTTCCTTTTACACAAACTTGGAAAGGTGAACGGTGAGCAAATACCCTTATAAATATTTAACTAACTTTATTGATCAATTTATAGAATTTTTAAAAAAGATATACTCTTTTAAGATATCTGTTTTGATTTTAAGTTTTTGAGTTAATTTGGTGATTAAGATACTATAAGACATTAAGGTTCACACAAAAAGATAAGCTGGAAAAATTAATGTAATATTGATATCATATAGAAAGATTTACTCTCTCTTTTTAATGGTTAATGTTAGTAAAATATTTAATGCAATTTTTTTTAACTTTCTGCAAATAAATGATTGATTTTATAGCTTTTCTTTTAGATCAATGTTTAAAATACTATACTTATACTTTTGTTTTATCAATGTTAATATTGTTTAAGTTCTATAAACTTGTGTCAATGTTTTATAGGTTTTGGATATTACCGCTTAAGGGTTTCAAATCTTACAGGGCATCCCCTCTTCGACTCTCCCATGTGGTTTACCCCAATTTCCATTGTATTTCCCCCGCCCCGTTTATCAACTGTTTGCCTTCGCTTTGTTGAGAGATAACAACATGCAATGCCAATGACAGACGACAGCTCGAGCTTTTCTCTCCATCGAGCCGCCGCGATCAAAGCTCGTCATGATGAGTGTGCCGTAGTTGAAAAACGAACTCAATTGTTCGAGTTTGTTGCGGGCACTGGATCAAAGTTTAGGCGCCGCATAAAATAATGGGAAACCGAGACAAAAACACAACGGAAAACCCCAAAAGCAACTCAAGTGGGTCGTAAATAAAGTCAGTGGTTAACCAGAGGCTTGTGGATAAACGTCTTCATACAACAAAAGGGTCGTAGGTGTTCGCTTTTCGCTTGCGGAAAGCCAATTAAAGGCGCCCAGACAATGGGCTGGGAAAATCGAAGCCCAAGAGCAGGCCGATTGCTTCCGCTTATGGAATTAAGGGACAGAGATTTATGGAGGCACTCACCATTTCCTTGTCCTCCTGACTGCGCGGCCAGAGCGTCAAGTTGATGAGTATCTCGCCCATGCCGTGCTCCCCGGGACTTCCGCCGGAGTCGCACAGCTGCAGGTGGATGTCCTCGGCCTTGCCCAACTCCAGTTGGGTTAGGTCCAGCTTGGCCGAGCCCATGAAGTCGTCCTGCAGTCCCCAATCGTAGTCGAAGACCTGCCAAAACGGATATTCATTTCGATTAGATTTTCGCTTTATGCTTCAGGGAAATATGTATTCCCCTAATGAAAATTAAATAACGAGCATAATCAAAATTAAATCAGGAAAAGGAAAAAGGGAAAGGGAAACCCCCGAATGGCAGCGGTGGGATTCGAACCCACGCCTCCGAGGAGACTGGTGCCTTAAACCAGCGCCTTAGACCGCTCGGCCACGCTACCATGGGAACTACAAAATAATACCGCATATCGGTGCTTTATAATCTGAGGAAAACTATTTACGGAACCACAGAGGCCACCGCAAAATTCGTATAAAAAAAAACTATAAAGAAGAAGCTTTAAAAACCACAAGAATTTAACTTATTAGTTTGCTAATTTTAGTCAGAAACTGTATTTTATCTAAATAGGATAATATTTTTATAAAAAAATTATATAAATCTAGGAAAATCTATCTTTCTTTCTTTTTTAATATTCCTTTATTGTGCTAAAATATCAAATTTTAGACACAAAATTATATTCATTATATTTTCTTAGTGTACAGAAAACTGCTTGTGGAGCACCTGTCACATCAACCCTATTCCCCCTGACTTTCACTTTCCCTCCCGGAACTCACCTTGACAATTATCGGCTGGAAGGGGTCCTCGATGGGCACGATGAACACCTCGTCCCACACCGGATTCAGGTCCCTGTGAATGGTCCGCGACTTGTGGAGGAGGCGGCCTCCGACCTTGAACTTGACATAAGGATCACTGAGTCCTGCGGCACAGAGGACGAAAGACAAAGAAAAGTATTCTCGCTGCAGTGCCCAAGCATTGTGGTAAGTGCTTGATTAAGCACAAAGGGGGGGCTTGGGTTGGTTGGAAAATGAGATAGTGGAAAATGGGAGGGGAAACTGTGTGGTTTTCCTTGGCAGTGCTGCCAACTTAAGGTTTTTCTCAAGGTTTTATGCTTGTTTAAGATACCCGAGAAGTATATCTTTAGCATAAAAGAATTTAAATTATAAAAACTTTAGTGTGTTGTTAACTTTACTTTTTTACAATACATATTAGATTACTTTAGTTTGTTGCCTTGTTTTCATTCATTGTTAATTTTTGTTAATGTTGTCAGACAATAAAGTGTCATTATGCTATTGATATTTAATCAAGAGACTAATTGACAGCACTGTTGGAATCGGTTGAAGAGTATTTTATTCGGATATAGATCCTTGCTCACCATTCTTGTCCATGGCCACCAGTTCGCTGCCGGACTTGAGATGGACGCGCAGCTGAAAGAAGACGAATTGACGTAATTGGGCTTCGCGCTTGCGACGCAGCTCGTCGACCTGATCAGATTGCAGATTGCAGATTGCAGATTGCAGATTGCAGATTCAAGATTGCAGATTGCAGATTGCAGTTTTACATATTTTGCAGTTTTTCAGTTATCAGTTAGTTGAGAGTTGTGCAGCACAGCGAGTCGTAGGAAAAAGCCAAAAAACCGGACAATTGTTGAGAAGTTTCAACAGATTTTAAGTGTTTAAAAACAAAATGCGAATTAAATAAGAGAGCCAATTAGTTAAACGAAAGGCCAAGCGGAATAAGCAAATGAAAGAGATCAAAACCCACCTGCAAGGCCTCCAGCTGCTGCTGAGTGGTCAACTCTGGCGAGGCAGGGCATCCGCCGGGTCCCCCATTCTCGGGATGCTCGTCGATCCGGCCCTCCATGGAGCCGCCGAAGCGCTGGATAACCTGAGCCATCTTGGCCGTGGCCCGGAACTCCCTGGCCAGCGGCGAGCCACCGATGGTGGTGCTTCGGTGTCGCGGACTCTGCGTCACGGAACTGCTCTCCGAGCTGTAGTCGGCGGCATAGTCCGTGCTCTCCTCGAGGAAGTCGCTGGGCGACTTGCGTCCCAGGCGATCTTTGCTCTTGGCGCGACTCCAGCGGTGCCGCAGATTATTGAAGAAGCCGTGCGTCTTCTGCAGGACTCCCACGCCGCCGGCCACGCCTCCGCCCTTGTCCCCGCCCCCGGACAGGTGCTGGGACACGGCACTCTTGGCCCGCTTGGGTGATATGTGCGGCGACTCGCTGTGATGGCAGTCGTGACCATTTAACTCGGAGGCGGATTTGCTGAGATGCTTGCCCAGGCGCTGCTGCTGCTGCAGCTGGGGGGAGCCGTGGGGGGAAATCCTTAGAGGGGGAGTGGAGCTGCTGCCGGGGTGCTGCTGCTGCTGTTGGTGCTGCAGCAGGTGGTGGGGATCCTCCTCCTCCTCCTGCTCCACCTGGTCAACGTAGTGGATGCGTGCTGGTGGGGCGAAAGGGTGGAAGGTGGCAGAGGTTAAGTGTTATTTCAGCCGGCACGCACGCTGCCAATGGAATCGATTTAACAAAAAAATCTAGCCACCAATTGATAAGCCATTTAAGAGGTATTTTTGGAGCAAGGAAAATTGAAGGGAAAACGGGGAAAAGTGGATATAAAACAGAAGGGAACTGCAGGTATTTATTTTGTGAAGAGATTATATATCTAAGTCTCTTATTGTATATTTTAAACCATTTTTATCTCTTTAAATTCGCTTAACTTACTTTGACACTTCAAAACTTTAAATATTGAGGTACAGTTTCTTTAAATAATACCCCATAAATCATGAAAATGATGTGTATATAGGCCACTCTAATAATTCAAGCGCTTTCCCATCCGCCCAATTGCCACCCATGACATCACTTTGTTCTTTCTCTGCGATTGTCTTAATTATGAAAATTACACAGAGCCACAAGAAAGTAGAATGATTCGTGCCATTTGTCGATGCGGTCATCAGAAAAGTAGAGAAAAACAAGAAAGAAAAGCGTTTTCGGAAAGTTGAAGACTATATACCCTTGCAGTTAGCCATTGAATTATAAGATCGCATCGGAAATCAATGATATCTAAGCTTAATATATACCAATTTTTTGAATCGATATTTCAGAACATTTTTATAAGACAATTTTCATGACAAATCGAAGCTTAAAAAACTCATAACTAAGCCAAAAATGCATTAATTTTAATTCGGAAAGCGTTTCTAGGTTGGCTTTTTGTAGGTTAATATATCTGCGTACTACATTTAATATTTTAGGAAAATAAAAATTTTGCCAATTTTTGACAATTTTAATGATGTAACCCCTTATCAAATTTTCAAAAAATGGCAAAAATTTTTGAAATTTTTTTTTTCAATCGGATATGACTAGATCGATTCGCCAGTTGATTCTGATCAAGAATATATATGGTTTATAGGGTCGGACATGGCTCCTTCGCCAATTATCACAATGGGCATACCTTATAGAAAATACTATAGATCAATATTTTTCTATGGTCGTTTTTTGGAAAAATCACAGTTTTCCAGATATCATAACAAAGCCAAAAATGCACCAATTTCAATTTGGAAAGCTTTCCTATGCTAGTTTTTATCGCGTTAACAAAACTGCATACTCAATTTAAATTTTTTAAAAATTCAATTTTTGTCCAATTTTTGACAATTTTAATGATGTAACCCCTTATCAAATTTTCAAAAAATGGCAAAATTTTCGAAAAATTTTTTTTCTTCCGGATATGCCTAGATCGACTCGCCAGTTGATGCTGATCAAGAATATATATGGTTTATGGGGTCGGAAACTATTCCTTCACTATATTACAAGCTTCTGACTAAAATGATAATGCCCTCCAGGTGTATAATAATGTGGCTTAATTTGTCGCCAAAGTCAGACTTAGATGTTAAGCTATCGTAAAGGAAAGCAATCAATGGCAATATGGTAATTGATTAGATAATAAATGCATAGCTAACAAAGCTGATTCTAAACCTAGGCCTGATCCCTCCTATAGCATCTAAATACATGATATAATAAGCATGGTTAAGACTTACCGCGGCAGGGGACTCACAATTAACCTTCTTCGCCATTGCTTAAGCCCAGTGTAAAGATATTGGTGACACCAATTAGGATTTTCCTGCTGTCATCGCAGTGAGCTTCTTCTTTGTTACCCAGATGTATTGGGATCGAAGAGCAATCACTATCAATTACACTAACACTATCACCATAGATGTTCACCTCGGAGCGGCCACGAAGGGAATGACTGCAGTGCGAGCGCTGCAACTCTGTTTATAGTCTCCGAGCAAGGAGAACAGAGAATGTGAGAGCAATAGAGAAAGAGTTCACTCAGAGAGAGATAGAGCGAAGGGCACGTCTCTAGAGCGCAAGAGATGGTCAGAACATTACAGAGATAAGAAAAGAGGGAGAGCCAGAGAGGTGGAGTTAGAGAGAAAGCTACGATTAGACGAAATGGCTTTATCGCTCCTATGGCAGCTATATGCTATAGTCCTTCGATCCGGCCTGATCTGACTTATGTACTACTTAGTATATAGTATCGTATCGTTCAGATAGTTTCAAAACTAAGTCACTAGTTTGCGTTAAAACGGACAGGCGGACGGACAGACGGACAGATGCTGTTGATGCTGATCAGCAATAAACATACACACATACACAAAATAATAATAATAAAATTGCTCCTTCACTGCGCTGCAAACTTCTGACTAAAGTTATTATATCCCTTCAAGGGTATTAAAAAGTTTAAAAAAATGCGTTCATAATTATTATTAATGCTGAAGATGGCTAGATGGCGTGAGGGCATACGTGGCGTATACGTAACGTGAACACTCTTAAATTAAGTATACGCCACGTGTATCTGTGGACAAATAGTTTCAAAATGTAGAAAAATAAGTAGATCCACTTGAAAGGCAATTACAATATATTATTGAATCAGACTCCTTTACTGTGTTACAAGCTTCTGACTGAAATTACAATACCCTGCAAGTGTATAGTAATTGCTTTCAGTTCCCTATAAAATTCTGACCAAATGGCATTTTTAAATGTTGTTTAATTTACTGCGTTCTTGTAAGTACATAAGTACTTGGTTGTGTTGTGTTGTTTTTATGAGTTATGCCACAACTTTGCAAGCACAACTTGCCTCACTTAAATGTATGTCACTGGGGATTAGTTAAAGTGGAGATTAGGCAGCTTTTAGGGTACTGCACTTTACTTTTATGAAGGAAACATATTCATACGCTTTTACTTATATTTATGTTGAAGAAAAGAAGAATCTAGAAATTTGCTTAATTATTTAAGCTAACATTGTGTGGGTCTGTCGTAGCTACTCTTTATGTATTCAAATAGTTATTTAAGCTCTTAATCTTTACAAAATTATTCCTTTAATTCCACTTTTCCTTGTTTATCGCAAATCTTAATTTTCCGCACTTTTTGGCACATTGTTTTTCCTGTTTTTCTGCCTTTCCCATACACATTTATCTCTTGAAAGTGACAGCCAAATGGATTATACCAAGCAATATACATAATAAATGGTGGAGTTTTCCTCTCCTTTTCCTCTGCACCTTTAACCTGCACTTTATCCGATGCTGCTGGGACCTGGCCTTTACCTGTGGCTGGGAATATTTTATTAATCCTGTGGCACAGCGCAAATGTGTGTGGCTGCTTCGCGGCTTTCCTTGAGGACTTTGAGAACTTGAAATGCAGCGGTTGCATGACATGGCCACAACACTCGCGAGGGATAGAGAGTAAATTGAAATGATTACACAAAACTAAAAGGATTTAGGAGGATCAAAAGCAGATTTTTGGCACTAGCAAAACTATTTGATTTGCTCTTTTCGCTGGCACAATTTTATTCCGAGCGCGGAGCGTGGCGACCTGCACGCTGGCAGTGCCCCTAGAAGACTGCCTCGGCAATGGAATCGCTGTCCGCTGCCATGGTTTCATCCCCCAGCCCCTGAAGAAAACACTCGCAGCGCACAACAACAGCCGTAACATTTGCTCTCCTTTCTGGCATTTGTTATTGTTAACGTAACATGGATTGTGGCATTGAGTTTGAGGGGTTTTTGGGGTGGGTTCTTGTCGGTCGGTTTTTGCGGGTGGCCTTATCCTTCTGCTGCATTATTTATGCGCCCCCATGTCCTGCGATGCTGGGTACTGCAGCTGGGTTTATGCCGCGCAAATTGGAAAAGCATCCCGGCGATGGCGTCATAAAATGCAAATGTGAGTGTGAGCCGCTTGCCAAAGCTTTACGCACCCTCGGCATAAAAAAGAGCTTTACTTGGGCATTTTCCTCGGACTTTTTGCCTCCAGTTCACTTTTATTTTAATGAATGAAATGGCATTTCGGTTCGGCAAGCGAGATAGAAGCCATCCTCTGGAGGTTTATGGCAAGGACATCGGTGCTGTAATAGCAGTTGCTTCGCCCGACTCTTGTGCAACCCTCGAATGGCTTTGCATATAATTATAATTAATGTAATGCAAGTCATTGCAGCTTGGCGAGGTGTGCCCGGGATCACACCTCCGGCTATTCCAGGATTAAATTGATCCCGGGAGGGCACTTGTCCACAAACACCTCACATATGCCTCGATAGCTTTGTGTATGGTTTGTGGTTTGTTTACTCTATTCAACTGGGAATTAATCGTGGGCACTTCAGTGTGTATACATGGCTTTAAGAGTGCGGCACACTTTTGGGCAGTTTTTCTTTAAGTTAAAGTATGCTCTCAGCTGGTTGTTACAAAATTAATTTACGGAAAACTTAGCCTTGGCCAAGGTTGCGTCTTCTAATTAGCCACGTTCTGCAAGTTTTCACTTCACTTCGTTCCTCGGCAAAGTTCATGCCACATAAATATCGCGCATACGCCGTGTGGGCAGCACTCGCGTAATGCCATTAAGAATGCCCTGCCGCCTTAATGATCACATTGAGCACGTGCCTTCAATATGCGTAAAAAAGGCAGGTTTTACTGGGGCTTTTATGGATCAAGTAATGAAATCGTCCGTGGGAATATGTATCCTTTGTAGGTTCATAAATGCAGCGTCATTAATGTTTTTATTGGGCCTTTGTTTTTTTCGGCTGGGCCATATCATGCTGGCTTCCATATCGGAAATTGGTCCGCACAATCGGGCAACATCAGGCATCAATTATGGATTTGACATGGCCTACAGAAGGACCTCCGACGGACTCGTGTATCACAGCTTTGGTCAATAAATCAAGCTCGAGGCCAGCCATCAATTATTTAGACATGGGTCAGCAAGTGTCATATGGCACTAATGGTGTTCTGTCCCTGTTTTTCACCCACTCGGCACACCTTTCCCTTTTGCTCCTACGCCGCGCTCACCTGTTGACTTTTTGCTGACATTTGCGCGATTCTATTTTTGTGACAGTGCAGAGGGAGAAAATGATTTGCTCTATAAAGTTATAAGTAAATTATCTATACTATCTAAAATTGTATATATATAATTATATTCCACCTCATACAGATCCTATATAAATACAGAAATGAATAATTAATTTCTCTATTTAGAATTAACGCTATATTTCCCCGCAGTGTATCGAAAGTTTATTTTGAAACACATTTTCCTTGCCCTTGCTTTTCATTTCCCCCTTTTTGTTGGTGTCCTGTTCAAGTCCTTTTCTGCCCTTTGGCTTATGGGCCTTATATACACATACATAGATTTGCAGAGTAGTCAGGAATGACGTCACGGCCCCGAAACCATTCATGCGAAATTGGCGGCGCCGGAGCCCCCAGTTCGTTGCACTTAGCGGAGCCCCACTGTGCCGTGGTTTGTTGTGGCGCTGATTATCATGTTTGCCGAGCACGCAACGAGCCGAAACAGAGCTTATCAGAGGCCCAAAGTTTAATCGCTTGTCGTGGCTTGGTTTGGCGCGGTTTCCAATGGAGAACACTGCCAGGTAGTAGTCGCCCTCGCCTGGTTCCAAGTGAAAGAATGAACGCCTTTTATTGGATTGTTCAATATTAACGCCAGACAAGCGTCTGGCTTTGTTCTATGCCATATGGCGCAGATTTGCTTCATAATTAGCACATTTTATTGCGATATTTCGCAGAGTGAAACATCTGCCAGGAGAAACTCAAATTTCATGGGGAAATTCCTCAAGTTTTTATGATTTGCATTTTCCCCATCAGCAAACGCTGCAGCGCTCTCCAGTCTGTGGCTTTCGGATAAATGATTTTCCCTCAATTTGCTTGCCACTCTGAATTATTCAAGGCATTCCTCCTTTACATACAATATTTCCTTGGTCACCGCAAGGCTCCCCAAGCTGACGATTTAGTTGTTTTTTTTACGGCTGAATGTCCTGAATTATGCATGGCTTATTTATGCGGATTTTGTCCTTATTTGAGGCCCGAACTCTTAGAAATGCATGACGATTGCAGGGGCCCTCGGATGGCTGCGTGCCCATATTACGCATACGCCGCGTGAGCCCCGAGCTGATGGACATCTCGCTTTGGCAGCTCATAAATGCAGCGGATCCTGGGGCTCTGGGCCGAACAGCTGCTTAATTAACTGCCAGGATAATGATGAAATTAAACGGGATCATGGCAGCTTCCATAATGGCCTGGCTTATATCTGAGAGGCTCTAAAAGCAGGGATTACCTACAGACTACCCAGTGACCAACCTGCAGCACACGATGTGCGATGTGCGTGTGATTGTCACAGTGTTGTTGTGTGTCCGCCCCAGGGAAGGAGTCCGCAGGATAATGGGGGCAATAAGGGAGCCGCAATACGCGCTGGCCCGAAGCTTTCATTTTAATTAACTGGGTTACCTTTGTGGGGCCAGCCATTTCGGAGCCAAGTAATTACAATTTGCCAGGAAAAACAAGACCTACAAAGGCGGAGCGAGATTCACAGAGGGAAAAAGTTGAACCGCAAATGGGTGTATGTTAGCTGAGTAGCAATAAAGATTGCTTCACTTTGATAGGATAAACATATTATGTGATTTGAGGTGTCAATGGTAATCTCTCTATTTAATGGCAGGTTCGAGGTAAAATTAACACACAGGCAACAGCTTTATAGTCTTCATGAAAACAACAAATAATGATTACCTGATACAATATATAATGCAGGAAATAATTAATTAATTAAAATAAATTTTTTCCTTTTTCCTGTATTATATTCTGCATACATATTTGATAAAGGATATGTGTCATTACTTATAAAACACTCTTTTAAAGTCTGAAAATAATAATTCAGAAATTTTCACCAACTACAGACAACTGTTTCTCTCAGTCTGCAAAACACAAGCATGGCAAAAGTGATGGAAACTTGTCACTGCATGGGGGAAATGCTTTCTTTTCTCCTGTCATTTGTCTCCTGCCACTTGCCTCCTTGATATGTGAGAAGAACTTGGCCAGAACTGAGGACAAACGAAGCTTTTGAAACCCAACACCGACTGCGTCTGAGCCAATTTCAACATTCAATTTATGTTCAATTGTACAATTTCGTGTTCGGCAATTCGCAGATGGCGGCTGCAATTTCAATCAAGGAACACAGAGCACTCTCAACACTAAGGCAGGGTCCCTGCACAGCGGGAAAAGCGGGGAAAGCCAAGATGAAAAGGGCAGACACCTCGAGGCCGCCACCACCAACTGTGGCGACAATTTTCCTCGTCTTTGTATCAGCTTTTCATCCCTATTTCCCGCAGCCGAGGGATGTTGATTTGTCAAATGGCCGCATAAACAGGGAAAACCTAGTGACAGAGGGGGCTGGCCAAGAGACAGAGCGGAAAATGAGCGCCGGGCGATAATTAAAAACTATATCAGGCACATAGCACGCGACATCTAGACAGAATACAGAAAGCCGAACAGCACCGCATAGAACCGCCATGTGTTGGCCATTCATTTCGAATTTGGCCATGTATATTGCCAATTGCGTGCTCTATTATTCAACGAGACGCCAGCGAGAGTGTAAGTATGTGCTGGGCCGGAAGCGCAGCGGCATGCAAAGACGCCATAACCGCCATGACGAACGGCAACGCCCGGGGCCAATAAGCCGCAGCAATGGCCGCGCGGAGCATCCGTGGAGTATCCGGCGGAGTAACCTGTGCCTGGGGAAGGTCGCCGGGGGGGTCGTCGCCAGCAGTTATCGGTCCTAACCCCTTGCTGACATGGCGCCAAAATCCAGGCGAGGTGCGATCAAGGAGTTTGTGCGAGGAGAGCAGGCAAAAGGATGCCATTTTAGCCTTAAAAGGATTTATCTGTGGCAGCTTCAGTTGAGGCGAACTAAATATTTAGGCGAATTCCTTAATGACATAATTATTTATAATAGCTTAGTAGAAGTTTTAGATAATCAAATTAGTAAATTAAGCAAGTTCCCATTGACTTATATTATTTTTAATTATTTAAAGTGTGTAATAATCTTAATTATGATCATTATACAAATTTTGTAAAAGTTTGCAGATCATAACTAAGTCAAAAATGCATCAATTTCAATTCGGAAAGCTTTTCTGTACTAGTTTTTATTTGCCTAACAAATCTGCATACCAAGTTTTTAAATTTAAAAAATTCATTTTTTGTCAATTTTTGACAATTTTAATGATGTAACCCCTTATCAAATTTACAAAAAATGGAAAAAATTTCGAAATTTTATTTTTCAACCGGACATGGATAGATCGATCCGCCAGTTGATGCTGATCAAGAATATATATGATTTATAGGGTCGGAAATGGCTCCTTCACCAATTATCACAATGGACATACCTTATAGAAAATTCTATAGATCAATATTTTTATATGATCATTTTTTGGAAAAATCGCAGTTTTCCAGATACCATAACAATGCCAAAAATGCACCAATTTCAATTTGGAAAGCTTTCCTATGCTAGTTTTTATCGCGTTAACAAAACTGCATACTCAATTTAAGTTTTTTAAAAATTCAATTTTTTTCCAATTTTTGACAATTTTAATGATGTAACCCCTTATCAAATTTTCAAAAATGGGAAAAATTTTTGAAAAATTTTTTTTCAATCGGACATGAATAGATCGATTCGCCAGTTGATTCTGATCATGAATATATATGATTTATAGGGTCGGAAATGGTTTTTCGCTTTGTTGCAAGCTTCTGGCTAAAAAAATACTACCCTGCAAGGGTTTAAAAACAACTATAAAAAACACAAAATAAATATACAAAAATTTAAATGCAAATTATCCATGAAATGAATTAGTTTTTTAAATTAGCAATACTACAAACTGTCAGTTAATAAATAAATGTTAAACAAAACATTCATCAACAAAGAAATTCATTATTTAAAAAATGGTTAATGTGAAAGTATACTAAGAATACCTATATAATTTATACAATTTCCCATAGAGCACTTGTTTTGCTAAAAAAAACGTAGTAATTACACTGAACTAATAAACTTTTAGTTTTCAATAAAACAAAGGGTGTAAAAAACTGTAATGATACAAGAGAAATATAAATAAATATCAATAACAGAAGATGGAATAATTATTTGGTTTTGTTAGTTACCACATATGTTACAGAATAAGATTAATTCTCCCTTTAAATAAATAAATAAAGAAATATTGTTTTCTCTCTTGCCGCATCAATAATTACAGAAAAATAAACAAAACTTCAAAGCCAAATTATCAAAAATAAATAATATCATATGCCAGCTTCCGACTCTTATAAACAGGTGTTATTAAAATACATCACATAGACATATTATGGCCACATCTGACATTTGTGAAAGCCAATTTTGTTTGATTATAGCTCATTTAATTTTCGGAAAAGCCCATTCTGTTCGCTTTCGGCCACAAATTGCTCAATCCTCCGCCGCAATTTACTGTGGCAAAAATTTATGCGCAAACTAATTTAGCCGGAGCCCGCACTCGGCCCGCATAAAAATAGCAGGCTCTTCAGCCACAAAAAACACGGCTCGGCCGCAGCATCAAAGGCAGTGGAGTCAGGACGACCCTTTAAGGATACGGGTAAGCCTGACGCTTGGAAAATGTATATTTAAAAATACGGCAGAGGAGCGTGGGGAGAGCAGCTGTCACAGGTAGGAATTTTCTACTCGTGGCTTATCAATGGCGAATCGTGGAGCTAAATAACACTTACACATTCTGACGGTCCTCCGAGTGGGTGTGCGGGGTGTGTGGGGTGTGTGGCGTGTTGTGTGTGAGGTCACCAAGACAAGTGCATTCAAATTTCGCGACTACATCCTCCGCGCTTTCCCGAGTTTCCTAGTTTTCCTCCTGCTCCGGCCGCGGCCGCTGCTGCTGTGGATTTTCCTAGGCACTGCTTGGCCTTTGCATTTGGCCAAATAATTTTCACAGCACACTGCACAGGGTTAAACGCTTTCGTTTTCCTGATTTTTCCTTTGATATTATTTCCCTTTACTTTTTTTTTTTGAGGGGCACACACACTCTACACACACGCGAGATGAATGGCGGGGCCGGAGGTGTGAGCGTCGAACTTCGCAGGGCAAAACGCGCGGCGACGTTCGAGTGAGCGAGATGGGACAACGCTCCGGCTCCGTGGGTGCGTTCACTGCCGTGGAGAGTTTCCGCGCAACTGAACGCTCGCCAAGAGCTTTTCCGCACTCGCAGGGCAGCCCCGAAAGAGCTTTTCCGCTCGCTCTGCTCGGGAATTGAGTGGAATTCGGTCGAGTGTTCTTGGGTCGAAGGGACGAAGGGACGAAGGGCCCTCGAAACTGGGATAAACAAGCCAGGTAAACATCGATTGTCATCGGTGACTTGGACAGGCTTTAAAGCAAATAAACGCGGGCTTTAATGCGCTGATCTTTTATTTATAGCCAATTGTCGGCAATTGTTGTTGGTCTTTCGGTGGGCCAAGTTAAGTTCCCTTTCGCGCAACCTAATTACCGGGCCTTGGCTTTGCGTAAGATTCCAAAAGTAGGCTTCGGAGCTTTTGAAGGACACTTTAAATGAGCTAGCAAAAAGGAGTAAAGGGGATTAACCTTGGTTCGGCAGCAGTTTGAACGGAGTTACAATTTTAATGTATTTCGTTAATTTATTCTTCACATTATACACTACTCTACATCACTACATTTTCTTACGCATTTATATACAAAAATAATTATAAAAAAAAACTTGAAATGTGCATATACATGGTAAAGATATTATTTAAGCAATTATTTTCCTTTTAGTGATAAAAATGATTAATTTTACCAACAAAAATTATTAGTTAAAAGTGAAAAAAAGTATACCCCCGAAAGTGTAATATATTTTAGTAAAACACTTGCTACGCCGTGAAGTAGTCATTTCCGACCCTATAAATCATATATATTCATGATCAGAATCAAAATCTGAATCGATTAGGCTATATTTGGAAGAAAACAAAAATTTAAGATTTTTTGAAAATTTTATAAGGGGTTACATCGTTAAAATTGTCAAAAATTGGACAAAAATTGAATATTCTTAAATTTTAAATTAAGTATGCAGATTTTTTAGCCTAGTAAAAACTAGCATAGAACAGCTTTCCGAATTGAAATTAATTTACTTTTGGCCTTGTTATGATATTTGGAAAACTACGATTTTTCCAAAAAATGATCATATAAATATATTGATCTATAGTTGTTTCTATAAGGTGTTTTCTTAGTGGTAATTGGTGAAGGAGCCATTTCCGACCCCATAAATCATATATATTCTTGGTCAGCATCAACTGGCGAATCGATCTAGCTATGTCCGACAGAAAAATAAATTTTCGAAATTTTTTCCATTTTTTGAAAATTTGATAAGGGGTTACATCATTAAAATTGTCAAAAATTGGACAAAAATTGAATTTTTTAAAAATTTAAATTGAGTATGCAGATTTTTTAACCTGATAAAAACTAGCATAAAACTGCTTTCCAAATTGAAATTAATTCATTTTTTGCCTTTTTATGATATCTGGAAAACTGTGATTTTTCCAAAAAATGATCATATAAAAATATTGATCTATATTACTTTCAATAAGGTGTGTTTTTGGTGATAATTGGTGAAGGAGCCATTTCCGACACTATAAATCATATATATTCTTGATCAGTATCAAAATCTGAATCGATTAAGCTATCTATAAAAGAAAACTAAAATTTTCGATTTTTTGAAAATTTTATAAGGGGTTACATCATTAAAATTGTAAAAAATTGGAAAAAATTTAAATGTTTTAAAATTTTAAATTGAGTATGCAGATTTTAAGACCTGGTAATAACTAGCATATAAACGCTTTCCGAATTGAAATTAAGGCTTTTTTGGCTGAGTTATGATCAATGATTCAATTCAAAACCCAGCAGGGGAACCTGAAAGCCTTGGCAATCTGAAAGGGCATACAAAAGCCAGCTTTTCGTAGTCACATGGCTTTCTTGTTTAATTTAATTAATAAAAACTATAAATCTAAGCGATTCCAAAGTTCTTAAATTTAAAAGGAAGATATAAATGTTTTTATTTCAAAGGTTTTTAATGCCATTAACTTAAGGCTCTTTTGTATGAAGTTTGAGATAAGCTCCAAAGATTCCACTGATAATCTAGGCTCTCTCGAGCCATGCCTTCTCTTGACTCGACTTGAAATAAACTTTGTAAACTTGGAAACAAGAGAAGCTACGTTTGGCTTTTTTTAAGAGAGAAAGAAAGAGTGAGGCCGCAGCTTCTGACAGATGACACGATCACGATTGCTCGTCCGAAGCCCTGCCGAAGCCCGGCAGCTTCCTCGCTGGTTCGAGAACTCTGGAGGCCAAGACCGTTGGTCAGTCAGTCGGGAATTGTGCGGAAGCTTGGATCTTCAGTCTTCGGTCCAGCTATTAGAAGCGGATTTAAGAAAACGGTTTGCAGTACAGTGATCTCCTCCCCTTCACCACGATTTAACTTTTATCCGGAAAAATATCAAGACTGGCGGCGGGCTCCAAAGGTTTCGAATATCACAAAAAAAAAAAAACTAACTACAAAAAGTAGCGGTGAAAAAGAAAGCAAGCAGAGGAAAAAAGACCGGTAAGTGGGCAAGCTTTAGTCGGTGTCTGCGCTTTGTGCGGCGCCGCCGTCGCCGCTGCCGCTGCTCGAGCGCCATTGCAGGAAAGCGAAACTACCGTTATCACCAGGCCTTGCACTTTACACTCCGCCTTCTCTCTCCTTTCCTTCTGCGCTCCTTGTCTCTGCACCGCCTCTTTCACTCGCCGCAAAACTTCTGCACTTCCACTTCTCGCTACACTGGCCATCATGGGTTTTGGAGCCTGCTGCGCGCTGTGTGTTTGCATTTTATGGAGATACACTTTGATCCCGCGAACAAATTTTTTGATAATTTTATTATTTTTGTTATTTAATTGAGAATTGGCGTATTTTCTGGGCGATGCAATAAGCGGCTATAAATATCAAATAAATCGAATGCGAATGCGACGGCGAGTGCGACTGGGAGTGCTTGTGTAACTTTATATTATATTTAATATATAGTACTTAAGAAATAAGAATGGAATCGGAACGGAATGGAAGCTATCAACAATAATATACAATTTAATTTATGGGAAGCAAGCGAATAAAAGCAATAAAGGCCAGAAAGAGCGGGAGAAAGAGGGGGCTCTATTTGGGATCATCCCCGATAGGGAATATAAGCTAGAGATCTCGCCAATCTCTACGGTAACCTAACTAATAACCTCACCCTCGCCGAGACGGAGATTCATCGCAATCTGGCGATAGCCGCCGGCGTGGAACTATTCCTCCGTCCGGAATCGTACAAAGTTCACATCGTCTAATTTTAATACACTGCATTTGTTTTGTTAGTCACTCGTCCGTCCGGCGGAAGGCACTAACTAATATATATTTTATATATATATTGCTATATAAGTTTTGCCAGACGACCTCAAATCCGAAACAGCCAAAAACGACGTGCGAAGTGCCTGCCGATGGGCACCGATAAGCGGATCCACTTTCAGTTGCTCCGGCAGACGACCCCGCCGAGTCAGGTTTATTAATACGGTATTACCTACCGTACTCTCTATTTTGTTCGGATTTTGTTTCGGAATTGGGTTTCTATATAACTAAGCCCGAGGTATCACGCGGCAATCCCGAGTTGCCTGAATTACCTATACAACAAATTAAGGGGATTATATAGCGAAATATTCGGGGGTTTTGGGATTCAAATAGTTTTCCATTACTCCTAATAATGAGATACAATATTCTGAAATATTATTCTATTTAAAGTCGGGATTGAATCCAATTTCCTGAAAAGAAACAGACTTGGAACCCTTCTTATAATACAACTAAATTACTATCTAGGTTATAAAATTACTTAAATATTTACTGAAGAATTCTTCTTTCTAAACAAAGATAAAGTACCAAAGATCTTGACCAATTAGGACTTGTATTGAATATCTAGAGAAACAATAAGAGACTGAATTAAAATCTTCATTAGTTAACTTCTTGATAGATAAACCTTTATCAGGTTTAAGTAACTAAAAGAACTCTTAGTTCCTCTAGACAAAGGCTTCCTTACACTCCCATTCGGGGGAAGCACGCCCCGACTCTATCGCTTCGAATTAAAACCCAATAAATGCAATTATTTTAATCAGCAAAGCGATGGCTCAGGAGACGGGAACGACGACAGGAGCGGGAGCCAAAGATCAGCAGCGCCAGCGGGACCATATCGATGAGGATGAAGTCAGCGAACTGCAGAAGGCGCGCAGCTTCTACGATCGGGTTCGGGAGCAGGCGGAGCGCTTCGCGGGCACGCGGATGGGACAGTTCGTGATCGAGCGGGCGGACCGGGCCCTGGTGATGATCGAGGACACGGCCAAGTGGAGCCTGCCGCAGGGTGAGTGGATCGCTGTCCTCCGTTAAGGCGTGTCCTATGAGTTCCCTTGTGTGTCCCCTCTGCAGAGAAGTCAGCTGCTCCCTTGGCCCGACCCCTGCCTTGGGGTCCCTTCCTCATGCTCATCGTCCTGCTGCGTTTGACGCGCATCTGGTTGTCGGTGGGCGCCTTGATGATCGGCAACGGACCCATCTCCCCCTCGGACATGGTCTACTTCATCCAGACCAGGCGGCGCAAGCTGAGAGCCATCCGGGTCCACGGACTAAAGGTGATGCGGCAGCGCCAGCAGGAGGTCTCCTACGGCAGTAGCGGTGCCAGTGGCCGAGGACTGACCCACAAACTCACCCAGTGGTTGTCCAAGGCCATGTGTCGTCCTGGCGTGCAGAGAGCCAACTCCGGACGCCTCTTTGCCGTGCGCAACACGGAGCAGGTGAGTCGGAGCCGGATATAGTCCTTCGAAGGGGAAGTTATTAAAGGGCTTGGGTTTACACAGACCACGCAGACCACTCCTGCGGTGATGAAGCGCCCTCGGGAGGAGGACTCGAATGCCGATGCCGATCACAACCTGACCATCGACCAGATGCTGGCCAAGTACGCCAACGAGAACTCCGAGGATGACTCTGACTTTGTGCCCAATGCCGAGGAGGAGGACACCAGCGGCAGCAGCTCCGAGAGCAGCGACGAGTCCAGCGATGAGATCAGCAGCGGCGAGGCGGAGGAGGTGCTCAGTCAGGTGGGTTTTCACCAAGGACCTCTGACATAATCCCTTTTTAATTGTGAGTTGTCCTTAGGCCAAGCCGAAGCCCGTGGAAAATGGAGTTCACAAGGCCGCCGAGAAGGAAAACGACATGGAAAAGGATAAGGCTAAGGGAAAGGCGCATCTAACGACATCCTCCAGCAATGGGGACAAGGACACGGAGCAGGTGTCGGCGGCAGAAGTTGGTAATGGACATTGAACTTGAACATTATTAAGACTCTCGTGCACATAGCCCCCTAAGTCTAGGTTAACTCCAAGTATCGAATATCGATTTAAGCGTAGATGAAACTGAACTTGAAACGTTGTCATGAAATACAATACAAAACCAACATAAAAAGCTATCGTAGACCATTCATTCCAATCTGCCGTTGCCGTTGCCCGTGTTGCCCTGACCTCGAATCTCTCTCTGTGACAGGATCCGCCGCTCTGAAGGTGAAGCCGGAGGATCAGCAGAAGGCCTCGCCGGGGCACATCAGTGCGGCCATGATGAACACCAGGACGTACAACAGCACGGCGGCTGCAGGTAACTCGCGCGAGAAGTGCTCCGTGTTGTCCCCATTAACATTTTAACGTTAGTATTCTGTCTCTGTTTCTGCTACTCCGTGCATGTGTTCAAACACAACAGCCAGCACTGATCCCGGGACCGAACAACTACCTGATCCCGAACCCGAAACCGAATCCTTTCCTGAATTCCCATCCGAACTTCCCAGCCAAACCACAGAATCAGATGAAGACGAGAGTTGCAGCACCAGCGGAAGTAGCCAGACTGGGAGCACTAAGCCGTTCCAGCTCCCGTTCCAAGCCCAGCCAGATACCCAAGCCGAACAGATCCGAGAGGCTGTCCAGCAACTGTCCAACTATCCCACAGTCGATACCCTAACTCCTGCCACCTCCTCCGAAGATATATTCTATAGTCCAATCGGTGTGTCCTTCACTTCCTAGTCTTTCCCTGCATGCTAATTGTATATCTTTTAAATCAGTATTATATCTTTTTAATATATATTTTTAATTCCTTTGATTCTCCCACAGGTTCACCCACTTGCTTCAATACTAGCCTCGGAACCCAGGCCCTGCTCAAGAGTGCCAGCCTCAAATCCGTCCTGGGCAAGTAATTAATTTCCATTATCCTTACTGGCTTCCAACGTACTAATATACCTTTGCTCTTCAGCCCACTCCACGCCCACTGCGGCACCACTGACAGACCAACCCACTGAACCGGCAAATAACTCCACTGTCCCGGAGAACCAGGAAGAGGAACCTCCAGCCCAGCCGCAGACCGAGAAAACCACACATCCACAAAACCAGAAGCAAAAGAACCACCAGAACCATCAGAACCATCAGCAGCAGCAGCGCAATAATTCCCACCAACGCTTCCGTGGACGCAATCGACGTTAGAGCTGGGACATGTATCTTTATCCACAGCTGTAATGCCGGATTTTGCTTCCAATAAGATAGCTTCTTTCTAAACTTTTACACTCCCATATTGTTAGTGAATACTGCAAGTAAATCTTTGAACTTAAAAGGATGTCTGCACTTCAATATAGATACTAGAGCTGGGTCACAAGCTTATTTGTTTATGTTCTTCATTTACCAACTGAGTGAAGAAATGAATGTACAGTATTCACAAGACGCTCTTCCCTTTTATCATTTAGCATTTATCACAAATATCACATTGATTGGTCCACAGGCTCCAGCTTGAATCGGATATCGCCGCACGGTGCCAGGATAATGGTGCTCTCGTACTGCATCGGAGTCTCGGGCAGCCAGCTGACCTTGTAGCTCCGCAGAAGGCGCACCAATAGAGTCTCGATCTCCAGCTCCGCTATCCTCTTGCCAATGCAGGTGCGAGGACCAAAGCCGAAGGGCAGATACACGAAGGGATTGCGGGATCGGGCCTCCGGACAGGCCTGGACACCGTCAGGAGCTGACCACGACTTCAGCCAGCGTTCGGGTACAAAGTCGGCGCTCCGAGCAAAGTACTCGTCGCTGTTGGAGAGCTCCAGGACGCCCATAAGGACGCCAGTGCCGGCGGGCACCTGATACCCGGAGAGCACCAGGTCCTTTGTGGTAATCCGGAAGTTTCCAGGCGTTATGGAGGTGATTCGCAGGGCCTCCTTGATGCAAGCCCGCAGATAGGGCATGTTTTTGGTGCTCTCTTCGGTGAGGGAACCCTTCGGTTCGGGTAAGACTCGAAGTATCTCCCGACGCAGGTGGTCTTGCTTCGAGGGGTTCTTGGCCAGGTGATAAAGGATGGTCAGAGTAGCAGAAGAGGTCTGAGATGAAAGTTAACAATTTATTAAGTTCTGAATAGAAAGTGAAGTGAATAAGTCCTTACCGTATCGATGCCAGCCATTAGCATGTCCATGACCATCACGACAGCCACCTGTTTGTTGAGTTCCACGAGCTGCTCCAGGACACATTTGGTCTTGCGATCGTCCTTCACCTCGAAACGCTTCATGGCCGTCTCTATATAGTTAGTGGTTATCTCTGTGATATTGTCGTAGGTCCTGAGGAAGTCCTTGAAGCCGGGCGTCTTGTAATATGGCCATATTGAGGGCTGTACATCGTACTTAAAGCTGTAGTTGAAGAACTCGCCCATGTACTTGGCCAAACGAGCGGCATACGGGTCTGGCTGATCACTCAGAAGACCCATCCTCGTATTGAGAGCCACAAAACTAATCGATTCAAAGGCCCAGTTCTTCAGCTCCTCGTGAAAGTTGGCCTGCAGGGTATGAGTCTCAGGATTCCTCAGCGACTCCAACCTACAAGAAAATCAGTACGTTAAGATACTTGACTAGCCAAGATAATCTCTTACTTGTCTATAAACTCCTTGGCTATCTGATCCAGCTGGGGAAGACTCTGCCTGACATTCTGCACCTTCATGAGCACCGGATTCACCTTGTTGCGTATGTCTGCCCAGGCCTGGCCTTGTCTAGAAGTAATTTTCTTGGTTAATAAATATCTTAGGATGCATAGTTAAGCTCTCACTCGGAAACCAGACCACCTATGCCACCAAAAACATCGGGTCGCTTCACTTTGCGATAATAACTGAAGCTCTCCAGACCTATGCGTAGGGGCCACACTCCCTCGTTGCGATAGGTCACCTCAAAGTCCTGGGGGTTATAGGTAAAGACCACATTGGGCTTGCCCATCATGCCGGGCATGCGATAAATATCTCCGTACATCTCCCTCATCCGGCGGTTCATTTGTATTAGGTTGGTATTGCGGAGGGCGCCTAAAATATATTATATTAATCTTTAAAATTTTTTTAAAGTATATCACTCATAAATAAATGTTAGCAATAAAACGGAATCTTATGTAGATAAACTCTGGTAGAGTCAGTCAGCGTAAAGGTTAATTATTCTCAAATAAGATACTGCTCTGTTTTAAGTTAATAAAGAAGTTGTTTGTTTGATATATAATCTCCATCGGAAAAATTCTAATGTATAGCTTATCGATTTATTAGCTATTGTTTTCTCTGGTACAAGTTAATAATAAATACTTATACTTACCACCTGGCATAAAGTAGGATATCATTTTAAGAGTGCTAGGTCCTGGCATTTCCTCGTACGACTTCGCCTGTGTCCATTTCCCATCGCTGCGAGCACTCAAATTTCCCGCAATTTCCAATTGAGTCTGATAAAAAAAAAAGAATCATTGTGTGTAAACAATTCGTTGCTCTCTGAAAAAGCTTTCGCTCTTTTTGCATTATATTTTTCACCTGCTGACCAACTATTCCGCCCACTGAGAAAGTCCTAACAAAACACAGCTGACGGAGAGATGAACTTGGCCGGTGGCCACACCGTGCAACACTTTTCCACATCGTTGGCTTGTATCTAAGCCTGTAATCCCCTATCTAACAGGTTTTAAATTCTATATATTACTGATATATAGTATAAACACTTTTATAATTAGAAAATAACACCAATTAATTGATGCTGAACGGCAAGCAACCGGTTGGGGAAAATGGTAAATGGCAACTGAATCGAGAAACTGAGTTTAGGTCCGAAATATTTTGAGCTTTCTGCTTTTTCTATTTGAAAGCGGTTAGCAATAGCTTTTCATGTCAGGTAAGCCCAAAGATAAGACGTAGATAAATCTGATATGGTAAGACCTTTTTAAATACTTGCATTAAAAAAAATATATTTTAATAAATTTGTTATTCAAAATATAGGCTCTATAATGAAGCGTCTGATAACTCCTCGGGTAATCAATTATTTACTCTTTATTTTCATGACTTTTTAGTTTAAGCTAAAACCTGTGAAAAGCTTTTCATTTGTAAATAAATTTATGTAAAATAAATGTAAAATTTCCAAGTAAGGTAAAAATAAATTAAACAAATTTAAGTTAATGCGCTACTATGAGATACACGGTTTCCATAGTTTTGTGCATAAAATTAAATGTGAAGGAGTCATTTCCGACCCTGTAAATCATATATATTCTTGATCAGCATCAACTGGAGAATCGATCTAGCCATGTCCGGAAGAAAAACTTTTTTTCGAAAATTTATCCATTTTTTGAAAAATTGATAAGTGGTTACATCATTAAAATTGTCAAAAAATTTGACAAAAAATTAAATTTTTAAAAAATTTAAATTAATTATGCAATTTTGTTAACGCGATAAAAACTAGCATAGGAAAGCTTTCCGAATTGATATTAGTGCATTTTTGGATTTGTTATGATATCTGGAAAACTGCGATTTTTCCAAAAAACGACCATAGAAAAATATTGATCTATAGTATTTTCTATAAGGTATGTCCATTGTGATAATTGGCGAAGAAGCCATTTCCGACCCTATAAATCATATATATTCTTGATCAGCATCAACTGGCAAATTGATCTAGCCATAACCTGATGAAAAAAAAAATTTTAATTTTTCGAACATTTTATAAGGGGTTACATCGTTAAAATTGTAAAAATTTCGAAAAAAAAAAAATAATTTTTTAAATATTTTTAATTTATAAGCCAGTTCGTTAAGCTGATAAAAACTAACACAGGACAGCTTTCCGAATTGAAATTAACACATTTTTGGCTTAGTTATGATTAATTTTCAAATCGAACTCCTGAACCCTTGGCCAACTGCACAGCTATGCAATCTTCAGCTTTCAGCAGTTTTATTTTTAAATCCTTTATAATATCATATAAAAATCACAAATTAATAAATAATAATAATAATAAATAATACAATAAAATAATAATAATAATAATAAAATTCGTTTTAGTTCCGTTTTTCGAATTACATTTATTGTATTGCATGCGTAAAATTTTCCATAGCTTAAAATGTTGATTCTTGTTGGTTTATCTTTTACAATTTGTTGAATTTCTATATGATTTCTTATCGATTTTTGTTGATTTTCATTTTTTTTTTAGGTTTTTGTAATACGTTTTTTAGTTTGCTTTTGTTTTGTTTTTGTTTTATTTTTATGTACATTGAAAGTTTGAATAAGTTGCAAGAGTTGGAGTTATCGTTAGAGTTAGAGTTAAAGAAATAGAGAGTTGATTTTTAAGGTACATTATAGTTGTTGAGTTTTGCACGTTCAATTTAAGTAGACAATACATCAATAATATCAATATATATCAATATCAATGGAGGATCTAGAGTTGAGTTAAACTTTTGATATGTTTTTGTTGTTAATGCAATTGGCGTAGTTCGAGTTCGAGGACGAAATGTGACTACAAATTGCTCTTTGAATGCACGTTAATATTAATTTTCGCTCTATAATATATATATTTGTTGGTTTACGGTTAATGTACGCTTCGCTTCTGTATAAAAATATAAACAAATTAGAAATGTTCGTTGTCTTTGCTACTATATATTCATTTTGGTATCGGTTTTGGTTCGGAATCAAACACAAAGCGTCGATTGATTGCTATACTTATAAGAAATAAAAGAGACAGACAGGAAAAAAGGGATAATAACAACATTCTGCGGAGGACCTTCAGTCTTGCTTTGAATTAATATATTGCTTTGGTTAGTTGCATTCCTTTCGTGGTTCCGTTGAGAGGGATCAGCATTAGGATCATGTTCATCTGTAACAAGGACTTTCACACATAGTCTATTTTTTCGGCTTAGTATTTGAAGCTAGTCGAGTTCTGTGCTGAAGATCCCTAAGAACCAAAGTGTGGGAGGTATATGCTATATAGAGTTTAAACCGAAATTGGATGGATCGTCGTCTCGGGGAGCGTTAGCCTAAGTTGAGTTCGTCACACTGAGTTCGAGTTTTGAGTGTTTTGAGTCTGATATGCTTGCGAAATGTAAACTTTAGATAAGTGTGTATATATACTCGTATTTATCGTTACTTAGAGTGGGATTCCGCTCCTACTTTTGTTTAGGAATATATATATAAAATAATCTGGCTTAAAAATGCATTAAAAAAATCTATCCTTGATCGAACTTATGGCCTAAAAGTGGGGGAGTGCACACAGTATAATATGTATATAGTAATTATCTATACTCTTGGGGGGCAGTGCAGCTATATATATATATAAATAAGTATATTCAACTAGAGTTTGTCTATGACGTTTCCGTGACACATCGCGCCCTACAAACTAGGTCAAAATCAAAGTCATTTACAACGAATTTGATGCTCGACTTAGGGTCTACCGATACATACTATATAATATAGAGTGTATACATATATAAGTTATTTGCCGACGTCTGCAGCTGATATGTTTCGATTTCATGGTTGGTTTACTCCGATATGCAATCATAGTCAGTTTCCCGATATTATCCGTGTATATTGAATGTATATATATCTGTGGTATATAGTATAAGTTGATATGCTTAGTTTCCTCCACTCCTCCCTCGACGTGATGATATGCACACATTTAATTCAGCCGACTGTTAGTCTAAATACATTTTTAATTACCTCGAAGTGGGTGCACTCCGCCTATGTATCTGTATCTCTCCCTCCTCCCAGCTCCACTCCCAATTTGTCCTATGCTTACTGGCTATAAAATCACATTTAGTTGCTTAATTAATTTTTACTCCGCACACACTCTCGCACACACACGGGCCCTTTCGGAGGGAGGGAGTATACGCACGCACACACCACACACTCGCACATATATGTATATGTAGAAAAAGGGGGTAAGATATTGCTTTTGCGGTATATGTGTATATGTGTGAATGCAGGACACACATTTTCATGGCCTGCTGCACACCGAAAATGCGTGTGCAGTTTATTTAACTATATTTTTTACTCCTTTTGCAGCTCCTCGTTTTTGCTTATTTTTCACTCCTTTTTATTAACTCCATTTTACTGCGTTTTTTATTCATTTTTGCTCCTTGTTTTTACTTTACTCTCGCTGCTTCCCCGGTTTAAGGGCGCTGCGAAAATTGGAATGCAATTTTTCAATACGCGCGCATAATTGAACTGTCAGAGGAGCTGCGAGTTGCAACCGACGAGGCAGAAATATGGCCAACCTCCTGGACGCCTCCCCACACTCGCGATGCATTGCACACAAAAGTATGCAAACGTAAAAGTTGCCTCGATTTTCCACATGCTTTTCCACATGCTTCTCCTGCCTCTGCCTTCTCCTTGTAATTAAATCGCCGCACCATTGACCACAGAGAGAGATTTATGGGCCAAGCTTTCGAGTTCGATTCCTAATCCTGGTCCTGGTCCTGGTCCTGGTCCTTGTCCCCGTTTTTATTCCTCTGGCCAGCCCAGATCCTCGCCCACCAGCTCGTAGAAGCGCTGATTGTATTCGGCAAAGAACCTCCGCAATCTGGAGACCACCACGGGGTCCACATGCGGATGCTTCCGGCCCTTGGTCTCGCGCAGGCAGCGATCTCCGTTGTCATAGCGCAGGCAGTAGAAGCCTTTGGTCTCATTGAAGTAAAAGTGCTCGCTTTTCACGCGATGTTCAATGCCTGCGAAATACAATTAAAATACTTTTAATTTCTATAAATAATAAGGTTAAATAATTCTTAATTAAAAGATAATATAGCGTCTGTTTTGCTAACTATTACATTGAAATTCTATTAAAGTACAGTTCTTTCCCTTGAAAACTACAAAAGTATCCCCTCAAACTCACCCAAAAAAGCCTCGATGCGCTTCAGCTGGGAAACCGGATCCTCGATGAGTCGGTCACCGTTGACCACCAGGAGCTGCTCTCGCGGAAAGACCTCCAGCCAGCGGTGCAGGTGGACATGGTACATGGAGATGCTGAGCGGTCGATAAGCCTCGTTAACGGTGCCATTGGGAAATATGGCCAGCTCCTCGAAGGACCTGCAACAGGGCGGGGGGTGAGAATGAGTTGGCTTTAAATCTTGGCCATGGCAAATTGAATTGGCAACAGCTGCAAATGAGCAGCGAACTACAGCTTCTCCTCTGCAACACTCCTCGACCCATGTCAAACAGAGTCCTTGGCCGTCCTGCTCCCTCTGTCAACAAGTGAAACAAGAAAGTTTCGCCATCGGAGACAGAGAGTGGGTGGAATAGGAAGGGACAGGGAGGGACAGGAAGGAAGGAAGGCAGGGCGCAGGAAGCCAAGGACAAGAGTCGCATTTTGGGCAACTTTCATTTGCAGTTTGCATTTCATTTGCATGTCAAGCAGGACGAAAAGCGGAGGGTTCAGTTCGCTTCACTTACTTGGCTGCCATTTGGGCGGCGCTTGCCATTGGCGACAGAGTTGTCGTGGTCATCGCTCCAGCTCCTGCTCCTGCTGCTGCTCCCCTCCTGACCGGGGATGATGATGATGTCCTGCCTTTGGTCTCCTTGGCGCCCGCCCCACTGCCGCCCACCAGAGCATTGTCATAGCCTCGGGCAGACTGCAGTTTGGCGTAGAGCAACGACTGCGACGACATCTTGGCAGCTGCGGCGGCACTGGAGGTGGCGCCGGCTGTGGCTGTGGCTGTGGCTCCTCCACCGGAACTCTCCCGGGTGCTGGGACTCTGATTCGGGATCGGGGGATCCTTCTCGGCCAGGGGCAGGATGGCGGTGGCCGCATGGCTACGCAGCTGCGTGTAGTCCGAAATGGCCCGGGTCACCGGCTCCCGGACAATCAGGAGCAGCTTGATGCTGGCGTTCATGGCACGCACTCGTTCCGGCACCTGGAATTGAAGTTTAATTATATTAGAATAAACCCTAATGAAGGATAACTGTCCTTGTACCTTTTGTTGTTGATTGTGCAAAATAAAAACCCAATTTTAAAGCAGTAAAAGGCACCATTTAACTATTGCACATAAATTAATTACACTTCCACTTTCATAATTAAGCACTTCAAAAATATGTTTGTTTAATTTCAGCCTGCCTTTGCCTTCACTCCCCCCTAAAAAGTTAATAGTTTTTTACATGATTATATGCAAATAGCTAAAATAACTCTGCGTTAACGCTGAAAACTCCAACAATTGCTCAATTTGCATGGCCCAAAGAGAAAATGAAAACTGTTGTAATTACATTTGCCATTTCGTTAGGAATAACGCAAAATAAATGCCAGTAAAGAGCCAACATTTTCTCTATTAACATTTAAAGTTGAGCTTCGAATGTTATGCCGGGAAATAAATTGTTGGCAAAGAATTCTAGGAACATGTATGTGCTATGCTTAGGAATTCCCAAAGCAATTTTCATTTTATTAAAAACTAAGCCATTTTCTTTATTTCCTGGAGTTGATTTAATGACACGTGTTTTGAGGAAAAATATGAAAAGTTTCAATAGAACAGAAAGGACTAAAAATAAGCTGAATTATCTTACAAAACAAATGTTCGACATAAATAAATTCCATGTTAGGAAGCCGAAAATGTTTGCAATTAATTTTAATGAGAACTTCGTGCAGTTTTCCTGAAAATGTTTTGCAAAAAGCAGTACAGTTTCCTCTGCCAAGGAAAGAGGTAGATTGCGCTACACTATTTCCTGAAGTTCAATATATTTTTCGTCAATGGTTCTCATGCAGACATGCATGATATGTTTTCCTGTCATTTTTAAAACTATTTTGCATGACTTTCAGCAGTGTTTCTGAAATTCTTGTTCAAGGCGCCACCCTCAGTATCGGATGCTGGGCTCGGGGGCCTTTCCAATCAATGAATTTATGCTGAAGCCCCCAACAATCGATAATAATTGCAAAGCCTGGGATACTGTTCAAGGAAAGAGGAGGAGCAGCCAGCCTTTTGTTGGCTTTAATTTGCCGCCACGCTCCACCATCCTCGCCCCCTGCTGCTGCACTTCCGCAGCAAGTGTGCTGTGAACAATTTAATTAAGCCGGAAAATATTGCCGCACAATGTTGGCTGAGGTGGAGGATGGACGGAGCAGCGGAGCACAGGAGCACCGGAACCGGAGGAGCCTCCGCCGGGGTCCTTGAATGCGCCACGTTGTATAAATAGCCTTGCAAATGGGCGAAACGAGCCGGGCAAATAAACTTAATCAATTTCAATAAGGCCGCTGCCGTGCAACAAGTTCAAAAGTTTTCCCTCTGCTAAGTAGATATATAAGTTATATATATATTTTGATTTGTTTCATGTGCTGCGACAGAGCTCCCCCTGAGTACTCAAGCGTCCTGGAATTATTCACGTTGATGAACCATTTCCAGTTTGAGTTTGGCCCCCGGGAATATGCATTTCGCTGAATCTTTAATGCGGCCAAAATGCATTTGGTAACCGGAGAGAGACGGGCCTGAGCGCGGAAAATGTCGTGCCAGAGAATCTGTGAAGCCTGGGAAACCGGGGGAAAACCGGGCTTAGGCCAAAGTACCCCATGGGGAGTTGCATTATTTAAACGCGGAATGGGTAATGAGGAGCAGCATTAGCTGCTGCAGATCCCCCTCAGTCGCTGTCTCTGCTGACTCAATAAATATTAATAAAGTCACTAATGAAGATTTATCCTCGTCAAAGCCTCGGCTTCGGTGGCCCCTCTATTCAATCTCCCCCAAACTGGAAACAAATTGAAACGCTGTGCGCATCAAGTGCCGAAAACAAGGCAGTTAAAATTGAAATGAAACTGCATGAAATATGGCCCTGTCGAGGGAGATCCTAACCAGGTTTTCCACTCCACTCGCAGACGCCACCCACTTGGCCCTGTGACACATGCAACTTCCGGCTCGCAGCGAAATTGCATCAGCCCGAAAAACCCAATTTTGTGACACTCTGCGGCCAGCAACAAAAACACCAACTGGAACCGGAAAAGAAACAATAAATGTACTAAAAAGGATGCATCGGGGAGAGAGTGGCGACTATGAGGTACCTGGTTATATGTTTTACAACAGGCAATTAAATTTAAATATTAAAAAACTAATTGAAATTTGGAAGCTCACTTTTGAAGTTCTTTAAGAGTCATTTTTTTAAATGTTGCTTCGATACTTGAATATATCGAAATAGTTAATCCAATATAAAGATCATTATTTACTTTTATATGTGTTAAAATCTAATTGAACTATTTTTATTCTACAAGCCTAGTGTAGTTTACAGTGCATATACCCTCTCCACAGTTGCAGGGTACAAATGGAACCTGGCCCGAAAAGCCATTCTTAGTTGGGTGTTAGACTTTGCCGTTTGGCAAATGAATTTGCAAACATTTCCGCCATGGCTCCGACATGGACACGGAAATTGGCTGGGACATGGCCAGCGTTTCGGTTTAATTTGATAGATGGACAAGGACGAGGACGGGTGTTGGTACGAGGACCAGCACCAGGACCAGCAGTCGGCAGTCGGCAGTCGAAAGTCGACAGTCAATGCCGGGCAGACAGTTAATTAATAATTACGGTCAGGCCGAGCGAAAGCCAATCCTAATTGCCAATTAGAGATCAAAGCCCAGGCCGGAACGGGAATCCGAACCCGAAACCGAGTCCAAGACCGATTTCGAAAATAAAAAATAAGGAAAAGCCAAGGGCCGGACTCACCTCTGGCGATACAAAGTAGCTGGGACTCTTCTCGATGGTTATCTGGCCGCGGAAGGAGTGCGGCATCTTCTTGCGGTACCACTCCAGCCCCTTCAGGTAGTTCTCGTCCCGGTCGAAGAAGTGCACCTCGCCGCCGGCCTTCTGGATCCTTGGGTGCAGGTAGAGCATCTCCAGCAGCGCCCGGGTTCCGCACTTTCGCACCCCAATGATGAGGGCCTGTGTCCGGCCGGAAATCAAGCCAAATGAGCGTACGAGCATGCAAATTGTAGCAATTAGTTAGGGTAAATTACACATAAACTTGTATCTAAATGCTTGGGAAATGGTTTTCTTTGAGGATAGCATCTGAGAGATAGATTAGGAATAGTTTCCTAAACCAAACAATTTAATATGTGACTCAAGAAAGGTCTAACAGGTATGGAAATAATTTTTGAGGCATTCATTTAATATATATAAATTATGATGGATATTTCCCTTAACTTAGTACCTCATTTCCTCAAGTATTTCAGTATTAATTCCAGACTTACCTGTGGCAGCCGCCGACTCGTTTTGGGAAAGTGCACACGACTCGAGGGAAAGACCATGGGATGGCTTAGCTGATTGGAACTGGGCACTGGCTTCACAAACACCGGCAGATGATTGGAGCTGCCTCCCGCGCTGTAGGATGCGGCGTAGGATCCGGAGGAGCTAGAGTATCCCGATGATGATGATGATGAGGAGGAGGAGGAGGAGAAGGAGCTGCTGCCGCTGCCACCCAAAGCCGAGGCCGAGGCCGATGCTGAGGCGGCCAATGAGAGGCGGTGCCGCTCGTGGACAGCCTGGGCGGCCTGAATATTGTACACGGCACTGTCGTACAGGACATGGAAGGTGAGGAACAGCGATATCAACATGACCGTAAGGAAGACGACGGCCAATTTGGGACGGGACACGCCCACCACCAGGATGCAGTCGGTGGGCGAGGCATCGGGACCAGCCGGTCGCATGGCCGATTTCGGTAGCCATCTAATTAAGTCGAGAGAAAAGTAAGGAAGGAAAGGAGAGAGTTTATCGATTAGTTCGAGGTTTAGCTTATGGGTTCAGGTTTTCGGTTTGTTTTCGGTGGCTCTTCCACTAAGCTCCCGCTTCCGTTTCGGCTAATTAGATTGCCATTCCAACTGTGCTGAGTAATTAACGTTGGGCTGCCTCTAGCAAGCCAGCGAAATTAGCAAGACGACACTCTGCCTTTCCTGGCGAAGCCACCTGCCCCGCCGTCCTGCTCCTCGCCCGGCGGCGCTTAAGCGAATTCCATTATAAACGTTTCCGCTTAGACCGCAACAAACACTGCCAGCATTATTATGAGCACCACATTGCAGCACAGCAGCGCAGCGGCGCACACTAGGCGTATACGTAACGTGGCCTAATGGATGACTTCATTTGCAGCATGCCACAGGAGGCGCAGAGGCAGGAGAGAGGAAGCTAGGTGACAGAAGGAGCTGCTCCTGCTAGTCCTGCTGCTGCGACTAAGTGCATTTTCATATACAGCGAGTACAAGGGGACATGGCAGGGGATGGCAGGACATGGCAACTGGTGGCTTTCCGCACTAAATTTCCCATCCTGAATTTGCACCGCCCCAATTTCCCACCCGAAACCCACTTGGACGAGCTATGTTCGCATGCGACACCTCGTTAAAAGTAACGACGACACACTGGTCCCGGTCTGGAGGCCCGCAAGGAGTCGCGCCGGGTCGAGTTGAGTCGAGTCGAGTCGAGGCACTTCACTCGACGGCGCCGTTTGTGGCGGTGCCCGGTGGCACCTCAGACCAAGAATCCAGCGACTTCCTGCCCTTCGTTTCCACCGCCTTTCCGCCAGTTGTCGACACGCTTAAAGTTCTTTTTATAGTCCCAGCGTTGGTTCTTTTTATTTTTTCTTAACCCGTTTTTTGCCCGCAGCTGCAGTAATAACACTGAGGAAAGTGTGTTAATATTCCACAAAATATTCAATACTTTAAAGAAAACTATAACAAGAATGCCTGCATAGGCAAACTCTGTTAAATCCTTAAAAATTGTTATCTCCATAAATCACTTCCATATTAATAAATGTTCCCCGTTTTTCCTAGTGCACTACGCTGGGCTGCGACTGGCCTCGTTTCGTGTGCCCCACAAGGCGGGCCGCCACTTGACTGCGATCTGCATAAACGCAGTGCCACCCTTAGGAGTCGCCTCCTGGAGACCATCCCGCCCACCCCCTGGTAGCCTACAAATGTCACACACTTTCTGGGTTGCCCGACTGGCAGGCAGCTCCTTTAAGCCAAAATCCCCGTCGAGCGCAAAGCTTTAAAGACAGGCTCAGGCGCTCTAATCCTGACAAAACTGGAATAAGTTTCCTTTGCCATCGCCGGCGCTAAGCATTTGAAACGCTTCATTTGTCCCTGTCGCCGGGCTTTCGTTATCCTCCTTTCTCCACCCTGGATAAATATTTATAATTTTCTGATTCATTTTCCCTCCTGCTCCCCTAGCCGAGTTCAGCTTTGCTGTGCAGCAGCGGAGAAAATCGAATCGGGCAAATGTTGTCCCGTTAAAGTTAATGCAATTTTCATTTGCGTTGTTAAAATGTAAATTTTATTAAACCAACCAGACGTGCGGGCTATCTGCTGGCAGGATTCACAGGATTGCCACGATTCCCAGGAGATAGAGAGATGAGCAGCTATGGCTTGACCTTTTTGAGGTTGCCAAAGGGTATGCAAAAAGAGGGGTATATAGGGCATGCCTTAGCAGTGCTTTGAGCCACACTCTATAATTTAATTAAAGGGCAACCTGTAATACTTTAAATCCCTCTTTGTTTTATCCCATTTAAGTCCCCCAAAGATCTCAGAATAATATTTTACTTATGACTTGAGTAGACCCTTTTGTTAAAGGGTATTGCTCGGGTCTATGCTTCTCTACCTCTACAACCTGACCTGCCCTGTTGGCCTCCTTATCGGCTACGTGTGCTAAAGGGACCCCTTGGCAGGCCCTGAATGATTTGTGGGCCCATACTCACAGGATATCCAGCGGCAATTTGACGGAGCAATCGCGCAGTGTCGCCTGATGTGGCTGCTGTCTCTGGTGGTATTGCTGGGGATTGGTGTTGCTGCTGCTGGTGTTGCTGCTGGTGTTGCTGTGGGCAGCGTTGGTGTTGCTGGTGTGGCTGGTGCTCCCATTGCTGCTATAGTGCTGGTGGTAGTGATGATGCGGATGCTGCAGCAATTGCTGGTACTCCTGCTGCTGCTGCTGCTGCAGCTGTTGCTGCTGCAGCAGATGTTGCTGGTGCTGCAGGGACTGTTGGTGTTGCTGTTGCTGTTGCGCATTGCCATGGCTGCCGCTGCTGCTGCTGCTGCCGCTGCTATTGCTGCCCGCACGTCTTTTGGCGGCAGTCATCAGTGAGGCGAGGAGGAGCGTTACTCAATGGGGCCCAAACGATTGCGCTGTTGGCCGTGGCAGCAGCTAATTGGCCAATGGACGTGGCCCAGCAGCTGCAGCTGCATGGATGGTGGATTTATGGGCCACCTCAGTGCCGTCGGGCACTGCCCTTTGGAAGCCAGTAAGCCCTTTTTGTTTTTCCGTTTCGAGCTTTAATTAAATTCCCGGGAATAAAAGGAATCTTCAGCTATTTTGTTGGCAAGAGGTATTCCAGGTGGTTGTTTCAGCTAGCTTCGCCGTTCACCGTTGACTGGACGACATATTGCGCCTCATTTCCGCCTGGGCCAGCAAAGCGGAAGCACTTCGCTGTAACATCATCATCATCATCATCATGAACAGGATTTGACCTTATTGTTGGTCGGTAATTAGATTTGTGGCTGCTCCTTGGCTCCTAGGGCTTGGCTTTTGTTAATGTTGCTGCTGCAGCTGCTGGTGTGGCTAGCTATTGTTTTCCAAAATCGACTTTCAATCCACTAAAAAGTAAACAAAACAAACGAAATAATCAACTTTGGACCTGTCGAGGGTGCATCAAACAAACACACATTAGAATCAAATGTTCCACATGAAACTAGGAATTAGATATGTTAATAGACGCCGTTTTCACTGGAATATATGTGCATGCATAAATATATATATACTGAAAAAATTGTTAGGTATAACTTTACTAGAGGGATGTACGTCCAATATACCCATGATTTATATATATAGAAATATAAATAAAAAAGCGGAATTAACAAGAGTATATAATAACATAATAACATTTTTAAGAAGATGCACTCACACTCAACATTATTTGGAAACTATTCGATATTTTTTAAATATAGAAAAATATCGCATTAAATATTAAGAGATCGATAAATCGCCCAGTTAAATTGTTTTCCTCAACATCGATTCGGAAACATAAAATAAAATCCACTCAATTGTTTAAACAAGGGATTATATACAACGTCTTAATAGCTCCCCTTCGTATAGTTGAAATTAAAATATTCCTATTGGAAATTCAAATATTGGGGTTCAAGGCACATCCTCAAGAAGCTAAGTTTAATATAGCGTGGCTAATTGGAAAATTAGTGGAATCTACGTTCTTGAGGGACATAATGAGGGAATAATTTTCTATATTTAATAAAAATAGTCCGTAGAATAAGACACATTTTTTTAATTAAGAAAAGGTTTCACCATAAGAAAGTTTCATGCGTCAAATTTTTCTCAATTTAGAAATATTTTCTTTGGTCGAATTTCTAAATCTAGTAGCTGTCTTGGGGTGCATTTAAGTAAACATTTCTGTGAGTGCATTTGCTGTTATTGGCGTAAATAGTTTCCTATATAAAGAGGTGACTGCCTCAACATTCCCACAGTAAAGATTTACATCATGATATCGAGTCTTTTGCAGGAACTTCGGGGAGGTCCGAAAGGTAAAGTGAAGACTTCATACTCTGCAGGAGGTTGTAGTAATTACTTTTGATATATTCCCTACAGATCCCATATACATGCCCATGTTTAGTCCTGCGGCGGCAATTACAATTATTCTGATCTATATGCTGTTGGTTTTCAAAATCGGTCCAGACTTTATGCAGTGCCGGAAGCCTTTTAATGTCAAAAGTGCCATGTTGAAATATAACGCCCTTCAGGTCGTATTAAATGCGATAATGTTTGCAGTGGTAAGTATATATACTAAATATAGATAGATCTGAGCTTAAGCCCGTTTCCCTTCATTTAGGGCTTCTACTATTTCTTCGTAAAAAAATTCTATGACGTTTGGTGCATGGAAGCGGTACCCCTGGATCATCCTGAGAAGCGTATTGATCGCCTGATGACATACATGTACTTCTCGAACAAGGTGCTTGACCTGTGCGACACTCTGTTCTTTGTACTGCGAAAGAGCTACAAGCAGGTCACCGTGCTCCACGTGTATCATCATGCGCTGATGGTTTTGGGTGTGCCGATAACATACTACTTGTATGGAGGCGCCGGACCCTACCAACTGATGGGCTTCATCAACGTCCTAGTGCATGTGTTCATGTATAGCTACTACTTTGCCACAGCCCTGTACCCGAGTGTGAGGGACAAGCTCTGGCTGAAGAAGTCCATCACCACGATGCAGATCGTCCAGTTCCTTATATGTTTCACCCATGCCCTGCTCACTTGGTCGCTGAGTACGAGTTGCTCCATCCCAGCGGTCATACACTTTGTTGAGATCGTCGTTTCCGCCTCCATGATCGTCATGTTCGGGAACTTTTACTATCAAACCTATATCAGGGTGAAGAGCAAAGCTAACTGAAATTGAGCTGAGATTAAATCGAAATCGAAATAGAAATAGAAATTGAAATTGAAATAAAAATCGAAATTGAGATCGAAATCGAGTGTCCCTCAACCGCTCTCTTTCGGGGCCTGTAGTTCAAAAACTTGAATAAAACATTATTTGATTTAATCGGCTGAACAAAGCTGGCTGGAATGTCTTGGAGCGATCTGAAAAACAGTCGCTACGCGCTCCTCAAACCACCAGCAACCAGCAGAACGATGGAAGCGTTTTTCGAGAGGATTCTTCCACAGGCAGGTGCGACTCCTGCGACATAAACATTATAGTGTATATATATATACATATAGAGACTGTAACCACTCCCCAGATCCCAACCCCATAGTGCTGGCTGGTTCGCCATGGCCCATTCTCACCATATTGGGGGTGTACCTGCTGTTTGTGCTCAAGCTGGGCAAGATGTTCATGAAACACCGAGAGCCGTACGACCTGAGGCGAGTGCTGATGATCTACAACCTGTTCCAGGTCGCCTACAACGGCATCTACTTCGTAGGGGTGAGTCCCAGTCGATGTCCTGCTTTTAATGTGCTTTTAATCATTTCTTGTACTAGATATGCTACTACCTGCTCATCAAGCGAATCTGCAATCTGCACTGCATCGTGAGCTTTCCGCAGGGCCATGAGTTCAAGCAGGTGGAGAGAGTCTTCCATGCAGCCTATTTGCTCAACAAGATGATCGACCTGATGGACACGGTGTTCTTCATCCTGCGGAAGAGCTACAAGCAGGTCACCTTCCT
This sequence comes from Drosophila bunnanda, assembly GCA_035046265.1. NCBI lineage: Eukaryota > Metazoa > Arthropoda > Insecta > Diptera > Drosophilidae > Drosophila > Drosophila bunnanda. The sequence goes on from JAWNOB010000029.1 coordinate 1,146,227, forward strand.
GCACATATACCACCACGCCTTGGTGTTCGTCGCGGGCTTTGTCTTCACCCGGACCCACGGCACTGGGGGTCCCGTCAACGTCGTCGCGATGCTCAACACCATGGTGCACATGATCATGTACTTCTACTACTTCCTCTCCGCGCAGTTTCCCTCCATCAAGGGCAGCATCTGGTGGAAGAAGTACATCACCCTCACCCAGTTGGTCCAGTTCACCGTGCTCCTCATCTACGGGACCTACGTTCGATTCTTCTCGCCCAACTGTGATGCCGCGCATAGAGTCGCCTATGCGATCATACTGCAGAGCGTCGTCTTTATGTATCTCTTTGGAACGTTCTATTTCGACACCTACTTGCGGCCGGCCAAGTCTTCTATAAGTAATCGAAAGTCTGAGGTGAAACAGTCGTAGGTCCCGAGTGGAGCCCCGGAGACATGCAAACATGCGCATATCCAATGAGTTCGCCTGGAAAAATCGCAGTGACGTCTGGCGTTGAAAGTGCGTTTTTAGAGGTCACTTTGAACTATTGATAAGAAACACCTAGTTTTTGGGCCTAAAACGGATTTGACAGAACTCTTTAAATAAATTGTAATATTCCTTATTTTGGGTTACAAATAAAATTTGAAATTCATCAAGATTTGTACGGCATTTTTTAGCAAACAATCTTTACAATATAATATTATACAAAAACAAAGGCCGTGCTATTTTGTTAATTTGAATTTTGAATACAAATGCCTTAAAAAAACAAAGCCATTGGTGAAAATAAAACGCTATTAAGCTATCTTTATAATGAATATAATTAAAAATATACTTCGCATTATATATTCTTGGTAATAAATCAAAATATACTGCTTAATAAAGAGTAAACCACCACAGAAATTCCTGTTAATGTAATTGATACTTAGTATTAAATAACAGAAAAACAACAATTGGATAATGCATTCATCATTAGTACTATTCCCATTGTTGACTCCCAAGTTCAATGTTTTTAAACAAATTTTCCAGACACCCATTGACGAAAAAATTGGTTATTAATTTATATCGTAAAGACATGGGAAATGGGTGCTGCAACCAGTAAACATTATAGAAAAACCGATTTCAATACTATCCACTATATGGGTGGTCTGTTTTTGTAAACTTACAAAATGAATTTCCGATGGCATTAAGTAAACAGCGGCTGGTGGAGGAAGGCACTTTGTAGAAATAATTTTTGATATATAAAATCAATGGTTACCAATTATATAGTAGAGAAGAGAATACCTCAAGTTGTTGCTAAGATCAAGAGAAAAATCCTAAAAGTACAGAGCAATACAATGCACTCAACACCTTTTCCCTAATTTGATATACTCCCAAGATGATGTAAGAGAAGAGGGAGACTCTTTCGTTAATCCTTAGCTGGAAATATCCTTGGAAAGTTCACCGGCACACAGGACATCACACAAAGATGCTATTGGATGGCAAAAAGCCGAAGCCATTTAAGCATCGGCAGTGTAGAAACTGCACGCCGGAAAAACAGCTCCGGGCAATCAACTGCACCCCGCAATCCTTCGCTTTTCTTCTATGCTTTTCTTTGCCTTGGTTTTCCTCTCCGATGTCCCTGTTTCTTCCCTTTTGCAAGTCGTTGGAAAAGCTTCGCTGGATAAGCACAAAAAATGCAGGCGAAAGGACCTCAGAAAGGAAAGCTACTCATGTGCGTGTGTGCAAGCTGCGAGAACACATAACAAGCTCCTTTAGCATCGTTGTTTTCTTTTATTTTCTTCGCCGAGAATCCTTGCCAGCTGATAGAACAATCCGCAGGCGCTATAACCGAAGCTAAAGTCTTGTTGAACAAGGCAGAAACTAAGCCGGAAATTCACTGTAACTACAGAGCGGATATAGGTTTGACAGGAAGTGGAGTTTCTTTGATATTTTTATGATTTGTAGGGGAAAGGGTTTAGATGTTTTTACAATATTTCATTTTCATACAATCTTTTATAACTATCCTTTCCTTTAAATCGAATATATTTTTATGCTGCTGGTGTACATTTTAACCCACACTTTCTCCCAGTGCTTATGCCATACCTCTTGCAATACAATACTCACTTGCTGCAATTGTATTTACTGCTAGAGAAAACGAAAACAATTGCCGCAAATATGGCAAATGGCAATTGAAAAACAAAAGTCTCAGAGACCAGAAATCCGTTCGCCAGCTGCTGCTTCCTTCACACTTTATTCTGCACTTTCCTTTCACGCAGGACAAAAGGACAAAATGGCAACAAGGACTTTGAAAAAAAAGCAGCTGGAAAAGGGACGAAAAAATGCACAAAATTGGCTGTGAAATGACAAGGCGAGGATGGAGACTAGGCGACGACGACGAAGACACTTCTTTTGTTGCCCTTCGAGAAGGGTGCCTTTGCCTTTGCCTTTGCCTTTGATTTCGGGAAAGTCAATCGGAAATCTGCATACGACAAGTTCACCTGCAAATAGCGAATCTTCGAGACTACTGACTAGTTCTGACAATTAAAAGTCGCTCGCTCAGCTCTGGCAGCATAAATTACACAAATGCGAGTATGCAAATTCAATAGTTCGATTAACAATGCAAATTTCAAGACCACTGAGCACTGAGCACTGGGCGCACCAGGCACACCAGGCACACATTAAAGATATCTCAAATTATATGGCAGCAGTCGCAGGTGCAGCTGAGTGGCAAAAAGGACGAAAACATGGGACGGAGTGGAAACTAGCCACATTCCTGAGGGACCTGACCTGGCTACCTGGCTGCCTGGCAACTTTCCCATAATTTACACTTTATCGAACGATAACAAACAACCTGCATAATGTATGACTCTCGGTCTTGCTCTGCACGGAGAGAAAGGATGTGCAGGTTGCCTTGGGATTTTATGAAACTTAAAATGCTGTTTCTGCTGAAATTTGAAATTGTAGTACACTTCCAGTACAGTTTTAAGTCAAGGTATGCATACTTTTTATCGGAACTTGACCTGGCACAAACTTTAGTTGAAGAAACCTAAATTTAAAAGTAATCTAATCAAAATGTTTTCCAATTTGTTTGCAGGCTGAGAGCCCTAGAGCCGAATAAAGTCTAAAAGCAAACAAAAACCACTCTTAAATATTATAAAAAATATATATTAAATTATATATATAATAATAAAATTTAAATTCCAACGATTAGTCAACCTTTTCCTATAAATCAGCACAGTTCCATTTAATTTTCCTTATCTCCCCAACATATGTGATTCCCCCCGGTGACCTATCTCTCCCATTCTAACATAGCTGCTCACCTGGCTCACCTGGCTCACCTGGCTCACCTGGCCCACCTGTGTGTGGGTGTTCAGGGGGGTGGCATGCTGGTGTATGTTGCCCGGTTGCTGGGGTGCTCCGCTCTGGCATTGACTGGCGTTTGAGGTCACCTAAGGGTGCTGCGTATTATGGCAAACGCTTTCTCGTATGCAAAATGCCCGTCAATCAGAAATGCCACAACTGCAACTCGTTGCACCTTTTTGGCCCAAACGAGATGGAGAAGGGGATAGAGAGAGAGAGAGCTGGCGAGAGAAGGACAGAGCTAGGACCTGTTAACCCACATTTCCTAGTGCTAGGACTTGGGGTTTCAGGTTTCAGGTTTTGGGTTTCTGTTGAGACAAAACCATTTACATTGGCAAGCCGTAAAAGATTCGAAAGGCAAGCAGAGGCAACCTTCTTTTCCGCTCGTTTGGGGAATTTGGCATAATAAAATTTTAATTCGTTGCGATTGATGGTATCCGCACATTTCCACATCCCCAAACACACTCCTCACGCATCGATGGACGATTTTCCGTAGCCAAGGGAGCTACATACGAGTATATATTCAGATGTATATGCATCCAATACATTACATTTTATAACCCCGGCTAATTTGCATATATGCAGGCGTACTCACATAGGTCCGCAGATACATACATTTATGTATCGGCGGCGTAACATTGATTGGATTTGTTTGACTTTCGCACGGGGTAATGCTTGGGGGTGGCTTTTTAGATGGTTTTTAGGGGGTTTTCAGGATGGGTTCTTGTGGGTTGGCTAAGGCTAAGTGCCTGACATTTGGCTAAATGGCAAAGGCAAAGGGCCTACGCCTGCCAAGGGTTTCACAGGCTTTTGCGGGCTATATTTTCCCCATTTGCCCAACCGAAAATTGCACTTGCCTCGTTAGTCGGAATGGCCCGGGTAATTACGAGTTGGTGGTGGCGGGAATATTGCCTCCCCCACAACTCATCACTTACTTTGGCCATATAACCTTCAAAGTTGGCTCCTTGCAGAGGCCGGTTTTAAGCCAAAAGTTTAGTCAAATATTGCAGCTTTGAGGTAGTTTTTAAAGGTAAATTAATACCATTTAAAAATAAACAACAAAGTGTAAGGGACATTATAAATGTAACATTATAGTTCTAGGTTTTCCTCCTTTACAGTACCAAAGCTTTACTTTCCCCACTAAGTGTGCATTTTAAACCTATTTTCACTCATTTCACCAATAGAATTTTCCCCTATTTTACTATTATTACTACCATTAAACTTAAAATACCCATTCGCACCATTGGCAAAGCCACCAAAATGTATGAATTCGCACGCTTCGATCAATCTGTGGCCCTTAATAAATATTACACGCCAACTGCAAATTAGTTGCAGTTCATTTGGCCTGTGCAAATGGTTTTCCCCATAAAATACACACTCTGTACAGGGTGTGTGCACAGTGTGTGTGTGTGCGGATATATATTCAGCATGCAAATATGTGTTCTCTCCATGAAATAAACAAACTATCTGTAAGGAGGCAAAGTATCCTGTGGAAATATAATTAAAAGCAGAACAATGCCATGGATATTAAATGCCGTAAATGTCAACAATGAAGCTGAAGCCCTGGTTGCGTTGGCTCTTGAAATGGATTTTGGCGTAGGAGCTCTGGGGTCCGCCAGCCGTTAAATAGGCATAGCCACCGTTGCCATCCCTAACCTGGTCCGTGATCACAATTTGGGTGATGGTGCGCTTGTATTTCTTCAAAACAAAGCAGAGAGAATGTACACAAATTGATTGCAGAGAAATAAATAACTGAAATAAGTGATTTAAACCAAACCTGTTGGCTAAAGGTCCAATCGCGAGTCACCACTCGCAGAAACTTGGACTTTTCCGTGACAATCTCTCGTCGCAAATGCATGTCCCTGAAGCTCCTGGCTCCCCAAGTCACGCTGTGACTTCGGCCGCGTCCAGAAGCCTCGGCGAGGGCAGCCAGCGAGATAACCGCAAATATTACACAAATTTTCATTTTTAAAAATGACTTAATTCGCCCAAAACCCGAAGCTTTTATAGGTGAAATCAGGTTACAACAAAAAATGCCAGTCCTTTGTGTAACAACAGCTGTCGCAGTAAAATCCCCCTCGAGTGAAGAGATTCATTATTTAAAGCATTATCCATTTTTGCAAAGAGTTTCATTGAGCTGAGGTTCATTTCGTAAATTGTTTAAGCTACAAAAAACCATATGTGTGTGCATACATCAACTGTAGTTCGTTTTGTCATTTCAAAAATGTTTATGAATCATTTATCGCCAATGTGTGCGCAGTCACAAAACAAATAATGAAAAACATAAACCGAAATGAAAGAAAAATAACGTGCACTCGCGTATAATGACAAAACAAAATATAAATGCCTTATTACATTTCATTAATATTTCATAAGAAATGGAAACCTTTCATTAATCTCAGTTTTGTGGCAAATATGCGGGGCTTACAACTAAGGCAATTTAATTTAAAAATATGAAATATAAATGTAACAATAAAATATGATTTATTTCTCTTACAGAAACCCATATCTTTATTGACTTAATAAACAGCAGCGAGTTGTGGCTTCATAATTAAATTAATTGTTATATGAACAGCCAATATTCCGCATATTAAATATTTATCCCCGTAATAATAAAAGCCAAATAATCCTAGTGATTATTTAGACTGTTTTTATTGCTATAAAAATATATATTAAGCAATTAAGCCGCACACAGGGTCAGAGTATAGTTCTCATTGTAAACGGACAGCTGTCGTCGTAAAAAGAACCCAGAATCTGGACAATAAAGCTGGCTGTGCGCGGAGTGTGAAAAAGAAACCCTTTGGGGCAAGTGGAAATACTTTCGCAACGATTTTCGGGAAGAAACACGTGGAATGTCGAGTACTCAGGACTCGAGACCAAGGACTTTTGTTTCGGGTTTCCGTCTCCGCGGTTGCCTGCTTTAAATACCGCTGCGTGGGTGGGTGGCAGGAGGGAGCTTTAAGGCAAATATTTATTTAATTTTAACATCCCCTCCGCCCTCCATCATGGGCCGCTGCACAGATCCAATTTACTCAAGTACAAAGACCCCGCTGCTGCTGTCGCGTATATTGTTGAAATTTTATTGTGCAAACATGAGAATGTGTCTCTGTGCGTATTTCTCGCTCTGTGTGTGTGTTTTATGGCTGCCACGTTGGTTTTTCTCATTTATGTGCACAAACAGCAGCAACAACAACGGGGGCAAAAAGACCAAATGGCAGTAACACAAACAAAATGGCCGAGGAACCGTTGTTAAGTGTCTCTTATTGCTGCGTTTGATATTGTATTGCCAGCACAGCAGCGGTAGGAATAATAGCATTAACCATAGACTACCAATTTTAAGTCAAATTTTCATTCCATTTTCAAAAAATATTGTTCTCAGCAATACCAGGAGAGAGAATTTGAACCGTACACGACTGAAGTTCGATGGCTATAAGAGCTGAAGCTACTAGACTTGGAAACAACAATTTAATAATTAAAAAAAATTTACCAGAACCATTATCACCCACAAATATCCTTAAAAACATGAAAGCAAATCAGTCAATGATTAGATAATAAATGCATACCTAACAAAGCTGTTTCTAAACCTAAGCCTGATCCCTCCTATAGCATCTAATTACATTATATAATAAGGATGGTTAAGACTTACCGCGGCAGGGGACTCACAGTTAACCTTCTTCGCCATTGCCTAATTCCAATATAAAGTTATTGGTGACGTGGTGCTATGATCGATGGGACCTTCCTCTTTGTTATCCATATGTAATGGGATCGAAGAGCAATCACTATCAATAACACTAACACTATCACCAGAGATGTACACCTCGGAGCGGCCACGGAGGGAATGACTGCAGTGAGATCTCTGCAACTCTGTTTATAGTCTACGAGCAAGGAGTACAGAGAATGTGTGAGCGATAGAGAAAGAGTTCACTCAGAGAGAGATAGAGCGAAGGGCACGTCTCTAGAGCGTAAGAGATGGTCATACAGAACATTACAGACATAAGAAAAGAGGGAGAGCCAGAGAGGTAGAGGTAGGGAGGGGCTACGATTAGATGAAATGGTTTTATCGTTCCTATGGCAGCTATATGCTATAGTCCTTCGATCCAGCCTGTTCTGACTTATAGACTGGTGAATTTATGGTATATAGGATCGTAATGTTCAGATAGTTTCAAAACTAAGTTACTAGGTTGGGTAGAAACGGACAGGCGAACGGACAGACGGACAGATGCTGTTGATGCTGATCAAGAATAAACATAGACACATACACAAAATAATAATAATAAAATTGCTTCTTTAGTGCGTTGCAAACTTCTGAGTAAAATTATAATACCCTTCAACTTTCAGAATTATTATTCATGCTTAGGATGGCTAGAGGACATACGTGGCGTATACTTAACGTGAAAACTCTTAAATTAAGTATACGCCATGTGTATATGTGGAAGACTTATTAAAACAAAAAAATTTCTGCCGGTTATGGCTAGATATATTCGCCAGTTGATGCTGATCAAGAATATATATGATTAATAGGGTCGGAAACGATTCCTTCGCTGTTTTATATGCTTCTGACTAAAATGATAATGCCCTGCAGGTGTATAATAATGTGGCTAAAGTTGTCGCCAAAATCAGAGTTAGTTTCGAAAGTATCTCAAGGGTAAGCAATCATTGGGACTACGGGAATTAATTAGAAAAGAAATGCATAGCTTACAAAGCTGATTCCAAACCCAGCCTAGGCCTAGGCCTGATCCTTCCTATAGTATAATATAATTGTCATGGTTAAGACTTACCGCGGCAGGGGACTCACAGTTAACCTTCTTCGTCTTTGCCTAATTCCAGTATAAAGTTATTGGTGACGTGGTGCTATCAACGAAGTGAGCTTCTTCTTTGTTATCCAGATGTTTTGGCATCGAAGAGCACTCACAATCCCTGCCACTATCACTATCACCTTAGATGTACACTCCGGGGCGGCCACGAAGGGAATGACTGCAGTGAGATCGCTGTAACTCTATGTATAGTCTCCGAGCAAGGAGAGCAGAGAATGTGAGAGCGATTGAGAAAGAGTTAACTCAGAGAGATAGGCCGAGCGGGAGATAGAGAGAAAGAGATCTGTAGAGCTACACAGAGAGGGATTGGCGCTTATTTAACGACTTCTAACGTTTCTAAGGCAGCTATATGATATAGTTGTTCGATCCGAAATATATAATAGTGAGACTTTCTTCAGGGATGCATTTAAGTATTTCTTATATTATTTCTTCACTTTCTGAGCTATTTTCTTGACCTCCACTGTACATTAGGTATAAGTGTAGAGGTACTATGCATGTATTCACCGCAAAAATACAAATAAAAAGCGATTCGTCGGCAAACAAATCAGCAAAACGAAATTTAGGTGGACAATAAAGTCCTGCTGCCCTGCAGCATGCAAAAAAAGGACTCGCATAAACACACAGGCACACCCATTTACACACACAGAAAAGGCAATAAATATCGTGTTGTCTACTGTTTGAGCACGAAATCGGTTCTATTTAAATCGGATAAATGTATGAAACGGTCACGTTTGCTATCATAAACAAAGTTGCTGGCTCTCCCAGAAGTCCTATAAAGTTTTTAGTTCATGAAATATAAATATTACTTCCTTTCACAAGGTCTCATCTATATTTATTATTCGCAGGGTTCCGGGCATAGAATGTTTTTATTTATTCCAAAAAATGTAATAACAGAGCAGCTGCTTAAATAATAAATATAAAATTTTATAAAAAAGCTACTTTTATTAAGGGGAAAAGATGTACAGCTTCCATTTTGCCACTGAAAGCCAACTTTAAACGCTTTTTGTTGATCTAATTCAAATTATTCATGAAAAAGAAGTAAAGTAAATCGTGGAAAAAATGTCAATGGCAGAAAAAAGTTAATTGCTTATGGCAAACCAATTTTAATTTGATTTAAAACTTTAATTTCCTGCACGTACGTCCCTTTTGTGCTGCTGACACTCCACTATTTATATAAATTCATATGTATCGAGTTTTCCCGGCAATTACTTAACATTCCCTTGGGCCAGGGACTAATTGGATTAATTGGATAACCCTGTCTCGTGTTACTCTCAAAGCAACAATCTCTCAAAAGGCTCACCAAACTGCTGCGGCCTGGCATAGTGTCTAATATCTGGTTTCAGGCCTAACTTAAATTGCTGCCGTTCTGAGGAAGCGCCGGCACTTGAAGCTGAAAACGCTTTAAATAATTTTAATTAAAACAAATGGCACTCGAAATAAAACACGCACACACACATCAAACGGGGCGAGCGCGGAAACTGATGGCTGGGGTGCATGGAAATGCTAGGGAAATGGAAAATGCTGGGGAGCGGGCGGCGGCGGAGGGCATGGAAAATGGCGCCTGAATGGAACAGACATGGCGTGTAATTACGCTCGACAGAGGGGGCGCGGAAGGACGAGTCTTGTTTGTGCATCGAATCAAGTGCTGCTCCTGCCCGGCTCCTGCTCCTGATCCTTGCCTGCTCCTGGCGTTCCTGTTATCGCTCGTGTTGGTGTTGCTGTTGACAATGGACGGCAGCAACATCAGACACTAATGCACAGGACAAATTGCACAGATAATCCTTATTATGTGAAACGATTTAGGAAGTGTCGCCAATTAATAGGGGAATTAAATAATACAATATTACAAAATAAAGTTTAAGCAAGTATTATTTGAACTAGAAGAATTAGATCCCTTCCTCATCACTATCTAATTTAATATTTACCTTTAATATTCAGTGACTTAACATTTGCAATTTTAGTTAAATATATTTTCAAAGTAAACAGTAACTAAATCATGTTATGTACAAACTATACTATCCTATTTAAAGGAACAATATTTTAGAATTTTTTAACTATCATTTACATCAAGTATTATTTACTGTCAAAACTGAATGCACTTCAAAGGAGTTCCCCCTAAAGAGAATCTTATTTTACGCAGTGTATACTAAACCAAACCTTAACTTTTCGCTTAAAATTCCACCACAAAACTGATAATTTAATTTAAAAATTTCTGCAAGTGTGGACACTTTCAGGAAGAGGTCCTGGACGCGCTTTTGTTCGTGACAAGTTGAGGCAGAGAGCAAACATGGCAGGACAAACTCCCAAACAACTCCATTCCGCGTGTTGTTTTTGCCTTAGTTTTTTGTCATTTTGGAAACATGTTGTTGGCGAACTTCTCGCGGCACTTTTCACGCTTGGCACTGGCACCATCAAGGGAGCCAGAAATTGGCCAACTCCTACGCAACTGTGGTGCCCCTCCCCCCAGCCCCGGGGAGCGTCGGGGAAAAAACAAACCCAATTGTAATTAGACTTGAGAGCTTTCCCCCCGGGGCTGGAGTGGGTGGAAAATACGGGGGAGCAGTGGGAGGTGGACTTCCTAAAATTACATTTAATCATTGTTATTTTAGGCCCCGTCCAAACGGCTAAGTGCCTCCACTGACCACGCCCCCCCGGCACGTAGATGACACTAAAGCCAGGCGAACAAATAAACGTACGCAGTTATGTGTATAGTGGCACAAGGAGACTAAGGACATTTGATAAAAAGCCACTTAGTGTGGCGCTTTTGGCCTTAACTAAAGCCCGGCAAATCTGCCCGGCTCTCGCACTCGCATCCATAACCCATTTGGCTTAGAAATGCCAAGGCAGATTGTCTGCGGCCTGCCACAGAGCCGCTGGTTAACACTTTGGGCGTGCTACATTTTGACAATATCAAAGTTGAGTGGCGCCAGCCCTGACAGGCTTTTCGGGGGCCCGGGAATGTCCTGGTGCGTCCTCCGCCTGCCAGGAGCCTGGCAAATAAATAACGTTTAAAGCGTAAATATGGTAAACGACGTTAAGGGGCGCCTCAAGTGTCAGTTGTCGGCTGTCAAAGCCACAAACCAAGCAGCCAGTCCCTCCTCTCCCTCGGAAAGCTGGCATACTGCCGGGCCAGTGCAAATAATTATTATCAAGGCAATGACCGTAAATATTCAGCTTAAGCCAAACTATTTCTGCCAGTTGCTGCCAGGCTGACAATGAGATTGCGCATACGCCGCATGGCCCGGGCCAAGCGATTTTCACTCCCAATTACGCTGCAGAAATGTGCCTTTTGGCCAATATTAAAGCGACACTTGTTGAAGGGGCGGAGCATTTCCAGGGAAATCCCTGATATTTCCCCCTCCCCCGAAAAGAGCTGTCAAGTTCAATTTAAGTACGTTCTCCGGCAGCTGCCAAAGACATTTTTCACTGAATGCGATGCGATAGTTAAGGCACTGGGAGAAATAAGTAGCTTAAAAACAGGGTTACTAAGACTTAAATATGTTTGTAATTGAAAAAAGAACTATCACATTTTTTCCCGTCAAAACCTTAGCCAAAACTATTTTCCTTCTTAAGCTTTCCCCACATTTCTCTCGCTGCTTAACCACTTCTGGTGCACAAGAAAAAGTATCCGAGTCAGGCAAGTGCAAGATCCAAAGAGCTATAAAATTATTTCTTGGCATGCAAATTGCATTTGGTTGTGTTGGCAGCCCCGGATTTTCTTTGGCCTGTCAACGGCGAAATGCAGATAAGTCCAAAACGAATGGATTTCCACTGGCAGTGCCAGTGCTCCTTCCCTTTTTTTGGCGCACAATAAAAATTACTTTTCATATTTAATTGCAGCAGCAGCAGGAGGGGAAGGACGAGTGAGTACATGTGGCCAAATACCGAAGCCAAAGTGCAAGCCAAATGCCACATTAAATTACATCAAAGTCAAAGGGAAAGCAAAAGGCAAAGGAATAATGCCGCCAAACTTGCAATTGAAATTTGTTTGCCAACTCAAACACGAACATGGGACTGGGGACTGGGGACTGGGGACTGGGACTGGGCCAGGGGTGGCACCCCCAAAAAGTTGGGCGAAAATTAGACGTGGCAAGCAAGTAATGGAGACACCCGAAAGGAAATGCTTATTATTTGCATAAATTCCACACACAAAGCCCCTGTCGAGTGACAGGACGAGCGAGGGGCCGAATGCTGAGAGAAAGAAATGCAAATTGTGTTGGCAAATTTAAATGTCAGTCAACAATTCAGTTGTTAAACTCGCATTACACACAAAGCCATAGACATTGCTGGCCTTGCATATAAAAAGCGGTTACGCATACGCCCTGTGGTACGGTCCACGGGAGGCAGGGATGTTGTTGCATAGAGAGGATAACAACGATATATCGAGATAAGTATCGAATTCGAAAAAAAACACATTAAATATATATCAGTATAGATTTTAACAAGAAAGGAAGCTAATTTCGTAAAACTGAAGTTTCTATACCCTTAGCAGTGAAAATCGATCATAACTGAGCCAAAAATCCATTAATTTCAAAGGGGAAACATTTTCTATGCTAGTTTTTACTAGGTTAATGAATCTGTATACTGCATTTGATATTTTAAACATTTTAAATTTTTGTCAATTTTTGACAATTTTAATGATGTAACCCCTTATCAAATTTTCAAAAAATGGAAAAAATTTCGAAAAATTTTTGTTTTTTGTCGGACATGGCCAGATCGATTCGCCAGTTGATGCTGATCAAGAATATATATGATTTATAGGGTCGGAAATGGCTCCTTCGCCAATTATCACAATGGATATACCTTATAGAAAATACTATAGATCAATATTTTTCTATGACCGTTTTTTGGAAAAATCGCAGTTTTCCAGATATCATAACAAAGCCAAAAATGCACCAATTTCAATTTGGAAAGCTTTCCTATGCTAGTTTTTATCGCGTTAACAAAACTGCATACTCAATTTTAAAATTTAAAAAAATTCAGAAAATGGGAAAATTTTTGAAAAAAAAATTTTTTTTTTTGCCGATTATAGCTAGATCGATTTGCCAGTTGATGCTGATCAAGAATATATATGATTTATAGGGTCGGAAACGACTCCTTTACTGCGTTGCATGCCTTTTATTGAAATTATAATGCCCTGAAAGGGCATAAAAATATGGAAATACTAGCTTGAAAAGACTTCTCAAAAAATAAGTATTGATATTTCAAATACACAAATAAAACTTTTGCTTCTAATTTATGACAATAAGAATATTAAATATTATACACGATACACATTTATAAGATGCATTACTTAAAAAATATATGTATCATAGTAAATTTCGACTACAACTTTTATAAATACTATCCGATATTGATACACAAATCGAATCCCGGAAAAATCGCCTTTTGTGACCATCTCCGAGTCGGAAAAACCTTCGACCTCAGTCCCTTTCCTCAGCCCGCTCCAAATCGAAAAGCGTGCGTGACTTTTAGGGATAATGCGCGGGGCTGGAGAGCGGCGTCGGCTTATCATTTTTCGGCAAAGAAAACTTTCGACAACTTTTCACTTTTGTTAGGTATTGGCACTGTTTGTTAAGCATGCCACAGCAGCTTTCGGTTTTGCCATTCGATGTCAATTTAAAGTTGGCTCCTCCACTCCTTGCCTTTCATCTGGCTTTCCTTCTTTTTGGGAAATAAAAGTTTTGTGTGTGGCAAAAAAGTTGGAGCAATTGTGAGAGCTCCAATGGCTGGTGCGGCTCCTGCTGCTGTTGCTGCTGCACTGCATCCAGCATAATCGATTTGCTTTTGCCTTTTTCATTTTAATAACTTTCCCAGGCAGCAGCAGCAGCAGCAGCGGGAAAATAACAAGCACTGCAACAATTACGTGCGGCAAGTGCAAGAGCAGCAAACAAGCGGCAAACAATCGACAACAATGGCAACAAAGGCGGCCACTAGAGCTGCATCGGGATCGGGAGCCGGGAGCTGCGCCAAACTGTGAACTGGGTTAAACACTTGGCCGGAGTTTCCACCTGGCTTCCACCTCTAACTCCCCCCCTGCTGCTGCCTTGACATTTGGCCGGGGCAACTATGTTGCCATTGCTATTGCTATTTCGCGATGCATTCAAGTGGATGTTAACTTGGTCTCATAATTGAGGCACGCGCCAAGCGAAACAAATAACGAGGGGGCCACAGCAGCAGCAAAAGCTGGAGAAGTGATTGCTGCGGTCCCATAAACCCTTTAAAAATAACTTAGGCACTGAGAGAAAAATAATGAAAATTAACAAAAGTGCGTAGCTTGAGAGTTGCCTTCAAAAGTTCAAGGGATTCAAAGGATTCTTTAAGCCTAAAATTTTGATAGAACTGGTCTTTCCACTATTATTGGTACATTTTAACAATTTAAGAAGCTTTAATTATAAGACTTTATAATTTCTTGGTCCGCTTGCATTCTTTTTCTTTCAGTAAATAATTTTATTTCTAATTTTTCAGGCGTACAACAATATTTTACGCCCCATTTTCATTCACAAAGAACTAAAGCACTATTAAAATATTTGTATTTTCTCTGTAAGGGGTTTTTTAAGCGGAAAAGCAACAACCCATTTAGACGGCAACACGTAGCGGACTCGTAAGCCAGCTAACACATGGCCCAGCCACCTCTGCGTACGTATACGTAATACGTATACGTAATTTTCTGTAGTTTCTCTACTCACCCAAAGTTAATTTCCGCTTGCGCGTCGCGCACCTGCAAAGAAAATGGAATGAATGGAAACGTAATTTATAATTAATACTAACGCATTTTCGATTCAATAATAAATGAGGCTAATTTATTTACAGGGCTAGGTGCACATTTCAAGGTAAAAGTTTCATTTCATTTCGCTTTGTTTCTGTCTGTCTGTTTTTATATTTTCGGTTTTGGCGAGCTGTCGCAGTCAACGCATTTTAATTCAATTGAAGTTGATTAAAAATTAATTTCAAATTAAATGCGAACTGAATGAAGTTGTAGGTAAAAAGTAGTGGCGAAAGGCGGGAGAGAGGAAAAGCTGACATTTGACAGGCTGTGACACTTTTAGAGGCGGTGAGGCGGGAGGGTTGGAAGTTGATTGGATGGAAAATTGCGGAACTTAAATAGTACTGTGGGGTGTGTGTGTGTATTGCCAATACATAGGCAGGTGTAGCGGAAACGGAAGTTGTTACAAAGTCCATTGAAATCAATTTAAAAAGTAAACTTTATACCATAGAAAAGCCAAAGAAACAAGGAGAGGAAAATGGTAGCCCCCGTTCCTTCTGGTTTTTGACTTGAGCAAGAGAAGGAAAACTAATTGCAGCGCTCATTTTTTGCTTGTTAATGGGCCTGCAAACGAGCTTCGAGTTTTCTCCCGCCTTTCTTCCCAACCTTCCTTAGCCTCCCCTTTATCGATCGCTACACATCCTTAAGCCCCATGTGTGTGCTGTGCGTTGTGCCTGAGCCATCGAAAAAGTTTTTCCCCCAATTTTATTTGCCTCATTTCGCCGGCATTGTTGCTGTTGTTGGCACTCTTTTGCGAAATCTGCGTGCCCAAGTAACAACATTTTACAGCTGCAATTAAAGTTTGTTACACTTCCCCGCGCTGACCTCGCTTTTCCGCCCCGGCTTTTCCTTTTGCACTTTGCGCTTTGCCAGCTAATGCACTGCACTTTAATTAACCCAAACACCAGGAGCAAAGACCACACACACCCATATAATGGCTATTTATGTGCGATAATTTGTGGCATTAAAACACACAAAAACAAGTGCGAGGAGTCACATAACACTCAAATAAATTGCACAACTTTAGGTTCTTGTAAATGTGAGAATTTCCTATAAAAAAAATCATATTCTCATATTTATATATATCATTCAAATATCATTTAAACTTTCTGCAAGTGAAAACCCCTCGGAAACTCAAATCATTTATGTTAAAGGGCATTCAGTTGCATTAGACTCAATTATCGGAATGGAATTGCCAGGGAAAACCCCCGCACACACAGAGGAGAAGCACCCAGCGGCAATCAGAATTATCAAAGGCTTTTAATTGCCATAAATCTGGGAAAGTTGTTAAAAACCCATTTAAAATTGTCACCGTAATGGCACACTCAACTGGCATTCAGTGGCATTTAAACAACTATCTCCCAATGCCTTTTGGGCCAACCTCCTTCTCTTACCATCTTGGCTCTGCTTCCTTTGGCCAACTTCAGTTGCATCCCGCCTGCCTGCCTGTCTTCCTGCCTGCCTGCCTGGTAGGGATGTTAATTAGAAAACTCTTGAAAATTATTAAAAACTTTCCGACAAACAGACAGCCAGAAAGACAGGCGGCTAGCAGGAAAGATAGTCTTGGCAATATACAAGTTAAAACTCTTGCCAACTAACTGGAAAATGTTTGCGAGGAAATAGATCCTCTTTGATGGCTTTTCGAAAAATATATATACTTCTCGAACCATAAATCTCAAAGGCCTGGCGCAAAAACTTTATTTACCAAGCAAAAGTTACGGCCGGGCTTTCATAAATTATTTGTTTATATTTAATTCTATAAAAGAGGAAGAGGATAGGCAGAGATAGCTCTCAGATAAGCTAAAATCTTTATAATTGGATTTAACCAAACAAACAAATAAGCCGCAATCTTTCTAGATTTAATCATTTGTCTTCCGTATTTCGCAGTTTATTGTAAGGTCTTTTAAACATCAGATTCACTCAGTTTACACGCCTGGCTTCCATTAAAAATTACCTCCCTTCTGTAAATTTATTCATCATCAGCACGATCTCTCTAATGGATCACCATACGCAGTGCCTGTGTTTTCCCTCCCGAAACCTGCCTCTGTGCATCCCACTTAGCACCTTTTATTAATGCCAATTAAGAATGATTCCATGATACGTTCCGCAAGCTATTTCTACACAAAATTACAGCCACAGACTGCCTCGAACTAGATAATCAACCGCAGAGTATTTCGCTGACAGAATCCGAGTAGTTCACTGGCGGACAGTTCAAGTTTTCCAAACCCGGCGACTGCGGTTAGTTGAACGCGAGACCTCCAAGTGCTCGGAACGTGAAAATGGGCAGGGCAACGAGGCTAGAGATTTCCAGCGGGTCGGAAAAGCCAGCAGAGCAGTGGGGCAACGGCCTAGAGTTCCTCTTCTCCTGCATCTCGTTATCCGTAGGCCTGGGCAATATCTGGCGGTTTCCGTACATCGCCTTTCAGAATGGCGGCGGCACCTTTGTGATTCCCTACCTGATTGCCCTGCTGGTAATTGGCCGTCCTGTCTACTACCTGGAGATCTCTCTCGGCCAGTTCGCAGGCCGCGGCGTCGTCAAGGCCTTTGACATGGCTCCCCTTCTCAAGGGCGTGGCTGTGGGCCAGGTCCTGGCCACAGCTGCCTCCATTACCTACTACTCGAGCATTATGGCGCTGACTTTGAGGTTCTTGCTGGCCTCCTTTGGGGCCGAGTTGCCTTGGAGTCGCTGCCGGGAGAGCTGGGGCAGTGATTGCCATGATGGCACCGACCAGAATGCCACAGGGAAGATGTCACCTGCTCAGCTGTACTTTGAGTGAGTTTTTAGTGGAAGAACTTTAGGTTACTCAGAACCTTCTACAGTATTTAGTATTTAGACGCGAAATCCTCCATGAACTGCCCAATATCGACAATGGCTTAGGGCTGCCCAACTGGCAGCTGGTGGCCTGCTTGGCAGTGGCCTGGCTTATAATCGGTGGAGTGCTGATTCGCGGCATCAAGAGCAGCGGCAAGGCGGCCTACTTCCTGGGCGTGTTTCCCTACGTGGTGCTGCTGATCCTGCTGCTGAGGGCGGTGACCCTGCCTGGAGCCATAGATGGCATTATATACTTCTTCAAGCCTCAGTGGCGGGAGCTACTGAACCCCTTGGTCTGGTATGCTGCCGTAACTCAGGTGTTTTTCTCTTTAGCCATCTGCTTTGGCACCTTGATCACCTATGCCAGCTACAACAACTTCAATAGGAATGTGTACAAGTAAGTTTCCCATGAACTGAAATACGAAAATAGTTTTTCCCCTTGAGAAATCATTTTCCGCATGCTAACCTACCCCCAGTGACATTGTGATAATCACCACCATGGACTCCTGCTCGTCCATCATTGCCGGCTGCATCACATTCGGGATTCTGGGAAATCTGGCCCGCGAGACCGGAGTCTCGGATATTGGCAGCGTGGTGAAGGGCGGCGCCGGGCTGGCCTTCATCTCGTACCCGGAGGCCATTGCCAAGTTCGAGTATGTGCCACAGGTAAGGTATCGCGAGCGGCCAGCGCCCCGGCGCCCTAAAGCACAACTACCTAAAGATGTTCGCGGTCCTCTTCTTCCTCATGCTCTTTGTCCTAGGCATCGGCAGCACCGTGGGCATGGGCTCCTGCATCCTGCGGGCTGTCCGGGATCACTGGGGGTCGTCCCGTTCGCCGCCCATCTGGATGCTGGCCAGCGGCCTGGCCGTCCTGGGCTTTGGCGTGAGCATTGTCTACATGACCCCGGGCGGTCAGTTTATCCTGAATCTGGTGGACTTCTATGGCGTGTCCTTCACGGCCTTGATCCTGGCCATTGGCGAGCTGGTGGCAGTTGCCTGGATATATGGTGAGTTGGGGGAGTCTCTCGATTTCATTTTTGCTTCGAATTATCTGTGATTTGTGCGGTCTTTCTCAGGAGTTAATCGCTTTTGCGCCGACATCAAGCTCATGATGGGCATCGAGACGGGCTGGTACTGGCGCCTCTGCTGGCGCTTCATCACGCCGGGCCTGATGGCCGCCGTGCTCATCTACATGCTGCTGGACATCTCCGCTCTGACGTACAAGGGCGTGGCCTATCCCACCCTGGCCCACGGTAAGGCAATGAACTGCAAAGCTGCCCGGTTGTCCTTGGCATTTATTAAAACTGCTCTCGCCTTGCTCCATATTTATTCCCATTTTCGGACAGTTTTTGGCTGCTTTCTGGCCGCCTTTGGGCTGATACAACTGCCCGGCTGGGCCTTGTATGCTGTCTATAAACAGGGTCGCCGACAAGGAGGCTTCTGGCAGGTGAGTTCCCTTCCTTCCTGCCCTCCCTGGTTGCCCAGCTATTTTTACTCCTTTTATCCTGTAAATGCTTCCCATTTGGCAGAGAGTACGTGCCGCCAGCAAGCCATCGGACACTTGGGGACCCAGCAACGTTCAGCTGGAAGGCAGCATCTAGAAAATTAGCTAAGCCCCGGCTAACCCTGCGTATACGTAATGGCCCCGAGTAGTGAAACTCTGCAGCCGTAGTCTGGGGCATTATTATTTGATATGGCGCTGGCCGTAATGGGGAAATATATTAAAACTAGAAAGCAAAGAACAAAGGCGGGTTTATTCTGCCGGAACAGTTTAACTGCCCGAAGGAAGGAGTTTTTGGGGCAAGGAACGGCAAGGAGAATGCAGGACCTCGTGGCCGCTGCAGGCGCTTTTAATTAGCTCAGGATCCCAGAGATCCAGTTGGGCGTGGCAGTGCTGCACTCCTCAGACGGGTAAGTGTGTGTCTTGTTGTTTGCCAGGATGTGTGTCTGTGTCTGTGTCTGCTTGGCATGTCAGACATGTCAGCAATGCGGAAATGCGCAAATACTAAATGAAAACAAGGAGGCGGAGCTCAGAGTTTGAATACTCTGCTAATAAAACCAGAAACTCCTTTGGAATTAATTAATATGATGGAAATAATTATCAACAAAGGATAAGCTAGAGTTCTAAATGGGAGATCTACAAAGATTTAAACATTTTCTAAACTGTAGTTAGGAAAAGTTGAAGATTTCTATACGTTTTAATTTAGCGTACTGTTGTGATTAGAAAACTGCAAAGATACCTAAGGTCTTCTTTCTTGCCTATTGTAAGTAACGAGTTGTTTTATAAATAAGTATCAGATTGTAGCTCCAAAGGACGCAAAAATTTCAAAATACCCTTTCAAAGGGGTATCACTGACTGCAGCTCTGTCAAAAAATGGAAAGGATGAGAGAGCGAGGCCAGCGAAAAATGGAGACTAGAGCGCAGCAGGGTCCTGTAAATAAAACATTTGGTTAGCTGCCTGTTCGACACATTCATTTTGGAAGGACGAGGAGGACACAGGACGCAGGAGGGGCAACGAGTCGCAAATCAGAATGTCTGTGGCATGTGACAAAGTTGAAAAGTAAATATGCAAAAAAGCAAAATATAAACATGTTTGGGGCAAGGGGAAACATGCGGCATCCTCGTCACTCCTCGCTTTTCGCTTTTCGCTTGTCTGTTGCAATGCTTTACCCATATGACAGCGCATTTATTTACTATACTTTGTATTTTATCTTTTTCCAGCGTAGTGTGAGTGTGTGCCCGAGTGTGTGTGTGTTGTCACAAAAAAAAGTGACAGTGTTAAATTTTTGGGTTCATCCCCCGCAGCAGCTGAAATTGAAGTGTGTGTTGACTTTGACTGACGTGTCGTTAGTGCTGAAGAGCTGGGAGATTCCCGCTTGAAACAAGCTTGCGTGTGCCCCGCCCACTTGTCCCATGCCGCCCACCCGCCCACTCGCACACCCACACACACACGTGAGCCACAACAACACGGCAAACAACTTTCTTTCATTCCATTCGTCCCTCCCCCGTCGTTGTTCATTGCTTTAACGATGCGCGTAAATCTTGACATACTTTTCGGCGGAAAAGGAAGGAAAGCGCCAGTGGCAGAGGGGGCGGAGGAGGCGGAGAGGGCGGAGGAACCGGAAGTGGGCCACTCGCTCTCTCCGCACGCCCATTATTAGTAATGACCAAATCAAGACCGATCTAGCCCTTTTCAACGCATGCCACTGAAGCGGATGCCACGCTTCTGCTGCAAACACAAAAAAGCTAACATTTGCCAGAGTTGCCCAGCATGTTCATGAAAAAAGGGTTGCCATCAAAGTGTACAGTAAAAAAACTATAAACTGAAAAGCAGAATATAAAATAAGAGTAATAAAGTTAACTAATTTGGGGAAACCCAAGTTTATATACTCCTACATTATTCAATAGAATTATAGGATCGCATCGGATATCGACCACAACTAAGCTTAAATTATTGGAATTATTTGAAGCAATAATTATTGACATTTTTATATAACAATTTTTCTTAAAAATCATTGCTTAAAAAACTCATAACTCAGCCAAAAAAGCATTAATTTTAATTTGGTAAGCTTTCCTATGTTAATTTTCAGTAGGTTAATAAATCTGCGTACTGCATTTAATATTTTTTAAAATTCAAATTTTTGTCAATTTTTAACAATTTTAATAATGTAACCCCTTATAAAATTTTGAAAATTTTGAAAAAATTAAATTTTTGTCGGACATAGCTAGATTGAAGCGGCTGTTGATGCTGATCAAGAATATATATGATTTGTAGGGTCGGAAATGACTCCTTCACAGCGTTTCATGCTTCTGAGTTCAATGGGTTAGTGAAGGATCTATGAGGTATTTAAAATAGTAATAGTATTACTATTTACATTTAAATTTTAATTTATTTAGTATTATTATATTTTAGGAACCATGTGTAAAGCATATACTATAAATTTCACAATAAAACTGTTAAGTTTGCACTAAAATAAGGCTAATAAAGGAGGGCTTAAAGCACCGCCCAGCCACCATAATGAGCCAAGTTTTAACCCAGTTGACTGACTCCAGCCGGACATGCAAATCTCCCTCGAGTGGGGCGGAGTGGCTAGCTGCAAATCCTCATCACCAGGCACGGCATCATTCCCATTACGACGACCATTATTACGATGATCATCAGCTGGAGTTCCGCAGGAGGGGGAGGGGCTCTGGCCACGCTACCTGAAAGCTATTTTCATGCTCCGCAGCCGAATCCGAATCCGGCTCACAGATACTTCTGCACACTTGAGTGACGGAAGCAGCAGCTGCCAGCTTCCTCTGTGCCCACTCCTGATTATAAATATGAACTGGAAAAGCTCACACACATCCACACACACACACACACCTGGCTGGAAAATCCGCTTCAGTGTGCTCTGTGTCTGGCGCTTGCATGTCTGCCTGTCGGCGCCAACTAAGCGAATTTATAGCAGCAATAGTTTTTGCATTTTCCTTGTATTTTGTATTTTTCCAGCCCCGGCAACAACTTGATTCGATGACTTAAAACGTTTATCGTGTTTGGCCGTGGTATCTGTCGCAGTATTATGTACCGGGCCAACGTGTCGTATACTTAACGTGAGCCACAAGTTGTGCACATTCCCAGGCCACTCCACAGCGCTCTCGATATCAGCTCTATAGCTATATCGGAGCTATATAGAACCCGCCCACTCCTTTGAGGCCCTGTCACTTAAGTGAAATTTAATTGTGTTCAACATGGGTTCAAGTTCGGCAGAGAGAAAAAAATAAAAGGAAAAGGGACTAACCTGAAAATGGTTGGTTGGGTTTTTGTTTTCATTGATTTCATTTCGTTTCAATTGGGTTTGGTGTGTCTTTTCCCCTAACCCCTTATGGGGCAATTACCTAATGAATCGAATCGATATTTGGCTCTTCCCCTCCCTTAGCTTCCCTCACGTCTAGACAGCATAAATTTATTTATTTATGGCAGCGACAGCGGCAGCGGCAGCGGAAATTACTGATTCATCTTGAGGCATTGTCTTGGGTAATTTATGTCATTTACGAGCATTTGCCGCTTATCAAAGTCACGATAAATTAAAACTGAAATGATCTGGGCCGCCCACTTGTGTCGGGGAGAGCCAATTACGCTTATTACATAATTCAGCAGCTGCCCACGCATCCAACAGATGAGGGAAATGTACAAAGAAAAGCCGGGGGAAAATGATGATAACGAACACGGATAAACCTGGCTGGCAACAAGGAGCAACAGCCATGGCCACAAGGGCGTCACGATGCCCACAAGAAAGCAATGAAGGCAAGGTAGGAAAAGTCGCTGGGGAAAGTCAAGTCAAACAATTAAGAAAACCACGACGAGCGGGCACTAAAAGCCCTAAGAGTATCGCCACTCCCTAGTCCATTTCCTCGATAGTCGTCCGCCACTCAAATGCCCACGAAAAATGTTTGTTGCCAAAATTCGAGTTTCATTAGGAGTTCCCTCCAGCTGACAACATAATGCGAATGTCGAAACAATATTTTCCATGTCCCTGCTAATGTGTGCGACGGAAAATGCTGGCCAAAGGGGGCGGGCGACGGCGAAAAGTGAAAGCAGCGAGACAGTGAAATCCTATTAAGAAGTTTCTATCGCAAATTAAAATCTAAATACGCAAACAAAATGATGGTGACGTCTACGCCACGGGGAGCCCAGACAGGAACGGAATAAAATATAACCCAAAGAAAAGGCACACTCAACACGTGGAGAAAAAGGGGGCCAAGTCTTGGAATATATTTGCTACATTTCCAACAAAATCTATTGTTTTTTCTATGCGATGTTTATTAATAAACATTTGCAATATAAACAAAGGAAAAGCGAGCAGCTGGCATAATAAAATGTTGCAGTTTTTTTTTTTTAATTTTTACATTAATTAAAATATGTTGATTTAAAGGGGAAATGAAGGTAAGAACTGGCACAATAATATTAAAGTGAATGGGAAAATCTGTGGAGCAATTAAATTTAATCTTAACTTCCTTTTTATACGCTTAAATAATCTAATATAGACTCCTTTCAAATTAAGATCCTGAAAATATTCTCAATTCTCAATTTTTCTATAATTTTCCCCCCAAGATATTTTCCCCGTGTTCATAGCCAAGACGCGGCAAAGGAATAAGCATTAACGGGGACAAAGGTAACTAGTAGCCAAGAGACAAACCTCCTGGTCCCAGCCCCCTGCCTGGCCACGCCCCGTATTTCCCTTTTATTTGTGCTGTCTGCTTACAGTTTGAATTATAAGCTAGCGAAAATTTAATAAAGCTTTCCCCGTCCCCTTCGAGGGAAAACGAGAACGAGAAACCCAAAGACCAAGAGACCGAAAGACGAGGGCGACTTTCGGGGCCAGGACACGCTTGGCAAGGACATGAAACTCCGCCGCAGCAAAAAGACAGACTATGACAATGTCAAAGAGTTTCGCTGCACGCAATGTGGGCGTGGCAGCAGTTGGCGACTGGTGGGCGGGAGCGGAGCACCTGCGGCAGCAACAACAACAGCAGCAACAACATCAACGAGGATTGACGGCAAAGTTTTTCGTCCTGGCAAATGGCAAAAGTTTTGTGTGCTCTCTCCTCACCGGGTATCCATTCCGAATATATATTTTCCTTTTATTTCGAAATGCTCAGGCATTTTTTAAAGAAGGGTATATCTTTTATCCGCTTGACCGTTTGTCCGGCAAGTGTTTAAAAAACTTATTAATAGGGGAACTATTTAATTATTTTTAGTATATAGTTCTTGCCCTGAATTTCCTTAAAAGCTACTGAATCTAATGAAATCATAACCAGGTATCCCATAGTCGTTCTCCGTTGATTATGGCACAATTCCCCATCCGTTTCTGATCCTGCTGTGTGTTGGCCTTGGTGCAAACTTTAAGCCTTTATTAAATTGTGTGTCCAAAGTCAACAACAAAAGGCAGAAGCGACAGCGGCGACAACAACAATTGACAGCAAAACAAACGATTGTCATTGCCAAGTGTGTGCGTCAACCTTTGAACCCGTCCCAGGGCTTCAATTCTGTGTCAAAGTGCCTACGCCCGCTTCCCAGCTTGCCCCAGCTATTTCCCATTTCCACATTTTCACCCCGTCCCGCCCCCCGGCGCACCGCTAGCCTGTGGAAAATAGATGTCAAGCGGTTTTCCCCCAGTCCGTTTAAATTGAATTGTTAATTCGGCACAAAAACCTTTCCCTTTTTTGCCTTTTGTGTGTGTGTGCGTGTTTGCCATCAATGCGATTTTCTTTCGGCTCGTTCCGGGTGAAAATATTTATGTTGAACCCTTTTTGTGGCAGCTTTTGTTTTGGCTTTTGTTGCGTTATGCAAACATTCGACTGCCAGTGACAACACACCCCGAGCCCAGGAAAAGCATCCCCACTTTAGCCCCCATTTTCCAGCTACAGCTTGCTTATATATCCCGAGCAGAGCGTCAAGGGGGAATGTATCTATAGCCATGCCTGCAGTGGACGCTTCCGTGGTCCTGGCAGCCGATTCTATTATCATTTTGCCGCCAACAACATTTGCATATCCGCAGCGGACCGCAGGACAGGACTCTAGTTTTGAGCTCTCTATTTGACTCCCGACAATCCGCCTTTTGCAAGCGCACAGCTCCCCGCATTGTTTGCTATTTGCAGGTACACTACCCTCTGGATTTTCCCCCATTTTCCCCCCGCCCCTGTCCCCGACTGAAGCATAAATCAAGCGCAAAGCACAAATATTTTTCAAGTGACAACAAATATATAATGACGACTCCACGGGCTGTGCCTCTTGGCCAGCAGCAGAGTGCCGGAATACCTGAATGGACCCGGGACTGGCACCGTGGCCTTCTGTGTTGACTTTTGGTAGGAAAACAAAGTCGTTGCTGCCACCACCCACTCGGACTTGCCACCATTATTCCTGCTTTACCAAGAGGTGGTTTGTTGCGGGAATAATATGATCAGTTTGCTGGAGAAATATATACGAAATATGGTTACATTTTTGGGATTTAATTTAAGGAAATTTATTCAGAAATGCAGCCCTTAAATCATGACAGGGAAATATATTTTTCTTATTTATTAAAAATATATCTTTAACTCAATTTTCCTTCTGTAAACTCCTACACCACTTTGTTCACTTTATTGAATCATTAATAAATGACAACTCAACCTCAGTTGCTGCTGCTCTCCTTATTTCCCTAAGCCAAACTATTTTATAGCAGGGCATCCGAGGGATTGCGTTTTCCTGCGGCAGGATTTCCCAGGATTTTCACTGGCCCACTTTCCGCTGTTGCGACGCTGCTGCGGCTTGCGCTTTGCTGATTTCGTTTTGATTACGGCAAATTGTTTTTAGTTGCCTTCGCCGGGCCGGGTCGGGTCCTGCCCGCCCTCCTTTCAGCCTTCTATTTGCTACCCTGCACTCCCTTCCTGATGCCATTGCGATTTGTTTCGTGGCCAAGTTTATATTGCGGCATTTGTGTGCAGTTTGAGCCCAGTTCCGTTGATTTGCATTTGCGGTAATCACAGGTCAAGTCCCAAATTACTTTTGCCCACCACTCCACTCCAGTGGCTCCAATTCCTGACCTTAGCCCGGCCAGCGATATTGACAAAGCTCCCGGCAAGTGGGAATTGCGTGCTGCTGGCCGCATTAACCATTGATAAATTCCACTGTTTGTTGTGTAATTTCGCCCGACTTGTGCATTATGAATTGTAGCTTAGTTGATGTATCAACAAAGTTATTACTTCACCAGCAACGAGTTTGTTTGTTAACTAAATGTTTGAGTTTCTTTTCCATTTCACCCTGTTTTTTTTTTTTTTTTTGTATTTCCTGCGGCCTGCAATTAGCAAGTTTTTCGATGCACAACTTTTTAATGAAATTAACAAACCCGCGGGACCCGATCCCGTTTTGCCTGCGCGTGGCAAAAATTAAGTGCAACTTCAACTCCAGACCGCAGACGTGCCACTGAAAAGGCGCCTCTAATGAAGGCTTCTCCCTGGAGGACCTAACGGGGGGAGGGGGAATCATGGGGGCTAGATGGTAAGATTCGAACGGTATACATATATGCGCCATATAACTGATTAGTTTGTGGGCGCGACTTCAATGGCGATCCATTGCGATTACAGTAATAAGGCGTAACAGCCTTTTCCTGCACTTATGTCATATGAGTGTGTACGTGTACACTCCTGTGTATGTAGGTATGTATCGGCTCCCAGGGCCAGTGACAGTCGGAGGTTAACACGCACACATGCCACGCCCACCGGAGACCCCCATACACACATACTTGGAGGCGGCCGCGTTTCGATTAAACAAACCTTCTCAAATATGCAATGACATTGAGGCAAAGGCAAGGGAAAGCTTAATGGCATGGAATGGAGCATGGGAGTGCGGGATGTGTGTTCGTTCCATGTAGCACAGTGTAAAGCGAATACTGTATTGCATTCGGGGGGCTTTGCCTACAGTGAAGCTTCGCTGCTGACAGGCGATTATCGGGGGGATTTGTAATAAATATTCACGTATTTCCCGGAACCTGACGGACCGACTGCATTCGGTTGGAAAGCTCGAAGCGATTGATTGACGTAATGAAACCTGGCCAGGCTTTAAGGGATGTTTCACTAAGCATTTGAAAATGTATTTCAAATAATATTCAATTCAGGCTTTGAGATAATAATAGTGTCATACTAATTAATATAAATATTGTCCGATTCTTTTCCTTATCGTCTAAAAGTATTATATATTTTATATCTGCCTTTACTTGTTTCTTGTTTCCATGTAATACAATTTGATTTTCCCCCAATTAATACATTTACTCAGCCATAATAGCCTCAAGTGATGAGAAAGCATTAGTAAACCGCTCAAGGATCTGGGCCTTAGCTGCGATTGCATAACCTGAGCTCAACCAATTAGGGAAAAGCGAAACGCAAAGAGAAGGAAATGGCGAAGCTGAAAGGAGAGTGAAAGGATTGCCAGCGATTGCATAAGCGAGTGAATATAAAAAAATGTCGGATGACTGAGGAAAGGACACAGGACTTCAGCGGGGTGGAGGATGAAATGTCAACGCGACAACGACAACGCATGCAACATGGCGGCGCCCGGCGCCCAACTCTGACGCTCAAGGATACGCAAAGCACACACACGCGCACACACACTCACACACTCGCTGTGCACTGCCTCTCTCTCTCAGTGTGTGTGTGTGTGTATTTGCAGTCGCTTGCGTAACGTAAAAATAGCCTTGAACTGCAGCCGTGCGCTTTCAATGGATTTGCATGCCACCCCCGAAGCAGGCTCAAGGTCACGCGATGGAACCGATGCAGGCCACAAAAGCTGACACGGCCATTATATAAACCCCATCCGGCGACCGCACTGCAAATGTCGCCGAGACACACAGCTAATTGCCCCTTGAGCCAAAGGCCAACGGAATTGCCACAGAGCCAGGCTGCAAGTGCATTATTGGCCAGAGCAAATCGCATCGAACTTTGTCCTTTTCAGAAGCAACCGAAACAGAGTCCTTCCCAGGAAACAAAAAGGAAGCGGGGTGTATTATCATTAATTCCAATTTTTTCCAGAGAAATATTCGTAAGAGAGCGCGCAAATCTGAATGGGAGCCCTAATGAATATTTATTTGTATTTGTTTGGCTTAATATGTTCTGGCGCTGCCCCCGCCGCCTCCTTCGCTGTTGGCCATTTAATGTCCCTCTTTCCCGCCTTTCGTTTCTCTTCCAGGCCAACGCTTTTGCCCCATTCTGGTTTATTCCCGCCATATCCTTGCCATTTGCTTATGCTGGCAGCTCTTTCATTTCGCTCCTCGCTCCTCGCTCCTTGCGCCGGCTCCAGCGCCATTTGCCAGCGTGGTGTGCAAGTTGGCCATAAAAATGGAGTAACATTTATGACCCACATCAGGCGAACGCACACACACAAACACAGCAGAGCTGTAAGCATACACACAAACACACAGGGGGACTGAGGACGCAGGACCTGCACTGAGGAAAATGACATTTCAGGAATTAGCTCTTTCAGAAACAATTCCGTAGAAGGATAAAGCTCTCAAAACAGGAAATAAAGCGGAAATACTTAAATATGTTTTCAAGGGAATTTGGTACTGTAATTTCATCTAATAATTTAATTTCACACACTTTTAAACATTATAAAAGAAATCTTATTCTGATTTCTTAAAAGGGCATTATAATTATTGTGAGCAGCATAAAACACTATGATGGAGTCATTTCCGACCCTATAAATCATATATATTCTTGATCAGCATCAACTGGCGAGTCGATCTAGGCATATCCGGTTGAAAAAAAATTTTCAAAATTTTTCCCATTTTTTGAAAATTTGATAAGGGGTTACATCATTAAAATTGTCAAAAATTGGACAAAAATTTAATTTTTTTAAAATTTAAATTGAGTATGCAGTTTTTTTAACCTGCTGAAAAATAGCATAGGAAAGTTTTCCAAATTGAAATTAGTGCATTTTTGGCTTTGTTATGATATCTCGAAAACTGTGAATTTTCCAAAAATCGACCATAGAAAATAATTGATCTGTAGTATTCTCTATAAGGTATGTCCATTGTGATATTTAGCGAAGGAGCCATTTCCGACCCTATAAACCATATATATTCTTGATCAGCACCAACAGCCGATTCAATCTAGCCATCTCCGGGAGAAAAAAAAGTTTTCTTATTTTTTTTTTAATTTTTTAGGGGGTTACATCCTTAAAATTGTCAGAAAAAATCGATCAAAAATTTTAATTTTTTAAAATCCTTAATTGAGTATGCAGATTTATTAATCTAATAAAAAATTAACGCAATTTTAGCTTAGTTATGCGTCTTTTAAACTGAAATATGTGCAAGAAATGTTCCAATAAAAGTATCAATAAATACTGATTCAAAGAATTTGATTTTCTATTCGATTTTTGATTTGAAAACGTTTTCCTCTGTGTGTCGAAAAACGAAAATGCTATTTGGCATTGGTGTGGGTACGAACATTAGGGAGTTCAAGGGGCGGGACTTCGGAGGTGAAGTGAGGGGTGGGGGTGCGCCTGCAAGCGCAACATTCACAAGGATATTTTATTTTACTGTTATTCCATTTCCCACTTCTTGTTGCTGTTGCCTTTGCTGCTGCTGCTCCTGCTGCTGTCCTTTTGTTATTGCTCCTTTCGGCATTTCGACATTTACTTTCCGACTCGCAGCGCGTATCCTTGAGGAACCCAAAACATCCCCCACAATCCTCTCCACCCTCTCCCCTCTCCCCCCTTAAAGGCTATAGCTGTTTTCAAGGTTAGATATACGCGTGGCATATCGGAATCCAAGGATAATCGAGTGACTTAAGCAACTTACCCCTTGGCGCTGACAAGTATGCTACACATTTCAGCTGCAGCACATGCAGCATTTTTTCTTGCCGCCTTCCAGCTGCGCCTCCTTTTCCCAGCTCCTTCTCCTTCTCCTCCTCCTCCCTCGTTCTCCTCCTTTCGCTTACTGACCCAGTTCGCTTTGTTTTGCGTGTTTATCTTGCTCAGGTTGCTGCTGCTGCTGCTGCGTTGGCGGCTGCTGCTGATGTTGCCGCTTGTTTTTGTTGCATGCCTTTTACAAATTTTTGAAGCCTTGTTTTTGTTGATTGTTTGTGTTGTTGTTGCTGCTGTTTCAAGTATGACCGACTTTAGCACGCACGCACACACGTGTTTAAATAGGAAGCAGAAGAAGAAGAGGCGGGAGGTGCAAGCATCAAAGGAAATGCCTTAATTTTAGACCCAGCTAAGTATGCAATGCAATATTTATTTTTCTCTCTCTGCTCCTGCTTCTTCCTCTCTTTATCCCTTTTGCCTTCCTCTACTTTCACTCACAATTGTGCTGCTAATTCCCTTACTTTCACTTTGTTAGGCCTGTTGTATGCGTCTGTGTGTGTGTGTGTGATTGCGTCTTACTGTATCCGTGTGTGTTTTGGCTTTTGGCGCACACGTGTGCGTTTGTATGTATCTGTGCGTCGTTTAACGGCATTGATTTTTCCGAAATTAAAAGCAACTCCACTTGATTTTCAACCGATTCGATTTGTTTTCATCATTCGCTTATTTTGTGCACCGTTTCACGTGGATAGCATTTCTTGTTAGCATTTTCTCTTTCGCCTTTTGCCTTAACTTTGGCGATTTGCGCGCGCGCTCAAAACTTTGCAACGGTATGCGTGTACAGGTGTGCGTGTCTGTTGGTGTTTGTGTGCTGTGTGTTGGTAGGACTTCAGATGCCCGAGAACGACGATCTCGCAAGAGCAGCGCAGCGCACGTCCGCTCTCCACGAAGCTTCACACACTTCTAAGGGCGCCGAGGCGCCGCTCTCGCGTATTTATGCACAGGGCGCTTTTTCTCCGGCATCCCATCTACAAAGCTTACTCTCTCTCGCTCTCTCTCCATTAACTCTCACTATGTTTTGTACAGCCAGCGGCGCCACAATGTCTACGCATAAATAATACGCACATTGCACAGCAGTAAGCGAGGGGGAGATAGAGAGAGAGAGCAGGTTCAACTCTCATCTTCAGGCAAAAAAGACTCCAATCGGACAGGTGTAAGGAGAGGTAGAGTACATAGGAATATTTATGCTTAGGCTATAGTGATTGCAAGAGTACCTACTTATGATAAATTAATAAGAAGCATATATTTCCCTATTCATATATATTATATTACTTCGAGCAATTAAAAGTTATAAAAAACATATAAATAAATATATTCAATTTTCTACCCCAGAGCTCCAATAGTTCGCATATTCCCCATGAATCCCCTACAATACCTGCATACGTCATCGTAGCGGTAAACAAAATTCACATGAGAGAAATTCCCTTACACTAGACAAATTTCTTAGCTTTCCTGCTCTCTCTCTCTTTCTCTTTTGAGCATGCGCATTGTCGTCATCTCGCTTGCTCCCCCATGAGCTCCTCTCACTGCGCAAGCTTAAAGGCCACTGCTCTCCCCCCCAACCCCTGGCCCTCACCGACTATCCTGTTATTGCATGCGAAGCACGTGAATTTTGTGTTTACTTTTTAATTTTCTTCTAGCCCTCAGCCTCAGTATGTTCCCTTGTTTTTATTGTTACAGAGCAGCAGTTGTAGTTGTAGTTGTAGTTGTTGCTGCCCCCTTCTGGCTTTTGTTTTTCTTTATCGCATGTGGACTTTGTTTTTCTTGGGGGCCTCGCTTTGTTTTGTTTTGTTTCATTCATACGGAGTTTCGTGGGGTTTTCGCCTTCCTCCAGCGTTTTGTGGAGAAACTATGCAAACTGCTTGCCATTTGCGATCGACGGCTGGCATGAGTGAGTGTGCTTTGAGTGCATGTGAGTGTGCCCGCCTGGCTTTGTGTGTGCGAGAGATTTGTATGGAAATTGGCGCAAAATATGGCCCAAAACCGAATTCAAGTCCCCAGTTAGTTATGTGCAGCGGTTCGCCTTTTCTGCATTCACATTTTACAGCTGCACAGAGCCCGCTGTGCATGCATATGCTTGTTAGGGCGAAAAGGGAAGTCGTTCCTGCAAGCAGAATCGCCATTTTGTG
Organism: Drosophila bunnanda; assembly: GCA_035046265.1. Lineage (NCBI taxonomy): Eukaryota > Metazoa > Arthropoda > Insecta > Diptera > Drosophilidae > Drosophila > Drosophila bunnanda. Next base: position 1,178,438 of record JAWNOB010000029.1, read on the forward strand.
TGAGTCGCCATTTTGTACCAGGTTTGCGCAATTAACTTCCCTACTATTTGGCTAGGCACAGGGTTGGGTAATATTTAAGACAGTGATTTATGCCTAAATTAATGATTATATTTTACCTAGGAAATTAATATATTAATAGGACATTTTACTAATTTCTATTACTAATTAAAAGGCTAAATCAACTCTCAATTTGCAGTTTAAACTTGCTAAATATTAAGATTGCTCTGCAATAGAGCAGTAATAACTACAATGGGAATGCCAAAAACAGTCTTAACTTGTATTGGACAACATCCTTTGTGTTCTAGCAGGAAAAAGTATAAATAAACCGAATTCTTTTGTTAAAAGAACCCCAATATTCAGACACGTAATCGAATTTCTGCAGTGGAACAGCCCCTTCCCCAAGAGCGTATGCGTTATGGCATTTATTTCTTCTTTTTGGGGCAATGTTAAATCATGCATGCTGATTGTCCTGTGGCCTCAAGGATGCCAAAGTACCGGGAGTCGGGGAGAGGATGCATTGGCATAAAACAGCAGCATAAGCAACAGAGTCGGAATCGGAAAATCAGCATCGCCATCGCCATCGCCATCGCAATTTGAATCGGAAACGAATCGTTTACATTCGCAGCTTTGTACCGAAAAGTGATGAGATGGATGCAAATGATGTCGCTTTTCCTCGGATCTCTCGCTCCCGCTCCCGCCCCTGCCCCCGCCGGACCATTTGGGAAAAATCAACAGCAACAAAGCCAACCGCTGCACCAGCAACAGGAATTTTGATTTTGAGCAAACGGAGTGCAAAATAAACAAATAAACAAATGGCATGAAGAGGAGCAGGGGGAAGCAGGGGGAAATGGGAAACCGGGAAGGGTGAAAACTAGGCTGGTTGGGAAACTGAGTGGGCGTAACCCACAGCAACGGAAACTCTAACCGTAACTCATGCCGGCTTTAGCCCCATCCCCTCTGCCTCTGCCTCTGCCTAAACTATTTCCATGAGTAATTGCCGTTGTGCATGCGCCTCTGTCTGGAAAATGGACCCCCTGTTTTCCCAGCTCCCCTCATCCCCATCCCCATCATCATCATCGCCGTCGTCGTCAGCTGTATTTGTTGTCAGTTTCGGTCTGGTTTTAAGCCATTTAGCCAGGCCAAAAGCAAAAGCACCCAGCCAGGTAAACTGTTGATTCCATGTGGCGACGCGACTGCCTTGTATTCTCCTCCCCCTGCCACCCGACCCCTTTTATATCCTGCTTCCTGCACGTGGGAACTCTGGCCTCTGGCCCCCATCTGGTATCTGTCCACGTCGGGCTCTAGGTGTATGTGTATTTACGGGTGTGTACATATGTATGTACCTATTCCCGTACAGTTAAACTTCTCTAACTTAATCCACAATCTGTCACAGGGAAAAATCGAGTTAAAGAGAGAGTTCCTGCAGCTGTGGTCAACTTTTATTCAAGAGAGTTTATCTTTAACTTATATATAGTTATTTCGTGGATTTTAAGTCAAAGTTATAACGTGCACATCACACGAAAGTTACAGAAAATTCGCTGTTGGCTGGAAATCAATTAGAAAACTGTCAAAAACTATTTAAGACGTTTGAAATTGACTTTTTTTGCTATCCTTTTTATACCCTTTCAGGATATTATTGGAGATAATTATTGAAGGAGTCATTTCCGAACCTATAAAGCATATATATTCCTGATCAGCATCAACTAGCGAGTTGATCTAGCCATGTCTATTTAAAACAAAAATTTTTTCCATTTTTTGAAAATTTGATAAGGGGTTACATCATAAAAATTGTCAAAAATTTGACAAAAATTGAATTTTTAAAAAATTTAAATTGAGTATGCAGTTTTGTTAACGCGATAAAAACTAGCATAGGAAAGCTTTCCAAATTGAAATTGGTGCATTTTTGGCTTTGTTATGATATCTGGAAAACTGCGATTTTTCCAAAAAACGACCATAGAAAAATATTGATCTATAGTATTTTCTATAAGGCATGTCCATTGTGTTAATTGGCGAAGGAGCCATTTCCGACCCTATAAATCATATATATTCTTGATCAGCATCAACTGGGGAATCGATCTGGACATAAACTGAAAAAAAAATTTTTTTCGAAATTTTACCCATTTTTTGAAAATTTGATAAGGGGTTACATCATTGAAATTGTCAAAAATTCGACAAAAATTGAATTTTTAAAAAATTTAAATTGAGTATGCAGATTTGTTAACCTAATAAAAACTAACATGGGGAAGCTCTCCGAATTGAAATAAAGTCTTTTTTGGCTTAGTTATGCTTTTTTTAAGTCTCTTGCAAACTGCAAGGGTATAAAAACTTCGATGTTTTTTTCCTTTCTTGTTAAACTATATTTTGACGTAAAAAAATCAATTTTACCTAAAAAAGTAATTTAAAATTGGATTAATTATAAAACTTTTACAGTTTCACGACTTTTGTCATAATAATAATAATTCTGACACATCGGCATGTTACTAAACAAAAAAAATATATACAAAAATAACAGTTTTATTTTTTGTTACAGAGAAAAAAAGAAAGCTTCAATGTATTTGAAATGCCTTAAAGATTTTTGGAATTTTAAAATTATGTTATAAAAACAAGGAAGACTTACAGAGTGTCCACTGTTGGCACAGACGTTCATATGTTTCGTCAGGACTTTGCTTTCAGCAGCATTACATCTCTAATGGCATTTACCTTTATTAGCATAGAGCCGTTCACAAAGAGATCTTTATCCTTTCACAGTGAAAATGATAACATTCTTTTTGTGGCACTTTGCTCTCTGCCTTTCTCTCTCTGTATATGTATCGCTGTCTAGGCTTTTTGTGACCTTTGACCAGTGCGAGTTGCTTTCAGTGGACACACTGGCCATTTGCTGATTTTCTGCGAGAATGGCATTCATTTGGCGCAAACAAAACACAAGCCTAGAGAGGGTAGGATGCCGGGGGGGGAAGTGTAAACCAGATCGAGTCCCCAGACGGCAATAAACTCCGGCGGAGTGCACACACACAGGGAGGCATTCCGGGAATCCCGGGGCAGCGCTGAAAAGTATGCTATAAAAGTTCGAGACACGCGGAAGCTGAAGAGCAGTCGTAGATTTCGACCTATTTCCGGTCTATTTTTGTCAAAAGTCGATAGCTTAATGTACATAGGATTCAACCCCCAAAAAATAAAACCCTTTGGCTAAATTTAGACATAAAATGCTGATTATTAGACCATAAACGCTATTATTTCGTCTCGCTGACCAATTTCAATGCTGCACAAAAGCCTGTGGTCAGCAGTTGTGTTGTTTTGCGGTTTTGATTAGTTAGTTAGTTATTTTTGCAAAAAGCCGCACACACATTTGTTATTAAACACAGTAGAGGTTGTAGAGGTTTAATTGCATATAATGTCATTGCAATTTAGGCATAAAAACCACAAACGAATCGCAATAAATGGGAAAACTTTTTCCAGAGGGGTGACAGATTTTAGAAGTTTAATTTTTTGGCAGGATGAGCTCCACTCCCTACCGCCCCCGATTGTCACTTGAATATTCCGGGCGTGATCGATGCGCAGAGCTTTTCGGCAGCGAATTGAATTCGGAAAAGCCCCGCACGTAAGCAGATACAGCCTTCCCATTTTCCCAGGGTATTTCCATCTCCGTTTTCCGCTCTCTCTCCCTCCCTCTCGTGGGCAAAATTAATGTCAATTTTTATGCTTGATTTATGGCATCGCATTTATTCTACTGGGAGGGCGTCACCTCCGCCCTTTTTGCAACCCCGGCTTCATTTGAATTCAATTGCTGGCGAAGATGCCACGGCGCTGATTTCGTCGCAGGAGAAGGTAGGAGGGGTCAGGGGTCAAGGGAGGCACCTCGAGAGCGGCACGTGACCCGCTAACCCCGAAAGCGGAATATATACACAGCATCTTCCGTAGGAGGATGTCCTCCATTTTCCTGAGTCAAACACACCTGCCAAAGGGCAATAAAAAATTGACAAGGCCAAGTGACAACTGCAGGGGCGGAGCAGTGACAGGGCCTTGTACTACACAGATCAAAATCGAAATAATATTAAAAATAGTATAATATCCTTGTTGAATTTATGTTTTATCAATTTCTACTAAAATAATAGTCACATTTCCACCCCTTTTGCTATAATTTCCCTCTATTTTTCTCTGTGTAGAGCCTGCTAGACCGATTTAACAGCATTCATTTGCCAAAAGGCCGGAGGGTGTGGGATTGCCTGCATTAAGCTGTGGGCTGCCTATCAGTTGACACGGCCAAAGGATGCAGGAGGCATCCACAAAGTGCCACACACAGTGCTCGGATAGCCAAGCGATTTCCATGTAGATGCAGCTGCAATGGCACTCGCTTTTCCCCGGGATGCCAGGATGCCTCGCAGCCCCTCCTTTCCGCCGCTCGCCCTCCATTATTCCCCATTCCCCTGGTAAACACCTGCGGCCGGCACTTTGGCGTTATTAAAGCGCCCCCAGGAGCTGCAGGATGTGGTGGCGAGGGAACGGAGGAGCTCGAAGTGGAATCATCAGCCATTTTTGGCCGGCAGGCCGGAAGCACTTTGCGTGCAGATTTATGGCTCCGCCCAAGGCAAATCCTCCGTGGGAAATTCACATGTATTCATATGTGCGTGTGGCCGTGTTTATGGCCACATAACACATATCCTTCGCCTTTATTTTTGCGAATGCATTTAAATTGCATTTGCTTTGGCAGCTGATAAAACTGTCGGCACTTGACAATCTCAACCGTACTTAAAGTAGCTGCTTAAAAAAATTAAAAGAAATAACTGTTGGGTCCTTTATATGGTGCCCTGAAAGTTGTTCCCCTCTTCTGATTTACTTGCTGGTAGGTAGAGTACAAATACATTTATCCCTATGGAAATTCAAGTCAAATTAAATCGCCTCTGTCGATTTCTTTGTATATTTTCATTATTTTTTTAATTAATGAATTTTTGTCCCTGCAAACTATAAGGATATACAAACTTCAATTTCCTAAAGTTAGCTTCCTTTCTCGATTTTTTCGGAATTAACACTTGAAAGCACTCGAAACCCTAATTTTTAATAGGCCTTTCCTATGGCATTTTTAATTTCTTTTATATTTACTAATGTAATCATCATCTGTGTTGCCAGTTGGGCTTAATGTTAAACAATTTGTTTATACATTTTAGGTGACTCTATCATCATATCATATCTATTTAATTTATTGTTATTATATACCTTCATGTCTATTCTTAGCTGTGGTCCCAAATTATAAATGTTTTAATATCTCAATGTGTATAAGCCTGTTTCATTAATAATTCAAGTATTGTTTTAAAAGAGTTAAAAAAATACCAATATAATTATATATTTAAAATTATTTATTTATCACATTTGGTACATTTAAAATTTATTCAATGCGGGTTTCGACAATTGAGCAAACTTTGCATGTATTGCGTTTTCCTATTCAATTAAATAAAGCCTGAATATACTTTTAACTTCTCTGTTTATGTATTTGTTCATTAACATAAAATCCAATTAAATAGAAAAGTGCTTGTACGCTTTTATTTGTGCCAATTGTGCCCCATTTAATGTGCACATTTTTCAAACTCTCTCGCTTCGCCATTTTCTTCGTACTTATTTTTTTCACAGTCGAGCGACTTTTAAGTGTCAGCTAAAGCTCGAAGTGAAATCAGCCATGCCAGTTGAGTTTTTCCAGAGTTTCCCCCCCTCCGAGGCCGCTTCATTTCCCCGCAACAACAACCACTGGCTCTTTGACTTCGGCTTAAGGTTGTGTGTGTGTGTGTTATGGCGCTCCTCGACTTGTGTTTGCCTTTCATTTGCTGTCCACTCACGCAGCCTCACTTTAGCCGGGGCGCCACTTGGCCACTTGGCAGTAATCTCTGCCAGCCCCACCCCGAGCCCCGAGCCCCTCGCTTTCCACCAGCACCCCTCCCCCGCCCCCGCCCCCTTAAGCCACTCCACCCCCTCCAATGCCGTGCACATAATCCGTTTAAAATGAGCGCCAGCGCGCTGTGCTCCAGTTTCCGCTGCTCCTGTCTTTCGAGTGCACTGAAATTAATTTAACGACTTGGCGCACTTGAAACTGCACAAAACACATGAGGAGCATAAGGAGTGGGCGGAAAAGTCACCTGATTTTCCCCCGCCTGTCCCTGCTGGGACAATGGCAACTTGACCTTGACACGTTCGACGTTTTCTTCCTTCTCGGGGTATTTTATTTTTTCACGTATTTTTTTTGTGCGACTTTCGCCCGGCTTACGTAAATTCAATTTTCAGTTTGATGAAAGCAAAGTTCAGGATTACCTGAGTATCCTGTGCCTGCAGGCATGCAATGCCATTTGTGCACAGAGAACAAAAGTCATTGGAATTGTTCAAATATTTGAATATTTTACGAAGCAAAAAAGATTTATAAATGGAGAATGCTGGGAAATCTTAAGAGTGCTTAAAAATCCTAAATAGATATGAAAGATCGTAAGGATCTTCTTAGTATCCTTCGTTTACTCAAGTTGCGGTGTCTAAAAGCAGGCTACATAATTTTTCTGAAAGATAAACACTCTTAAAAACTGACTCTGTCTGACTTTTAATTAAGTTATTAAGTAAGTGTGAGCTTCCTTCTCCGTAAAATTATTATTTATATCATTCTTAACATTTTTTATTTCACTGGAAAACGTATGAGACCGGAGACACCGAGCGCGGCATGGGGAGAGCGTGTGATTTGCACAATCTGCACACAACTCGAAATTAAATTCGGCCCCGGCAACAGCTCGAACTTTTTTCTCTCGCTCTCGCTTTTACTTTTCTTTTTTGCTAAAGGTCAAAATGTTAATGTATTTGAAATGAGCCGACACAAATGGAGGCAGAGTGCGACCACCGGGGGTCGGGGAGGAGGACTCCAGAGTCCGAGGCAACAGCAGCCGAAAAACGAGACTCAGATGCGAGATACGGCACAGAGAGGGAACTTTCGCCCCTCCGAAAGTGGCAGAAACTTGTCCATGTTCATTCAACCTGACACGGTCGCCAGCGGGCAGACAAACTTCCCCCGAAAAAAACGTATACAAGAGTCCTTACAAAAAATTTGGCAGAATTAGGCCTAGTTTAGGTTGTGACACTGCGAATACCCTTGAATTTTAATATTTTCTACAGCTATTATTTGTTAAAAAAAAGAAATCGAACTTCGGCAAGCCGAAGGTTGTATACCCTTGCAGTTTAAAATTAAATCAGGAAATCGGAGTTGCAAATCGATCATAACTACGCCAGAAATGAATTAATTTTAATTCGGAAAGATTTCCTATGATTGTTTTTATTATATAATAATATATTATATCATTTTGACAAATTTTACATTTTTTCTGCCGAAGATTGATAAATGACCAATGGGCATACGTGGCGTATACTTAATGTCTAACCCCATAAATTAAGTATACGCCATGTGTGTCTGAGAGAGAATAGTTTAAAAATGTATAAAGATAAGAAGCTCCAGTTAAAAATCACGCTTAGCAATTAAATTATAAGGTCGAATTGGAAATCGATCATAATTTAGCCGCAAATATTTGATTTTTATATATATATTTTTTTTGGCAATTTTTCTACAAATCAAAGGTTAAAAAAACTCATAACTAAGCCAAAAAAGCATTAATTTCAATTTGGAAAGCTTTCCTATGCTAGTTTTTATTAGGTTAATAAATCTGCAAACTCAATTTCAAATTTAAAAAAATTAAATTTTTAATCAATTTTTGACAATTTTAATGATGTAACCCCTTATCAAATTTTCAAAAAATGGGTAAAATTTCAAAAAAAAATTTGTTTTTCAGTTTATGGCCAGATCGATTCCCCAGTTGATGCTGATCAAGAATATATATGATTTATAGGGTCGGAAATGGCTCCTTCGCCAATTATCACAATGGACATACCTTATAGAGAATACTATAGATCAATATTTTTCTATGGTCGTTTTTTGGAAAAATCGCAGTTTTCCAGATATCATAACAATGCCAAAAATGCACCAATTTCAATTTGGAAAGCTTTCCTATGCTAGTTTTTATCGCGTTAACAAAACTGAATACTCAATTTAAATTTTTAAAAAATTCAATTTTTGTCCAAATTTTGACAATTTTAATGATGTAACCCCTTACCAAATTTTCAAAAAATGGAAACATTTTCGAAATTTTTTTTTTCTTCCGGACATGGCTAGATCGATTCGCCAATTGATGCTGATCAAGAATATATATGGTTTATAGGGTCGGAAATCGTTCCTTCACTATATAACAAGCTTCTGACTGAAAGGATAATGCCCTGCAGGTGTATAATAATGTGGCTTAAGTTGTCGCCAAAGTCAGAGTTAGTTTTTAAACAATCTTAAATCAAAGCAATCAATGGCAATAAGGTAATTGATTAAATAATAAATGCATAGCTAACAAAGCTGATTCTAAACCTAGGCCTGATCCCTTCTATAGCATCTAAATACATGATATAATAAGCATGGTTAAGACTTACCGCGGCAGGGGACTCACAGTTAACCTTCTTCGTCATTGCCTAATTCCAGTATAAAGTTATTGGTGACGTGGTGCTATGATCGATGTGACCTTCTTCTTTGTTATCCAGATGTATTGTCATCGAAGACCAATCACTAACACTAACACTATCACTATCACTATCACTATCAGCATAGACGTACACAGCGGGGCGGCCACGAAGGGAATGACTGCAGTGAGATCGCTGTAACTCTATTTATAGTCTCCGAGCAAAGAGAAGAGAGAATGTCAGAGCGATTGAGAAAGTGTTATCGGAGAGAGAGATAGAGCAAAGGGCACGTCTCTAGAGCGTAAGAGATGGGCATACAGAACATTACAGAGAGGTAGAGCTAGGGAGAAAGCTACGATTAGACGAAATGGCTTTATCGTTCCTATGGCAGCTATATGATATAGTCTTTCGATCCCACCTGTTCTGACTTATTTACTAGTGAGTATATAGTATCGTATCGTTCAGATAGTTTCAAAACTAAGTTACTTATATGCGTAGAAACGGACGGATAGCCGGACATATTCTGTTGATGCTGATCAAGAATATACATACACACATACTTTATATGGTTAAAATAATAATAATAAAATTTCTCCTTCAGCTGATGCTGATCAGAGTGCTTTATGCTTGTAAATATAAAATTCTCATATAAACTCCCTTCTAGCCAAAATCAAAACACCCCCATTTCCAGGGTATCAAATCCCCAATAAAAAAGATGTCTAAAGTGTGTGTGGGGCGCCTCCTTTGTGGGCAGGGGGGGCGTAGAATGTTTAATGCGATTTGCCACACGTAACTCAGACTGGGGAGACTGCTGCCGAATTACTTGGAAGCCCACATCGTGCTCCACTTTCGTACTTTATTGGGACAAAAGGATATACACACATATATATACACACACGGCTATTTGCCCTGATTTGGGTCCAGAATGCAGAGCATTGTCACGGGATCTGTCAGGCAATCTGCAAAATGATTAACTAATTACACTCACTTACTAGGTAAGAGTGTGTTTCAGATACCCACCACCTGCGACAGCGGAGTTCCAGAGTGTTAGGATTAGTACCAAGAGCAGGAGAAAGACTTGCATGATGATGTGAACGCCTCAAGAAACCCTTTGGAAATGATTTTACAGTGAAATTGAGCAACAAGTGAACTATTCTTATCAGTAGAAACATATTCAGAGGGATCTTCCCATAAGTACAGAGCTCGGTTCAAAAGCTATAAGCTATTGCAATCACAAGAGATAAGAAAGTCATGCTATACATTTGTCGAACTTGAAATTCTCTATCAGAAACAAAAGAAAAACAAATATAAAAACATAGTACATCAAAATTGTACTTAAATAGAATATTAAAGATTAGGGTACCAAATGTAGAAAATAAGAAAAATGTCTATTAGATCATCCTTAAAAATGCACACATTATTTTATTAAGATTAATCTTATCAAAATTAAATTATGTTTCGATTATTAAACTGCGTTTTAGTAAATAAAAACTATGTATAAAAGTTGTTTTCTTAAATTGGGAATATTTTATAAACAAAAGCTATCAGAATTACTTACACAGCACACATATCTTTTATATTTTTGTATTAATTTTAATTATCTTTTATTAAACTTGATTATTTCTGGTTCTAAGTCAAACTGAAATTATTTTTTATTTATTAAAACATTTACTTTAACATTTTTAATATCTTTAATTAGATTTTCAGACAAACCCAAAGAATTTCAAATTTATTATAGAATTGTCGAGTTGTTTTATAAATATTTCACAAGATTCACATTAATTTTTCTTTATTTTACTTTAAATTGATTTCAAACATATTTTAGGCCTTACATACACATGAAAGTCTGCACGGAAATACAAACTTCAAATATCACGCGCTCATGTGCTTTCGATAACGATAACTCGATAGACAAATCATTGAATCAGCTGTTTCGCTGGGCCAAGAATTACGCGATTGGCAACACCGAACAACTGCAAACGACAACAAATTTTTCACAAATTTATTTTTAATTTATTAACTTAGTTTTAGTGCAATCAGGTCTGAAAAATGACTGAGACGAATGCCCAACATCCCTTCGACATGGACAGCTCCAGTTTCGATGCCGAAAAGTACCTGGAGAGGCTGCTTAAGGTAGGTTGAATTTTCCATAAGGAACACTATGTTTTGATTGCTTTTGATGTTGCCAGGACTGTTCCCTGAAGCAAATCATGGACACGGAAGCGGCGGTGGTCAAGGATACCCAGACCCTACACTCGGACATGCAGACTCTGGTGTACGAGAACTACAACAAGTTCATCTCCGCCACGGACACCATACGCCGCATGAAGGACGACTTCAAGCAGATGGAAACGGACGTAAATCTCCTGATGACCAAGATGCAGTCCATCACCACGTTCAGTGAGCAGATCACGGGCACCCTGCAGGGCACGCGGTCTCAACTGTGTCGCCTGTCCGAGAAGCACTCGCTGCTGAAGCGCCTCCAGTTCCTTTCCACGCTGCCAGCCAAGCTCAAGTCGCTGATTGAGGAGCAGAACTATGCCCAGGCTGTCCAGGATTACCTCCATGCCCAGAAGGTGTTTGCCCAGTATGGCCGACAGCCGTCCTTTGATGGCATTCAGCGAGACTGCGATGCCATCATGGCGGACTTGAAGGAGCGCTTGAGGAAGGATTTCCAGCGGGCAGGAAACACCGCACAATCCCTTACAGAGATCGGGGAACTGCTCTTGCAGCTGGACGAGAAGACCTCGGATCTGGCCAGCGAGATGCTGACCTGTGCGGGCAAGCGACTCCACGAGCAGATTGTGATGCTGCAGGATCAGACGGAGCGGGACATGCTGGAATTTGTGGACATGGGCATCGATGGGTTCCTCAACGATCTGGCCCTAGTGGTGACATCCTACTTTGACATGTTCGTGGCCAAGCATTACGAGCAGGAGCGGTGAGTTGAAGAGTTTTGAGAATCGAACACTCCTTTACTTATGGACCTGCTTAGAGACGATTTCCAGGAAAATGCCCTGCAAGAGCTGAACATCTTCCTTAACGCCAACATTGACAAGTACCTGACGCTCGTCCAGGACCGTGTTGAGTCCGACATAGGCTATGGCGACACTCAGGTGATGCTGCGTGCTCTGGATCGCCTTCATCGTCGCCTGCAGGCCATGAGGAATATCTGCCGAGGATTAGAGGTACAACGCAACACAGTGTCCATAATTATTGGGGCTGCCCATCAGCTGTGTGATGCCCATGCCAAGAACCTGAAGGATCACTTTGCTGATAGCTTGAGTGCAGTGCGTCTATCTCTGGTTTCCGCCAAGAGTGATGCGGCCACGGGGCTGAACTTGAGCGACTTGATCAGCAATCTGTATGTGGCCATGGTGGAGAAGATCAAGGGCGTGCTGCAGGATCTGCTGATTTTCCTGCGCACCGATTGGTCTTTTAATATCAAGGCGGAGCACAAGGGAGCGCTATGCGTGGAGGGAATACGAGAGAATCTGCTTATTGGCTTCCTCCGACACATAGCCAAGGTGATGTGCGGCTTTGGGGATGCCTCAAGCTCCAGTCCTCCCAATCTGTTGCTGGTGCTTTCCAAGACTTGTCTGGAGTTGGAGCAGCAAGGTGTACATATACTGGTGAGTATCAGAAAATATTTGAAAGGAAATACTTCTAAAAAGAAACTCTTTAATTCACAGATTGCCCTCGTCGACGATCTGTATGAAATCGATTCGGAGAACAGTGCTACCCTAACCCACGAAACGGAGATCTGTGCCGAGATGCGGGAGACGGCCCAGGCGCTCCTGGATGCCTATGTCCGGCTGCAGGGCACCAATATCTCCCAAATGCTGCGAAAGAGCGTGGAGACCAGAGATTGGCTGAACTGCCTTGAACCCAGATCCGTGCGAGCCGTCATGAAACGTGTTGTGGAGGAGCTTGGAAGCATAGAAACCGTGGTGGCCAGTCTCTACGAAGCCACTGCCAATACAGCTTCGGGTTTCCGCACCACGGCCAGCAGCGACTCCAGTCGAAAGACTTACTTCAGCAACTTTGCCTCCACCTCCAAGCCGCAGTACCGTTCCAACTGGTCCAACTATACGCCTTCGCAGCTGGAGTCCAGCTATGTGTCCAACATACATCGGTTGTTCTCGGAGCGAGTGGAGATCTTTACCTCGGTGGAGTTCACCAAGTCCTCCATCGTAATGGGCATCATTAAAATTGGTCTTAAGGTGAGGTTTGTTATGCATAATTGTAATATATCTAAGGTATTTCCCTTGCAGACTTTGCTGGAGTGCGTGAGACTGCGAACATTTAGCAAATACGGCTTGCAGCAGATCCAGGTGGATGCCCATTATCTCCAGATGAATTTGTGGCGCTTTGTAAGCGATGAAAAGTGAGTTTTCCGGAGATCAATTACAAAGATCATTTATAAAAGAAACCCTTTTACAGCTTGGTGAACTTCCTCTTGGACGAAATTCTGGGCTCAGCGGTCCAACGCTGCTTGGAGTCTGTCTTAATGGAACCAAATGCTGTGGAAATCATCTGCGAAAGGGGTTAGTATTTAGGATTTCCTCAGAGAAACCTACTGAGCGAAACATTCCAATAAAAATCTCCGTCTATTTCTGTTAATCGCTGCTAGCCTAAGGATCTTACAAATAAAAGGGCTCTGTGCACCACTTTAAATTATTTAAAATCGGTTTCTTTCTCACCACAGAGCTTTAAATACGGTTGAGCGCCGAGCCTGGAGTTGTTATTCGACTCTCAGTCTGCTGCTTGGGGACTAAGACACAAAGTGAACTCGATGGTCTCCGCCTTGAGATCCTCATCGCTGTTGGTTAGTAAAATCCTGTGAGATTCCTCGTCGCCATCCGTTGATATGGTCAGTATGTGGGTGGTGGCCTCCCCCTCCTCCTCGATGGCCTTTCGCTTTTCGGTGCGTGCCTTCCGTGCCTCCTCGAACTCCTTAGGATGGCACTTCCTGCGATGCGTATGCTGATTCGCATTCGAATTGAAGGTCTTGGGACAGTGGGGACACCTGTAGAGCACCTCGCCCGTATGCATCGTCATGTGCTCCTTCAGGGTAATGGCCTTCTTGAAGGCCTTTTGACACACACTACACTCGTGTTTCCTGTCCGTGAGATGGACATAGCGCTGATGGCTCAACATGGCACTCCTGTTCGGTGAAACCTTGCCGCAAAGATCACAGGTGGCGGCAGTACCATTGTGCCGCCGTACGTGCTTCTTCAGACTGTGCTTATTCTTATGCCACGATCCACAGATATCGCACTGCACCTTGGGCTCTGTCACGCCAGCGTGCTCCAGCTGGTGGCGCTGGAAGGCCGCCCTGCCGCGTATCACCTGGGCGCAGATGTCGCACATGGTGCCATAGTTACCGTGGACCATCTTGACATGCGTGCAGAGAAGGGATTGGTTGGGGAATCTGTTTGGAGAAGGGCAAAGTCATAGGATATATCAAATCTGTATATGCCAAAACTCACCTTCTCTCGCAAATATCGCACACCACATTCCTTTCTTTGTGTATAACTCGATGCTGATCCAGCAGATACTGCTTCGTATATCTCTTGGGGCACTGCTCGCACATGAAGGTCTTTTCCTCCTCCGGCTGATGCTTGAGGAGCTCGTGATTCCGCAGGCACTGCTTGTCCGCAAAGCGTTTGTCGCACTGGGTGCATCTGTGAAGGAAAGAACAAATCATATTAGCAGGGAATCCTCTGCAATAACACTTCTCTGTGAGATGGGCTGGCCTCCACTTTACCGGACTCACTTGAACTTCTCGGGATCGGCATGGCGATCAATGTGATCGGTGAGAAAGGATCGCTTGTAGAACTTCTTGTTGCAGCAAATGGCATAGCCCTTGCGGTGATGGGCCTGCATCATGTGCTTGCACAGGAGAAGGAAGGTCTCCTGCCCCTCGTGACACACGTCGCAGGTGAGACGCATGTGGGCCGAGATCTTGGCATCGATGTCCAGCATGCATTGCTTGTAGTTGGCATAGCGCTTGCTGGCGGTGGTCTTGCAGACGCTGCTTCTCTTAGCTCGGGGTTTGGCGCTCGGCTTGGTTGTTTTGGGGGGAGGCTGCGGCTGTGGCTGTTCTACAACTGACAGGGATTTACTCTTGGCGGTGGAGCGGGTTTCCCGCCGTTCTTCTCGGTCATCGGCTGGTACAGGCGCCTCCACCTCTGCCTCCTTAATTTCTACAACTTTTGATTCTATGGCAAACTCCTCCTCCGAGGGCTTAAAGTCCTTGGAGTTCTCTTGCTGGGCTATAACCTCGCTGAGGAACTGCTCGTTACTGAAGGAACCGCTCTCACAATCGCTGTCCGCCAGCTCTACATCCTCCGGCTGCTCGTGGAACTCCAGCAGTTCCTCCTCTTCTTGCGGCTGCTCCACCACGAAGTTCGCTTGGTCATGACTGGTTTTTAAGGAAAAGCGTTCGGTGAGCAGGCGATGAGACTTCTCCACCTCCGCATAGAATTCATGAAAATCGCTCACATGCTGCCAGCACCTCACACAGATCACCTTGGATATGGGATCATCGCTTTTGGGCTGGAATATGTAGAAATATTAATTTAAAAGCATAATAAAAAAAAAACAGGCAAACCTCAAACCAAAAGTGTTTGGAGAGCACCGTCGCCACATTCAGGGAGAGTCCCAGGCCCTCGAAGATCTGCAGCGTGTCCGCATCGTTGACACTGTTCAGGCACAAGCGGCAAATCATGCTGGCAATTCTATTGATTAATACATAAAAAGTTAAAGGAATTAATTAACGTTTAAGAAACAACAAAAAAATTCTGTTTGTTGATTTTTTGCGATGGCTTAGTGTGACCATTTTGCAGTTGGAAGCAAATTCCAAAAGGGCAGCGCACGCAAGTTGGCATGTCTCATTATTTATGTAGCACTGATTTTTTAATTTATTTCTTAATTTATTAATTTCGTAGGTAGTGCAATATCAAATTGTTGAATGAAGCATTCAGTTAAGTGACTGTTCATAAATGGAAACGCCATTTAAAGCAATTTGGTGGGCTTTTCATCTGAATGTCTTTTTAAAATCCGTTCATTCGTTCCTGAGAAAACCCAACTTTTTGTATATACTTCCATACACGTTTCTGTAAAGAATTTTTTTGAAGTAAAATTAATTTAAACTTTATAGTAGGAATTATGTAAAAAAAAGATTATACCATAAACGATGATCATTTTGATCCATGTTTCATTAAAATCCGTTCAGTCGTTCAGGAGAAAATTGATTTTTCTTAATTTTTATATTACTATTTATTGTTTTAGTTGTTTATTAGTTGTTACTACGGCAGCTATATGATATAGAAGTCCGATTTTCATAAAATTTTAACCGAAATCTGATCAAGAATATTTAATTTAATTAATTTAATTTATATATATGGTCGGAGATGACTCCTTTACTACATTGCAAACTTCTGACAAAAATAAAATAAATAAATAAATAAATAAATAATATAATAAAAAAAAATAATATTTCAAATATTTCCCGTGTTAAATTAAATGTTTTAGATCCAACTTCCGCTTGAACAAATAAATAGAAACCCATTTATAGTAATATTTTTGAAGAATTGGTAATTTATTTAAGATAAAATTGAATTGTTTATTAATATAATGATATAACTAATTGGTTTCAAGGTTGTTTTGTTGGTTTTGTTTGTTTTCTTTACTCCTCCTCCTCCTTTGTCTTGCCTTTGTTTAAATTAATTAATTACATTTAAAATCACAGCAGTCTTTCATTAAAAAATAGATTTATCAATGTTTGTTGTGTGTGTCAAACCGTAGAATATATGTATAACTCTATCCGTAGATCTTGTGTGTGTATATAACAGAACAAACTTGCACTACCCTCATTAAAAAAACGGAATCGGAAAGAGCTTAACACTAAATCGGAGCATGCTAACTACACAATATTTAATATAATCTTTTCTAGGCGCCTATCTATATCCCACATGCCAGATATAGAACGTATGTACGTATAGTCATTTGAACTGAGTTTTTGACGAAAACTAATAATAAACACTTGACAAATTGCACAAAAGGTCGAAAATAACATTAGTTACATTACGTAATATAATATTTAATATAGTCTAGCTCTTAAATATGGATAATTACGGCTAGAACGAACGTTGTATGAAAATTTCTGCTACTGGAATGTATTCTTTACGAGTTTCTCTTAACCTTTTCGCCAGCCAAATTCCCTATACCAAAGGTAATACAAGCTTTAAGATGCGTAACGCGCCTACAGAGAGATTGTCTCTCTCAACTCCTCAATAGAGCCTGGCGTTACTCATCTTGAAGCGTATATTATCTTAGCCTAAACTATGTATATGTTGGCCTGTGCGTAAATCGTTAGTTAATATATATAATGTAGTTTTAGCGATTATGTAAACAATTTCTACACGTTGTATATACAGGTTCCGTTCCGTATCGTTCCGTTTTTGAATTAAGCTAGCTAAGAAATCGGTCAAAAAACAGTGTCTATAATTGATATTGAAAAATTTTGATTATCCTACTCAAACGGGGGGAGAATTTGGGGAAAGGGGTTTGGGGAAATCCTTCATTTCCTCCCACTCCTACTCCTAGGATGGCTCTATATATATCGTACATATCGGCTTTAATCACAGCTACGCAGAGTTTAGGCAAGGCGAGTGTAGTCATCGGCTAGTAGTAGTTCGGCTGGGATTAGGGATTAGCTATCCCTAGCCCGCCACCTGCTGCATGGTTATGGTGCTAATCAGCTGCTGGCATATCTTTCCGTACTCGAACTGGTCCCCCGAGATGCGCCGCAGCTTGATGCCCTTGGCCGCTCCGTGGTGATCGCGGCTGCGTCCCTCGCACACCTGCAGTTCGATCTGCAGGCCGCCCGAATACTCCAAACTAAGATTGGTCGTGGGCTCGCCGCCGTAGGCCAGTAGGGATGAGGCTGCTTCGCAGGCCAAGGGATTCGAAGTGGAGGCATTGGAGGCACTGCTGTGACGCGACTCTGCCCCGCTGTCCTCTGAGCTAATGCTGCCCTTGTGCAACACAAATCCTTTTGGGGGCATGGTCGAGTCTATGGTTTGCTTGACCATCTCCAGGATTCGAGTGGAGTCCAGATTGGAGCATTCGTGCGGCAGGGGAACCTCATAGCACATCTCATCGGACATGCGACGGGAGTCGCACATGGAGTCGGGCGTCAGGTGGCCACATTCCGTGTGATCACCCATCTCCGAGTGGGAGTCCGACTTAAAGCCGGAGCTGGCCGAGGGCTCCTGGCAGGGCGACAGGTTATTCGAGTCGTTGCTGAGCGAGTCATCCGAGAAGCCCAGCGATTTGTCGCTGCCCCGCCGGCACTGCGCTTCGGTTTGTGCCTGTGCTTGTGCTGGATTCACTGGGCAATGGCTGACTCCACCTCCACCTCCGCCAGCGCTTGGTTCACAGTCCAGGCTGGCCTTGCGCCCAATGCCGCGCGTTATCGAAGGCATATCGCTGCTGGGTTCGGTGATAATAAGACCCTAAGGGGACATAATGTGGTTTAGATCCTGTGGCCCTGGTTTAGTTTAGTTAGGACTCACCTGCAGCGACATTACCGGCGTGTGCGGCTCCAGGGAATCCTCGCTATCCCGACTATTATCCGAGGATAAAGCCACCAGGGTGATCTCACTGCCCTGGACATCGGTGAGACAGATCTGTGGTGTTATGCCGCCCGTACACCCCGCATATGGCGTTCCCGTGCTGATGGTATGGCACATCTGCCCGTTTCCGTTCTCCTCCTGGATGATGCACAAGTTTGGCGAGGCTGGGGGTGTGGGCACCACTCTTACAGGCTGTGCTGGCGACAGATTCAGTGGTTTCAGATCGTAAAACGAAGCTGCCGCAGGCATAAACCAATTGGTGGCTGCATAATCCGTTGGCTGCTGCTGATCCATCATTCCCCCGCAAACATCCATGGATAAGTCCAAGGGCTGATTGGCCGCCGCTGCAGCTGCCGCTGCTCCTTCGCAAGCCGCCGAAGTGCCACGGGTGATGGAACCACCGGCGCAGCCAGTGCTCAAACCCGAAATGCCTTTGGTGATCTGATGCAGCGGCGAGGATCCACCGCCGCCGGGCAAATAGGGATTGGGTGAGCAGCTGCCGCTGAAGCTGCTGCTATTGTACACCGGCGACTGGCAGCCGCTGCTCGAATTGGAGTTGCTAGCGGCGCCCAGATTGATGCTGCTGAACTGACCCACCAGCTGCTGCTGCTGCTGGAGTTGCTGGTGGTGCTGCTGTGGCTGCTGCAGGACCAACGTCATTGGTTGATACTGCTGGTAGCCACAGATGGGTTGGCCGAACATCTGCTTGGCGGAGGATAAAGCCAGCGAGGCATTCACAGCTCCACCTTGCGGTGGCATACTCAAAGGCGACACACTGAAGCTGTGCATGTGCTGCTGCTGCTGCTGCTGATGGTGCAGCAGGTGGCTCTGATCCAGGTGGCCGCCGCTGACTGCCGCCGCACTGGAGGCGTGAGCCGCTAGTCCCAGCAGGTGGGCCAGCTCCATGGGCACTACATGCGTTGAGATTATCTTGTTGGCTATTTCGAAGCTCACCCGCTGCTCCTTGACCAGGCGGTCCAAGGCGGGCATTAGATTCTTGATGGCCTCCGGAGGAACTTCAATGTCATGGCCACGTCGCAGAGTCAGCTGCAGGCCCATGACCGGCTTGCCATGTATGGGGGAGCCTGTTGGGAGAAGGGAAATCGGTAAATTAATCACATTTGAAGGGAGCCAAAGCCCGTGTCTAAAGCTTATGCCATTAATTTGGGTCTCGTTCTCGTCTCTCTTACCTGGCAGACTAATCGAATTTTCTAAAAGCGGCGGACTGGGTGCAACCAAAAAGTTTCTCTGTGCAATACCTTTCTGCAGGGATTGGCATTCCTGCAGCGGCCCCTGGAACTGGCTCTTCGATCCCTCCGACGCCCGACGCACTGGACTATAACGTCCTATTGTCGCTAAATCGTAAGCAAGCAGCCGGGGTGGAAAATAAAAGTAGAGAGAGAGGAAATGGTAGGAGATGGTTAACCAATTGAAACACACACACACACAGCCAAGGGGGAAACTTAACTAAATTTTATCAATTACCTTAACAAGGGGATTAAGGTTGGTGTTAGTTCAACTAGGTTATTTAAGGAAAAATCTGTTCTGTTCCGATTAACGTTAAACTATTTCCAAGATTTGTTTTACATTTCTTCATAAGTTAATGAAAATAAGCTTGAAGAAATTAAGTTTATAATAATAATAAATTTTTGTACAAGAAATATAACAATTTTCTAAGATTTTTCGTAGGAAAGAAATAACTTCATTAAATTTGACATACTCTTATTAATGTTAAGCGATCTTTGAAGCAGAGTGGTTAGTTACACCTCCTAATCCAGATGACCCCAACCAGAACTCGAGACTTACCACCCTCCTGAACGGTGGGCAACTTGGAGTGAACAGCCCGGTAATTGCGCCGGTTATTGGCCGCCACCAGCGGCACAGATGAGCCGGCGCCCGCAGCTGCAACCAGGGGCAGGGAGTGGGGCGGAGACAAGCCCTTGCCCATGCCCATGCCCATGGGCCCCACACCCACAGGATATGTGCCATTCGGTGGCGACTGGCTAAGAGATTTCAAGGTGGGCGGCAGGTAATCGCGGTTCATGCGAGACTCAACCTCGCGTATAAGCTCGGGGGGAATCACTGGGCGACGGGGGTGTTAAGGCAGAGGCGGGATTCAAGCAGCGAGAATTTCGGGAGCGGTAGCGGTAGCAGGTGGTCAGTCGTTGATGTGCAGTAGCGGGCGATGCCAAATTATCAAATTGCAATAAACCAAAAAAGGTTTTACATAAAAAGAAAAGGGGGAAAAAGCAAAATAAAAAACATCAAATTAATATACTAATTCGAATAAAAACAATAAAATGAATATATAATAACATCAGTAAATTACTCAGGTATTAATAAAAGAATATTAAAATTAATTAAGGCGTTTCATGGCTAAATAAAAAGGTAAATAAATATTGTTTGAGGAAGCATTTTAAATATAATAAAAAGTTAGGAAGGAAAACCCGGGTATGATACTATATAACAAATATTCAACTTTTAAACAGCAAATATAAAATATGAATCAAATATTAAGTATCAATATTATCGACAGAAATCGATTTTAAATAGGTACAGTATAGATTTATCTATATTTTTGCCTTCTATGGTTTAAATTCTTATTTTGTTCGCAAAAATAAACAATAATTTTTTGAAAACCTCAATAGGTTTAATTTCCTAAATATATTTATATTTATTTTTTGCTCTACAGGAATAGGAATCTCCCAAGCTAACTATATAAGCTTTGATCCTGATGAAATATTTTATAAATCTCTTAAACTATTTACTATCAAATACAGTGAACTATTAATATTTACGCACCTGGCGGCCTTTCGGTGACCGTAAGCAGACCCGTTCTTCTCTGTCGCATATTGCTGGAGGTAGTTGGCGCCTGGGATTGAGAGCCTGGACCCGGACCATGTGTCACCGAGAGATCTTCCGTGCAGCCCACAGTATGACGCTTGCCCAGACCACGCTTTTGCATGTAACTACATGGAAATAAGGCTTTAAATTATAAACTCAATTGATATGAGTATTTATAGCCACCTCTGAAGCTCCTCATTACACTCCCCACCATCGTTCTCCTGACAGCAGTGCATCTGAGCCGCTGCCTGCTCATTGAGCGGCGACAGCTCTTGGACCGCCGAGGGATCAGTGCCACAATTGGGATTGATATAGTAGCCAGCGGTGTCCATTTGCTGGCCCTGAGCTGGTCCACCCACAGTGCCCGTGGCGGGGTAATATATGTGAAGATTGGCGCCGCCATCCGAGGCACGTCGCCCAAAGGAGCCTGAAATAACAAGGAAATAAAGGTTTAGTACTTGGTAAATGGAAATCTCCGTGAAGTAGAAACACTTACTGGCTCCCATGACCACCGGCGGCTTGAGCAGATGCTGATCCTTGATGGTGAGATTGTGCAGCGGCTGG